>OX345695.1:2500000-3750000 GCA_947044815.1 Apomyelois bistriatella
TAGTGTTTCAATAGTAGTGCTTTTTACACACTATTTACAAGTTATGACAGTATGATGTGATGTGAATGTAGTGTGTGGTGTGATCATCAGAAGTGATATAAAAAAAATATACATTTCTTGTAACTAGTGTGTAAAAAAGCATTACCATTGAAACACTATTTTGACACGATTGTGATTTAACGTTAGCAGAATCGACACCCAGGCGAGTGACAATATGATACAAAGTCTAATTTTAGGGCCTAACTCATTTACACTATCCAAACAAGCACGTATTATGCTAGCACCAAACTTGGCTATTCGCGTATTTGCCAAAATATTTGATGAATAGGCAAATAATGCAAAAGTTTTGGCAAATATACCGTCCACACATGGTCAAATAGGCAAATATTCATATACAAATAGCCAAGTGTGGTGGTAGCATTAGACAAGATCCTGAATAAATTTTAAATGCTTGCCTCACACAAACATTGTATTGTGGCACTGCGTAAATTATTCAAAGAGATATCAGTCACGCCATTATCGATTTGGGGCTAGAAAACACGTCTCGAAATAGACAGGTCGTTGGCTTCACGGCAATGTCACATTAACGAAATGTTAGAATGCGCAGCGGCCTGTCTTGAAACGAGGGTTCATTCATTTCGTGTAGGTATCATGGTCAATCGACCATGCACACCCTGGTGTCAGAGTTCTTCGGAATCGTCTCTCGGCCTCTGACGTGGTTCTTTAAACGACTACCAGATGGCAGCCGGGACCAACGGCTTAACGCGCCTTTCGAAGCACGAATCATCTTTTTTGTCAGACAATCAGGTGATTCAAGCCTGCAATGTCCTAACCAAACTGGAAAGAACTAAACAAAGTATGCTTCCCGTGGGAATCGAACCCTCGACCCCCGGGTCTACAGGCAAACGCCTTAACCACTGGACCACGGAGGCAGTTGAAACGAGGGTCAAAATAGTGTAGTCTTTATTTGAACAAGCCTTTTGATTTGATGTATGCGCATTGTACTGCCGTATAAACTTTTAAGACCACTCCTAGTTTAAAAACCCTATGTATATATTTATTAAACTTTATTACAAAACTACCTTTTGCCTGCGGCTTCGCACGCGTGATTTTCGACGAAACTGAACGAAATTTCAGGAAGATTGGTTTAGTAGATAGAGCGTGAAGAGGTAACAAACTTACTTTCCCATTTATAATATTAGTGAGGATATGTAAATGGCGGGCTTGTTCTACCAGTCAACCAACAGGTGATGTATGTAGTGCCAGAGAGAAAATACAGGCACACAAAGTTACTTAAAGAAATGAACCTCGCAAACAACAAATTGAGTAAGCAGCAAATCGAATTTGTCTTTTTTTTGTTCCGCAGAGAAAAGTTGTTCAAAAACTCAAGACTGTGTAATTTATTATGATAATTCTGTTTCTCCTATAGCATGTTTTTTAGAATTATGTCATCTTATTGTTGAAGTATACCTATTTTACTTTTAAAACAATAGTTTGATAAAATAATAGTACAAAGAACAATTATAATCTTATCAAATTAGCTGGTATATACAATACATTTCCACATCCTTGAATATGAAACTGAAATGCGTCACTAGATCTTCATTAGAGACAATAAAAACGAGGCTGTGTCGACCTCGCATCACACGATAACACATCCAGGGAAATTATATCTCCCGAGCACGCATGCGAACTCATTTGACTTGTATTAAACACACATCATGCTCACAAAAATAGAAGAAAAAAAAAAACAAAAACAACAAAAAGTTCGGCAACATCGAAAGCGGTCAAGCTTCCGCGAAGGATAAGTGAAAATCTAGTCAAGATGTCGGAAACTTGTACTAGAGATTCGCTTATCTTCCGAAGAAACTGATCATGCTGTGACGCTGTAAAAAAATACTGGTCTAATTCAGATAGGTATTTCAATTTAATAGTTTTTATATCGTATTGTACTGCTTTGACGCTACGTGACTCATGTCAATTTTGATGCAATAAATGTTTATTCTCTACAGTATTTGACTCACGAAACCAAAATACTTATATGGATTTCAGTTAATACTTATCTACTGTAACATCTTGTACTACCAGGTTTAAGGCAAATAAATGAATTCAATTGAATAACGCTTAGTAAATTAAAGTTAATAATATCTGAATTAGACCAAAAGATCTCGCACTTATCAACACAAGTAACATTTTGCTTCGGTTTTTAAGTGTGCGGAACCTTTTGAAAACAAAAACATGTTAGATTAAACACAAAAAAATAATAATAAAAATACAGAATCACACATCTACTAAAGAACAAATTGAAATGTAAAACAAAATACTGGCACACCTAAGTCTATTAAAAAAAAGCCGTTTCAACTGGACATAAATATACAAGATGTGATGATTTTATCACGTTCGAAGCGTGCAATGTTCTTAAATCATTGACCCAGCCAAATCATACCACATTTGACGTTAATAGTTACAATGTGGCCGACGTTCTAATAAATGCGTCATATTCACAAACTACGACGGTAGGTAGTACGATTATTTTCTATTAAACAATGAGAGCGCAGAACGACCGTCATTCTATAGATCAAATGGATGCAAGCTATCAATAATTTACAATCTGTTATCATCATTACAAACCAATTGTGCAATGTTCGTGTCGCGTGATTAGAAATCTGTTAATTTCAATTTGATTACCAGACACATTTATGGATTGTGTGACGAAAATTGTCTATTTTAATAGGAAAAAATTGATTAATCGTTCATTATATTTGAATCTACATACATAATTGTTGTTAATTGTTCAATAAAGAATATATCTATCTTTGTTTTCCCTTCTAACGCATAGGATTAATGTGTAAAATGGTGTCCGATTAGTACCACTATCATGACCATAAATGTAAACAGTTACGCAATAAAATCGTAACAATACCGAAGAAAAGAAACAATGGTGCACTGTTTCGACCTTTTCTTAAGAGTTCTAATTTGTATTATGCTGGTCGATGCAAGATTGCTCACTATTGAACTGATAAATAGCTTTAAAGATTACCTTATATTACCAATAAAGCTGCTGCTGATCTATGGTGTTACCTTTTATAAAGTACAGGCCACAGGGCAGTCATTAAGGTCCTATATTTATTATGATAACTAATAAAGTTCATTAATCTGGTACAACACAGGGCAGTCACTTGGGCCCTGAATCTATTACTGGAACTTGGACTGCGCGCTGCCGTGCGCTAGATTTTATTTTAATTTAATTTTAGGAAGATTTACTAGATATTAGAAGAAATAAGATCTATATAAAGCTACAACAAACTGTGTGGTGTATTCTCCGCTAGTCCGTCAAGGGGTCGTTCAAGTATTACGTAAGCAGATTTTTTGCATTTATTAACCCACCCCTCCCCCTCATCAGCAAAAGTAAGCAAAGCCCTCACCCCTCCCCCCCATGCTTACGTAAACATTGATACAATAAGTCTAGAAAAAAGGAATGAGGTATGGAATAGAGTACCCCCTACTCAGTTTTAAGCTTGTACCTAAATGTATTCATTATTTGCAGGAATCCCTGAAAACGCATTTCGTTTTAAAGCATAGACAATGTGTGGGTAGCTATATGTGTAAAAAGTAAATAATAAATGCCGACGTAATCACCATCTAGATCTCCCCACCCCCCATGTCATCAGAAATGAGCAAATGAAAGACCCCCTCACCCCCCTCTAATGCTTACGTAATACTTGAACGGCCCCTTGACGGACTAGCGGAGAATACACCACACAGTTTGTTGTAGCTTTATATAGATCTTATTTCTTCTAATATCTAGTAAATTTTCCTAAAATTAAATTAAAATAAAATGGAAAGTTACTTTTTTAACTTGTCCTGAGTCTTAGGTGTTTATCTATTTATGTATTTCTAATATAGTAACGTTGATTTAGTATTTCAAAAAACAAGTTTAAAAACTTAATTTGGGGATAGCAAAATCTGTATATGATATGTCCGTCCATTATATTTATTTATTAACATATCTATTATGATAACTAACCTGCAAGAACAAAGCATGCGCTTGCTCAGCACTGTTGAACTGGTAGCTCTCTAGGTCTTGGCCAGCGTTCGCTAGCTCCAACACGATGTACTGCTGGTCTACCGGCAATATGGCTGGGCTGTCGTTCTCAGAACCCTTGCATTCGTCGTACAACTCCCAGAGGTCGAGCAAACGAGACGGGTAACTTCCGTATACACACTTTACACCCAGTACCTGGAGACAATAATTATGTTGAATTAATTTATACTAATACTAGCTTTTACGCGCGGCTTCGCTCGCGTGGAATAAAAAAAAATGCCAGGAAGAAAAATTTATTAGGTTATATGGCCGATATTTGGTGTACACATACAAATATTCCAGTAATCCCCCTTGGGAACTTGATGCTTTTTCAGGACCAAAAGTAGCCTATGTTACTCTCCATCCTTTCAACTAACTCTTTGCCAAAAATCAGGTCGATTGGTTGCTTAGCTACGGCGTGAAGGAAGGACAAACAAACAAACACACATTCACATTTATAATGTTTTTAGTATGGATGGATGTCAGATAGTAAAGAACTAAACATAAAGCTGAAGAGTTTGTTTGTTTGAACGCTTATACATGTTAAACTACTGGTCGGATTTGCAAAATTCTTTTTGTATATGAAAGCCTGATTTTTAGGGAAGGCTATATAGGCTATAGTATATACACACTAATGGCGAGTGAAACCGCGGGGAACAGCTAGTAAATAATATCCATTGTACGTGTGAAAAGAAAGATGTTATATAATAATAATAGCGACCCGCACCGGCTTCGCGTGGGCATAAAAACCTTTCTCTTGAATCACTATCAATTAAAAAAAAACCGCATCAAAATCCGTTGAGTAATTTTAAAGATTTAAGCATAAATAGGGACAGAGAAAGCGACTTTGTTTTATACTATGTAGTGATGATTATATTTCAGACAATCTTCATATTTAGGCGAGTAATTTTTGAAAGACAAGATATCAATTGAGTATTTCTACTTTCTAGCAATTTCATAACAATAAATATTCTAAAATAAAAACACTAATAATGCCTATTCACAGCTAATCGCTACATTTCACATATGACGTGCAATTTCTAAAAGACATTATGTACATTGTGTCGCGTCTTGAGGCAAATGTACAATATTCTTGTTCATACACTGTGACCTAAAACGAAGCCATGCGAACTGTGCAATTTCAAAGTCGTCTTTACAAAGTGAAAGTTTGTGTTGATTGTTACGCTTTCCGGCCCTATTAGACAACACCATATTTAAAATATTAGATATTAAAACTGGACGTCGATTCTGCTAACGTTAAGACAAAATCGTATCAAAATAGTGTTTCAATAGTAGTGCATTTTAGATACTATTTACAAGAGTTATGACAGTATGATGTGATGTGAATTTAGTGTGTGGTGTGATCATCAGCAGTGATAGGTATTAAAAAAATATACATTTCTTGTAACTAGTGTGTAAAAAAGCACTACCATTGAAACACTATTTTGACACGATTGTGATTTAACGTTAGCAGAATCGACACCCTGATAGCCTCACAAATATATAACTTCTGTTACTTTGCAGATACATAATAGAATTATTTGCATTTCACAAGGTTATAAAAATAGAGATATGAATTTTGAGTATGCCGGTACCTGGATAACAGCAATGAGTATACAATATATATAGTAGGAATATGAGTATTTTTTATTAATCATAAAATCCATACTAATATTATAAATGCGAAAGTCTGTCTGTCTGTCACCTCTTCACGGCTAAACTGCTGGACCGATTGTGATGAAATTTGGTAGGGATGTAGTTAACGACCCGAGGTCAAACATAGGCTACTTATGGGCGCGATATAACCGAGTCCCACGCGGGGCGAAGCCGCGGGAACAGCTAGTAATATACATATAAAACACAAAAAAAAAACTAATATTTTTTTACAAACTAGAACATTAAATTATTACATAACCCACGGCAGTCCGCAATTTAAATTTATATGTAACTAGCTGTTCCCCGCGGCTTCGCCCCGCGTGGGACTCGGTTATATCGCGCCCAAAAGTGGCCTATGTTTGACCTCAGGTCGTTAACTACATCCCTACCAAATTTCATCACAATCGGTCCAGCAGTTTAGCCGTGAAGAGGTGACAGACAGACAGACAGACAGATAGACAGACAGACAGACAGACAGACTTTCGCATTTATAATATTAGTATGGATGCAGTAAAATAAAATAAAAACGCTGAGATTGAAAATAATTTCATTATAATAAGCTCATTTTCAATTTTTATATATTGTTTTGTACGTTTATTAAGCACTAACAGTTCATCCCGGCTTCGCCCGTAGTACACACACAGATAAGCTTTTCAACGGTGAATTTTGTTACTCGGTCCAGTAGTTTCAAAGCTTATTCGATGCAAACAATCAAAGCTTTCCTCTTTACAGCTATTGTCATCACATCTGATCAGACAATTATACTCGTATCTTTGTTTCCGCCTACAACTACAGTAAATGAGAAATAAATTACAATAATATGTGGTTAATTAAAACGCGGAATTACACAACTTAGTCATACGATGATCATACCTTCCACGCTTCCTCATATACTACGAATCTTATCTGTATCGCGTTTGGCACGTGTGGTCTCGTGGGCACGTTCATTATTATTGTGATAATGATGAGATATTATTATTATTATGTGATGACTCCAAAGCACTGTTGATTATTATTTTTATGAAAGGGCAATTTCAACGAGGACTAATAACATAGATAATTTGCCTATATTCAGCTGTGCACGCTTATATGTAAAATTACTCAAAAGACCGCCCATGGTACGGACGGCCACATCTTACGAAAAACAAATTAAGTTGGGAACAAGAGACTAGCCCGTGCATGTCCTGGGAAGAAAGGGCAAACTCAAAAAGTGCAGATTCAACGTCGCTGTGGACGATATGCATGCTTGATCCCACAACAAAGGATGTCGAAGACCGGGTGAAGTAGAGGAGTAGGAAAGCGGACCCTAGGCTCCGAGGCAACCAGCTGACGACGCAACAGGAAGCGAGAAAAGGAGAGAGATGTTCAAGTGGCTTGTTTGGAACACGAAAAGAAAACAAGACACTTATTGCTTCAAAAAGAATGTAATAGTATATGTTGAATTTTGTGGGCAAACGGGTATGTAATAACGGTATACACGTATTCTATTTACTATGATAAGAAATGGTGACCTACATTGCTTATTAATTACAAAAGTTATAAACACGCAATATTTAAAATGGCGTGACATAACGTCACAGTGTAAAGTCCACTGATGTTATTACGGTTTTATTGTTGTTTCAATTTCCAATACTTTTCTACACGCGAGTAAAAGTCCTATTTATATAAACCAGATACACTTTTGCATGTGGCTTCCATTTAGGGTTGCCAACCGTACTATTGTACTGTATTTCGCGACTCCGTACTATATACTGTTAAAAAAATATATAGTAGGTATGCGAAAATACTATATTTTAAGGGATTTATTTATATTTATTTAAAAAATTATTGCAATAAAGCTTGTGCCAATTTTTTTAGGGACAATAAAATGTTAAAGAATGCAAAAAGTGTAAAAAAATATACTTTCTATTTAAAAATAATTATGAGTAAAAAATGTAATAGTACTTTTAATTTTTCCCTACTTAAAATACTTTATTTTTTTAAGCGTACTGTATTTTTATGGCTTCATTTTAAGAAATACTATATTCAGCCAAACAAAATGTTGACAACCCTACTTCCACTCCAGCTCTTGTTTATTTTGTGATTTCATTTGTTCTCGTTTGCAACTGGCCGTATTTGTTTAGTTTTATCATTCTAGGACCAACACTAAACATAAGATGGGTTCATTCCTGAGCGCTTTGAATTTAGGCTATATTTACATCCAAAAGCCTAAGGTCTTCTTTGTCCTTGCCTCATGAAGACGTAACTACAATGTCGGTCAACAAGGTAACCCTGAAGAATTAAGAAGACTGTCCCGCCAATGGATTTCCTTACGAATATTCTGACGAGGGCCTGAACAAACCATACCCTTGCTGAAATTACAGATAAGTCTCAGGGGTCTATTAGATATATTATCAGTTTTATTATATCCTTTTAAGTAATTAATAAATGTACCATTATTACCTATTAATACAATTCTGCAAATATACTCGTATAGGCAACTGATTTTTACCAAACCAGTGTGTGTATGACTCAGCAATTTAAAACACACATGAGGCGATACGAGTGAAAGTTTACAAATAAAGCAAATATACCTCATCATGACTCACAAGAATAATTTATAAAGTTGCATAACATAAGAAAATGAGCAAAAAATTTGTGTATTTTTGTACGATCAATTGAAGTAGCTATCGTTTTGCTTTTAAACGAACACTTTCAACTATTACACATAAGCTTGGTTTTTAGGGTTCCGTAGCCAAATGGTTACAAAACGTAACCCTTATGGATTCCTCATGTCTGTGTCTGTCCGTCCGTATGTCACAGTTATTTAATTCGAAAACTATGCGTGCAATGCGTGTAAGGTTGAAATTTGGTAGGTAGGTGTATGCAATGAACCGCTACAAAATGGTGCAGTATGATTTTGATGTTTTTTTTCAAGGGTAGCACCTCTACATGTAACTGAGGGATGAATTTTGTTTTTAACATAGCCTTGTGTGGGGTATCACTATCACTACATAGTATAAAACAAAGTCATTTTATCTGTCCGTATGTCCCTTAGTATGCTTAAATTTGAAAAACTACGCAACGGATTTTGATGCGGTTTTTTTAAAAGTGATTCAAGAGGAAGAATTTTATGCCCATGCGAAGCCGGGGCGGGTCGCTAGTCATTGGATATTTGGATTGGGCGTGAGTCCGACTAGCACTTGGCCAATTTTAAATCATACGTTTCGCATGACTTTTTACAATATTTTTCTATAGACAAAATCCAAGCGTCATGTTTGTTGAAAACACGAGTTACACACCAGTAGAGCGAGTGAAACAGCGGTGCACTGCAATTATAACTTGACCGTAATAAAGCCAGCGCAAAGGTCGAACATGCTCTGCGCTTGATCAGCGGTAGTGCGGGGCTTTCTGACAAAACCGAATCTTCGGTATCCATTTCAGTGTTGGCCGAAACCAAAAACTTTAAGGCGCTGTGCATCAGGGTAATACCGTAAAACGTCTATTTTTTCGTCGCGCAGTTAGCTTTATTCTTCATTGAATACAAGCATGAAAAAAATATATTGTATAGTTCAAAGATCAAAATAAATGGATACATAAAAATATTAAAGAAATAATAATTAAAACCTAGCTAAATAAAATAGCAAAAAAGCTATATCGAGAAAAGGTTTCGTCGCGAATTACTTGATATCTTCAGCGACAACTACCAATTTTTTTACGTCTATAAAAAGAATAATATAATGACCCAGATGGATACCTAAAAAAATTACAAGATTTAGTCATAATTATTGAAATATTAAATTAAAACTGGAAAATTTCACCCGAAATGGCATTGAACGGAGACTAGTGACAGGCCAACCCAGTATCGCCACTTTCAACCTTATTTCATTTCGCGTACGTACTATAATCGCACTTCACTCCTCTTACATACCTAAGGGTTGGGGATACAGCGCCTTAATATAAAGGTATGAAATCGATGGTAATTTTACTTATATAGACAGACATCCGCCATTCTCATATACATCCGTGCTTCTATGAGTACAATAAACCGTTGATTCCGGTTGTTATCGGTGATGGCAGTTGCTATGATAGTCTTTGAATAATCCATATTTTCACACTAATAATATTAACGCAAAAATCTGTTTGTCTTTTACGCTTTCACGGCGAAACCGTACCGAATTTGTTGAAATTCGGCGTGGATATAGATAAGGACCAGATTCAAGCATAGGCTACTTTTGGGCGCGATATAACAGTCCCACGCGGACGAAGCTGCGGACTAGCAGTGGCTAGTATAAAATAGCAGTATCGGCATCAAAGATAACGAGTTGATGCTTTATAAACGCCCACAAATGTAGTGTGTACACGTGAATTACTTTACCCCTTATTTATTTATAAAAAATTGCAAACGTTTGTGAAGCCCCGTTTTACTAAAATGTGTATTGGCTCTTTCTTTCACGGTAAATTTTGATAACGAGAAAAATATCTAAAACATTTTTTTTTGTCCTAGCTGTATGTGTCCCACTGCTGGGCAAAAGCCTCCCCTGTTTTCTTCCATGCGTCCCTGTCCTGTGCCGCTTTTTTCCAATCCTTTTCGAAGACCCTTAATCATTGTCACTGACCATCTTTTTTTCTTGGCCTTTCTCTCTTTCTCTACCCATCCCAAACCTATTTCGTTAAAATAGGGGTAAATTACTATATACTCGTAGTATAAAACAAAGCCGCTTTCTCTGTCCTTATGTCCCTTTGTATGCTTAAATCTTTAAAACTACGCAATGGATTATGATGCGGTTTTTTTTAAGTGATTCAAGAGGAAGGTTTTTATGCCCATGCGAAGCCGGGGCGCGGGTCGCTAGTCCATACTAATATTATAAATGCGAAAGTCTGTCTGTCTGTCTGTCACCTCTTCACGGCTAAACTGCTGGACCGATTGTGATGAAATTTGGTAGGGATGTAGTTAACGACCTGAGGTCAAACATAGGCTACTTTTGGGCGCGATATAACCGAGTCCCACGCGGGGCGAAGCCGCGGGGACCAGCTAGTATATTATATGCTATAGGTTAATATCGTGTACTCATCTTTATCACGAGACCGCATTTGTTAATTAGAGTATAGAGAACTGTCAATTTGTACAATTGGCAACTGGCATCCACGCAGCTGTTTAAGATAACGAATGTCTCGATAACCGTCCCAGTTTGCTTATCAATTATAGTCAGTACATGACACAAAGGCGGGGGCTATCTTAATGAATGCTATGATTCATAATAAAAATTTAATTATATCTTAACAGGACGCGAGTGTTTGGTATCAAGGGCGATGGGAAAAAGATAGGGTATTTTTTTTTTCCTTTATAATTATGACTAAGACTTCTCTTTTGCTCTTTGAAACACTAAAAACGCAAATTAATGTGCCAACGAGTTCCATCTTAGACTATATCTGCATTTAACATCAGATGGGATGGAGGTCAATCGCTAGACTTGTGATTTATTGTGAGTTATTTTGTAAATTCAAATTCATTTATTACTTGTAAAAATGTTGTACAGTAAGGTTTTACAAATTATTATTATTAGAAAAAAACATGCCCTAACCGTAAAAATAAAAAATAAATGTTAATCTTTAACTTTTGATTAATATAAAAAAATCCGCTATTTTTTTATATATCTATACTAATATAATAAAGCTGTAAAGTTTGTTTGTTTGTTTGAACGCTTATAACTTGAAAACTACTGGTCGGATTTGCAAAATTCTTTATGTATATGAAAGCCTGATTCTTGGGAAAGGTTATAGGCTATAGAACATACACACTAATGGCGAGTGAACCCGCGGGGAACAGCTAGTTACTAATATAATAAAGCTTAGTTTGTTTGAACAATTTTAATTTAGTGGACGGTTTTGCTTCACACTGAGTGAAACCGCATAGAAAGTTAAATTACACCTTATAGCAAAAATGCATAATATTCAACATGAACAGGTAGAAAATTCTAACCATAAGGTTGAGTGGCATGTGGATCCACTAATATGTAGACATTCTTCAGAGCAGGTACATATTTTTTTTTATGGCAACAAAAATACGAAATCAAAACGGACTCTATTACTAAGGCAATAAGATGTCAGGAACATATTTTTGACGTACGATTGATAGAAAAAAATTGGGCTATTATGATTAATCTCTATGTAGGGCGTAGATTTTTTGGTGTTACGACCACGCTGCTATTCTGTTTAGTTAGTAGACTCGGTCTACTCCAGTCTCTTAATCAAAACATAAGTAATTATAAAAATTGTTATTATTAATAATCAAAACTAGTACCTGATTATATTAAAATATATTGATTACATACCTCGTTGAAAACATCAGTAGCATTCTCTATGGAATGCAAGTCCAGAGCATCTATATCCTTTCCCTCATCAAAATGGCGATCTATTTCTGCTATGGGAGCGCGTAGTGCGCTCAATTCCCTGTTGACAAAATAAATAAATAATCACTACATAGTATAAACCAAAGTCGCTGTCCCTATATCCCTTTGTATGCTTATATCTTTAAAACTACTTATTATCTATAAACGGATTTTAATGGTTTTTTTAATAGATAGAGTGTTTCAAGAGGAAGGTTCTAATGCCCATGCGAAGTCGGGGCGGGTCGCTAGTAATTAATAAATAAAGAAACTAGAGACTATAATATTTAATGCTCTAGTTTCTGAACCCTTCCTTTTTCAAAGGAACCCTTATAGTAGGATCTCTCTTCCTTCTGTATGTCTGTCCGTCTGCCACAGTTATTGTTTTCCGAATCTACTGGACCAAATCACGTGAAATTTGGTAGCATGGTGTACTTGTGACCATGTGCCAGCGAGCTTTATCTGCATTTAACATCAGGTGGGATCGTGGTTAATCGCTGGACATTTAATGAATACTAGCTGTTCCCCGCAGTTTCACTCGCCCTTGATGTGTGTGTACTATAGCCTATAACCTTCCCCAAGAATCAAGCTATCATATGCAGAAAGAATTTTTCAAATCCGACCAGTAGTCAAGTTATAAGCGTTCAAACAAACAAACAAATTCTTCAGCTTTATAACATTATTATAGATATTTAAAAAAAAAACGTATAGTTCAAGAGGAAGGTTTTTATGTACCAAAATAACCCATAACATTGGCGAGTAAATAAGAAAAGGCAGCTTACATACGACTTATGTAGAGTGGGTTGCAAGCCAAGCGTTTGATATAGAATAAGTTGTTGTAGGTTGCAAGGTCAATTAGCCTACACACCTTATTAAGGTACTAAGCTGCATCACGGCCTTAAGACTACAAAAAAAAGCAGATGACCTCAAAAGGCTACATTAGTGTAAAACAAAAGACTGATATAAACACTTGCCAATTTTACCTTTCATGCTGTCTCTTTTACACAATTATGTTTTATTTTAACACATTCATAACATCACGCGTTACGTTACATAAGAAAAATAAATAAATAAATATATACCGACACAACACATAGATCAGGCTAGCTAGAAAACACAATAAATATTACGATAAAGACATAACCGAGAAGCCGATTTCCTAGTATGCGTGTGTTCGTTACGATCGTGCGCGTAAAGCGACGGCAAGCGAGGCCCGACTTGGATTGGCCGCTACTAGTGTCATGTCAATTTCGATCTCGAGCTCCTCTGTGTTTAGGAAGGCATGGTAAGCCGTTGGTCCCGGCTGTTATCACTAAATGGTGTATAAGCTGTCCCAGATAGGCAGTATGAAAAAACTGACAGTGTAAAAGTTAGATAGATTAGTTAGTTTCGACCATCTATCCCTTACTCGTCTTTTACGAAAGCCGCGGGGAGACAGTGGAATGTGTGCATGACCTGGTTTGCTAAGAGTTTCATCTCAAAATTCCCATGGGAGCATAACCCAAACCAAAAGCTAGTAAATAGGTAACATGTTTTTTTACTTATGGTAAGTACCTATGATTCATATTTATTCCGCTGTTATCTCGTGGTCTCTGGATTTTGTTCCATTGATGGGACCACGAGGGAGAATTATTTTCCTACATAAAAGACGGGGTTTCAATCGATTTTTTAACACAACTACTTATTATGCAAACAGTTGCCATAACAACAAGAAAAAGAGAAAAAAAAAGGTCATTACTTAATCTCAATTTTCCATTACACAACGCTCAAACAATGAGAACCGGATTTTCGGAATTCTAGACAATTCTTGCGATTGCAAATCATTTACAAACAATATTATAGACTGTAGACGGTTGATAAGGCATACAAACATTAAAGATATGATTCAAAGAGTCGGCGTAGACTAAACGGAAAAAAGGTCAATCTAATTCATTAATATCGTGTGAGCTTAAAGGTCAATTCACCCTACACATCCTGGTTTCGGTGTTATTAGAAACCGCCTTTCGAAGTGTTCATTTTCAGTGTCAAAATAAATGAATATAGCTGTATATATATCAGGTATTATACCAAAAAAACAATTTTAATTTTTTTTTGCCTGTCTCTTTGATTGTTCGATGGCCGAACCGACTTTTACAAGACTTTCACTGCAAAAGACTTACACTATAATGACATTATATACGCCACTATAATTTAAGAAAAAAAAAATAAGGGTTCCTCTTAAAAAAAAAACCCATTAAATTAGAAAATTATTTGGTAATTCTACACCACGGAGAAAGTCGCGGGTAACAGAGAGCAACTGCTACAAATAGTATGAAATGCCTGGCCTTTCATTAGTAAATTTTAATTTTGGCTTCGTTTAGTTGAGATGCGTAGTCTACCTCTGTTCATATCTGGCAATATTCCAGTTTGTTATGTCTAGTACGTGATATTATTACCTTGGATTGAACTAATGGCAAGGAAGTAAATTTCAATGCCACAATATTTTTATAGAAAGCGTTTTGGCAATTTCTATCATATACCTACCTATAGTAACTTCACTTGGGCATTAAAAATGATTTATCATCACTAGCGACCTGCCCCGGCTTCGCATGGGCATAAAAACCTTCCTCTTGAATCACTCTATCTATTAAAAAAGACCGCACCAAAATCCGTTGCGTAGTTTTAAAGATTTAAGCGTACAAAGGGACATAGGGACAGAGAAAGCGACTTTGTTTTATACTATGTAGTGATAGTGATTACGCTAAACAATGAGTCCATTTTCTGGAAACACCGTTTCTAAACAAATTCCTTTCTCAAAGGTAAGTAAAGCACAAAATGAACTACATTAGAGACCAATCGACGATTACAAATAAATCTGGCACCGTGATATGCAGGATAGATGGACCTAACAACTACAAAAAATGTTATGTTTTGATCTACAATCAAATTGATTTTCACTCCATGACATCATTTGATTTATCCCTCAATTGACTTAAGCCCATATTCTGTTGCAAGCTTCACAACTGGAGAAACTTCCAGAATCGTCATTTTATGAACAATCAACCAACTTTGCCAGTCTAGAAAGAAGCCATCTAAAAATCGAACTTATTACAAGTATTTAACCAAATCACTTTGAGTGCTTCCGCCACCAATTAGGCATGCAAACTGCTGCTCGCTGGCGCTCACCTACTGTCGGTCCCAAAATGCCCGCCACCAATAGTTTACACATACATATCCTAAGCGACATCTTTCACCTCTACAAGAGGCATCCTCAGACATAAGTCAAGTAGTTAATTGTTCGTACAAACATCGCAAAGTAACAAATCAAACCTTATTTCAGATGAAATATCCATAATAGGTTAGTGAATGAAACAAATCATAAAAAAACTAGCTGACCCGGCGAACTCGGTAATGCCTGACCGCACTTTTCTCACCGTTTAAACCTTCCCTGTACTTCCACAAATATTTCAAGACTAAAATTAGCCAAATCTGCCCAGCCATTCTCGATTTTCAGCCAGACTAACGAACATCAATTAATTTTTATATCTAAAGAAAGTATTGTTAGTTACACAATTTATAACCAAAGAACGGCTGATGAAATGATTTGGCTGAAAATTGGTGGGGAGGTAGCTTAGAACCAGGAGAACTGAGATTTTCACGGGGGCGAAGCCGCGTGAGAAAGCTAGTATATATAGATAAATGTAAGTAACGCCAAAATCAATTAAATATCATGAATATACTTACATAGCAATCACAATCTCAGAGATAATCTCGTGGTAGTCCTTCTGGCTCTCCCCATTGACCTTTATAACACCTGCGATGGGGACTATCTTCATAACACGAGCTCTCCCATCTCTTGCGCGCCACAGAAACACTTCTCCGTACACTCCCTCGCCAATCTTGTGGCAATTCTTCAGAACCCTGTTGGGCAAAATAGTATATTTTTAAGTTTATAAAAATACCAGCGACCCGCCCCAGCTTCGCATGGGCGGGTATAAAAACCTTCCTCTTGAATCACTCCATCTATTAAAGAAACCACACCAAAATCCATTGTGTAGTTTTAAAGATTTAAGCATACAAAGGGATATAGGGACAGAGAAAGCGACTTTGTTTTATACTATGTACTGATGATAGTGATAAAGGAATTTTAAATTAATTCTTGTAGTAAACACTAGTCTTATATCTAGATATCTATGAAACTGAAAAGTATTCTACACGCTATTTAGTTAGAACGGCCGGTGCGTCACTTCAGGTTTCGCTGGAAGACCTAGAACCTGGAACCTCCAAAGAGACAGTGGCAAGAGGTGGAGATACAAAATTTACGTTGCAAATCACAAATGTTGCAGTCTTGCTTTACTCAGTCAATTTACCCAAACAGGCGTGAAATACTACTATGAGTATAAAAACTCAATCTACAATTGTACACCTAAGCAAATATTAAGCCATGAATTATTAGTCATATGTCAAATATTTACTATGTATGCTTCTAGGAAACCAATCATATGATGAATCACACTTCCAACAGCTGATATGAGTTTGTAGAAATGTCATCGGAATTTTGAGTATTCAGTTACAATACTGGGATTGTGTATGCTCAGTATTTTCCTAGGAGACAGAATCATACCTAAATGAGATCCATTGTAAAACGGTTATTTTTATGTTAATAATAAAAAAATATTCAAAGATAAAGATCTCTTAGCTTTCCTATGTTTTTATTTAAGTGTACATGAATTAAATTAAATAAATAAAAAAAAGCACCTTTGACATAATGAGTTTGAAGGATATTTTACCACTGATGCCACATCATACCACAGTGAGTGTTGGCTATTTTTGACCTAAGACAAGTAAATTTTAATCTTCTTCACTTTGGGGGCACGACAACTAACAATCAAGACTGGCAGGCAAATGGTTAATGTTTCCGCTTGTTCGCGCACAATAAAAAAAAAAGTTTTTCATATTGTGTCTGGATTCTGTGAGCTGACAGGTTAAATAGGTAGGTTATATTTTAATGTCAGCCAAAGTATGTCAAGTTATATGGTGACGGCTAAAAGTGTTTTAGGAACAAATTATGATTGAAATAAATCATTTTTCCTTTGCATATAATTAGTCAAAGAATGACTTATTATGATATTAATGTTGTATTATTGCTTTCTGTACTAGTTAGTTTTATTATTATATATTTATTAAATATTTCCACAATCATATTGAGAGTCCAGTCCCATTGTCTATCTCTTTGTCAAAATATAGAAGGAATAAAAATTTATTGATATTGCATGTATTAGGTATTTAGTAGTATAGGTAGTTAGTGAAATTATATTTTACACACACACAACCGAATCAAAATTGAATCATCAATTGATGAAATTTGTTACAGAAAGGTTGCACATTGGTAAAGACAGGCTAATTAACAGGTCGGAGTCGCCGGAATTATATAGTTTGTCGTAATGTTACTCAATTAAAAAAATGTAACTACCTGCCATTGAAATAATAAAATAACCACGAGTTAATTTCAGCCTTAGGTAGGTTTATGAAATATCAAAAAAACATATTCGGCGACAAGCCAAGGTATTTAATAACAATGCCACTATTTGCATGACCTACTTCAAGCACTGCCATATTTCTGCAAGGTCAAACAACTACAGCATAGAAACATGATTAAAACATATTAAAAATAGGTACTTACGTATCTGGATAGCATTCATCAAACAATAGGACTTCTGTCTGGTTACAGCGTCGTAAGACGTAGTCCTTTGCTGTGGCGATTCGACCAGCGGTGTCATGAAAGTTCTCTAGTACAGTAACCTCGTGGTCCGAGTCTGCGATTGATAGTTTAGATAACTCGACAATCGTATCATCACAGTCCTCGTTCAGAAATCCTGGAAACAATACTCCATTTAGCTCCGAGATTGAATGACACACACAAGGAAGTAACAACGACTTGACGACTTTCGCTATGCGTAACTATGTTACGTAGACGCCACTTGAATCACACAAGACCCGAACCTTTTATTTTCACAAATATCGTAAAACTAACCTGTGTATTGCAGGGAAAGATGCATGCACTTGGCTTTGGACACTTTTTCACAAACAAAGGCGCAGAACCAAGCTATTATCCCGTTAGGGATAACAAATGGCAGTCGGATCGACGGAAAAAATACAAAGTTTTACACAAATGTAAAGTTCTCACTACTATTATTTGATAATAATAGTAGTTAATTAACACTACAAATTGTATTTATAAACGTGATTATTAAATAAAAATAAAATAAAAATTATGGACAAAGACCGAAGGAAGCGTCTTCTTCCGCGAAATCCACGAAAAGCGCAGAATGAAACAGATAAAAAATGTAGAATGGGTGTTTCTATAAAAGTGTTGCCATTAGGCAAAGTATAAATTCTACCATGCCAACGATACCTTGGTGAACACTAGCGCCATCATTATTAAATCCATCATCAGTTAAAAATCTTTATTCACTGAAAACACAAGTATCAAAAGTCCCCTGGATCTTGAATGTTATTTAGTTGATGGTGGCGCTAGTGTTCACCAAGGTCTCATATCAAATGGATTTTATTTTTCCAATTACCTATAACTACGATTTAAAATAATAATAGATTACCTCCTTACTACTATGACAAATTAAAATAATGATAGTTAAATTACCTTTCAAATCATCGAATACAGCCGTAGCACATAAACTTATTTGGGAATTATTAGGTTCCTGTAAAATAATTGTCTCATTTAAAAAATTTCTAATACAAAACACAAAAAAATATAGTAAACTAGCGACCCGTCCCGGCTTCGCATGGGCATAAAAACCTTTCTGTTGAATCACTATTTATAAAAAAAAACCGCATCATAATCCGTTGCGTAGTTTTAAGGATTTAAGCATACAAAGAGATATAGGGACAGAGAAAGCGACTTTGTTTTATACTATGTAGTGATAGTGATTTGATTTTTAGCTTACTTTCACAATCTTGATCGTAGATCTGCAAGGCTTGGATACAAAGGTACTCCTTCGACTATTGAGTGATTCATTGTGTAGTATACCTGGAAAAGAATTCTGTTAAAATAATGCTTTAAATGTATTTATTTTAATATTTTTTTGCAAAATACTTACCTGACATTACACTGAAACTTTTGATGGATGTGACAGGTGATAAGTCACTAATTATGAAAAGGATATTCGTATATACTAAAGAGGATATGTAAAATAAAAAAATAGTCTAGAACAAACTCATCAAGAACTCCGAACTATTCATTTAAATGAGTATTACTTACTTTTGTCCTGCATTTCCATAGTACTAATGACACTTTGCCTATACTTTCTTCCTTTAGATTGCATTGGCTCATCTTCTAACACAGAATGGTCAAAATGGTCATTCATTGTAGTCATTCTCCTATAAATGCTTAAAGATCGTTCCCATTTCTTGCCTGGTTGCAAAACTATAGATGGTTTTGCTTCTACATATTCAGTCTTGAGTTCTTCTTCTTTAATTGAACTCTTCCTTTCTCTTGCACTTTTTCTAGTAACAACATTTGATATTCTTTTATCGTCTGGTTTCTTAATTTCCTCTGTTATTGTTTCCATTATTGGACTTTCTACTTTTTCATTAACTATTGTAGCCTCATTATCATAAAAATCTGACTTTCTATTACTATTTCTATTATTACTAAGTACAGTCTTATCACATTCTACACTACTAATACTTGCATAAGAATCATTAAATGTTAGTATCATTGAATCATTGGTTACTTCATTTCTTCGTCTAGTTGTAACGAAACTTATGCATCTATCTTCATCAGTATTACTATTGGAATCAGTGTCACTGTCAATAGAAATATCATTTGCAGAATCTGAATTACTAATTTCTTTAACATTTTCAGAACTACTTTTACTTTTATTGGAATTGTTGGATAGATCTGAAATATTATCTACGCTTTCATAATCTCCACTATCTTGGCAGCTTTCACTATTATCTGTTTCGTTATACTCGGACAACTTGCTATAATACTTCTGGAATATAGAATTATCAAGTCTCTCTAATTGAATTACTGGTAGTATATTACTATAACATACTTTACTATCTTCTTGGGATGTATCTCCACTATCGCAAGTATCATACATGGATCCATCATCAGAACTTCGACTAAAAGATTCGTTTTCAAAAGCATCATCACATAATTCATTTTCTAAATAAACATCTTTTGGAATTTGTAGGTGATCCACAGTAATATTTCGCAACTGGGATGTGTCAGACGCATTTAGGCTATCTGATGTCATTCTAGAATTTCGGCTCTCGTTTTCCTCATTGTCTACTAGATCAGCTTCTTCAGACGGAATCACACTATTTTCTAAACTATTTTCACTCTGTGGGTTAGGAGCAACACACTCATTTGTGTCTATTTCAGTATGATTATCGTCAGAGAAAAGCATGACACTGTTCTCTAATGAATGGTTATATTGAGAGTTATCCAAATTATCTTTTTGTGTATAGTAATTTTTAATATCATTGTCTTGATTTACAATAGGTTCATTATTAGAAAAACCCAAAAATGGCTCCATCTCAGTAGATTGAAAAGAGCTAACTTCGATGCTTGATATAACTTTATTAGACTCATCACATTTTTCATTTGATATGGTATGGTCTTGAGGTTTACTTGTCTCTTTACTAGTGACTATTGTTCTTTCCTCAGGTTCTACACGAATTTTTGGTAAAACGTCACAAAATGATTTACAATCAATAGTAACAATGTTCTGTTTAGAATTATCCTTTGAAGTAGTAGGCGCTTTGTAATTATCAGGTGTTTTAAATACAGGAGATTTACACATTACTGCAGATAGATCGATATCTTCCTTATTAGGCAAATTGCATTGTTCCTTCTCAACAAATATAATACTATCATTACTATTATTTTGGGAAGCATTAACATCTTGAGTTTCATTAAATATTTTACTACTAATAGGTGAAAAATTATATATTGATTCACCTCTATATTTTTCTTTGAAAGGTGTACTGCATAATGGGGAATTTTGTAATATTGGTGACTGTAAATTTGTAGTTAATCTATTATTTACAAGCTTAAATGGTTTGGATGACGCTCCTGGCGTTATCGGACTGGCTTTCTTTAATAGAGAAAAGTTTTTAACTAAGTCTTTGATAGATTTGTCCAAAAATGCAGAACTGTTCTTAGCACTTTCTATTAATAATTCATGCTTCTTTATGTTGGAGGTGTCTGGTGTTTTACTACTGTCAGAATTTTCTTTGTCGGATTCTGCAATAAAATAACAATTTAATTCAGATATTGCTTACACTACTAACTACAAAAAAGTCTTACTAAAATCAATGACTGGTTCAACAAATGGAGAATAAAAGCAAGTACAAGCAAATCAGTGCAAATCACTTTTACCCTTAATAAAGAAACATGTCCCCCCGTGTGTCTTGGTAATAGACAACTCCCTCAGGGAGACTCAGTGCGATACTTGGGGTTGCATTTAGATCGCCGTATGACGTGGACCAAACATATAGAATGTAAACGTAATGAAATTAATTGTAAATACAGAAGATTATCGTGGTTCCTGGGAAGAAACTCCAAATTAAGTACTGACAACAAGCTCCTAATTTACAAATCTGTGATAAAACCAGTTTGGACCTATGGAATTCAACTTTGGGGAGCTGCCTGTGCCTCCAACATAAACAAGATCCAAAGAACCCAAAACTACATACTCAAGCAAATAAGCAATGCGCCCTGGTTTATTCGAAACTCAGAGGTCCACGAACATCTGAATGTAGCAATGGTAAAGGATGAAATAAAATCTTTTGGCCAGAAATACAAGCTCAGGCTGCATAATCATCCGAACCAGTTGGCATCACAGCTCACCATACCAGAATGCTCTCACCGGCTGAAGCGCCGCAGAATCCTTGAACTGGGGAGCCTCGCATAGGCTGCCATGTATAAAATAGTTATTCCTAAAGGGGAATAACTTTAATGTGTCCAATCATGCAACACATCTGCTCATAGCCAGAAAGGCTGATTGCAAGATTAAATGAGAAAAAAAAAAAAAAAAAAAAAAATAATTTAAAAAAAAAAAAATATTGCTTACACTATTATTTTGCTTCACTACTTTGTTTTATCAAACCCTTCATAATTTTATCTGAACGATGAAATCACAAATAGTGGACTAGAAGAATATATAACACTACATAATTTGATGAGTATTTTTAGTAGCCATCAAAACTAATTTTAACTCAACAAGAACAGTGGGTCTAAAAACGCCACTTTGAGCAATTCATTGAATCGAATTCATATTACGAATTCCTTAGCAATCTTTAGCAATTCCTATTTCTTTCAATCTTTTTGAAGAGGAATTGCAAAGTTTAGTTGGCCATTTTACAAAAAATAGAGGAATTGCTACAGAATTGCTAAGGAATTCGTAATATGAATCGATTCGATGAATTGCTCAAAGTGGCGTTTTTAGACCCCCAGGTAATAATCATTGTTGAATATCTATTTGGTGGGAAAAGATGTATTTTATTATCTTCCCAGCAGTGGGACAATTAAGGCTATATAAAAAAAGGTGTACTTACCCGAAGCATCACTGCTGGAATAGTTATACCTCTTTGCATGTACCTTCTTTTTACGATATGTTTTTGCTACACTGCAATATATAATAAATACATTAATGTTACTGCTTTGTTCGTGCACGAATATGCCTAATATTTTTTTCTAGTGACTCGATTCTGTGAGCCCGACAAGTTAACACACAAAGCAGTGTCATATTTTTTTTATTACTACATGGGTAAAGAGGAGCCAAATAAAAGCACAGCCTTGACATAAGGTGTGTTTAAGTTCATTAGGCCTATTATCGAATTTGGTGTAAGCTGTCTATAAGAATGGGGCAGATTATGTGTTTGCTACTTGATAACACAAAATCTACTATGCAACGCTCTGCAAACCTGTGTGCTGTGCATCCTCAACCAAATAACCAACATAACAGATATTTTTAGTTATTCTTTGAACAAATTCACAGAAATATTATTATTCTTTCTGTGCTAAGTATAATTAAAATTAAAATATTTTTTTGCTCTTCTGTCGTAATGGTGTGATACAATGATGATAAAAAATAAGCTTTGTTCATATATATACTTAAATAAACCTACCTATCATGAGTCTATTCATCAAAACAAAACAAAAAAGATCTGTGTCTGTGGAGTGTGTATAAAGTGTGTTATGACTTTATTACCAGGTTCCCTGTCCCATGAACCAAATGTGAACAAGACAATTGTAATATTATTGCAATTTTATAAACAGGGAATCAGTTAATCAATGTTCAAAGCCAGTAAATGTAGCTAAAGAAATGCCAGTTCGAAATACAACTTTACTTACTTTTGACGTCCAAAAAATCCACCTTTATTGACTTTCAGAGATTCATTTCGCTGAGTCGACGGCGAATTCAGCAGCTGGTCAAATAGATCTAAAGGTTTATTAACACGTAGAGATTTATTTGGTGTGAGATACACTGAATCTACAGCCGGCTCCTTTTGTGGCTCTGGGTCTTTTAGTATACGTTTAACATATTTTCTCTTTCGCACTTTGCTGGGAGGAGCAGCTAGATAGTTCACCGAAGATATTTCTCTCTTAGTTTGCTTTATATTTTGAATGTAAAATGCATCAAAAGCCGAACTTCTCTCGTCCATGGTAAGCAAAACATCTTTGGGATCCAGAGCGCCGATGGCGTCCTTTTTGGATCTATATGTCCGCCGCATATTTTCCGTAGTTTTATGCTGTATTTTTTGATGGTAGAAATACTTTTGTTTATCTATTTAAGCTAATTTCTCATGCCTTCAATTCTCTCAATTCAAAACAAGAAACCAAACAACAATATTACATATTCGATTAATCGCCGTCATAACGATAAACTTCAAAGTCAAATGTAATTTTTTGACATTTAAGTTTAAGTTTGATATATTTTTTTAATATGTTTACAGCACTGAATACATGGAAATACGTACATGGCAGCCCCATTAGCTCCTACTCACCAGGGGAGTTACTACCGTCTCGTTGTTTTTAGAGATGATAGTAGGCCACCTGGGGGGTTATTACCGTCTCTTAAAACCATGCAAAATCCAGTGAGTAAGCGGGACAGCGCAATACATGTAAGGCGACATCTCCCTTACTCACTGGAACTTGCATGGTTTTTAGAGATGATATTAGGCCACCAGTTTATATAATTACTAGAGACTCTCCCTGGGTTCGCATGGGCATAAAAACCTTCATCTTGAATCACTCTTTCTTATCTATTAAAAAAATCACACCAAAATCCGTTGCGTAGTTTTAAAGATTTAAGCATACAAAGGGATATAGAGACAGAGAAAGCGACTTTGTTTTATACTATGTGTATGTAGTGAAGTGATTCATAGGACGTCGTACTATTTTATTTGCTAGTGTTGTGGTTGTGTGCACATTTATACGCAAAATGTGCTTTATGGAACAGCGTGCTGCTTGCGCCAGACGAACTCTTGAGACAAATAAAAAACAGGAGAGTTTTCACTTATTTCTATTTAAAAATATACATAGTTCCTGTAATATTATATCGATACATTGCAGCAAACTACGTTATAAGGTACCACATTTGAATATGCAATGAACAATTTATTGATCTAAAATTTAAGACCAAGATTATAAATCTTTGGTAGAATTTTCCATAAATAATGCTTAGTTTCCACAATTTTAGTAGTTTCGGTTACATTTGTTATATCCATGACCAAAATTTTAACAAGATTAGATTTTTTGCAAAGCCTAGATTGAGTTTCTATTAATCTGCAATAAGGTACAACTATAAAGTAACAAGCCATTGTATATTTCAAACGCAGACGCTAGCGATTGCGTTAGAAATTTTGTATGCCAAATACGTAAAGCGGGCGCATTACGGATAGTAAGGTAATTAAGAAATTCCATACAAAAACGTAACATAGTCGCTAGCGTCTTCGTTTTTAAAATCTGATGGTTGAAGAAGTACCACAAAATAAATAATACATCTCTTAGGGAGAGACAGTCAGCTACGCACTTGTCATAAAAATAGAGCGTAGCAACTAAAATCGTGTAAACTAGCATTTACATAAATTGAAAATCTTTAAACAAAGCTGTGTTTTATGTAAAATCTAAGTATACATTACCTAACCCAACGTTACATTACATAAGAGTCTTTGATTTAGTATGTTGTCTACATTGTTTTTCAATTCGTTACGTGTATGGAGTCACCTACATAGTATGTGGACTTGGGGCAACTCACATACTTACTTAACATTTTTACAAGCTTTGTCAACTTCAAATAATATTCAAAGCAACAAAATGAAATATACAATAAACATTTCCTTTTAATTTTGAGATAAACCAGCCTTACTACAAGCCTTTTTAAGAACAAGGAATAACATAAAAATGCTTAAAAAAATAACGTACAATATACGATTGTCTATGACACAAAAAATTAAGATCGAGTAACAAAATGATTATCTTTTAAAATATCATACAAGAGAGTAGTGAATGATTTTAGAATATAAAAAATAGAAAAATGTAGATCTTAAAAATAAATAACAATAAAAATCAATAATTTGTAGTATCTCTTGGTTTTGAATTATATAACATAAAAAATATATATGGTTACAGTATTTTTGTGACATATTTTGATTGGATTATTTTACCAATATAGTCACAGGCTAAATAGAAAACTCTATGGCAACAATACTATCCATTTATTTCTTTCCATGGATCCATAAGATATATTTTTATTTTAATAGAACTACTGAAAATTGCTAAGGGTATTTCAGCAGCAGGTATGACTCAGGTTGACGAAATTAAATTGCTTACAAAATAGAGGATTGGATTAACCCATAATATATGGTAGATTATTTTGTACATAACAGATTAAAAAAATGTCAAATTAAAAAATTCAAAACCGAGAGTTCTATACTCATAAAGGAATGAACAATCAATAGACAATACAGAGAAGTCAAACCATAGACAAAAGGTGATCTCTTTATAATAATGAAAAATTTTTGAAAAAGAATTTGTTTAATAACAAATACTTACAATGCAACACAAAATAGTAGAAAATGAGTTTCAGAGCAACAACAATGGTCATAAATTTAAGTAGCGATGTGGTAGTTAGTTTAACAACCAGTGTTGCCAGTTATAGAACTCCATTATATTACTATTTCATGTAGCACCATAGGTGAAATTGCTTTAAAGTTTTTAAGTTCTTATTAAGCGTACCATCTTTGAACTCCTTTTCACGAATGTAGTCCTTAAATTATTTGACTTCCCTGATTTGCTTATATTTCTATAGGTAAGTATAAATGTGATGATACACTTATTATAAAAACCTTGTGGCTAAATAAGAGTAATAGTAATAAATCAACAGTGATCATTTCAAGTATTTTCAAAAATTATTTGATTTTAGTTTTACTGTTTAAGATATAAGATTAAAACATTAAAGTCATAAGATGGCAAATTTTTGTCTTAAAAACCTGTAGAAAAAATGATAAAAATCAATCAGTATGAAATATTTTGCACAGAAATTATTGCGCTACAAACATAATTAGGCGTGATAAAAATCATTATTTTTTATTATAAAGCATAAAAAAGGAATAAAAATTCATAATTTATGATAGAACACTACAGTGTCGCTGCATTATTTTTAGCCTTTGAAAGATAGCTTTAAATAAATGTGTATAATCTTACACCAAAAGAGATGGTTAATATTGATGAATGTTCCATTTGAAGTGTCCTATCAAAAATTACGTATACCTAATGTTGTAAAGTAAAATTGATAAAATAATAAAAACCATGGTGACGATATTATCATAGAGGATGTACTTTCAAAAATAAAATTAAAATGGTTTATCAAAAACGCTAGATGGCAACACTATGTGAGGGAATGCACTTTTATGATTGAAGCGTATGGAGCGACAGAATTTACTGTTTTAATGTATGGATTTTAATGATACATCGTACACCAATAGCGCCTACGTTTCCATCTTTAAGTACCTGCCTATAGTGATATACCTGCCATCTTTTATCCCATCTACACCAAGTCTCAAACATTATTAAATATTCAAGATCCGTACACTCCGATGTGTGCCACTTAGTGGTTAGTTCTCGTTAATTATCAAATTCGACTCACAACTTGTAACATTTGATAGTCTTTGGACCCCAAGCTTAAGGCCGGCATTAGATACACGGGCACACATCACAATCCTGTATTACTCACACAATTATATTTATACACACATACAGTAATACACAAAAGAGTAGAAAGTAGTATGGCAACATCAGATAATAAAATTACACATACCTATAAATATATCTATGACAACTAAATTAATAGGACATAAAACATTCCGACGAATTGAGAACCTCCTCCTTTTTTTTGAAGTCGGTTAAAAAGGATCAAGTCTTTATCGCATATTTCTTTCATTTCTACTAATAATTTGAAATGTAATCAAATTTAAATTGTACCAATATGATGTTGCCATGTTATGAATTTGTTCTCCAAAAATCCGTTTTCTACTATTTTGTGTGACACTGTACGTGAAAACAGATGTGTGTTGTGTCGCAGTTTCCGAATTTATATAAGGTTTCCAAATATGTGGTCAGGGCGTAACACCATATTTGATGTATCAATTATCGAAAACCGAATTATTTATTGAGATGATAAGCTTATAAACCATTATACCCAGCACACGCACACATTTAAAAACAACAACTTGATATAAACCTTAACAATTTGAACTTACGTGTAATAATCGCATACCAAGAATGAATACACCGATAGACGTATTTATGAATTTATTCATGGTATATGTAATTATTGCCCATAAGCCCAAGTAATTAAGGTTTATATTAAATTGTTGTTTTTAAATGTATGTCCAGTGGCGTACGCTGGGCCTTACAAGTCAATTTCTTGTTATCCTTACTTAATCCACAAGTATTTTTTATTGCACATACACAACATTTGAAAAATACAGATGAAACAATATATAATTGGCTAGTCAACCATATTTATTAAAGAGAATATTTCTAAATAAATATCCTTATCGAGGTATAGATTTATCTCTTGTTTTTTGTTTTTTCATATGTAGTTTTTAAGGTTTAAATTAGTTCAATACAGAAGTTACTGAACTAACATAACAGTGGTATCTTAATCTGTATTATATCAAAAATATATTATACCTATGTGACAAAAATGTAAGCATTTTCACAAACATAAACATAATGCAACGTCAGTTTAAATATATTATTAAATTTTTAGGATATTTTTTTTGCGTTTTTAAAATTTTAGGGTCAACTAGCCAATCCAGTTACTAGATACCTAAGAAATATATAAATATGAGTACATTAAATAGCTCTTAAACATAGTATACATCAGAATGACGACTTTACAAGTACAAAACGGGATTTTGTCACCAAATAAGCTAAAGAGTTTGTTTGAATGACTATGAAATTAATTGGCTAATCTCAGATTTGAAATAAAATTACTTTATGTCAAAAAATATTTCGAAACTTATGCAAAAACAGTAAATTAATTGTCTAAAAAATTCAAAATGGCTGAGGCTACATACAATACAATCCTTAAAGTATAACCGCCATTCTGATTAATACGAAAAACCGTGAGGGGCAGGAAAAAATAGGCCACATTAATATGAACACTTAACAGTTGCCGTCATCCACAGTGCTCAGAAAACAGGGCTGCACCAAAGATTTTAATGCAGATAACACATGTCTAACATATAATACATATAATCACGTCTTTATCTCATACGGGGTAGACAGAGCCTAGAGCCATAAGACCTTAGGCCACGTTTAGCATAATGGTAGTTGAAACAGGAAATCAATAGTGATGGGTTGCTAGCCGCATCGCCTATGTCATGATTTCCCCATTCGGCGATTCCCTTAGATGACTTTTACGGCTTGCGCGGGAAGAGAAGCAGCTGGTAAATTCTATGTTTTTCTTTTTCTCCCAGACCAGCATGGAAGCTACAAGCATGGAAGGTTAGCATGTCTAACATACGGAAAAGAAAATATCTGTCTCTTACATTTATTCTTTGAATATCACTCACTGATTTTGTATGGGAGTTAAACATCTGTACTGGTACAGTATTCTGTAATCACCAGGGGTGTAGATTACCGATACTGAAATCTTTGTTAGCGCCCTTTTCAAAGAACCATCTATTGGAAATCAATAAAGAATATAGTTCATTTTCTTAGCATATATAAAAGATTCCAATAAAATGAGAACCTTCATTTTTAAGTGGGTTAAAAAGAGATCTGCCTTCGCCGCTCAACCGACCGCGGCGGCGGTCACCAGTGACCAGTGGACCAAATAAATCTTAGCGCAGCCCTATTCAAACAGTGCAGACACAAAACTCTTATAAATATCACATGAATTTGAAATTCGGCTTGTAAACCTACCTTATTACAGAAAACCTTATGAGAACACATCGATGGGCCTCGGGGACATTGTAGACAAGTTGGGGTGCGTGGGACTAGCTAGTGGATCACCCGTGTGAGATTCTATTCTCTTCGCCTCGATCGTGGCTTGTTTTACGGCTTCTTTATATGGACCTCTCTTTTTCTTGTTAAAGCGTATCTGAAAAATTAATATTTATTTTTTTAGAATTAGTTAAAGCCGTTTCAAGCTTCCCTGAACTTCCACAAATACTTTAAGACCAAAATTAACCAAATGAGTCCAGAGAACCATTCACAAGTTTTAGAAATTGCTTTTTATATGTAAGAATGAAGATAATAGAATTTATCTGAAAGCCTTAATATCTGGTCTCTTGGTCAACTTTGAAAACATCTTTTTGCTCTTGATAGACTTCACCAAAAGAGGACTAAACAAACAGTAGAATATAGGAGAGGTGGCTATAGCACATAAACACCATAGGCAGATGAAACTGAGGGACATAGTATGTTTATAATAAGTATTATGCAAAAGAGTGAATGGGAGACACCCAAGATCAGAGTGTAATAATAGCCAACTAAGGGAATACAAGAGATGTCAATTTACTCGTATCCCTGTCCCACTTCCTGCTGGTAGCAGATTTCACCAACAAACAAAAGTGAGTCGACTTCCGGCAGGTGGCTGGTCATAACAGACTGAATCATATTAAGCCCAGGGGATAAGCTTGATAGATTTTTGAAGCTGTGAAGAGCTTCTGACTTAGCATTACAAACCTACCGCCATCTAGTGATAACAGCCTCTTTTAAAAGATAGGTAGGCAAATAATCATATATCTAGAGATTGAGGCCCATAATATGCATACCAAACTGGCAATTATCTAATTATTAAGTAATTATGCTTCTTTTTGGTCTAAAACCACAGAGGCAGTTAAATATTTACTGTGATTCTTAAATATTAAAAATGTTTACCTTGTAGTCTTCTAAAAATGGACTCAAGCTGTCACATGGCATCAATGAAGAAGTAGTTGAAGCATACCATGCCACATGCGCTTTTGATGCAGACGTCACACTCAGTATTCTTCCAGGCCACCACGGAAACCCAACCACTTTGCCCCACACAATATCGCCTGGTGCCACTCTTATTAACTTCCCCCCACTACTCTCTGTAGCTGTCTCAGGGAAATCCGGCACAACCTCTCCTTCCCAGTCTTCAGAACCACTTTCAATTGCATCCTCTCCCTGCCTCTCGTACGAATTACTACTCAACCGTCGCAAACTAATAGACAACTTTTGATCGAAGCTATTATCTTGATTATCACTAAAATAGTCCATTGATTCCTCATTACTTTTACTCGTATTCTCATCACGCTTCTTTTGTGCCTTGTACTTTTTTTTATGCTTCACTTTATGCTTATGTTTCTTTTCTAAAGGATCTAGAATTGGTTGATTGATTGACATATTGTTACGTGGAGATAACGCTCCTATATGCTTTGGTGACTGCTGCAAACAATCTGCTTTATCGGCACTATTTTTCTTTGCCTGTTTCTTGGCTCGTTTCATAGCTTTTTTGGCTGCTTTCAAATCAGGTTTTAAAGGTTTAGACATATCACATGAAACACCAGAGTCCTCATTGAAATCCCCGGTGAGAGGCGGTATTTTGACAACAGTGCCTTCTCCTTCGCCAAAACAAATTTTCAAGGTACGAGCACTCGAGAACATGGAACTAAAAGAGACATCGGACCCATTTTCATTCTCGTCTTTCATGTGTTTGTCAGACACATCACTCTCTGGCACACCAACAAATGCAAGTTCTTGAGTTGTTTCATTGTCATTGTACCTATCAGTTTTACTTTTACTAACAGTTTTATCACTAGCCTTGTTAGTTTTTGAGCCTTTTATGGCACTAGTTATTTCTTGAGGGTTGAGTCTAGATAGTTTGGGTATCAGCATGCTGCCCATTAAGAATTTCTTTTCCACACTAGATGACTCAGAGCTCTCACGGGCGGTGTCGTCATCAGAATCTAATTTGCGTTTCTTAGACACGTCTACATTTTCGCTGTTGTCGTTACATATCCCTTGGCAATTCGAACACAAAACCTTTCGTGGTCGTAGCCTAACTGTCATCTTTTGTCGCTGTGCCTTGGCTTTGGGCCCAGGTTTTTTTGATTTTTGAATGTTCTCACTAACATAGTCAGGCTCCTGGTATGTGAACCTTTGACTAACGGAATGTAGCTTATCATTTTCACTATTGGCAGTTTCTGTTTTTTTACTAAATGCTGGATGTAAACTGTATACTCCAAATGGTAAATTACTGAAAATCATAAGTAAATACACTATGAAATTGACAAGTTTCAAGCGTAAAATCGATAACCATAAGATACGAATAAAGATACAAACCCTTTATTGGAATCCAAAAGTATCCCTTGGAATTTTTTATTTTCACTACAATATGAAACAACTATTATATCTGCTAACGCTTCTTCCACATTTACTAAAATCTGTGAATTCTTTTGAATCGTCATATCGGCTGTTTCAGCGACAGCCGCCATATTATATTTATTTATTCATTAATTCATTCATTCAAAGATTTCAAATATGTTATTTTTAATATGCTTTACGGCCCTGGAAACAAGTCCTTTAAGGCCTTAACCAAAAAAGAAAGACACATCATAAAGAAATATTGGGGGGTTACCATGTTACCATCATAACTTAGCAGTCCCGAAACAAGTAAGCAAGATGGCGCAATCAATACGCGTTGTCCCGCTTACTCACTTGTCCTTGCATGGTTTTAAGAGTAGGCCACCTTGCCTACCAACCACACTCGTTTTGGGACTGCTTAAACAAATTGATCCTTGCGCCTCTATGTCCTGTCTAATTCGTACCCGCAGCCGCTGGTTTTTTTTTTGAATAGTTTTTACGGCCATGGAATCTAGTCCTTTAAGGCCTTTCTTGAATTTATTAATCTTCTTCAGTCCTACTTAAGTCAGTCGAATCAAAATTCAAGTCAATAGTCAAGTCCAGTCAAGTAAGTAAGTCTAGTCGTTTCTCCTCTAATAAATAAAGTGTATTTCGTATTATAATAATATATAAATTAAACTAAAACTAAAATATAAACTAAAACTAAAATATAAACGAAACTATAAATGATCCACTCTCCGGAAAGTAGCCGGCTCAAAGGTCCCCATAATGCTTGCAGCATTTCCGCGCTGTATAGCTATGGAGACCTGTTGAACCATATACTGACCGGAGTCTAGTCTGAGTCGGATGGCTAAGTGAAGCGGTGGAAAAATTTCACTTAGCTATATCATGGAGATTTTGGTGACAAAGATAAAAAGTCACGTAATCGACACTGTATCACTTCCCAACACTCACGCTTGTTCACGAACACTTTGCGAATAATAAACCACCAATAGTATGCACAAACACTCGAAAAGACCTAAGTTTTAGAAACTAAATACAGCGCGGACATAGCGACAGTCGACAGTTTACTTTCCCTCCAAAAACTCCCCGCATTGCTGGTTTTTTTTTTTTTTTTTTTTAATAGTTTATACGGCCATGGAATCTAGTCCTTTAAGGCCTTTCTTGAATTTATTAATCTTCTTCAGTCCTACTTAAGTCAGTCGAGTCAAAAATTCAAGTCAATAGTCAAGTCCAGTCAAGTAAGTAAGTCTAGTCTGAGTCAGATGGCTAAGTGAAGCGGTGGAAAATTTTCACTTAGCTATATCATGGAGATTTTGGTGACAAAGATAAAAAGTCACGTAATCGACACTGTATCACTTCCCAACACTCACGCTTGTTCACGAACACTTTGCGAATAATAATCCACCAATATTATGCACAAACACTCGAAAAAACCTAAGTTTTGGAAATTAAATACAGCGCGGACATAGCGACAGTTTACTTTCCCTCCAAAAACTCTCCGCATTGCTGGTAGCTGTCATCAAATGTCATTTTTAGTTTTTTTGTATGTCAAAATCAGTTTTTTTTTTTTTTGAATAGTTTATACGGCCATGGAATCTAGTCCTTTAAGGCCTTTCTTGAATTTATAAATCTTCTTCAGTCCTACTTGTCAAAATCAGTGTCCAGTGTGTCCCATCCAATGTCCTGTCAGGTGTTTTCAATCAATTGGTGCTTGCCTGACCTTCGTTTGGTGGCTTTGTGTTTGTAAATTTTTTATAAAATATAAATATATAAAAAAAGATTAAACCTGTAATTTTCAGTCAGAAGTATTTTCTCTTATTATTTAAATATTTTGGATACTGCACACTACGGTTAGTCTTCAAGATAAATTACTACATATCTGGTGAAAAATATAAGTTATTAATTATATAATCTTTGCGGTTCTGGGTTCTAGCGGTGCCGCAATCTCGACAATTTATGAATAAAATTTACTCGTTTAGCAGCCTTGAAATATTTTAGTCAGACAAGATTGTTCTAAAAATAGTTTATTTGAAGTATTTCAATTAACGAGGAATACACAAAGATTTGCAGATATAGAATTTTGCGAGTTACCCCTTAAAAGTAGCATTTTCTTGACGTATTTAATGGTTTACTCAGCCTCTAATAGGGCAGGTATATTAATTAAAGGTTTAACTAAACATAATTTAATTTTGTGTAAATTATTTATTAAAACTTTATTGTTCCTAAAGTAAAAAATGCTTATACAATTGGTGAACTTAATGCTAAAAGCATTCTCTACCAGTCAACCATTGGGAGAAACAGAATTATGTATTTTTATATTTACTAAAAAGCAAACTTTCTGGCAAACAAGCCTATGGCCCACCTGATAGGTTGTAGTGATCATAACCTATGACTAATAAACAGCAATTTATTCTTATTTAGGTATAAGAAGACTATTTATTTTTCTATATAAGAATAATTGGTTTATAGTCTTAAATATTCTATATAATATTCTATATAAGAGACTATAAACCAATACATCATAAAGACACCAATAGCACTTACAGTTTTGCAATGCATGCTATAAGCTAGGGCAATTTACACAGGTTTAACTAGCTATTTACGGTTTTGTTTTTCTACAGCCATGACAAGAATAGACATCACTAAGCCTCTATGGGACCAGAGTACATTCTATGGGAGGTTCAGGCATTTTGCATTCATCTCCAATCCATTGTTGTCTCTGGTTGGTGAAAAAGAATTGTTGGAGGCCAAGGAGCTCTATAACCAATACAAGTGAGTGTTCGATTTGTATCATCCAAATAAACATAACAAAACGTATAATTGGTTGGCCGTATGGCAGGAACACGATCTAGAGGCAAACCGACATTGCGCTGGACCGACCCTCTCCTTGCAGCTTTAAAATGCAACACCCTACACCGTAGGCCGTACACCGGTGCCCCTAGTATGAGTTTTTCTTAACGCAGATGCTAGCGACTGTGTTAGGATTTTGTATGGAATTTCTTAGTTGCCTTACTATCCGCCAGAAGCACTGTACAAGTTTGTCATACAAAATCGCTAACACAGCTAGCGTCTGCGTTTAGAAAAACTCATACTAGAGGCACGGGCCCAGAATAGATGTGACTGGAAGATAATAACTGCCAATTTGGATTATGGCGGTTACGACCCTCAGCTATGAGGAACAAGACTTGAAAGAAACAAGATATTATATGCTGCCATATAATTTATTACTTTACTGTCATATTTAAATGTATTTAGTTACAGTTTGTTGATATTCCCATATCTGTTTCTGTCCAATTTAATTATATATTCCATTAACAAAAGCACCCGAAGGTTTAACATGCTTCCTACCCAAAATAAAAAAAAGCCAGACTAAGACTCAATGTCACAGTGCCTTCAATTGTTACCAGAAAAGTTACTGTGGCAATCCCTTTGTTTTTTTTTGGTTTAACTTGGCTGGAGAAACTCTAAATCCCATGTAAAGCATGTATAATGTATACGAGTTTATTTACTCAACTAAATCCAGTAATTTGAAATCAGTTTAGTAGTTCGTAAAATTACCTTTACAAACAAACTCACAAAGTAACAAATCAATTCCTTTTTTTAAATATTAGTATAGTAGTAACGATAATGGTGTAGTCTGTTTACAAGACTATTGTTTACAATTGTTTTTCCTTTAAATCATTGTTCCTCTTGACATAGGCCTCTTCCAACTCACTCTGTTGTTCTCTGTTGTCTGTCTCCAATGTTCTTTATTTAGTTTATGGTAATACCCATAGATAAAGACAATCCTTTCTTCCAATATAACCATTATTTTCAGAGCAGGAAGTGAGCCAAGTGGTACACCATTGGAGAAGGTGGTCCGAGCCAAACAGCTGTATGAATCAGCATTCCACCCTGACAGCGGGGAGCTTCAGAATGTTTTTGGCAGAATGTCCTTTCAAATGCCCGGGGGATGCATCATCACCGGTGCCATGTTGCAGTGGTATAAGTAAGTATGACATGTCATTAATTTTCGCGACAGCCCCGGCATCATTTTGAAGGTATTGCGTTGCTAGTGGGATGGCCAATGCTAGCCAGGTGGATCGGGCTGCATTTCGACGAATTGAGAACCTCCTCCTTTTTTTTTGAAGTCGGTTAAAAAGATATCTAGTAGGTAGTCCTCTCTTCAAATGGTAATATTTAACACTAGTTTATATGATCAATTGTTATTAAGCTATATGGAACTAACAATTCAAAATAATTCATTATTTATTAATTTGCCGAACTATGTGTTACATGTAGCTATCGGAAAACTGGTTAAAAAAAAATTGACAAAAAATTACTGCTTCTTTCATTAACCAGGTTAAAGTATTATATTTGGGTATTAAAAATAACTGTTTCCATCTCTGGAACCTATAGAAAATAATCCATACTAATATTATAAATGCGAAAGTCTGTCTGTCTGTCTGTCTGTCACCTCTTCACGGCTAAACTGCTGGACCGATTGTGATCAAATTAGGTAGGGATGTAGTTAACGACCTTAGGTCAAACACAGGCTACTTTTGGGCGCGATATAACCGAGTCCCACGCGGGGCGAAGCCGCGGGGAACAGCTAGTATTATAAATGCGAAAGTCTGTCTCTGTCTGTCACCTCTTCACGGCTGAACTGCTGGACCGATTGTGATGAAATTTGGTAGGGATGTAGTTAACCTGAGGTCAAACATAGGCTACTTTTGGGCGCGATATAACAGAGTCCCACGCGGGGCGAAGCCGCGGGGAACAGCTAGTAAGCTTATAAAGACCTAAATAAATACGGAACCCTAAAAATACATCATTAGGTTAAAGGGCTAAAGAACCATGTCTCCATGAATCTATACTTCCATACTAATATTATAAATGCGAAAGTCTGTCTGTCTGTCTGTCTATCTGTCTGTCTGTCTGTCTGTCTGTCACCTCTTCACGGCTAAACTGCTGGACCGATTGTGATGAAATTTGGTAGGGATATAGTTAACGACCTGAGGTCAAACATAGGCTACTTTTGGGCGCGATATAACCGAGTCCCACGCGGGGCGAAGCCGCGGGGAACAGCTACTAATATTATAAAGCTGAAGAGTTTGTTTGTTTGAACGCTTATAACTTGCGAACTACTGGTCGGATTTAAAAAATTCTTTCTGCATATGATAGCTTGATTCTTGGGGAAGGTTATAGACTATAGTACATACACATCAAGGGCGAGTGAAACCGCGGGGAACAGCAAGTTCCTGCTAAAAAAATCTATAGTAATCAAGTTTAGTAGTAGGCTTAATTCAGTTAAACTTAAAACATCGTGTCTCCAAGTACAAATATAATTGTTTTAAGTCAATAATACTCACGGCTACGATTGTTTCATTCAGTTATGAACCTTATTTCTACTCGTAAAACTATTGCTTTTGATCACGATCGGCGTGTATAATCAATGAGGAACTTTGTCAGATGTTAGATTTGTATTTGTATATTATTGAGAGGTACTTACCTGTCTTTATATGTGGTCGGCCTTGAATTATATTACAAACAATCCATAGTTTTGTAATATCTATCTTTCGCTTATTTTATATCTATTTTTCGCATGCGGCGAAATTCCTCTTGATAGGTAGTGGTTGTAATTTATTGTCCTGATTCCCTGGATGTTTTGCTTCGACTTTTCCTTTGTTATATTTATTTTATGATTATCATAATGCCTACTTGTTGGAAATACATTTATATTATACTATATACCTACATTAATAACACTACACACCTATTTATCTAAACTTTAGCGCTCGCACCTATTTTGACGGCAATAACTGAAAATCAGTGCTTCTGTACTAACGTGCAGTAAGATCACTGAGTTATGGCCCTTTTGCCTTGCTGCAGCACACCAATTATTATTTTTTGTGTTACTTGTATTACTTAGTTTAAGCCTTTCTTTATCATTGTTTTAGTGTCTGTGGCAATTCAAATAAACCGTTTTCTATTCTATTCTATTTTCTGCTTTATTAAAAAAATATTGTTTTATTGGTGTGGGTCTGATTATCGGGAGCTACGACGCCCGGAAGGATGAACCGTTTTTGATTGTGTTTATTTTTTTGTTTGAAAGGGATTTAGTCGGGAGTGTTCTTAGCTATATTTGTTGGAAATCGGTCCAAGATGGCCGCCGCCACAAGATGATGGATAACATATGTTTTCACAACTCCCTGAATATATGTAGGTATCAAATAAAAGGGCTTGAGTACATAGTACACTATAAAATAAATTAAATTCAAGATGGCCGCCAATACCAACGGCTGAAGAGAATCTACTGTTTTTTTGGATTCGTCGCTTTTCTACTTCTACTGAAGCGGATAACCGGAAATAACATAGTTTACTTTTTTAACAAATATTACACGGGAGCAAACGGGCCGAAAGCCCGTTTTATGAAAATATTATTTGCATTTTTTCCAATCCACTTTTTATTATAGTATTGTGAACCATACAGTCTCTCCCAAATAATTCCGTTGGTAAATATAAATAGAAAGTTGGCTTGGCTACGGTTCTATGTCGGTCAGTCGAGCCCCCGTTTTACGTAACTGCAACTATAAGGCCAATGCCAAAATAGTTGCAGTTTAGTCACCTATTCACGTCACATTATAATTATACGCTGGCTGTGATGTGTGTGCGTGGATGTATGATAGAGAGATTTAATTTATTCTTTTGTGAAGATATTTTTTTTTTAAATTTACGGTTTCAATTTTAATGAATAACACAGTTTTTTTTTTCAGAAGGACCCACAAATTCCCACAGAATTCAGAAATATTGACATAATATAATATTTTAATAAGAAATATTAATATAATATTTGGATAATTTCTCTGTTCTGTGCATCTTCCCTTTTACAAAAATAAGAAAATAATTAATTTAGTTACTTAATAAAAAACACAAGACTGCTCATCAATTTATTTTCGGAACGATTGTGAGTAAGCGAAGGTTCATACTGTGCTATAGTAGGTTTAGTTCTACTTGGTTCTTACTCCTAGCTGAAGAGCTGTTTTTTTTAATACCCCTGTTAAGGTGATACCTCGGTGAACACTAGCGCCACCATCATTTAAAAATCATTATTCACTGAAAACACAAGTTATCAAAAATCCGTGTTATGTAATTAAGATATCGGTAATCAAAAACTTAATGAGACCAATCTGTTACAGAACCGCAACAGCCGTTGTTTTCTGGCAATGGGTGAACCAGTCCTTCAACGCACTAGTCAACTACACCAACAGGAATGCCAACTCACCCTTGACCACAACTCAGATGGGCATGGCGTACGTGTCGGCCACTTCTGCCGCCATGGCCACGGCACTAACATTCAAATTCGTCGTGCAGAAACGAGCAAAAAATCCTATTCTCGCTGTGAGTAAATCCCGTCATACTTCATACTATAATACTTCATACTAATATTGTGTAATATATATAAGTACTAGCTGTTCCCCGCGGCTTCGCCCCGCGTGGGACTTGGTTATATCGCGCCCAAAAGTAACCTATGTTTGACCTCAGGTCGTTAACTGCATCCTTACCAAATTTCATCACAATCGGTCCAGCAGTTTAGCCGTGAAGAGGTGACAGATAGACAGACAGACTTTCGCATTTATAATATTAGTATCGATTATTTAATACTAGCTGTTGCCCGCGGCTCCGCCCGCGTGTAGGTCGCTTTTCGCGTAACCTGTGGAAACTACAACTATCCAGACCTATAGTTAATTCTATTGTATCCTTTTCCCGTGCCAATTTTATAAAGCCATTACATTACTACGATATCATTAAATATTAGGGCCACTTCTTTCTCAAATACCGTTTTTAAAATCAATAGGAATCAGTATTAAACAGTCGTAAAATTCTGAAAAAATATATGTTTTTATTTATAGAAAATCTCAATAAATAGTGATAAGTCAGATAAATTATTCCTTACGACACGACCGTATGTTCCGTCAAACACTGATTTGATTATTTTTTAAACCAAAGCCAAACCAAACCAACCAATCAATTCAAATAGCTTACAATACAACACAACAAACGACCGATAAACAAACCAACCAATAGTACTAAATCAACAACCAAATTTTTTTTTAATAATTAGAATTAATTGCTGCCGTAAGGAAAAATTTCAATCTGCTATTAAAATAAAGTCAGCGCCATCTATTGATATCTTATGTAACTAAACCATACGCCCACCAACATTCAATGTGTTATTTTATTAAAATTTAATAGAGACTGCAGTGTGTTTTTGTCTTTATTGATATAAGTAGAAATTCTAGCTTTATCTAAATTAAATACGTTTATGTAAATCGCATTCAACTGTTTAAAAGTTTTGAAGCAGTGCTTGTAGTAAACTTTAAATGACCATAACTTCTATTTCCCTTAACCGATTTTGATGAAACAAAGATTTTAGAATGCTCCTAATTATATGTAATTCACCTGTGAAAACAGCGTTCAAATCTGTTGAGTAGTTTTGAAATTATAACGCACTACACAGACAGAAAGACAGACAGACAAAAATTGCAAAAATTGTTTTTTTGGTTTTTATTACTCTTCTTTAATTGCCCCGTAGAGGTTTTTTAGAAAAATATTTAATGTACAGACACTCGATTTTTACTAACTTATTATATGTATAGATAGATAAGTACAAAATACTTTTATATTAACGGAATTAACGCTAAGAGCTTTCTCTAAGTAAGAAAATAATTCTAGAAAACAAATAAAAAACGAAAACAGAAAATTATTGTTTGTGGCAGGATTCGATCCAGCTACTTTCTAGAAACATTTCTTTACTAAAATATTTAAAAAAAATAGACTTCTAAAAAATTAATACAAAACAAAAAAAGGGTAAAAACAAAAGAAGTGATGTCTAGCAGGATTCGAACCCTCTACTTAAAAAAATGATCCGCGACCTCTACCGATAGACCAACATGCTTAACTTGTTACTGCCGAAATTTCAAATGGGTTTTGTCTTGTCTATAGGTACGCAAATTAACGCATTAAAAGTTTTAAAGCAGTGTTTGAAGTAAATTTTTAATCGACCATAACTTCTTTTTCCCTTAACCGATTTTGACGAAACAAAGTTTTGACAACGCTCCTAATTATATGTAATCCAACTGTAAAAACCGCGTTTAAATCCGTTGAGTATTTTCGAAGTTATAACGTACCAGACAGACATACATACATACATACAGACAGACAAAAATTCCAAAAACTGTCTTTTTGGTTTCTGTTACTCTTTTATAATCGCATTCAATCAGTTTTTTTGAAAAATATTAAATGTACAGACACTCGCATTTTAGTGTCTTATTATATGTATTGATGATTAAAATTAACTTCAGATCCAGAACCTTAATTACATAACAGGGATTTTTGATAACTTGTGTTTTCAGTGAGTAATGATTTTTAGTTGCTGGTGGCGCTAGTGTTCACCGAGGTATCACCTTAAGATTTGGTTAAGATTTTTTATAAATATACTAACGACCCGCCCCGGCTTCGCATGGGCATAAAAACCTTTGACTTTGACTATCTATTTAAAAAAACCGCATCAAAATCCGTAGTTTTAAAGATTTAAGCATACAAAGGGACATAGGGACAGAGAAAGCGACTATATTTTATACTGCCTTGCCTGTAGACCTGGGGTCGTGGGTTCGAACCCCACGAGGAGCATACTTTGTTTAGTTGTTTCCAGTTTGTTTAGGACATTGCAGGCTAGAATCACCTGATTGTCTGATAATAAAGATGATTCCGTGCTTCGGAAGGCACGTTAAGCCGTCGGTCCCGGCTGCCATCTGGTAGTCGTTAAAGGAACCACGTCAGAGGCCGAGAGGCGGTTCCGAAGAACTCTGACACCAGGGTGTGCATGGTCGATTGACCGTGACGCCTGCTCGATATGATGATGACTGTAGTGATATAGATGATGTTTTGTGTAATTTTCCGTTGCGATTTCGATCAAGGTCGACTTGTGATGGTTTCAGAGGTTCGTTCCGTTCGTGGCTGTCGCCGCTGCCAACTGGGTAAACATTCCGCTGATGAGACAAAACGAAATACTATTAGGTAAGTTACCTTATTGTTTTGTATCTGCAGTGAAATCTTAACTAATATTATAAATGCGAAAGAGAGATTGTATATTTCTTTGTTACCTCTTCACCCCTCCGTGGTCCAGTGGTTAAGGCGTTTGCCTGTAGACCCGGGGGTCGTGGGTTCGATTCCCACAGGAAGCATACTTTGTTTAGTTGTTCCCAGTTTGGTTAGGACATTGCAGGCTTGAATCACCTGATTGTCTGATAATAAAGATGATACCGTGCTTCGGAAGGCACGTTAAGCCGTTGGTCCCGGCTGCCATCTGGTAGTCGTTAAAGTAACCACGTCAGAGGCCGAGAGGCGTATCCGAAGAACTCTGACACCAGGGTAAGTATGGTCGATTGACCGTGACGCCTTTCACGGCCTATCTACTGAACCAATCTTCCTAAAAGAATGATGGCGGAATTTGTACGAATAAAAAATTTAAATATAGAGAACTTAAAATAAATCGCATTAGTAAGAATACTTCACTTGTAACATGTTTACAACCACAAAAAAATTTTAAACCCCGGGGTTATTTTAATATTCCATTTTATAAAAGTCGACCTTTAGTTTCGTTTTCATTCGCCATTTTTTACGCAACTGAAACATTATGTCACCCTGACAGTTGTTAGCATTGTCAAAGCGATATTGACAGTTCATTATGGTAGGTTAGATTCATCGATTTAGTACCTGGGGGGGCTATACCATCTCTTAAAACCATGCAAGATCCAGTGAGTGAATGAGATGTCGCCTTACATGATGTATTGCGCTGTCCCGCTTTCTCACTGGATCTTGCATGGTTTTAAGAGATGGTAGTAAGCAACCTGGGAGGGGTTAACATCAACTTTTTAACTAGCAGGCTCACTATCAAATGGTTTACTACCATCTCTAAAAACCATACAAGAACGAGTGAGTAGGCGAGACAGAGTAACACAGTAAGACGTCATCTCCTTTCATCATGTATTACGCTTTAAAAGATGGTGCCTACCACCATCTCTAATAACCATGCAAGAACGACTGAGTAAGGGAAATGTCGCCTTACATCATGTATTGCGCTGTCTCACTTACTCACTGGATCTTGCATGGTTTTAAGAGACTGTATATAGTAACCTCCCTGAGGGCTTACTACCATCTCTTAAAAGCAAGCAAGCAAGAACGATTAAGAGAGATGTCGCCTTACATCATGTATTACGCTGTCCAGATCCAATGAGTAAGTGAGACAGCGCAATAGATGATGTAAGGTGACATCTCGCTTACTCACTGGATCTTGCATGGTTTTAAGAGATGGTGGTAGACACCCTGGAATGTGTTCCTGAGCCACACAATTTATGTAACAAATGCCCTTATTTTTTGTATTTCTTTCGTACAAATTCTACTAGGTACTTAAAATTAATATTTTTCTTAATACAAAAAATAAATAATTTCACTGTTAGTTTGGTGTAAGATTTTGTTTGGCGTCGAATTGGTCAAACAAAGAAAAAATTACCACGTTGACAGAGACAAAAATATAAAAAATATCGTTGGTCCTTTTCTTACTCATGGACTTACCTATTTCGCCATCTCACTTTTTCACCAAGTAAAAATTAATTGCTTAATCACAGGTAAAACTACTTAATCTATGAACTTAACCTACCATAATGAACTGTCAATACCGTTTTGACAATGCTAACAACTGTCAGGATGACATAATGTTTCAGTTACGACAATAATGGCGAATGAAAACGAAGCTAAAGGTCGACTTTAAAAAAAAAAAAATATTAAAAAAACCCCGGGGTTTAATTTTTTTTTGTGGTGGTAAACATGTTACTAATTATGTATTCTCACTAATTCGATTTATTTTATGTTATCTGTATTTCAATTTTTTATTCGTACAAACGATGTATGGAGTTTCGCCATGACTCTTTCGTATACACATAGCTAGAAGTACTGAGAAGGACATAGGGTACCTACCTTTCATCCCGGGAAAAAGCACTGTTCCCAAGGGAAATGTAAGATATTTTTGTATAAGTGGAAGATTGGAGTAGAAATATAAAATAACGTACAATTCAAGTGAGTATATTCTGGGAAGAATAACAAGACAATCAAATCAATAATATGACTTCACATCAATAAGTAGTTACTACGGTAACTATGGAACATCATCTCAAAATATTTAAACCAGTATAACAATTAGACTATGAAGGTGATCAATACTGAAACCTTCAACACACCTCCTTCAGCTACATAGTCTCAATAATATATTATCTATTTGTTCCGCACACACAAACCTAAATTATTAGTCATAGATTCGTGCCTTACACGGGACAAAGGTTTGGTGAGTATATCTGCCAACATCTCATCCGTCGACAAGTGTTCCAAACTTATAGCTCTATTCTCGCGCAGCACATCTCGTATAAAGAAATGACGAATATCAATGTGCTTACTTTTCGCGTGATAAGCACCGTTATCCTCAGTTAAGCAAATGGCACTTAAGTTATCAGCATGCATTCTTACCTTAGACAAATTGTGTAGACCTAGTTCGTTTAATAAACTATTTAAATACATAGCCTCTTTCATAGCTTCCGCCAAACTCACAAACTCGGCCTCACAGGTTGAGGTTGCTACGATGCGTTGCTTATGTGAAGCCCATGAGATACCTGCACCTCCTAAAATGAAAACGTATCCGTTAAAAGAACGTCTATCATACGTACAACTACCCCAATCAGCATCCGCATACCCGTATATGCACAAACCAGTTGGTTTATATTCTAAGCTGTAACTTATTGTACCTTTCAGGTAACGAAGAATCCTTTTAGCTGCTTTCCAGTGTTTCTGTTGTGGATTCTCCACGAACTGCGCTAACTTCGCCGTTGCGTTTGCAATATCCGGCCTCGTCGCGACACTCAGATACATGAGTGAACCTATCAGTTCTCTATAGGGAAATGATTTCTCTTCCTCATTTTCCTTTGTACTCAACACTGGTGTTCCAATTTCCATAGGAGTCTTAACAGGATTGCAATTTTCCATCTTGAATTTCTTCAATATATCATTGATATATTTCTCTTGTGTCAAGTAATATGCATTACCATTTTTCTTAATGTCAATCCCTAAGCAAAAGGTTGCTTTACCAAAATCTTTTAACTCGAACCTTTTTGCTAAATCCTGCTTAAACTTATCAATTATCTATCTTTTTTGTGATGCAATCAAGATATCATCAACATAAATGACTACAAAAAGATCAGAACCGTCTTTGTTTTTCTTATGATACAAACAGGGTTCATTTACCGTAGGACGCAGTCCTAATTCATTTAGTTTAGTATCTAATTTAATGTTCCATTGTCGTCCAGCTTGTTTAAGTCCATAAAGAGACTTTTTTAAAAGACATATATTTCCGCCTGCCTTTATATCTTCAAGCATCTTCACTGCCCTTTTACCAATGGAAGATTTAGTTCCATCTTCTTTAATAATTTTTATTAAACTTTCTTTCAGCAGCTCTGGAACTTTCATATAAATTTCCTCATTCAGATCACCGTTTAAATATGCTGTATTTATATCTACTTGATCGATATCCATATTCATCTCGACTGCTAATGCAACTAACAAACGTATAGTTTCAAGTCTCGCAACAGGGGCAAATGTTTTGTTATAATCAAGACCATGTTGTTGACTATATCCCTTAGCGACAAGTCTTGCCTTCTTTTTCTCTGTTTTATCAACATTCAGCTTCGTCGTTAATATATATCTACATCCTACAACATTTCGATCTAGAGGTTTATTTACAATTTTCCATGTGTCATTTTTAATTAAACTTCGTACTTCAGACAATATTGCCTCCTCCCATTGACTCTTTTCATCACTCGCCAAAGCATCTTTCAGTGATGTTTCTATAGCTCCAGCGAAATCATCAGTGTCAACGAATTCCTCCGTCGATGATTCACCCTCGCTACTCTGTCGTACTTCGACCATGTTATAGATTTTTCGAGGTCGTCCAATGCATCCTCTCTCAATCTTTGGTCTTCCAGGACCTCTCTTTAAGGTTATCTCTCTGTTATCAACCTCAATATCTTCTGTCCTTAGTTCTTCATTCAATGGTTCTGGTAAGTTCTGCACTAAGTTAAATTCTCTCAACGTACACGGTTCTTCGTTCGATGTACTTGGCCTACTCGGTGTACTCGACGAACTTAATGTACTTGGTACTTGACTTGTTGACACAATGCTTTCATTTTCGTCATTTTGACGAATCGGTACATTTAATTGACTATCCGATGGAATTTCTACCTCAATACTCTTCCTCACAACATCCTTCTCATATTGTGAATCAAGAAGTGATTGATTCGAGACTATATTTTTATTTTCAAAATATTTTCCTTCTTGAAATCTCACATCCCTCGAAACGATGAACTTTCTACACTCTGGTATCCACAGCTTGTAACCAACAGCCTTGTAAGATATTTTTGTATAAGTGGAAGATTGGAGTAGAAATATAAAATAACGTACAATTCAAGTGAGTATATTCTGGGAAGAATAACAAGACAATCAAATCAATAATATGACTTCACATCAATAAGTAGTTACTACGGTAACTATGGAACATCATCTCAAAATATTTAAACCAGTATAACAATTAGACTATGAAGGTGATCAATACTGAAACCTTCAACAGGAAATTCATGCGGGCGAAGCTGCTGGTGAAAACTAGTAAATTATATTTTTGAAATTATTGTACCACAAGTAAAATACTCGTACTAAAAACAATATCTAATAAGAAGAGTGCATTGCAAAAACTTTTTGCCAAAAATTTGAACAGAATACGATAAATAAAGATAAAAGTGTAAAATACCTACTACGAAACTTTATTTAGATATTGAACTTTGTAATATTGTCATCGTTTCCGTATTTTGGTTCATATGTAGACAGCGACACACTATCTATTTGTAATATCCTATTTCAGAGTTTCGTATGCAATGGGTAAAAATGGGACCCTATTACTAAGACTCGGCTGTCAGTCCGTGCTGTCTGTCATCAGGCTTTATCTCATAAATCGTTTTCCTTGTGCGTATGTCCCTTTGTATGCTTAAATCTTTAAAACTACGCAACGAATTTTGATGCGTTTTTTTTAATAGATAGTGATTCAAGAAGAAGGTTTTTATGCCCATGCGAAGACAGGCGGGTCGCTAGTTTCTTATATGATTTTGTTGGCAGTCAAGAAAAAGATATGCGCGTGACCACCGTAGCCCATTTTTGGTACATTTAGGGTGTGCCCTGCCTTCAGAATGATGAAGGGAGCTCAAAATAGAAATGCCAATTGTGGCGACCAATCCAAGTCAGGTCACGCTCGCCGTCGCTTGACCCGCACGATTGTTATGATCACGCATTACCATAGCTACACAAAAATATTCACAGCTTAAACTTAATTGTAATATATTTATCGAGCACCTGTTATCAATATCGATTGTTTTATCGATATTGTTTATTTTCAAGATTAATTTTATATTGGATGATAAGAATATAAGCGGCTTGTTAACCTTTGTATGTATAAAAATTAATATAAAAATTACAAAAGCATAATCGCTATCTTATTGTCAGTTTGTTCATTATTAAAAAGATAATATAAATATCTAGACACTGATCGTAAAAGCTATAATAATATCCTATACTATTATCCTCTATTCTTAAACGAGCAATATTTGTATATATATTTATTTGTACTCGCGTTTTTGAAAACGGAGCTACCGATTTCTTTGAAATTTTAAACATAAGTTCTTACATAGTCAATAAGATAATCTAGCTAGGTCCCATGTCTGGGAAAATTCATTTTACCCATATTTTCACGCGAAACGATTTTCTGCATAAAACGAGCGAAGCTCGGTCGCCCAGGTACTACAACTTAGAATATGGTTAGGTTCTTTTTTAACCGACTTCCAAAAAAGAAGGTTCTCAATTCGTTTTCGTTTTTTGTATTTGGTACCTCAAATCTCCGTCATTTCTGAACCGATATTGAAAATTATTTTTTTTTGTTCGAATTGATATAGTTTCAATTTGTCCAATAGAAATTTTATCAAAATCGACGAAAACCCTTGGTATTAGCTTTTTAAAAACCCTGGCCGCTGTAACGGAGTAACTATTTATTAATCTCTGGTAACATTCAGGGATTGCGTACTAAAACGTACGTAACGTAAAAAGTACCCTAGTGTTAATCTAAGATATCCTCCATACCATGCAAATTTCATAAAAAATGGTCAAGCCGTTTAAGCGTGAAGAAATAACAGACATACAAACGTTGTGAGAATCGAAAATTCCCTTATTAGCATCCCACGGCTTTATATAGAAATGTTGTTTATTTTTTTTTTCAAATCGGTTTTTTTTTCAGGTCTGGATGTAACAGATGAGCACGGGAAAATAATTGGGAAATCTCAGTTAGCACCCGTCAAAGGAATATCACAAGTTGTAACATCTAGGTACCTATATGTTTATTTTTTTATACATAATTCATTGTAAAAAGTGTAACTAAGCAAAATTAAAATATAAAAACTAACAACAAAATGCAATATTATTGTCAGTAAATTAACGGTCGTTTATAAAAAATCTTTATCCTGGTAAAAGACAAAAAAAAAGAAACAAATTACTTATTAAAAAGTTTTGGTAGTTGAGGCCTTAAGACCTTATAATAAAGGTTAAAATAACATAACATCAGCTTCTCCAAAGAGCCTCTACGTGTCGGATAATCTGTATTAACTACCATCGCATACTACCATCTCTAAAAACCATGCAAGATCGAGTGAGTAAGGCGACATCTCCCTTGCTCAATCGTTCTTGCATTGTTTTAAGAGATGGTGGTAAGCCACCTGGTCGGATTTGAATTTTTTTTTCTGTATATGATGGCCTGATTCTTGGGGAACGTTAAAGGCTAGTACATACACACCACTTGTGAGTAAAACCGCGGCGGACAGCTAGTAATGACATAAATGTTTTTCACAGGATCGTGATGTGTTCGCCGGGCATGTTGCTGTTGCCAGTGATAATGGAGAGATTGGAGAAACGGAGGTGGATGCAGAGGATTGCGTGGGCGCACGCCGGGATACAAACTGTAGTCGTGGGCATGTTGTAAGTACATCTTCATACCTACTATCTTATAGTCGAAATGTAACGAACGCTCATTTTTAGACAGTCGTGTACTGTCTAACGAACAACCGTTTTTAGACAGTCGTGTACTGTCTAACGAACAACCGTTTTTAGACAGTCGTGTACTGTCTAACGAACAACCGTTTTTAGGCAGTCGTGTACTGTCTAAAAAGGGGTGTAAGATATCGGCTCGATAGATACAGACAGGGGTTTGAGAAACGGAAATGGACGCAGCATATCGCATTGGCGCACGCCGGAATATAGACTGAGACTGTCGTCGAAAATATGGGTAAAATGATTTTTCACAGATATTCACAATAAATATAATAAAGTTGAAGGGTTTGTTTATTTGCCTGGGACTTTTGAATTACTGGTTGGATTTCAAAAATTCTTTCTCCATATGATAGCCTGGTTCTTGGATAAGGTTAAAAGCCAAAGTACATACACGCAACGGGCGAGTGAAACCGCGCGGCACTACTAGTGTTCTATATGAGTTCCAAACACGTAGGGGTAGGCAGAGACTAGAGATTTCCATTGGCTACGATCCTTCATACCTCTCTCGCCTCCTCCACACTCATCACTTTCGTCATACACGCTCGCCGATTTCGGGTACTCATAATATCTCCCTTTTTCAAAAGATCTGCGAACTTTTTTGAGTTCCAAACTCCTTGGTGCGTAAATCCGACTCGCACTTGACCACATTTATTTTACTTTTTCAGCCTAACGATCATGGTGCCCACAGCCTGTGCCCTGTTCCCTCAAAGATGGTAAGAATTCTTGTTTTTTATTTTTATTTTTTATAATTCATACTAAACTAGTGATTCGGTCAGAAGACTGCGTATTATCGTAATAGGACAAACTTGCCCCCTTTCTCTCCACCTTTTTTTTACAACAACCTGCAGGGAAATTGTTTTCCCTAAATCGATTTTGTTGTTCCGAAGATTACTCCCTACAAACACTTACAAAATAACATACACTAGTCCTCTTTATAATATTAGTAAAGAAGTTTGGATATAATGTATGCTTCGTGGTCATTTTTGTAGTTTTCAATGAGTTCGGTGAATCGGTTTTCGATGAAATGAATTATTTGTTTTCAGCAAACTATCAATAGACACGATAAAACGATTTGAACCGAAGAATTACGAAGAAATAATGAGCAACACAGGCGGAAAACCACCAAAATATGTTTACTTCAACAAGGGATTGTAAATATAAATAAATTATTAAGTATTTGTTTAACTAGTCTTAAGTCAGCCGGTCTACTACTGAACCACGAATCTCATTTGCCCGAATAACTGTACTTTAAAATTTTTTTTGCTCCTACGAATCATGCATCACGAAAACCTACACAAAAATAATGTCCCTAATAACGTGATGTCTAATAATATGGATAAAATAAACAAATTCCATCCCTCCATAAGGTCCAAACCGATTGGACTGTTTATTAGACGGATAGGGTATATGACCGGGAATAACATACAGGGTATATATTTTTATCCCAAAAATCACACGAGGCGATACATATTATTTTTTAATTATTTCGTGATTTCGATGTAAAGATATAAGGAGCCGTGAGTTTTAGACGTGTAATTATTCGCCGAAATTCGTGGTTTTAGTGACAGTCCATAAGGGCAGTATTGTGTTTTGGTTTGAAGGGTGAAAAAGACATAAGAATTACTGGGTACTGTGGCGAAATGATTTTTCGGAGTGTATCTCCTAATCTTAAACTATAACAGTTGGTCAAAAATAGCCGTAAATTGTCAATTACTTTCTTGCAAATCATATCCAGTGTTGCCAGAATTTATCCGAATTGTCGAAGAAATTGGCGCCCATATTTTTTTTAAATTACTTTTTTGACCGACTGTATGTGTTCCCTTAATGACTAACCTATTCTTTATTAAATTTATTTTTGTATTGCTTACCGTATTGATCTTTTACAGTGTATGTTTAAATCTTGTGCAAATTATTTTTTTATGTTTTGTTATTTATATTTTAAATTGCAAGTATTGCTAGGATAAGGTTATTGCATTTGATAATGCGATGATTGCAATTCTCAATTATTGAGAATGTATTCGAGTGTACTTATATACTATGCTGCAGGGTCACAAGAGTATACAGCGAAACAGAGAGAAAAGTTTATTAATCCGGGCTAATGTCGGTACATTGCTTTAGCGATAAGGACTTATCGCCTTTGAGTTGTTTCTGTATTTGTTTTGTGGTGCAATATAAAGTATTTTTCAATTTCGTGATAGTTGGGGAACCGCACGACAGACGTCTTGTCGTAGATTATATAAGTCTTTAAACTAACTGTTCATGCGTGACTAAGTTTTCCTTACAAACCATAATCTGAATCTTCTTTCACCCGTCTCGTAAATTGTCATTATCTTTCGAAGTACTCCCTACGCCACTTATTTCAGTATTATATTTTTTTGCCTTTTTTTTAAGTATTTTTTTTTTTAATCATTTGTGAACATTTATTTAATTATAGATCTCTTTTTTCTTCTATTCTGTAACATAATAAAGGCTTCATGTAGACGTTAGTATAGTCGTAGTATTATCGCCAGCTAGATTGTCGGTAGCGTCATCTATTATTTGCCTTGTAAGTAGGATCATTGGTATAATAATGTTGCTACACACTCACACATTCTTGCTCTGTCGTGTGTTGTGTGTGCCTTACGTTTGTGTAAGTGTACCGGTATTATCGCGGATGTATGAACCTTTTCTTTTATTCTGTTCTCTACTCACGTGACAGATTTCTGTATACCTTTTTCTAAACATCAATGTGTACCGAATTCTACAGCTGGTAATTGTGGCATTTCTATGTCTAAATCGAATATTTTTGTTACTATAATTTTTTAGTTTAAATTTATGAGAGAATATGTTTACGAATTTTAAGATCTGATATAATGGAATGTTTAGTTTTATATTAAAAGGGACTAGTTACACTAGACACTAGCAATAACCAAGAAGATAAATGCTGGATATTTAAATTATCCGGATGACATATGGAAATTTAAATAATTTTCTATTTTGTGGGGAAAGTATATTAAAATTCTACGCTTCTTGCACGTCACCTATACCGATATTTAAAAAAATAATTATTAATGTAATTTATGGCATGGCAAAAATATCCTGGCTAAGCGTATTATGCATTTGAACTGTAGCAGCATTTTTAAATGTAGTAAAAACATACAAAACTAGCATTTTCGCTGCACAGCATATATGAATATATATATAATATATATATATATATATATATATAAACTCTTTCTCTTATCCACCTTGTATACCAATCTGCTACAAATAAATATGTACAAAATAATTGTAACTCATCCCTAAAGATTTAATTATGTATTAACTATGCATTTGACATTCCAAATAAAATCAAAAGCGCTTTTTCAGTCTATTTTAATTCTAGTTTGTAATTTGCTCAACATGCTTTTAACTTAATTATGAATAACTAGTGACCGAAAATAATAACTCTGTTAACTATCTTATTATAAAAATTCACAGGGTCTATCCTTTATCTATATTTTTTGGACTGTTACTAATATAATTTTAGACCTATCAGTTACCTGGTGATTTTTTTACCTGAAGTAATGAGTGATGTATAAGTAACATTCCAAAAAACAGACACATTTCAACACTATACCTAATGAATACACATAATATACGCTTGTAAATATTGTTTAAAGTATTATTTATTTCTTCTTTTATTTCATGAATTTATATATCTAGTTATTTATGCCTAGGTCAGGTCCATGTACTTATTAACTTTAATTAATATCTTGTCTAAATTACGTGGTCCACAGTATTGCTTTCATTTGTTGTCGGATAACTACTTAATTTGTATAGTGTATCATATAAAAAAAATAGTCTTTTGACTATTTTTTATTTGTTTATTTTGCTTCAGAAATGAGTGCCATACGCACATAGATACGTGTAGTCAAAAAATGGACTTTCAAAATTTGACCTATGCGTTATTATTATGTGGTTTTTTTATAAGAAAGAGACAGATATAATATACATGGGGTGAAAGAAATAGCGCCTTGTAGATAATTGTGGGAATGCCAAATTGAGATAATGCCTACATCTGATGATAAAACTTAGTTTTTCTTTTGCAGCGAAATAATATGTATTGTATTGATAATTTTCGCAGGCATTTTTGCTGCGTATCGTGTTAAAAAAATGAGTTTATATTTTTGTTACATTTTATTTTTCAATTTATAAATACATTTTTTTTTGGTAACTTGTTGTAGAATATAAAAATACTTAGTGTAGGATCAGAAATGGTTGTTTGTTGCATTCTAAAGCTGTGACAATAAATATTAGAATGACTATCGTATTTCATTTATGTACCTTTCGACAGAATAGAAGCCTTATTTTCTATCTACTGTGGGCGTTACGGTAGGCTGGAAAAGATTACGAGAAGAAGCCGTCTTTTGTACATATGTGTGTGTTTATATTTATTATCACTCTTTTTGTCTACGCCCAGCACATTTCTATACGTTATATCCAAAAAGGAGTCACGTCCCACACTTATGACAAGATTTAAGCCAAATATTTTTTTGCAATTCGGAAAATGAATTTTATGAGCATGCGATAAAGACGTCAATAAATCTAGTGTCGATTTTGAAAGATATATGTCTATTTTTCTATCCTGGAAAATAAATATATATATGTCTATTTTTCTATCCTAGAAAATAAAAACAAATAAAACAAGAAATATAAGAAAATCTGTATATTTATTTATATTCGATGAATACTTAATATAAACAATAGATAGCGAACTCAGCGCATTATATAAATTACACGATTTTTACATTACGGTATTCTTAAGTTTTTTACACGTTATATAAGGCACCGAAAATGAGTATATGACTTTAGTTTTTTTTTATTGGCACCTAAATAAAGATCGCAATTGATTGTTAGTCTTAATAATTCAAGAAGCTTATAATTAAGTATGGAGTTTGCTTCACAAATAACAAATTAAAGATAAATTACACGAAAAAAAAATACGCACAACATAGAAATGTCACAAATTTTATTTATTTAAATAATTGTAATTTCTATGACCGATTATCATTTTCGCTCTGTTTACGAAGATGTTAAAGAGATGGAGAATATGATAATATTAGTTTTCGCCATTTGTTATTCTTGATGCGATTTCTGTAGATATTTTAATGACGTACATAAATAATATTTTCTACTAATTCAGATTATTGAAATTAATTCCATTGGCTATATCGGATACGACAAATGCCCGAATACTCAAACGAAATCGCGAACAACTAAACAGCCACACCATCGGCTTAAATGGCTTCGAGCTGTAGTTATTCGCAAATTCTGGTGTCGCACTTTAGAGGTGTCGCAACTATGATAAGGTCATTTTGCATACGAAAGAGATTCTAGTATGCATAAATAATTTATTTGATTAAAGTTACATAAAATTATGCGTATAAGAATATATCGTTATGTTACGAGTCCAAAGCACTTATATAGTGTTGAAAAATTAATATAATTTATACAGTTACATATTTTGTCTTTTAAATATTGGAACGTTATATAAATGCAGTTAGGACATTCGGGAGTAATCTTTCAGGTGCCCTAGTAAACTAAAATCTTAGAACTAAGTTGGATTTCTTAGGTCTGTACGTGTGTTTTTTTTATTATATATAGTGAATTTTTTAATACGCACCTGAAGCATATTGGTGGATTTAATTCTTAAGTAAGGTAACGTGCTGGTAGAAAATGCTTCGCCATTAGTCAACCGTAAAGAAAACTAAAAAACTTTATTAAAGGCCGAATAATTATTCATATTTCGAACGTATACAAAAAAAATGGCGATAAAATAAAATTTTAATTTTATCGCTTTTTTAAAAAAGCTACTTAGTTTTTTTTAAACTTTTTGAATTTAGTTTCCAGTTCCACGCTCAACCATTACAATTCCACGGAAAAAAAAACCACACACACACAGACCCAGCGATCCGAATAAAGCTTACAAAAATTTACAAATCAATACACATTCGCTTTCTCCAACAGAACGGAGGCATCGCACATGGCTTTCGCTGTCGACCGCACTAAGAACGACAAATGAAGTTGTTCAAACACATTGAGCTGAACCCTGGTCCTCACCAATCCATGTAGAACCGTCGCCCTTTCAAGGTCCAACCACCTTTGCAAAGACAATTCTCTTTCATGAACCGGAACCCCTTGAACGACGTCCAAAGGACCCCAAAGCATGAATTCTAGAACAGATTTCGCCAAGTTAAGCGAAACAGCTCTTTCCTCATGCAATACTTCTTTAAGTAGAGGCGTGAGTTTGTCCCCTAGAAGCAGGATTTCAAGCGCTTTGATAGCACATTTACAGAGAGAATTGGCGTCTTCGTCTGATGATTTATTGCAGTTGATTTCTTCGCTCAATCTGGAAGTAGAAACATTTTTTTAAAGTTGTTCTTATTGACGTTCTCAGCAGGGTAAAAAAAGTTCGATAGCCGTGTAGTAATGCACATAGTACATGAAAAATCACGTAAAGTGGTTAAACGTTTTGAGTGGGACAGTGATTCGTAAAGCATGGAAAACCATTGGCTAAAAATTCTGGTTTTGAGATGGTTTTTTTTAGCCAAGGGTTTAGTCTTAGGTTTAAGCCAATATTAAAGCGCACATGAGAAGAAAATAAAGAAAAATAGGGTAACTACCTAAATAAAACTAAGTAACAATATGAACATAATAATGACTTGTACAGTCGCCTGCAGAGAAACCTGACCCCCCTTTGATGGATTTTTAACAGGCAGGGGGGGTCAGGTTTCTCTGCAGGTGACTGTACCTAAGTCATTAAGGATCTGGAACTTACAAATTACAATCGTGCCTTTTCATACGTACCTTATCATAATTTCAGCTTAAAACAAAAGTACTCTGTGAGCTTAAAGTATTTAGTGGGACAAAGGCCAGCCATAAATCATTATTTTGTCTAATTTATTAAACTATCCAAATTTTCATTAAAATAGGAATAAATAAATAAAGAAAATACTAACCCCTGTAATATGCACAGCCGTCCATAAGAGTTTGTTTTCGGCGCCCACAGAGAATTCAATCTATCATCAGGTGACGGCAAATTGAGGGTGCTCCCATGCGAAGCCAGCGGCTGAATCTCCTTCAAGGCTATAAACGAGGAGAGACTCTCAGGGACTTCCTCCAATCCTCGCGCCTGGAGGCATTTCAACCCATTTATGAGTTGCAGCATCATGAAGATGGCTTCGTGGGTTTGTTCTGTTTGTACGAGCTGGTGGTCCTTTGTACTGAGCCCCTCTGCGGCGTGCAGGCTCTCGCCGTACGACTGGATCGTGTGCACGTGCGCGTGCGCCAGGACGACGATGGTGGCTGGAAAGAGAAAAAATTATGTAAGTTTTTTTGTAGTTCTTTTTTTTTGCATAAATAAATTATATTGAATTTTGTGGCATGTGGCGCACCATATGAGGTTTTTTTTTACATGATTAGATACATATTTTATCGCTCCTGATTTCTGGGTAGACAGATTCTACAAATTTTAAATTTCTATGATCCCTAAAAACTCGCTCACTCTTCACTCAATTTCACACATTCGTCATAAACGGTTTAGAGATTACGATTACTGTGATCCTATAACATTTATTACATTTGATTTATAGTAACTGTTATGTACCCCGTGATTTAACTCGCCCGTCACGTAATGCGCCTTTATAACCCTTTTTCTAAGGATCCGGCAGATGCAAACGTCAAATCTGATTAAAATTTAATGGTAAAGATAAGGAAGATACTTCAGATGCAGATATCATTACTTCAACTCACCGAAGTAGAATAAATACCAAATTACCTTGAACCAAATCGTCGCTCTCCTCCCCAAACTGCTGCAATGGCACCAAATCGCAGAACTCCGTGATCGCATTCAAACTCAACGTCTGAGTTTGTACAGATTGCTGGCAGATCATCTGAGAAGCCATGTGCTCCTTATAAAGCATCAGGGTGACGTTGACAGGGCCCTGGTTGGAGCTCCATATCGCTGGGTAGAAGATCCGTTTGCCAGCTCTGACAAATTTCCCTGAAGATTGAATGGAGAAGTCGCTCCATCTAAGGAAGGCTGCATGGTTGCACTTTGTTGGACCTGAAAATAGTGTGTTTTTACTTTAGTAAGACATCATCTAATCTGTTGTGAAATTTCAAATTGTCTTTATTTCAGACGACAAAATGGAAGATGATGTAAAAGACGGCAAAAGAAATTATCGCTTCTATTTTTTATTGTTTTTTTGGACGAGAGAAAATAGTGTATGATTCATATGTATTAGCTGTGATGTAATAGATTATCTTTGCTTTCTAATAGCAGAATATTTATTAAAATGTGTGGTTTGATCGATCGATTGACGATAAATGTTAAATATTGATGTTAAAAACCACACGCTAATCAATCAACCTTCAATCAACGTGTCTTTAAGTATGTATGAATTTAACTATTTATTCATGCATGACATAATGTAAATAAATGCTGATTAGTCATTACCTGTTCTAAAACTTGCGCAAGCGCCTCATGGTTTGCAATAACAACAGCTCCGTAGTTGTCTTCCAAGTTTTTGTGTACAACGCTCCGTCCTTTCCTTACTCGTAGTTTATTCGTCGTGTTTTTCGGCGTCATGTCGCTCGGATAGTCTTCGTTGCTAGGACTATCCATGGCATCGGTTGAACTGTAGAAGCTGTAAGGAGAATATATCTCCGACTCAGTTTCGCTTCCGCAATACGGAAGAGATGATCTATTAAAACTGTTGTTATATTTAGGATATTCAGAAGCCTCCGCTTCTTCTTTCCTTGGCTCAATTCTACTTTCAGCACTAGGTTCTCTGGATTTGATAGCGGCATCGCATTCAGGTGAACTTGATCTAGCATGATTAACGTATTCATAGTCACTGTCACTGTTTTTAGCTGAATCACTATTTTCCTCTTCATATTTAGCGGCATTATATACGTCGTCGTAGTTATGTATGACAGTATCATTTTTAGCTTGTACGATCTCTTGCGGTCCATCGTCGACTTCGTCTTTGTCGTCGTCTATTGGAGTTCTACGTTTCGGTAGTTCTAGATGTGCTTCTCGTTCACGCATGCTCGCTGTTCGCTCAGGTTTCCTAGGAGCTAATGCTGATCTGATTTCTCCTGAAAGAAAAGTTTTCACCTGATTGATCGATTTGTAAGTTCCTTCACTTAAACCTGAAAACTTAAACTAGTAATCGGGATTTTTTGAATAACTAGTTATTTATTATAAAGAGTGCTAGTTTTTCATATTTAGTGATAAAATTATGAGATGTAAATTAATACCGTACGAAAGTATATCTGTGAGAGTGAAAGTAGATTCGAAAAATGAAATTTAACATTAGAAATTATGTACTATAATTATGTGCTCTACTTCACATTACTCATATTAGCAAAATTAGGCATTCTAAAAAAAGTAAGCGTGTTAATTCTAAATTACTCACCTAAATTAGCATAAATGTTGTCACCTCTGTTTGGCGTGGTTGACCAAACTTGTTGCTTTTGTTTCTTTTGTAAAGCGACAGATTTGGGTGGTGGCGGTCTAGCCGGTTTTGGCACAATAGAAGCAGTCTTATAATCCTCGCTAGATTGTCTAGGAGGGGGAGGAGGCTTATTCACAACTTTTGGAGGCTCTACATCCGTTGTAGAGCTGGTTCCACTGTATATTGAGGACACGTCATCATGGCTCACTCTTTGTGACTCTGTGTTTTCACTCGTCCTCACAACCTCAACGTTAGATCCGTTTATGTCCAAAGGATGTATGATGACGAGCCGTGGTTTCGGTTTTGGTGTCAAATCGTAAATTGATTCTTCAGTTTTACAAGGCACCTTAGCTACTGTTGCAATACTCAGTTCTTTTTTATCTAAATCTTTAGATGAACCGATGCGAAGTAGTTTCTTGATAGAGAATTTATATTTCCCTTTACGTTTCTCATCGAGAAGTAAGTTATCATGTGACAGAGAAATATTTCTCCGCGGCGCTGGTTCTGGAACTGCTTCTACTTTTTTTATTTCCTGAGTTTCCTCTATAGGTTTTGGTTTAGGAAACGTTGATAGCGTAGCTCTTTCTCTCTTTTCCATTTCTCTCACGACTGGTGAGTCAGACTTTGTAAATCCGCTTGGATTTCTTTGGTACAAGTTATTTGCATATTCTTCTACCGAGGGAGAAGATGGCGGAGTAGGAGCTTTTCGTTTACTTAAACTATGCAAAGATGTATCACTGTCCTGTTTTGTAAGTACTGGCTTTGCATAATAAAGCGGCTCTGGTTTCTCTTCGTGGACTTCAGTGATTTCATTATTTTTTTCATCAGTCATTCTGATAATTTTTTCTTCTTCTTTTTTAGTTGTATGTTGTAAATGCATGACTATTTGTTGTTGATGGGACGTGATTGAAGTTTTCTTTGTAGTTTGTTTTATTACTGGTTTTATGGGTAATTTTGGTTTTTCTGGTACGGCTGGTTTAGGCACTGGCATTATATCGGAAATCATTCCATGAAGGAATGAGGGCCGTGGGTCCATGGTGGGAACAGGGCTTTTAGGTAAGGCAGGTGCTTCATTTGTTTCATCTGGGTCTGCTCGCCCATCCGGTTCACCAGCTAATTCACGACTAGCTTCAGCTGAGAAAACAGTTTCAGATTGTTTAGGTATTATTGGTGGCATATCAATAATTGGCCCTTGAAATGTTGAATAGCCAGTGCTAGCCTGTCCATCTACTTTTCGAAGTTGTCCAATCGGCGACATTTTGATATTTTTATCGGCTTCATTAAACACCTTTATCTTCACTGTTTCTTCATTCTTATGGGGTTCTGAAAAATGGCCACTATCATCGTTATCAGAGTCTGTTCGTCCATTAAAGCTTTCATCGTCCGATGCTAACGAGTTGTTTGGAGTGGAATTCAGAGTACTCACAGCTGAGTCGACACTGCTGTTTTCTATATTTATCTTGCAAAATTTGAATTCTGGTCGACTGAGGTTTACTTTAGGCCTTTCTTGGGTCTTTGGTAAAGGTGACTTTCTCATAATACCATTTTTCTTAGTTTCACAAATTTCTTTCTTGTCAATATCATCTTGCATACTCTCTTTCATTTTTTCTTCAATCACAGTTGGTTTTGTAGACTTGTTGTTAGTTATGTATTTAGGGCCCAGTGTTTCAGATATTTCTTCCAAAAGAGACTTCTCTGTACATATTGTACCAGAAGAACTGTCTGCGCCTATAATTGTTTCTGTTTCCTTTACATATGATGCTAAGACTATGTTGGTTTTGTAAGTTGAATTATCATCGGTTGGTTCTGAATCATTGCATTTTCGAATGTGAGCTTTAACACTTGGTCCTTTATTTTCTTGTCCAAAAGGGGTCACAGACACTAACAAAGTCTTCTTTTTGCCATCAGAGTCAGTTTGCATTTTCCCTAATAACAATGACGTGTACGACTTGCCTACCGTTTCTCCTAACAAATTAGCTTTTACTGTGTTAAAATCTGTATTTGATTTTGTTATTTTATGTAGTTCCCTTTCCTCTTCCGTATCAGGAAATATATCATCGTCATCGTTTTCTTCAGAAACTTCAAATTCTTCACCATCTGACCAATCGTCACCTCCATATCCTATGACACTGCATACTTCTTCGGGAAATCTGACGTTTCTCTTATTCTTTTTCTTTGTATGAATCTTAAGTATACTCGGTGGTGTTTTTTTGAAGTATGTGTTTCTGTTTTGGAACGGCGTCGCTAAATATTTAGGGCCTTCTGTACCTTTGTCGTTCTTGACGTGTTCTTCTCTAGATTTAAAGCAGTTTGAGCAGAAATCCTTTTTCCACGCATTCTGTACGAAGTTGTGGCATACTGGTGACATCTTGCCCTTTGAATACCGTCTGTTGATCACATAACTGGCATTCTGAAAAGAAAGAAAAGTTATCCTTAGTAATCCAGTAGGTACTTTAAGAGTATACTTTTAATGAAAGAATGAAAGAAAGAAAAAATGTTTATTTGATATTACACAAAAACACAATGGAAAAAGTGAAATGCATTCATGACACTGCTAAGAATTACCATGATGGCTTTAAGGAATATGTAATAATAACACGACTAAAACCAGGGGCTGCGCGATGCCGACCATGCTATTGTATGCTTGAAAGCCAACGTAATCGTATAAAATTAACTGGTTGTGTCAAACGGTTTTTCTACGAAAGTCACGGAAAATTCGTCTGTGTTTGAACAATCTCTTACGTAAATTGCAAAACAGTGGAATCGTGGAGACATGGTAATCGGCTGATTTGCGATGTAAATGTTGATTTGCATGAAATCGATTCTCTTTCACCAATATGGAGTAAGTGCAGTGAGGTCATTTGTCGTTCCATGTTCTGCAGTTAGAAACGGTTGTAAGATTGCCTTATTGGTCATTCTCTTTGCATACTGTCTTACCGGTTGTATTAAGTAAGCTTTAACGCTTAGGAGTCAGTTTGCTAATAAGTTTTTTTTTATTTATTTATTAACTTTAGCATCATTTTATTCATTGTTCACGACCGCGTGAATTTCCCTCAGAAATAGTGCTTTTTCCGGGATGAAAAATATATTGTCCTTCTCAATACGTCTCTATCTATGTGTATGCGAAATTTCAGAAAGATAAGTTCTGTATATAGAGCGTGAAGCGTAACAAACAAACAAACTCACTTACGCATTTATAATATTAGTTAGGAAGGATTAGGATTCAAATTTTCTGTAACTCATTATAAGTAAACCAGACCAATAAGAACATGATATCAAAAGACATGTGTGTTAGTGGTTAACATTAAGATTTTTCAGGCTGCTGACACAGGCTAGACTGCCATCTAGCAACAGCTGTGATCAACAGTATGCCAGGTGGCCTACCACCATCTCTTAAAACCATGCAAGAACGATTGAGTAAGGGAGATGTCGCCTTACATCATGTATTGCGCTGTCTCGCTTACTCACTGGATCTTGCATGGTTTTAAGAGATGGTAATAAGCCACCTGATGCCAAAAAGATTTTTAGCATTGATACGATAGTAAAATAACTATTGAATACTATCCAACACCACTTTCGACAAAGACTACAAATTTCTAGACTATCTATTGTCACCACCGTTGACCTAGTCCAATTACATTGTTCTTTCGTTCGACTTCAAGGTCATTAGCGATGCTTCCGCTTGTCGAATGACACATTATCATGAGAATGTCATCCTACTTTCTCTGCAAACAGTATGGGTGTCTACTGTTCACTTTATTATGTTAATATGGTATTTCAACAGTTGAATGAGACGCATGTATCTTTTTTTAATTAAATATTTTCTTCCCATTAAGGAGTCTTCCCATCTACCTCCAAAAGTCTCAACCAAGACCAACTTCAAGCAATATGGAGGTTTAAACTACCAACTCCATATGTAAGTGTGTAAAATAAAACTTATTTGAATACAGTTAAACCTATCTAAAAGTAACCTATCTCGACGTACTAGTGGCTTACCACCATCTCTTAAAACCATGCAAGATCCAGTGAGTAAGGGAGATGTCACCTAACATCATGTATAGCGCTGTCTCGCTTACTAACTGGATCTTGCATGGTTTTAAGAAATGGTAGTAACCTCCCTGTACCCCAGTATTTACCTTACTATCACAGAGTAATTATAAACTTACTATCCGCTTATACTAAGCCCCACTAAGCTCATGTCCCGCCGAGTGTCAGCGAAAGTGTTGATAAGTTTGTTTATTAATTCTGTAATTCTGTAAATATCGGATAGTAAGGAAACTAAGAATTTTCATAAAAAATCCTTTAACGCAGTCAGCGGATAGTAAGGAACTAAAGATTCCTACACGAAATTCAAGTACAGCCGCTATCAACGGCGTTTGCTAGATCTCGTGGTACAGGCACTTATTTCAAACAACCACGCACGTTCACGCACCTTGCTTTGCAACAAAGAAGCATAAAACAAAAGACTAAAGTATGAAATACAACGTCATTAGGTAAATCAGGGCAAGACGTTCGTTTACCAGATTGCAAGGATGCACAGATGAATGACCTTTAGGAGAGACTGAGTAAACATTGCCTAAGGACTTGCGAAATACTTAATGGTTTGGTTACATTTAAAAAATGTTGTATTCTTTAAAAAAATTATACCTACTTTTTAGTTTCAAACTTATAACTTATTTGTGCCAGTATCAAGTTTTATTTGAATGTCATGCTTCATTTAGTCAAGTGAGTCAAGTCACGACTAGTCAATTAGTCAGAGGGCTAAGTGAAGCAATGGAAATTTCACTAAGCAATTATTTTGGGAGATTTTAGTGACAAGGATTAAAGTCACTTATACGATATTGTACCACTTCCCAAACTCACGCTTGTTCACGAACACTTAGCGAATAATAATGTACAAAGACTCGAAAAACATAAATTTTGGAAAATAAATGATACACCGACATGTTGTGACTTTTACCTTCCCGCCAAAACTCCTCTGGGTAATCGTATACAAACTTGAAATGAACAAATCACTAGCTCTAAACCTAAACAACTAGATGATTTGAAACTCATGCCAAAATCACCTTTTTGTATCACTACCGGTTTCAAAAGAATTCAGGTCAAAACGACCACATGAGCGGTGTGTGCTGAGTGAAATTGAGGCTTCGATCGATGACGTCTTTATCTTCTGAATGTACAATTATACATAGAGGTAGTATATTTAGTTACTAACTTTAAACCAAAAAACCCTTTATCGAGTTCCATTCTACATAACCATTTGATCGGTTAATTGGTTGGAGTGGAAATACAAGTAAATTAGTCTATCTATGTTTAGACGCTAGCACATCGGTGAAAATTGTTTTGAAATCCGTGAAGTAGTTTTTGTGTGTTGCATGCAAACATACAGACGGACCTAATTTTAGTTTTTCTTCAATGTCCACCTATAATGGAATAAATGGACTAGTAACTTTTAAAGCTAGAAACCAAATGAAAATCGGCACATAAATAAATAAATATTATAGGGACAAATCACACAGATTGAGTTAGCTTCAAAGTAAGTTCGAGACTTGTGTTATGGGAGATCAACTCAACGATACTTAATTTTTTAAACAAATAAATTATTGCATGGCTTCGTAGCCATGATCCTTAGATCCTTACATACTTCCCTCGCTTCCTTCACGCTCATCACTCTTGTCATACACGCTCACCGATTTCGGGTACTCCTAATGTCTCCCTTTTCAAAGGTCTGCGATTCGTGAGACGAAATGTGAAACTATATTATTAGGTTTATTTATAGGCGGACATATTGCTTAAGGCATATCTTATAGTCAACCTTTATATAGTTAAGTATCAAAACACTGTATCTGCATTTTACATTGAGGAAGAGGCGTTACATTGACAGAATAATTACCAACGACTTTCCCTGCCAGATACCGCAAGATAGGAATGAAATCCGATAATTTCAGTCAGATAGCAAGCAATTATTGGCCATGTTATTGGCACTTACTGTCCGGGAGAGGGATAAATTGTAGCCTTACTTGAATAATAGTTTAATATATCTGCTAGAAGCATTATGTTTATTCGTCTAACAATATAGTGCCATGGCGCATTAGCGGATTCTTTACTGTAAATTATATAAAAACTAGATTTTGCCCGCGGCTCCGTCCGCGTGAAATTCGGTTAAGTCGCGCTATGTTTGACCCCTGGTTCTGAACTATATTCATACTAAATTTAATCAAAATCGGTCCAGCGGTTTATTAGTGTAAGCATACAGACAGATAGAGATACAGACAGGACTTTTCTTATTTATAATATTAGTATGGTTGAATTCCTATTTTTAAAGCACTTGCACGTCTAAAATAATAAAAACTAAATAAAAAAACTAAATAAATAAACAACTACATTTTTAAACCTACATTCAAATATTGTTAATACATTTAATAAAGTTCTAACTAAATTATGTACATTAGCCCCTATTTCATAATTTAATAACATATTTTTATGCAGTTAACGAAATGGGATGAAAATTAAAATAATGTTTGGGTCAAATCCCTTCGCTTTCTCACGCGGCTATAAATTAGACCAATTACTTTAATGAGGCCTTTTTAAAGTAATTTTAAAAGAATTTTCGAATTATAACGTGCTCTTTATTTGATTCATTTTTAAATTCCTTTTTTATATGAGGCTATAGAAGTAAAGAAACTTAACTTTATCGTCTACGAAAAGTAATATTATCGTTTTTTTGTTTGTTATTGGTAATTTTATTGTACTAAAACAAAAGTGGATACAAAATCATCACTTCACTATCACTACATAGTATAAAACAAAGTCGCTTTCTCTGTCCCTATACTCCCTATGTCCCTTTGTATGCTTAAATCTTTAAAACTACGCAACGGATTTCGATACGGTTTTTTTAATAAAGTGATTCAAGAGGAAGGTTTTTATGCCCATGCGAAGCCGGGGCGGGTCGCTAGTAGATAATAAAACAAAAGTACAATGGCGGACTTATCCCAGAAAGGGATTATTACCATATTTTTACCAAAACATCTAAACAACATTTTTATTCGTTACAATACTTAAATAACAAGTATTTAGAAACTCTAACAACAAGATCTTTTTGTAGTATGTTGCCATACATGTTTATGGAATGCGTACCATGTATGACTTGAAAAGTGTGTCTACTTGTAGGAAAAGCGGTGATGGCTAGTTCGGGGACATTCCACGAACTGGACGCAAGAAAACAAAACACGTTTGAAATAGAAAACCTTTTCACTGGCTTTCGCTTCTTTGTTAGTAAGAAGAATAAATATTTAACATTGTACATATAAATGTATGATAGTAAAATGTCACCGCTTTAGCTCCGAAGTAACTAATTGGAGATGGAATCGGAAAATCGTTAAGAAAAATAATCGAAGCCTTTTCCCATAATATTGTTTGAGAAGTTATATAAAAGGTTTTGCTAGTAAAATACAATAATTCTTTATTGCACTATGTAAAAATATACGATCAAGGAAAAGTTACAAACATAAGTTATACAATAGTAATTGCATGTAAATATGTTTTTAGGATTCCTTAAGCAAAGTGAGAAAACCTTAGCTCGGCTATCTCAATAGGCAATAATTAGACTTGACTACGTATTCACAGAAATGCAAATAAATTATTTTGAATTTTGAAAAAAAAAGAAAAAAAGTAACAGACTTGAAAAAAAAAAATAGAAAATGAAAAAGGGCCTTAAAACATAACGAAATAGAAAAAAGACGAACGATACGAACTGCCATTGAAGTATTAATCACGCCTGCTTGATACGATTTTCTTGTTTCCCATTATGGTTGTTCTAATTTGGAACTTTTTATGGCGTCTACTTCACAAATTGGCACTGTAATAAAAGGCTTAACTATGAATCAGAAAATGACTAATACCGCGTTATGCAACAACACAGCAGGTTACCAACTCACATGTTGTGATTTCATAGACAACTTATTTACATTATTATTTCTATAGCTGTAAGATAGAATATTGAGTGTCATTGTAGGTGATTGTCTAAAGTTCAACTGTTTTCTTGGTATTAGGTGTGGTTGCCAAGATTAGCCTTGGGTGTATGTTCTGCGTAGGATATTTACCTTAATACTAACATGATTATACATAAAGAATTAAGGGGCTTACATCAGCCAACTAGCGCCACCAATACTTTAATATCTTTTATTCTAAAATCAGTTCAAATTGAAAAAATCTAAGACTGCACTTCGCTAGTAAATAACTTCGAGTATTTTTTTTGTATAACTTTTCATTATTTTAATCTCAATACAAAGGAAAACATCAAACTCTAAAGTGGTCACTTTTGGCGGTTATGAGTTTTTTTCTAAATTAACCAAAGGAAAAATATTCATAATTTTTAATTTTAGAACCAAGTTTTTCTCAACCATTAGTTTTATCACTTTGCAAATTTCACAAATTCACGTAAACAATCGTTACAAAATAACAAGTATTTAATTTTCTAACGTATTACTTACTAAACTGGACCAAAAGCTATTTTAAAACCTTTAAAACCTAATCCTAATCCTAACTAACAAGTATCCATATCCATACTTCCATACTAATATTATAAATGCGAAAGTCTGTCTGTCTGTCTGTCTGTCTGTCTGTCTGTCTGTCTGTCTGTCTGTCACCTCTTCACGGCTAAACTGCTGGACCGATTGTGATGAAATTTGGTAGGGATGTAGTTAACGACCTGAGGTCAAACATAGGCTACTTTTGGGCGCGATATAACCGAGTCCCACGCGGGCGGAGCCGCGGGCAACAGCTAGTTATAATATAAATGCGAAAGTGAGTGTATATTTGTTTGTTCTTTTTACCTCTTCACGTCCTATCTACTGAACCAATCTTCCTGAAATTTCGCTTTCACATCGATAGAAGTATCGAGAATAAATTAAAATAAATAAAAATAAATAATAATAGAAGGATATAGGATATCTTTCATCCCGGGAAAAGCACTATTACAGTGGAAATTTAACGCGGGCGAAGCCGCGAGCGAAAGCCAGTATGCCGTAATTATGTAATTTGCAAACTTGAAACAAGTTACAAAATGACATCAGATCCATATAAATATATATTTTTATACTTACCAGCGAATGTCCATAGTCCCACACAAAAATACCCAGACATTTTATATAATAAAAACTTGATTTAAATTGCAAAATATAAAATAAAACCAATTTTGAGCTTTACCACATTGCGATAAAATCGAGATTGATTCTGGTTTTTGGTTTTTTATGCGCTTAAAATATAAATGATATCAATCTAATGTTATTTTGAATCAGTCACTGACTTTTTTGGAATGTTCTTATCCATTTAAGGTCAATAACTGAGATGTGTTGTAAAATGCAAAGGTTTTTTTGCTTATAAAAAGAACATATTTTTAAATTTATTGCAAATTCAAATGTTTTGCTTGATTGCTAGTTACTTTAATTAATCACCTTTTAATATGGAAACGTCAAATAGTCTTGAATAAAAATTGTTCCTAGACAAGTGTTTCCACGCAATAAGTAAATATTTTGTTAAATAATAATCAAATAATTGAATTGGATTATTTTAGACACATACGAATGTAATAAATCTATCGACATAATTAACTTCTACGTGATGTTTTATGTGTATAGACAAGACAATCATTTAATATTAGTACAATGGACCTTAGATGAATGTTTGACAAGTGCCGGCTCTAAATTTCAGTAAACGATATCAAATGGTCTCACAACTAAGGATGCCGAAGACCGGGCGAAGTGGAGGAGAAAAAGCAGGTAAGCGGACCCTGGGCTCCGAAGCAATCAGCTAAGGAAGCAACCGGGAAAGCTCTAAGATGAAAGAGAGAGGGCCTTAGATGAGTGTTTGGGTAAAGTGGTATAGGTTTATTTGTGCCATACTGAACTTTTCCATGCTGTTGTGTTTCCTAGTTGCATATTCAGCCGCTTCAGAGCCTTGTACGTTTTTAATTATGGTCTTAGATTTGGCGGTACTGCTTTACAATGGAGCGACTGCCGTCTAATCTTTGTGTGGTTGGATCCCCAAATTTCCCACGGACGAGTGCAGCCTACTGTTAATAAGGATTGTTCCCGGAGAATGCATACGATAATTCCGGTGAAACAAAGAATGAGTTAACATTCCTCAAAACATCTAATTATTACATACCAAGAATCTCTTTTCCGCTGAGAACCGACTTGAACTTTGAGGTTATGTAACGTAGGGTCATTGTTCTTGCACTCGACATTTCTAACACTTGTCTGCTTTTCTATTCCAATTATTTAATTAGAAGAGTGTTTGACCAGTGGCAGCTATTTGTTAATATGATTTGATTGCTATTTACTTCGTTATATTTTATTACTAGCTTTCGCCCGCGACTTCACCCGTATGAATTTTCCCTTAAAACAGTGCTTTTTCCTGGGATGAAAGGTACCTTATGTCCTGCTCAATGCTCCTAGCTATGTGTATGCGAAACTTCAGGAAGATTGGTTCCGTAGATAGGTCCTGAAGAGGTAACAAATAATTTCGCATTTATAATATTAGTTGGGATTGGAATATAAGGTACTGTCACAGAATTGATTACAAATCATATTTTATAATATTATATGTTATAAGTGCTTAAAACTTTTTTAAGACCAGATGTTAGTTGACTAGTCTCTAAATAAGACTTCCGTGTTTAATATCGATAAAAGAAAGTAAAAACATTTTATTCAAAATAAGCTTGAAACATTTTGAAAATACGACTGTGGCTTATGTATACCAGAGGAGATCTTAGAACTATGATTGCAGAATAAAAGTCTAAACTAAACGAATAATAAACGTATCATCAGGCAATAGAAATGGCCAAGTATTGGGCAAATTCAGCTAGTGAAGTGTAGACTATAGCCAATTTGACTCGACAAGATGAAGAAAAGGTGTATATTAATTATTCCGAATGAATGATTTATGACGTTGATTAAAATGATATAAGGTTCATTTATCAACAATTTTATGTTTATATATACAATGACACAAAGTAAGATCTTAAAAAAACAACAGGTGACCAGCACAGAATTACTTGATAGAGCCGGTAAAGTGCCAGATTCCGGCAGTAAGTGACATCACGCCACAAAAACCGGCAATAAAAACAAATAACAAGGTCACATGCACTTTTTAGCTAAGATTGGTTGGTGGAGTGTGCTTGGAGGTCGCAGTGACATTTGACGCTCACTGACCATCAGGGCTGGCTATTCAGAAATTGGGATATTTAAAAAATATCATGATTATTCTACTAATTTAACGTGCAAAGTCAAAGCTATTAGTACTAATGTACCGTACTAGTTTCTGGGTTTAAATGTTATTTTAGCATTTAAGGAAACCTTTGTATAGGCGCCGGATTTGATGTTTTTTTAGAGATTACATTTTTAAATTTGAATTTAAAATACGAAATTTACTCATGGAAGGATTTGACTGAATTTTGGTACTTTCACCCTTTTTATTATATACCAGAAATTTGAACTTAGAAGCTATAGAGCAAGTATTTTTAGCTCTCAATTCTTGGCTCAATTAAAGCCAGTTTTTTATAAGTTAACTCCAATGTGCATTTGATTATTTAGTTAGTTACTAAGAACTGAATAGACGCGGAAGATGGGCCGAAAATTTTATAGATGCGGTAACCTTGATTTTTATCCGTTTGAGTGGGAAGAGCCAAATTGAGTTGTTTTGCCATTTTTAATGACTTTCACTGGCTTCGTGGACCGTACAAAAAGAAAAATGAAATTTTGGAAGCCCAGTTTTCGCTGTCCTTATAAGGCATTTTAGAAGAACGAATATTATAATCACGGAATAAGTCCGTGATTATAATAACATTTTGAAAAAATGGAACACAATATTATCGGTAGGATAACACAACAACTTAGGGATAATAGAAATGTACGATACCAATTTTACGTAACTCAATTTGTCGAGATATAAGACCGTTTTGACACTTGACAGATATCAAGTTCGTTATAAGTTTTTATCTTTCGTTCTTTCTATTGTATTATGTATATTTATTATTTATATTCTGTTATATCATTTCTTCTCTAACAAAAACCATTTACTCAATATATTTTTCATTAAATTATGTAAAACAATACACAAAATCAAAACAAAGATAAGTTCGCTATAAGTTGTCAATCAGTATATCATCTATATAAACAACTAGCTTTTGCCCGCGGCTTCGCCCGCGTGTACTTCCCTCGGGAACAGTGCTTTTTCCCGGGATGAATGTATCCCTATGTCCTTCTCCTGGCTCTAAACTACCTCCCTGACAATTTTCAGCTAAATCGGTTCAGCCGTTCTTGAGTTATAAGTGGAGTAACTAACACGACTTTCTTTTATATATATAGATATACTTTAATATTTTATAAAATAAACATGTTTGGTACAATTAGATGTAGTCCTATAGAATATTAAGCCGTATTTTTTGATTTCTCATCTGTGGCATACGATCCACTGGAGGACGCTAACGGCACAGAAACTGGTTGTCGCGACCTGTTTCTGATTTGCAGCGGTCGTGAACTCCAGACTGGCCAGTAAGACTCCGCGCAGAAATCATAGACAAAATTAAAAACTGAACAGGTAAATTTGAAATTGTTGTTGTTATAGAACACAAGTTACGCTAACTCGTATTTTTGATTATTATACTAATACTATAGTTTAAAAAAAATCGTATAACCAAATTCTATGGTTGTTACCCTTTACTTATATCATCTTAATCCACTCTTGGGTCTGTTGGATGAATTTTGTTTAGAAATAAGCAGCATCATGTTTATGTATGTTTTTTATGGAAAATTAATACAATTAGTACTCAAACAAGTAATTCTTTTGAATCTGTACTGTAATGTAAGATAGATAATCTTAGATATCTACTAAAACAAAATCTAAAAAAACAAATTTTAAGGCTTCCATTTTTTACAGTTACTTATTGTATAAAGTATTAAGTACTTATGTGTTTAGATTTCTCCAAATGAAATTCTATTAAGTATATGTATTATAGCGGTCGTAATCGATTCACACAACAATCAATCGACGATTCTGAATGATGTAAGAACCCTTTAAAATGTAAACTTTCTCTGGGCTACATTTTACACTGAGCTTTTAAGTAATTTGAAACTTCTGCTCTCGTTTGATTTTGATAAAAAATATATATTACCATTACCATAAATTAAAAAAAAATGGTCTGGCGCGCGCTTTTCGTAATTCTATACATCCATCCATATCCATACTTCCATACTATAATATTTTAAATGCGAAAGTTTCTATCTGTCTGTCTGTCTGTTACGCTTTCATGGCTAAACCGTTGAACCGATTTTGATAAAATTTGGTATCGATATAGTTTAAGACCGGGGATCAAACATAGGTGAATATATCCGGTTATATAACCGGATACTACGCGGTTGGAGCAACAGCTAGCATTACATAGTCATATAAACAAAGTACACATAAAGTTTGGACCATGTAAAGTTTAAGTATTTTGACTTAGAAATCAAATCGTGGTTATAATAGAAATTGGTTCACTCACTTGACTGTGAAAACTAAATTCTTGAAACCATTTAATTTTGAAGAATGAAAACATCATGAATGAACGACACTACACTATGCACAAAATCTGTGACTGATCGATAGTTAGTTAGTCACATCAGATAATTGTTGCATGTCTGATTACATCAATGAGTCATGTAACAGATTACAGTTGTATAAGATAGTCATTTTACGAGTATAACACGTAAACATACACCTTATAGTGGATTCATTGGGAGTAGGTATTTCGATTATGCCGTGTGGCCTCGCCGTGCGCCTCCTTTCTTCGTAAGTAATCTTTGTATACCTTTCCAACTTCCTTTTAAGTAGGGCTTGTTACCGTTATCAAATTAATACTATAAGTAGCGGTATGTTAGTTTTTAGTATCGGTAATGTGGGTGTCGTTAAAAGGCGTGGTAATAAAAAAAATTTGGAGGTACCGAATGTACCTGTGGCAACACTAACGCCACAACAAACAAACTACCAAAGACTCACAACAGATGGCGTTAAAAGTACGAAAATCGAACTTGCATACAAAACAGCTAAATTACTATGAAAGTCTAAATCGCGCTATCAAAGTTTCTACGGATTGGAGCATAACAACCGACAAGACATCGTCGGAACCGCGGTTCCCAAGGCATAACACCCAAGCCTGGCGGGAAGATCTTCTCTTTGTGGCGGTCGAGCATATACCTCTCGCTCCCATCACACTCTCTCCAAATACCGATACTTTTGTTCGTAGGTAACAAAATTTTTAACGTTTATTTTGTTGAAAGAACGTTACCCGAGTTAACGATACCTTGTCTAGTAACGATACCTGTGTTTTTGGAAGGTAACGATACCAGGTTTTTAACGTTAAAACAAGCCCTGCTTTTAAGTATCTCTATCGCATTGGTGACGGCACAGAATATATAATAGTACTAACGTAGTGACGGTTTCACTAACAAAAACACTGACTTTATGGGATATGTAAAGAAGGTTGATATGATGAGGTGGACATATATCTGAGAAAGAATTCAGACTTCGCGTATTAGTACGTATTAGCTTATAACGCGGCTACGCACCGATAATGACTAGATTACGAGACGATTATTGAAGATGAATGAAAAGAATTCATGTGTCTTTAAAATACATGTATAGAATCATGAAATCGCTCACATGCAATTTATTTTAATTTATCTATACTCTATACAAATATTATAAAGAGAAAATATTTGATTGTTTGTTTCCACGAATAAACTACTGGATCGATTTGCAAAATTCTTTCAACGTTGGAAAGCCACACTATCCTCAAGTGACATAAGCTATGTGTGCTAACACAGGCGAAGCCAGGGTAGACTGCTAGTGTTAAAATATAATCTGTCTGTAATCTTGTACATGACATTGTATATTGACTATCCATTTTTTTACATTTAATTAGACGAATAAGAAACAAGTTTTCTTGTCCAATAACCGTTTTCTAACACAGAACGATAAACATAAATTACATTTGTTTTTTTTTTCATCGATATTATTAGATACTATCACCATTTTGTCAGCTATCTGTTCCAGTCTGACGATTTTAACAATGATTAATAGGTACGGCTACAAAGAAAACACCAACGACACTTATTAATTTTCGCTTTCAATCAAACACTCAAAACGAATGACTCATTGATACAACTGAGGAATATTTGCTCAACGATCAAATAGTTTATTTACATTGCGTACTTACTAATGCGTTAGGAAAATAGACAATGGCGCCAAAAATAGTTGGCCCTAATGCAGTCTCCTTTAGTTTCAAAGCTGCGGTCGGAAGGGAACTAAATAGTCCAGCTATTTGGTTCGTTCTATTTTTGGATCGAGTTAATTGACCCTTTAGGGGGACTGGGAAAGGCACGTTTTGGACTTTGTTGTATAGTTTCCTGTTTAAGAAAAGACAGTAGTCATTTCTATGGTGGAAGTTGTGAAATATAAGGGATAAACAGATGACTTAAAATGATGCTTGTTTGAAACTTTTGCTTCGGTTCAAAGCTCAATTTTTTTATACAGTCAAAGCAGGCCTGTAGTACTATTTTTGAAATGACGAATGATTTAAAATTATGAGTCATAAATTTAAAAAATAAGGCTCCTGATGGGGAGCACCTTAGTAAAGATAGAAATATAGGAAGAATGCTGAAGGCTAATCATTTGGGCAGTAGAAATGATATAATGGAGAAACTACTTAATGAAAATTGTAGGAATGGCATGAGAGTGAACGAATTTGATGTAAAGTAGGTACATTATATAAAACAACCAAACAATGAATGTACCACGTATGTATGGCATGTATGTTTTTAAACAAACTAAATGAATAAAGGTAGTGTGTGAATGTGAAATAATACAGTTTAATAATATAAACATAACACAATTACACTTCCCGTGAGAACCTTCCGAATGGGTAGAAATTTTATAATGTGGCAACATTGAAAACTTTTTTTTTAATGAAACAAAGCCGAATGACCGTATCGAATGCAGTGGACCCGACGGTCTTGAACTTTGGACAATGTGCAGTAAATCAAGAATACGTCCGGCTGACCACGTAGAGACGATATGCGGGTGTTTTAAGAAGGACTTGGGAGTTTGCGACTAGCCGGGCGTTTGCATGGGTTACAACAAATTTTTTTTTTTAGAATACTTTTACGGCCATGGAAACTAGTCCTTTAAGGCCTTTCTTGAATTTGTTAATCTTCTTCAGTCCTACTTAAGTCAGTCAAGTCAGTAGTCTAGTCCAGTCAAGTAAGTAAGTCTAGTCAGAGTCATATGGCTAAATGAAGCGGTGGAAAAATTTCACTTAGCTATAACATGGAGATTTTGGTGACAAAGATAAAAAGTCACGTAATCGACACTGTACCACTTCCCAACACTCACGCTTGTTCCCGAACACTTTGCGAATAATAATCCACCAATATTAAGCACAAATACTCGAAAAAACCTAAGTTTTGAAAATTAAATACAGCGCGGACATAGCGACAGTTTACTTTCCCTCCAAAAACTCCGGTTACAACAAAGAATTTCGAATCGCGAGGCATTATTTTTAAATCTTTGGGTTACATGTTATTATATATGGCGTGGAGATAAATTAACTACAAATATTTTAAGGGCAGATTCAGACAACTATACCGAAAAACTTTCCCAAAAAAACTTATATCGAAATTTTATTATCGATTTTTTTTTTCACTATGAATACTACCTAAACTACATCAGATGATTCCAAGTTTGTATGGGAGGTCAAAATTTTTTTTTCGTATCCATACTAATATTATAAATGCGAAAGTCTGTCTGTCTGTCTGTCACCTCTTCACGGCTAAACTGCTGGACCGATTGTGATGAAATTTGGTAGGGATGTAGTTAACGACCTGAGGTCAAACATAGGCTACTTTTGGGCGCGATATAACCGAGTCCCACGCGGGGCGAAGCCGCGGGGAACAGCTAGTTTATATATAAGTTTATTTGAAAATGTTGTTCATTATAATTGTTTGAATCTGCCCTTAAAACTATTTGCAGTTGATTTGTGTTCACCTTATATATTAGCCTATTGATATTGTGCCCCTACAGCTGGGTACACCATAGTTATCATGTTGTATCCCAAGCCATGTATCATGTGAGCCCAGGGTCTTTATTTTCTCTCATGTGGTAATTGGACATTAAAAGATTCAAAATTATGTTTGTGCTGTTGTTGGAAGCCGCTACCAGCCGAAAAGAGTTGTAAGTAAATTAAGACCTTTCACCTTTTCTTTAGACACCCCTTATCCCTTTTCTCTTCCCCTAGATGGCATTTAGTCACAACACTTCCGCAGGCTGACTTTCCATATTTTGTTTTCCATGAAATATTTGGAACAAAAGAAATTTAACTTGAGGCAAGCTGTACAATATTAATCAATATTAAAATGGGTGAATTTTTTTTAAACTTTTAAACAATACACAATTTATTACCCCCTGTTCCGAGAAGAATATTTAAGACCGACAATATGGCAACATTATGCGCCCAGATGTCGCTGTGGCCAACTGTGGTCCATTCTATCGGATGTAACGGGTTAATGCTTACTTTCTCAAACCGTTTTTTTAGTTCGTAATTTAAAAATGATTAATTGCTTTCTTAAACGGCTGTGGAATTTATCAAGTACTAGCTGTTGAGTCTCTTGGCAGCAGTATTTTTTCTGAGTTACTTTGGTGTTTTATATGCACTTAAATTGTATTAAAGAGGTAAACACCAGGCTTCTGAACGCATCGAAACACTTTCGCGGACAGTAAACGAGATAACAATAACAGTTCATTGTTATCTACGTCGAGAGGCGTTACTGTCAGCGAAAGTGTTAAGCAGTTAAAATTAAATACCGGCCAATTTTTGGGGTTCTAAATACCTGGTTAAGTAGTAAACCTTTAGTTTCAGGAAAATAGGTACCAAAACGTTAATGCTAGGTCGCTGTAAAAACCAGGTTTCCGGTCCTTGGACTATATTCTACAGGAGAATACATTTGTTTGTTACAAATTTAAACAGATACTAGCAAAATCTGGAAAGAAGCATGAGAAATCGTAATTATTGACATAATTAAGTACTAAAACGGTAGTTTATGTAAGTATGTAAATATAATTTAAAAATAAAATATTAAAATTGTTACAATCTATTACATCCTGTAATAAGTTGAAGCAACTTCTCGATATCTTATCTCGATAAATCAATTTACTTTCAAATTGTCGAGGTATTCGACCTTTCAAATAAAATAAAAACTATTACAGACCGACATCGCCGGATATCCAAGACCGATTCACACGGTGATTGAATTACTATTACTGTGCCATTAATAAAATATTTAACTTTATGTACGAAGTTAATTTCTATTTATATAATCAAATGGATCCGAATTACGCTCCGCAATAAGAAAACTGAATGTGGGCGGTACATAGTATTCAAAAAATTGTATAAACGCAAAACCTAAGTTTTATATGATGATACATTAAAAAAATATACTTAGTGAAATATAGTAATGTCGCGAGCAAGACAGACGCTCTTATATGGGCAATTCTTTGAAATATAATCTATATATATATAAAAAATGAAACCCGTTTTCCGTTGTCACGACATAGCATGAAAACGGCTTGACCGATTTGGCTGTTTTTTTTTTTTTTGTAGTTTTCTAATACTCTGTACAAGGTTCTTACGGAAAAAAATATTAAGAAAGGCGGTTCGAAGTTCGCCGGGTCAGCTAGTAAATAATAAAAGAGGAAGTTATTACCGGCAACATGCATCTGTACTCATATATATTGAAAGTAGCAGAGCAGCTAATCCACTATGATAATGGGTCAAAAAAAGTGTTATGTATCAACATGTCTCTTATAAATAAAAATAGTGACTGCGCAATTCCATTCGATTAAAACGAGTATCGATAGTAAATAAAAAAAAAATCTAATTAGGAAATCGATAGCTCATTTCCGATGCACTCAACGTAGTTAGTTATAAACACACTTTAACGATATTTCCGACATATGGTGAGCCAAACACATGTGCGATGGTGGGAATATAGACACTTCAAAGCTGTTCTAACACCGACTGATTAGTGGTGGGTCGGAGATGAATGACACTTAGACGAGAGACGCTTCCTAAATCCAATTCCGTGTGTATTTTTGGAGGTAAAATTTTTGTTAGATAAAGTAATACTGAGAATAGCTATGGCAAAGTGAGATGGAAGGGTTCACACACTGTTCCTATAGGAGCCCTTATTTGATAATTTGTAATTCACTAAAAATTAGTAACGTGAGTCTAATGATCTCAATTCGTTTTCGTATAAAAATCATTCAAGTATTCAACATATCTTCGTTTTCGAATGAAGATCATAGACTAACTGATTTTAAGGGAATCGCCGATTTCAAAATAAATATTCTTGATTACCATACAAAAGACTTTACATTGGTAGTAATACCTTGTTTGATATAAATAGAAATCTACATCTTTATTTGTTCTATGTATCACATAAATAGTTTCCCTTTGTATTTACAAAGAGGTCGAATGTAAAGCCGGTTAATTTGCTCTATGATTTTTAATTTAAGCACCTACATCTACCAAAAAAAGACCGGGCATAATCATAACGCTCGCTTAACTTATATATGTATACTTAATAGCTTTATAATTAATACATACAGGCTATAAAAAGATTCGATATTCGATAAAATTGAAGATGAATGGCTTACCAGGCGCAATGATAGTATGTGACCGCATTGCACCCATTTCCGGCATTGCAGTAATCTATTGAATGAACTGATATGATGTATTTAGTCTATTTTCATCTTAAATATCAAGTAATAGAGTATAAATTAGCTCTAATACGAGATTCTAATTCTGTCTCAGTTTATGTTGTCGCATATTTGAATAGGAGAGATAAAGGGATTTCTTTAAATAACGAATTAGTATTTTGTGTGGTGAATGTTCTTCATAAATGATAATTTGAGTTACGTTAAACTTATTCGATTTCTCCTAGGTAGTTGTTGAGTTCAGTATTCTATTTTTTTCTATTTTTAAAAGATATAAAAAAAATAATGTACTTATAGTTAATTGAAAAGATTTCCGGTTACATAAGTCGTTTTTACAGACAAAAATTTTTTACAGGAGCAAAAAAACGTAATACGAGACTTGGTACGTGTCAAAATGCAGGTTATGTACCTACCTACTCAGTAATTCTAGGGAATAGTGATGAATTGAATAGAACTATGAAATTTCACACATTCAGAGGAATAGTTTGTAATGTACCTATACCTAGCTACTTATAATGCTATACCTTATACTATACTAGTATTCTGTATTCCTTCCAAGCTGGTCTGGAAGAAAAAGATAAAACATAGAATGTACCAGCTGTTTCTCTTACCGCGCAAGCCGTAAAAGTGGACTGAGGGAATCGGCAAATGGGGGAATCATGACATAGGCTGCGGCTAGCAACCCATCACTATTGATTTCCTGTTTAAACTATCATCATGCTAAACGTTGTCTAAGGTCTTATGGCCCTAGGCTTTGTTTACCCCGTATAGGATAAAGATGTGACTATATGTATGTATTCTGTGCATATACTAACACCTAACTTAGCAGGCTTACTATCGAAACCAATTTTAATTTTAAATGTTGTTAATTTTAAGTGTAAAAGGAAGAAAGGCCATTTTTGAGTAAATAAATAAAACTTTCTTCTGAGATTTTGAAAACCGCAGCCACCTTTCTAATCTCAAACTTTCCGAAAGCTCAAATTACAGGGCGCATGCAAAAGCTGATAAGACCATGAACAAATTCTTATTATTAACTAGCGACCCGCCCCGCCTTCGCATGAGCATAAACCTTCCTCTTGAATAATTCTATTTATTAAAAAAAACCGCATCAAAATCCTTTGCGTAGTTTTAAAGATTTAAGCATACATAGGGACATAGGGACAGAGAAAGCGACTTTGTTTTATACTATGTAGTGATGATAGTGATTCGATTCTTCTAAACATAACACTGCAGAGTCCAATATGCGCTATTCATCATTGTTCTGGACATGGTCTTTGATAAGGGGACTATATATTTTTTTTTCAAAAAATGATTCCTTAACAGCAAAAGAAATTAGAAATCCTATGCTAAGACTTGTGTGGTCTGATTGACCAAACGTATAGACAGAATAACAAACAAGTTTAAACATCTGCCAGCTTTCCAAAGCGCCTTCAGTGTGACCACACATCTAATATTAATATGGACATTTATGTAATTCTAATTAATTGGGCATTCACTTGCGACAGACCACGGTTTCTGTTTGGTGACATTATTACGCAAGATTAAATGAATCAATTAATCAAAATTAATTATTTTCGCTTAAATCACCGTAACTTCTGTCGGTAATTTCTTCTTAGACAAACATTTCAACACTTGTTCTTTTTTACGAATGTGAACCGATCATTATGTACAAAATTAATTGATTGATTTGATCCAAAAAACAACGACAAAATATTGTCCCTTTATTTTGAAAACACTAGAAGTGAAAAGCTTTCGAGCAAACGGACCACTGAGACTAAAAACACTGCAGGTAGTTAAACCTTTTATTAATTTTATCTATTTATTTATTTATATAAATTAGCATTAGCATTTACAATACAAAAACTAAAATAATTAACTAATTGATTAAACAATGAATGTTCATCATCAAACCAAGGAAAGGCCTTTATGCCTTCACTAAGGATATAATGTTCTTTGACATATTTATCGTCGTTTTGGTCCATATCAATCAAATCCTAATATTTTACTTCCACTTTTTTCCCGACTGTAAGGAAGAGTTTTTTTTTTGATCCATGATATAAGTACTAATATTAATTAATTAACTACTATATATTATCCTAACTAATATTATAAATGCGAAAGTGAGTTTGTTTGTTTGTTTGTTACGCTGTCAAGCTCTATCTACTGAACCAGTCTTCCTGAAATTTCGCGTACACATAGTTAGAAGTATTGAGAAGGACATAGATAACCTTTTATCCCGGAAAAAGCACTGTTCCTGAGGGAAATTCGCGCGGTCGAAAGCTAGTAAATACTAAATATCAAAACGAGTCGCCGGAATCCATTGTATTTATATTATTAAAGGTTTATAATTATCAAGTAGTTGCGTAAATTGTATGCAAGTTTTTGTTATGTATAAGCGATACCTTCCTCGTAAGCATAACATTTAATTGTTAGTTGACTATAATAACTAGCTGGTTAAGGAAAGTGTTATAGTAGTGCAATGAACTGCTTAGCGATGATTAATTGTTGCAGTTATTATTAGCCATGTAGTGGGCCTGTATGTTAAGTGATCCAGAGCGTGCCAGCGACTTGGATTGGTCGCCGTTACTGGAGGCAAGTTTTAAGGGCTCCTCCGTGCTTCGTAAAATATAGAAATCCGTTCCAGTTTGAACTATTTTTGTAGTTGTATATACTGTTAAACCACGTTTAACTAAGCATCGAAATTTGATCGAGATTAAGGAAGGAAGCATTAAGGGATATTATTAATTGCACATCAAATAAATAATCACCCATCAATTTCTGTATATCAAATAAATTATTTTACTTTAAATTAAATTAAAAACTTGGTGACAGAAGCAACTAACGGTCAAAAGACGACTTTGTGACAGAAGGTAGGTTAGGTTATGGTTATACAGTGACCTTAACAGTGAGCGAGCGAGCGAAGCGAGCGAGTGTCAGACTTGGTGACAGAAGCAAAACAAATTTTGCTGTGCAATCAGTAATTTTGATATGTATTTAGGTTATTTTTGCATACAAAAATTGTTTTTATTGATTTGCGTTTAAATACTACCCAAGCATTAATATAATTTTACATGCTTGTATTGTGTATTCTGTGGCCTTAGTTTTGAAGAATACCTATATAAAAATAACAAATTATTTAGTATAACTAGGAAGACAATTCCTTATTTATTTAAAATTTAAGTTACAACATCTGTTTATTTAACGTATTTATTTCATAGTGTTTTAGGTAAACTGATTCCAGCCTATGATGACTAAGATTCCAGTTTATACTATTTTAAGGTAACAAAGGAACATACAAAATTATGTAATATGTAACTTTTGAATTAGAATTAAGTATAAGTAAATTACATTATTGCCCAAACATACATAGGTAATAGATACACACCTACATGCCAGTAAAATACAAAACAAAGGATAAAAAATTAGTTTCTCTGTAGTCTGTTTAAAAATGATTGAAGGTTTAAAATTTATTGATAAATCAATTAAATGAATTAAGCATTTAATTTATTTATATGTTATATATAAATAAGGTTGCAAATGTCGATTTTACGATCCCATCTGCAGTTATATTACGACCGTTATACAAATTTTTGGTCATAAAAGATAACGGTACCTACATTGATTGGTAACTTACACATCTCGATGGGTTTCCTAACACAATAAAATCTAATTATAACTATTTAAGAACAGGATGGGGTAGTTTTAAGAGCTCATATCAATTTTATTATTTCCTTCGTGAATTCTAAAGGGTATAGGCAATGGATAGATTGATTGAACTCAAAAAGAGAGTGAGAGTTCTATAAAGGTAAAGAACCACAGATTAAATAATAGAATAACGTCAAATGATTTGAAACATTAATTGACAATAGTGGTTAACTCCATGAATACGTACGGCTTTTTATTACACGGATTAGCAGTAGATTAGCAGCACTTTTATTAAATTTTTCATTAAGGTTGCAAAAGAACGAGAGAATATATTACGCTAAAGACAATTTTTTTTTTATTTTGTATGAGTAACACGGGTTACACCACACGGGTTACATCTAATCTTTATATTTTTTAACCTTTTTGATTAGGAACATGCATATTGACGGTCGTTTTATTATTTTTAAGTTTAGATACATTTACTTTATTTAAATATTGTTTTAAATGAGATTCCATGTAGTTTAACAATTAGGTTTTTTACAGTAAGCGCGTAGTTTTAATTTATGATTTTAATTTGATGTAAGATCTTTACTTTATGAACTTATTATTCGTAATTTTATTCTAAAAAACATTTTCTAAGCACGGATTCTAAGTAGGTATTCCGAATATTCGTATATTCTACAAAATTTGCTTTTATTTATTTTATTGTTTTAGTAGATTTATCGAAAATTATCTTTTTTTAATAATTCTTGTTTACCTGATCGCCGTAAACTCGACCCGTTGCAGAAGCGATCCGAAAGAATGTTCCAACTTTCAATCCAGTGAAAGTATCCTCGGGTCCTCACTTCACTTCACTAACATCATAGACACAACACAGGGCACTGTCACCACATAAGTCGAATCGATTCCAAAATATCGATAATTTAAACTGGATGCGCGTGCGCAGCGGTTCAAGTCAGCCGTTTGAGTCGGTGAGCGGTGCGGACGGGTGCTTCGCCCCGCTTTAACGCTGAGCTGATACTGACGGACAGAGATAACCGGATTAACCATTGCTTTGTATTTTTTTGTATGTTTATAATCAGATGTACTCAGCATCTGATTATGAATGTACGGTCACGTTTATAATTGCAGTCATAGTTTTCTTTTGTTTTTGTTTTGCGAACTATGACTGCAATTATTAACGTGACCGTACACAACATCTGATATTAAGTAAATATTATGTAGCAACATTTAACTGGGCTTTGGGACAAAGGATAACATGTAATTATTTCTGATTAAGTGTTTAGGTCGGTCGGCTCCGCTCTCGTTTCCCTGGGAATTTGACTTTTAGGTTTGCATACCATAGATCTGGTTAATATCTATTGTTTTCATTTTTATTTATTGCTCTCGACTTTAAGGGGTAATTAAGATAGATTCGAGCAATTTACTGTCACCAATGGAATTTCCATAGCCTAAAGTGGACAAATTGTATGAATATCGACAGTTGACTCTCACACATATGCACCTATTAAAGCAACTGAATCTTTGGCTTTGGCAATTTTAATTTTTTTCATTTTTTCTTTTTGAACTAACGTTATAGACTCACAGGAGTAAGGATACTTTATATTTTACTAACATTAAAAGCGAAAATTCGAAATTTAAGACTTAAGTAATTGTTACCTTTGTCTGGATGCATGTCAGGATTGACATTTAAAGAGAACGTCTTCCTACTGGAGTATTCACTCACGCGCCTCCAGTGCAAGCTCGAGTCGGAATGCAATCTCCCTCACTCTCTCAGGCACGCACACGTTTTCTCCTATCCGCCAGAACGTCTCGTTTCCTCACTTGACAGTTGTTCCCAATTCTTTGTCCAGTTTTTTTCATTGAGCTCTTGGGATTCCTTGTTCCGAGAGTTTTTTTGCTGGCTCGAATCCCCTTGCGGCTTATCGTACCGCGTTTAGTTTCCAATAAATTGTCCTATTGAAACTGCTTTTGATGACGTCATCGTTGCGTGCATTTAAAATGTCGTGTTGATTAACCACTTTGGATTCTTTTGAATGAATGTTATGGTCAAATTTCAAACGATATATTGTGGAAGTTTGATGAATGAAACATGATTGATGAATTGTGATTTTGATGATTTTTTTTTATTGTTGTCCTTGGTTGCATTTTGAACAATTTCAATATAAATATTTTGAAAATTCATTCAAATTCACCTTTAGTCTGGAAGGATTGCACAATAAATCTGCTTATTATAAATCTTGCCATAGACACTAGAGTACTAGAAGTACTTTACCTATCCAGTAGTGTTTTATTAACTTGTTTAAATCAATTCTTTTCTTCCAATTTCAATTTCAATTTATTTATTGCATTCACATTGTACAATAACAGTTATAACTAGATAGTATACACTGAAGTCACTGTCCTTTTTAAGTAGGTACAATATGAACCCTGTCGGGCGTAGCAAATTGGAAGTGGAACGGCAAGCGGGTAGTGGATAAATAATTATTAATAAGGTAATGAATATATGTCCAATTATTTTTAGATAGTTATATAAGTGGTATAATTTAAGTAATTTTATTGAATTATTATAATAATTGTCAGAATTAATGTCCAAATTATATAATATGATTTAATAATTAGGTGTCTGAATTAAAATAAATATTTTAAAATGTCCTAATAAGAGAATGTCCAATTAATTTAGGAATATCCAATAAATTTATCGTTAAAAAACTCGTCAATTGTATAATAAGTTTTATCTATCAACATTAATTTTAATTTTTTAATGAAAATGTTATTTTTTTCTTCAGTCCTTAGACAGTCGGGTAAAGTATTATATACTTTTATAGTCATGGCTAGTGGTCCAGAGGAAAACAGTTTTAACGTGGAGGTAGGTATCACTAGTTTATTTTTCTTTCTAGTCGGATATCGCCGCGGAAGGTCTTCTTTTCTCGTGTAGAATTGGGGATATCTGCGTACAAATTTGCAGGCCTCTAATATATATATCGATGGCAAAGTAAGTATATTTAGATCCTTAAAGTGTGGTTTGCAAGACGATGTCCCTTCGATATTTGTAATAATACGTATGCATTTTTTCTGTAGGACTAAGAGTCTATCCGCGTCTGTACTATTACCCCAAAGTATAACGCCATAATTCAGCCAAGAATATGCGTATGCGTAATAAGCTGTAATAGCGGTTTTTTTGTTTGTAGTTTTTTTTAATTCTCTAAGTGCATATGTAAACGATGAAAGTTTTGTGGCTATTTTGTCTACATGTGCTTTCCAATTGATACTAGTGTCTAGTATAAGACCCAGTAATTGAAATGTGTCGACGGTTTCAATACTTATGTCTTTATACTTATAATTAATATTAAGGGTTGTTTTCTGGTATGGTCGGAATTCAATTAATTTGGTTTTATTAAAGTTTATTTCTAAGTTGTGATCGGAGAGCCATGATACCACAGAGTCAAAGATTTGCGTCAGTATTTGATTTAAGTCGTCAGATTTTATACAAGGAGTCAAAATTGAAACGTCGTCAGCAAAAAGTACACACGGCTGGTTCATAATTTTGGGAAGGTCATTTATATAGATTAAAAACAGGAGACATCCGAGTACGCTCCCCTGCGGGATAGCCCAGTTCATGACTTTAACGTCTGACCTAACTGTAGAAATTGTCCCGGTGTTATGGTCAAAGTGGTCGATATCTACATATTGCTCTCTATTTTTAAGAAAGGATTTAAACCACGCGTGAGCTATTCCTCTTCCTATCGTGTCGAGGGCTCGTGGGCTCCAAAATTATTATTAACTAGTTCTTATGTGCTATCATCGCATTATTATATTCAATTAAATATAATTCTAGTAAAATATTAAGTCTCTTTTTCAAAAGCCTATTCCATATATCAAATGGAAGACAGATGACACTAATTTCCAATGCATTCATAAATTAATTACGATCAGGCACGTTCTGCAAAACCCAATAGGCAAAAAGCTTATACAGTTCCCATCATTTTCTACCGCTACAAAGAAATATTTTCACATAACTGTGTTAATTCATTGATCGTTATATCCACTTGATATATCATTAAGTGTTTAGATCACTAGTGATATGTATCCCTGCCATCCCATCTCAGTATCCCACTGCCACTAATATACCTACAAAAAAGGCAAAATTTGTATGTTAGTCATTTAATTTTCTTCCCGCTCATAAAGGGATAAAGTGGATGAATTCATAATAAAGTATCTCTAAAATAATTCTTAGTTTTTGAATATTTTTTAAACTTGAAATAGAGTCTGGTACAGATATCAATATTGTTGACTGTTGCAGTTAATTTTTGGTGCTAATTTACATTGGCCTTGATTCTGGTCGGAAGATGCTAAATGTTTCCTAATCACTGATGAGATGCAATGTTGTACTAATTGTTAGCACGAATTTCTCAACTAGGTGCAGGTTTATATTTTACAATTTGAATCACTGTGTTGATTTTGTGTACTCGTTTGTAAAAACATAGACTGGTCAAGTTCTAATCAACTATGGTTTAGAACGTAAGTATTTTCTTAAAGTTTTTGGATTATTAAGTACTACTTATCATATTTGTCGATTCCAATTAATTTTCTTGTTTGAATAAGAGTGGGACAAAATGTATATCACAATATTTATTGCTTCTGAATTCACTCTATAACTTAATAGTAACATAATATACTTAGCTATCTAAATATTGTTGACATAGACGGGTGGTCTTTTCCTTTTTCTTGTCAGTTACTGTAATCTCATAAAAGCCTCTCCAAGGGCCTTCGATTATCATCATCATCATTTCAGCCGCAGGTCGTCCACTGCTGGACGTAGGCCTCCCCCAAGGATTTCCAGAACAGATGTCCGACGCTGCGCTTGCCGGTGCGTGGTCGCCATTTCACCATTCTATAATTGAAGGATCTCCTTCGATTATAGAAATGTAAAAAAATATCTACCGTAAAGTCTATCTCGTCAGTATGATTATTTATAGTTTTAATTGTATTGCTTTGTGCTGCCTGTTGTATCTCAATATATATTACAGTGTCCTCATCTTTTTGTGTCGTGTTTGCTTAACGGTATTTATCTAAAACGTGACTAGATGTAAGATAAAGATGTTTATCTCATTATTTGACAGTCGCTTCAGCTAAAACTGTTACAAGTACTGCTATTGTTACGTTCTAAATAGTAAATATATCAATAAGGTCGCAAGCGTTAATGAAATAACGCAGGAAACCTGTAAGGTATCTCGAAAAATCCGTTAAAGTGATTATAATTTTTCCAAAGATTGACTACGGTCAAGTACTATTTATTCCATAAATATCCCCCACCCTTTAATATTTTTAGTTCTATAGAAGGCATAAGATGTTTGTTTAACGGATTTTGGACACACTAATTGTGAATTCAACCTGAAATAAGCTGTGAATGCTGAGATAAAAGAAACGTTTTACAAGTCTGCAATAATACGCGAATATGCACCATTATTTGCTGACGTCGAACAATAAAAAGATTTTTGTCAAGTTCAAGATTAATCAAGTTAAAAATGCAAGAGCAATGAGTTTGAATTAACAGCCTCGTATTAAATAAAAAGATAGATACACATGTTGCAATGCGTCACTATCTTCATTTAGTTTTTGTATTGCAGTTTGAATCATACAGATCTGTTGGTACAATATGAACACTAAGTAACTGACGTTGACGAAAAACCATTTATTCTGACTGACTTATCAATGCATAATCAAAAGCTAAATCCATGAAAACCTGCAATTTCGAAACTGTATCATTTCAACATCATTATTCATAACATAATTTACTTAATAAACTTAAGACATGTTTTCCAAAACAAATCCATGTAATTGAAAGCCAGGCAAAGAAAATATACACCAGGGGGCTAAAGTCATAAAGTGTCGACAAGAACCAAATGTATGGGATTGACATAAGCTGCCACGTGAAACTAAACCACGTGGTCAATCGTATGTCAATCCCATACATTTTGTTCTGGTGTATTGTGTAAGTGACTTTGGTGCTCCGGCAGAGGTTAATTGAGCAGATTGAAACACAGTCACGTCACTTGCCTTACATGTCTTATCACTGTTGACTGCATCAACGTCAGACATGAAGGACGCAAAACAATGCTATGAAAGTCTCCACATAAGGCCATTGTGCCAGTGCACACACATCATAAATTGCTGAGAAAATTCTAGGGTAAGTACAATGATGAATTCATTGCTAGACCAAAATGGGTTTGAAACCTTGAAGTTTTTGATTGGATAATATTCGATGACATAGTAAGCAATTTTAGTGGTACAGCTGAGGCTGAAAACGATAAAACACTAATATAAGAGAAAGACTTAATTGGTATTTATATATAGATAAGTACAGAAGAATGGGATACAGAAGACTAGAAAATATCAGAAAGGGTTTATCCAAATATTGCGGGCATGATGTTCTAAATGCTATAAATCGCCTCACTAAAGCATGGACGAAATAAATGTAAAATAGATCTGACTTTCAATGATATTTATAAAATATCAATAAAATTATATATAGTTGAAAATGCTAACTAGGTATATACAGTGCGCCACATAGATAAATAACCCCAGATAAGAGTTACTAAGCAAGTACTCTTACCCCTTACCTGGGGCACATATCTATCTATGTGATTCATTGTACCTACTAAGATGAGAATGGGAGGTGGAGGGAAGTGAAGTGAGCGCAATTTTAACAAGACTTGTAGTTGCATCCTTACTCTACCCCATAAAGTGATCATGTACTTCATTGACCTCATGTGTCAACTTTCATTCATTGTTATCAGTATCTGTCTCATCGTATGTTTTGATCTAGCATTCGCCTACATTGTATATATCTGACGAGCAAAAAACATTGCCAACATCCGCCTTAGTTTGTATTGTCTTACAAATAAGATCGCCGATATAAGTTGCCTCATATGAATAGAATTCATGTCTTTGCCGCCTAATAGTAGATATAATTAAAAAAATACCAACAATGTGACTACTGATCGGCTACAGTATCTCAAAAACGGTATCTAGATACTTAAAAATGGAAATATTTCGACTTTTCCCCTTATTATTCCCCCTTTATACAAACTTTTGGATTCAACAAAAATATGTCTCACCGCTTTTTCGCTTAAATGGTTAAAATACTTTTGTTAATTTTTTATTTTTTTCATAAAGGGGGTTTGTATATAAGCAATTTTCTACTTAGGCATTTCGTTTTTTGATAATTATAGTTATTTAATAGAATACTCTAACAACCTTTATAATAATTGAACAGCTGACTGATACTGTATCCAATTTCATCGCATATTTGCTCAGCTTTTGTCCATTAGGTTATTTGCTTGTAATTTGATATTGCTGAGTAAGATATGGAAAAGTTCTTTATCCGCATTCTAATCGACTATTTTTAATTTATTTATTTATCATTACAAAGTATGTAAAAGGCGTACTTAACTATATCTATACCGACCCATAAGTATATTTGTATTTTATTAACACGCTTAAGTTCGAAACTACCAGTCAGATAGATGTTTTTCATTTGATAGTCCAAACATGTATTTACCTAAGTACTTATCAAGGGTGAATAGCTTATTAAAAAATTGCGAAATTTCACTGGCAAATCACTGAACCGAATTTGGTAAATTGCACCTTAGCAAAAACTTAAACTTAGACACAGAAGTTAGATTTTTTACCGCTCCAAAAATATATCGACAAATACTTCGTATAAAGCTAAGCAGTACAAGAGTTTAACTACGATATCAATTAAAGGGTCAATAGTTAACTACAATTTGTCTCGACTCTCGGTGCGGGTTCCTTTAACTACAAATTATTCAATTGCCAATGTGAATGCCCTTTTCTGTTGCGAGTTCTGAGAACGAAGAGGGATATATGTGCAAGCGCGTCTATGTTATACCGGTCAGATATAAGATAGATGGAAACTTTTATTGCTTAATTTGTCTGTCCTTATTGTCATTTATTATCATCAGTGTTTCCTAGCAGGGTCTTTCTTAGCTTACGCACCAGAGCCCAAGGTACGCTCATAAAATTGGCCGTACTGGTTTATTACAATGCAACAACTGCGGACTAACGGCTTTTATTCCAAAGCACGGAGGAGCTCTACTAGCTAGATAAGAATTATTTTTCAATCGAAGGGTCGGAGATCACACGGCAAAGAAAGAAGAATAAGATAGGTACCCATGAAGAGATCTCTTCATAGGATAAGTTCGTCGTAGCCTAAGCTATATTTTTGTGTATTTTTTGCAATAAAATTATTACAAACAAACAAAAATACCATATGCACACATATGTTCTGAGGTTCTTGAGATATGGTAGACGATGAGTAAGGCAGACCAGTAGTCGGCGCCGTGCCTTATCCGTCAGTTATCTCAAAACAAGCAGCTTTGTTTTACGTTATTGATATTTAACTGCTCAGATGTTATGTGAACACAGACACGTTTTGTTTTGTACAGTCGGCTCCAGAGAAATCTGACCCCCATGCCACAAGTATCGCTATTGAAAGGGGGTCAGATTTCTCTGCAGCCCACTGTACCATTCACATGGGTATTATGTACGCGTCTACCTACAGTATTTACTTCATACATACAAAGGTAATCATGTCTTCATCCTGAACGGGGTAGACAGAGCCTCGGGCCACGTATAGCATGATGGTAGTTAAAACAGGAAATCAATTAGTGATGGGTTGCTACCCGCATCGCCTATGTCATGATTCCCCCATTACACGATTCTTTCAGTAGACTTACAACCTGCGCGGAAAGAGAAGCAGCTGTTTTTCTCCCAGACCCGCATGGAAGATATAGTTAGTACTTATTTAATTTAATTCTTTTAGTAAAATCTTGCGGGTATCTAGGACTTTAAAAAAAATGCCGTTTTTTATAACTCATCTTATAGTTGTAGCAAATGTAGTGCGCAACTTTCACATTACAATACTAAACGATCCTGCGGGTTCGTTGAGAGTGGGATGGAACGACGGAATACTCTATGCCGACCCTGCCAGTGTCGTATAATATCCGGCACATAAGTTGGCCACAAACAAGACTCTGCGCACGTTAAAATTTGTATGAAAATCGGCTACTGCGCATTCAAAGTCACTTCAGTTTATTGCCAACTTACATGCCGGGAACTATACCATCGAGTTATGGACAAAAATAATAAGTGGCGACTCCATAAATAACAACAAGGGAAGGCGTCAGGGAGGATTGTTTTATGATGTCTTGAGAACCTCTTCGAAGGACCACAGTAAGACTAAAGGGGATTGATTTTTAGCGGATTGGGTTCTCAAATATGTGACTTGATTGACTTGAGAGTTCTTCTTACTCGACACCGACAATTTTAATTCATTGTTTTTTTTGTTCACGGATTCTGGTAGAACCACCAAGCAGTGGGTCTACGAACCCTTATTTTTAAGGTAAGTGGGTACACGAGCAATAGTGGGACAAAATTGGTGGGACAACGAGTCAAGAATCAATTTTAATGCAAAAATTTTTTTTTTAATCATTTTAATCGTGGCTTACCTTCATCACTTACTTTCGTGTTTATGTTTGTACAACTCGAGTTCGGAAATACAGTGTTGTATGTTTGTCTGTGTATTAATGATTTGGCGGTAAATTAGAAGTCCATACCGGAACCATGACGCTTCAAATCGTGTGTTTATAATTATCTACAGACAGACTGGGACGCGACAATTTTATGAACAAACACCGATGTGGGTCATGTGGGTCGCCACGGGCCGTTACTTACGGATCTCAGGCTCATGCGATTTTAGAAGAAAAAAATATACTTTAGGTTGATTGCTAGAAAAAGCCTATGGCTTTAAGCCCGCCATTAAAATTTATTTACCTATTTATTTTTTTTTATACACAAAAATACGAATATAGAATATAATATTAAATACAATGAGTACCTACAAAGGTATATTTCAATAGAAATCTCTACCAGTAGACCCGTGAGAGTAGAGGTAATTTAGGTAGACTGGCGTGATTGTTTTATAAATGAAACATAAAACACAATAGTAATGAATTGATTTAAATATTACGAAATTAAACTAGATAACCTGAGATAAACATTTTTAACCTTCTAAAGTTGCATAAAAAAGCCTTAGGCACCAATTTTTTTACTCGTTGATAAAAACTGGCTATGACAATAGACTCAGCAAAAAATAAATAGGTACTAGCAATTAGGTACATACTCGTAATATTAAATAAGCGATTGGATATTTATTTAGACTGTTAATATCGGCCCTGAATGCAAGGTTGGCAAAGAGTGACAAATTATAATATCTGCGAGGAAATATTTTAATTTTTTATCTTGGTCAATCATTGAAATGAAATTCATCATTTTCAATACAGGATATGCTTACCACTTATTGACGTCATTCATTACTAAATTGCATTTAAGTTTACCACCACTTCAAAAGCAGAAGTGAAGAAAAGACAAGTGGAGAAGAAGCGGCGAAACAAAATTAAATTCAAAGGAGAGATTGTCTAGTGTCTGATAATGATAACAAACCTCTTTTTTGTAGGTACTTTACTAAAATACTATGAATTTTCCGTCATACATTTTCAGGGTTCCGTAGTAAAAGGATTTCAAACATCTACGTCTGGCTTGAAATGTCAAACAATAATAATTAAAGAAGGATGAGGTGATGACCCTTAGGTTATATAAAAACTAAACTTAGATTCAGAACTACTGGTGTCCGACGATCGGACAAGCGATTATGGCACAAAGGGAACTTTTAACATCAACCATTCATTGGATTTTATTTTCGGAAACCGCCCCGAAATTAGTTGAAATATTACGTTTTGACTCAAGAAAATATGAGGTAAATGCATTTTTTTTTTGTCTTTAAGCTAAAAACAACAAATTTTCATAGAGACGGCAAATTATTGGTTCAAAAGCTTAACCTCATTTTTACGCTTACGTTACTTCCTAACAATGTCAAAAATAATTTAATGAGTGTCACGCTCGGGTTTACGAAGCGTGACCGAAGACTTACCCACTCAACGCTGTTTCCGTCTATAGTAAAATAAAAAAGTTGTGTATTTTTGAGCGATTCTGTGTATTGCGAAGAAAAACTACGGAACCCTAAAAAAGGGGTTTAGTCTCTGAACCAGCCAGGTTAAGTGGTCTTTGAAAACCAATCGGGAATAACTGAGATGAGAGAGAGAGAGAGAGAGATTTTAGAACAAATTCATAAAAAGAAGATAGAGTCAGGCAAATGTATATTATGACTGCACCGCTCTACACCGACTGTCTCAGACGTCTATTGATCTAGGTAGGCATTTGTGTAACAAAGATGGTGAATTTGAATCCCACGGAAAGAAAATTTGCACGAATTTCTAGTGGGCCTTAATACTTTTTTTTTTTAATACTGAGCTTGTTTGGATGAAAGAAGATTCTTATGAAGACATGTTATGCCAATAGTCCCAGCAGCCACCTGGTGGTCGTGAATCAAACCATATTGAAGGCGACAGGCAGTAAACACCAGGACGTAAGATCAGGCTGAACTGACCTTGTTACCAAAACGATGTGAATTTATGAATGCCAAAAATGAAGTGTTTGACAAGGATAAGAAAAAAAATAAATAAGAATATAGACACGTGCGAAAAAAGGAGAGGCTTTTACTCAGCAATGGGCCACGAATATCAATTTAAAAAAGCTATATACTGTGCTTTTTAAACATGAATCAAACTTTTAAGAATGAATGAGTAACGTGCGTGTTACTCTTTGGCACAATTTCAAAACATCGTGATTCAATGATGACGCGAGATGCCGGCGCCGGCGCAGTGGCACGTTAGAGTGATGAGCTTCGGTTATTGAACTGGAAAAGCGCTTAACACACTAACGATATTTTGAATTGAATTATGGAAACAGAAAGAGTAGCATGTTTCTTCATTTTGAAATCTGTGTTATGTTACATTGTGCGAGTGATGGGGCGACAAACAGGGCGTCGATTCTGCTAACGTTAAGACAAAATCGTATCAAAATAGTGTTTCAATAGTAGTGCTTTTTACACACTATTTACAAGAGTTATGACAGTATGATGTGATGTGAATTTAGTGTGTGGTGTGATCATCAAAAGTGATATAGAAAAAATATACATTTCTTGTAACTAGTGTGTAAAAAAGCACTACCATTGAAACACTATTTTGACACGATTGTGATTTAACGTTAGCAGAATCGACACCCTGGATGCACCATAGTTACTAATCCCATCCCAACTAATATTATAAATGCGAAAGTGAGTTTCTTTTATTTGTTACGCTTTCACGCCCTATGTACTGAACTAATCTTCTTGAAATTTTGTATACACATAGGGTACCTTCCATCCCGGGAAAAGCACTGTCTCCGAGGGGAACTCAAGCAAGCGGAGCCGTTGGCGAAAGCTAGTAAATATATATAAGTAAAATTTTCTCAGATAAATTTGGAATAAGGGGTAGATAAAAAAGAGATGAAAATAAGATTAGCAACTTGTGTTTATAATAAGTAACATAGGAAATAGAAAAAAAATCGTATGTGTTAAAACTATAGATTTAGAATTACTACTAATGGCTAAATCATTTAGTAAGTAGATATAATTTTATATTTATTTATTAAGTTTAATTATTCCGTAACATGTTCAAAGAAAATTTTCGCGGTATATAATAAGGGCTTATAAGTAAAGCCATTAATAGATATGAATTGAATAACGCCATAAAAAAGGAAAGTACCGTAAAGGAATAGTCGTAACCTTTGAAACATCCATTGAAATGGCACTTTCTCTAGTACAATGGAGAATAATAATACTGACCACAATTAAATATTCACGTCATTATGTCTCCTCAATTCGAATTTCGAAATTTAAATTATTTCGTTTGTGTTATGCAATCAAAAAAAGAATACACATTTAAATGTCTTTATGGATTTTTCATTGCTTGCATGAGCACACAGTATCTACTTTCATTTCACGTAACTAAGTATAAAAAAAATACTGATGACATTTTAAGTTTTAAGTAATTTGACTTACAGCTATCTCAGTAAAAATCTAGAATTCTAAAGTCTTAAACAAAAGAGAATTAAATTTTTATACTTCCGTTTTCCCAACGAGCAGACAGAGTCAATCTTAAAATATTGTGTTATGAAATGTGAGAAAATAATATAAGATTTAGGTATTTGTAGTTACTAATTTTTGGGTGAGAAAAAATCTTTTTCCTTACTATAGTATAGCCACAAAACAAAGAAGAAAAAATAAAAATTAGATTTTTTATTTTAAATAGGTTAATACGAATACCATCTTCCAAAACTTATAAAAATATATAAAAAGTCTACCTACACAAAATTCTCAAAAAAAAAGTGATCAAAAAATTCTAGAAATAAATAAGCAAATTCCCTGGTAAAAAAAAATATTTATTGAACTTATCTATCTTCAAAGAAAATCCAGCAGACGATTAGAAAGTAAAAACAATCGATATGAAACTCGATATTTTTAATAGCCGTTGCGACTGTTTGGCCAATAGATTTAAAATTGAATTGGTCAAATTAATTACGTCAGCGGAAGTCCATTCTAATGAGATGTATGTAAGATGTAAATATTCCAAGCTTTTTAATAAATAAATAATTTATTAAATATTAAATTATTTTAACAGGTTTATCGCAGCAATCACAGACAATTACTTTTTTATTTGTTTGTCGGTCACCGGTGGGCCGCTGATAGCGATTGCAATCCGGCGTCATTTTCAGTCCGGCCGGATACGACCGGATTCCCATCAATCCGGCCGGATCCGGTCGGATCCGGATTGATTAAATCAAGATGATTTTCGTTTTTTAGTATAAAATAAGTGAGTTAATCAAGTGTCACTGCACTTATATGTAGGTAGTTTATAAAAAAATAAATCCCATATATATAAAATCGACTTTATTTCTTAACCAATGTTAAGACAAATAGACAACAAGAAAACAATTAAAATTTAGTAGTGTAGGTAACTAGTAATAATTTTAAGTCTTAAAGTTATTACTTAGGAAATAAATTCGATTTTATATAAATGGGATTTATTTTTTACTTTCACAGATAGATCAATTTATAAGTAACAATATTAATTATCAAGTAACTATAATATCTAATAGATACAATTAGCCTTACGTTATTAACTGAAATGAGATCAAAATCATTATTAAAGTATTTGAGAATGCTAACAAACAAGTCTTATAAGTAGGTATTTATGATTATGACAGGATACCATCATGATTTGATGAATCTGTCGAACGAACGAATGGTAAAAATTATCAAAATAATTAGTTTAGAACTCTTTAGTTTAATCAACTTACGATAAATAATTATTTTCAGTAATAATTATAAAAAAAATATAAGTACCGGATCCGGTCTTCGGATCCGGTATATTGGTACCGGATCCGGTAACCATTAAATGATTCCGGATCCGCCGGATTATCGGATCCGTTTTTCCGGATTGCAATTCCTAGCCGCTGAGCATTCAAAGTGTTAATATTCCCAGTAGCATCATTATGATTGAAAAAATGCCGGACAGCGCAGAGTAGAAGGACGCAAGATGTCATGCCTGAAGAACATCAGCCAGTGGACTGGTATAAGAACATTGAAATAGTTGTTCAGATTCACCATAGATAAAACTAGATTTAAGAAGCTGACAGCTTCAGTAATAAAATGGCACCAAAAGAAGAACTTTAATAAATAATGTACGTTATCATACTTCATACTATCATACTAATATTATAATAATAATTTTGTCTGTTTGTTAGTTACGCTTTAACGCCCCATCTACTGCACCAATCTTCCTGAAATTTCGCATACACATAGATAGAAGTATTGAGAAAGACATAGGATACCTTTCATTACGGGAAAAAGCACTGCTCACGTCGGAAATTCACGCGGGCGAAGCCGTAACGAAGGTATTTTGTTATATAAAATTATGAGATAAGGTCATGTAATACCTTCATACCTCCTCAAGCATAGATTTCCATTTCATATCGGCCATCTCTGGAGTATTAAACGTAGACAACATCAACTTACCTGAAATAAAAAAAAAACATTTCAGCCTTTTTAAAAACATAATTGATAAAAGTAGAGTTACATTACTATTTAACTAGCTTAGTAACCAAATAAAAGCATAGAATAACGAAATCGCGGCCGTTCTACCAATGCAGAAGTTTTTTTAATCTATGTCTTAATAGTCGCTTCCAACCGGTCATTTTGGAAATCCTTGGGGAAGGCCTATGTCCAGCAGTGTGTCTGAAATGCTGAAAAAGTCTTTATCTGGTAAACTTTCAGTAGGTAGCTAAAATTATCAAAAAATCGAAATCATAACAGTACTTTGAATCGTTAATCGAATGAATCGTGGGACTTGTAACTGTGCTATCATACAGTTGTAAACTTGTAGGTATTGTAGTGCACTTCGGAAGTGAATAACTGTCTTTAATTACGACATGATAATGGTGTGAACACGCCTTAGGAGTTATAGATAGCGGATAAAGCACTTTACGGATTTTATAGGTCAGAGATTTAGTTTGTTGGCAAGTAGGCAGGTTGATGATAGGTTGTTTCTACTGTCGATAAATGTACGCAAATTTATATAAGGTGGACACAAATCAGCTGATCTGAGAATCATCTGATCTAGTTTAGTATGGAGAGTGAAAAATTAATATTAGTATTTCGATATAAGTTCATTTGGAAAAGTTGTTCAGAATAATGGTCTGAATCTGCCGTCAAAATATTTGCAGTTGATTTGTGTTCACCTTATATTAGACTGACCTAAAACTTTAGGTAAAAAAGTGGTTAGATATTGTAGTTATTTTTTATTTTATTTGAAACAGATTTTTTCGTTTTTTATAAAAAAAAATATATTTGGAACTCGTATGTTTCAAATATTTATATTTTTTTGATTGACAGTTTAAATATGGAATGAGAACATAGATAATTCCGATTAATCTTAAATTTAAGAGCTAGGCTCTTGTCAGTTCTTTCTATTTTTGTTTATCCTTTGCCAGTTCCTTTATTTCTTGATACGACACGAATTTTAATTAATTTTCTTTCTTAATTTTTACTTAAATAAAATAAAAAGTGATGATATTAAATGTTGCTGTACGGCATTGGTAGCAAGCGCCGGTTGAACAGGTCTCAAAGTGCATTGAACTTTGTGTCTTTCTCTAACACTATAATGTTTTTTTTTCTTCTCGTAAGTCGTTAATAGAACACCACATTTAATTTTAGTAATCTTGTGGTTTTGTGACGAAAGAACTTAAAGAATTTCTTTTATTGTAAATTCGTGATGTTGGGAATAATTATTTCTATACTAGCTGTTGCCCGGGGCTCCGTTCCCGTGGGAATTCCGGAGTAAAATATAGATATTCTGTTGTTTCAGAGTCTAAGGTGGTCTAAGCAATATCCATTTCAAATTTCGGTCAAATCGGTTTACCCGTTTCACTGTGAAAGACAAACATCCATACAAACTTTGGCTTTTATAATATTAGTAGGATTGATTTGATTTGGCATTATCTTTATGACTGACCGCCTGCCTGACGTTAAACGGTTAAACCTCCTTATGAACGCTGTTTCTGTTGACTTTTACATTTTAAAAAGATGCATCACTATTTATTTGAAATTTAAGAACTGTGCTCTTGTCGATGGAGTCTCTTCCAGGCACTTAAGGTAGAGTCTCCATATACTATCCATTTTTAATTTCCTAAAGGTTGACTGGCATTTGTACGATTATATATTCTGTGTCTATATACCACAGAATATAAATTATAGTACTACTAATATCAGTAAATTTATATATTAGTTCATGGCTCAATATTTTTTTAAATAAGAAATAATATGTACAACTGTGGGCTGATTGAAATCCACGGGAAGAGAATTGGCCCGCATGCTTACTTATTGTCAGATTCCTATATTTATCACGGAAGTCTTTGACCAGATTTTACATACTTCTACAGATACAAGTGTTTAATAGACTCGTCAAATGTCTTCTCAGTTCTAGCGCGTACAGTTAGCCAAACAGGTTCGGAAACGGGAGCGAAAACGACAACACAGTTATATTGCGTTTGCGAGACGTTGATGTCGCGCTTGTTCGACAAATGAAGCGATTTGATTTCTGTAGTAGACACCCAAGAATTGCGTGTCCCTGTACACGCATTCTTAAAAATTCACCTTACTTGTAAATACCTGCCGAGTTACATTCGGAAGGCGGGCTGTTGCTTGATATGAAGCGATTTGGTTTTTGAAGTAGGCACCCAAAAGCATTTTCAGCGTTTCACTTAATACGCATTCTTAATAGATACAAATTTATCTAAATTGTTAGTTATACGCATAGATTAAAAAAATAAGTTTAGTAGAGAGAGCGCGATTTTGTAATTCTATGGTTCTACGTAAATTAAAATAATAAATTAATTAATTTCATTAGAGCGCTGCGCTGCTTATATATTATAAATTCAGGCACAAATGCAGATACTCGTATATATAGCTATATAACTTTTACTTATAAATAAATTAATTATAAATTATGATTATTAATAGTTAATGATTACGGTAGAAAAGGCCAACGGCCGATAACATAATTGTAAGTACCAGTTTATCAAAGCTAGGATAGCTTCATGAAAAATAAAATGTTTTAGTATCAATTTTATTTCAGTAAAAATAATCCTTTCGTCCAAAATATAATCATTAGTAAATTAAGGTGATACCTCGGTGAACACTAGCGCCACCGACATTTAAAAATATTTACTCACTGAAAACACAAGTTATCAAAAATCCCTCTGCTGTAATTGTGGTTTAGGATCTGAAGTAAATTTTAATCATATTCAATTATTAAATTATAGCTCCATATAGTTACAAATTGCAAAACTGCTAAAAGTGGCCGTTTTAAGCAATAATGCAATTTGTAACTATAGGGAATTATAATTTAACAACTTAATATGTTTAAAGTTAACTTCAGATCCAGAACCTTAATTACAGCAGAGGGATTTTTGATAACTTGTGTTTTCAATGAGTAATGATTTTTGAATGACGGTGGCGCTAGTGTTCACCGAGGTATCACCTTAAGTCATTTGCTTTGTGTTACGCCATCTATCGGCACGAAAAGAACAATTCCTTTTCTTAATTCTTAAGCAGTGGGATTCCATACGTTATATTGTAGCCACTTTGTAGCTAACGTAACCATTTATTCATTCATTTCGAGTAGGCGTCACTGTCAATCAACCATGCACACCCTGTTGTCAGAGTTCTTCGGAACCGCCTCTCGGCCTCTGACGTGGTTCCTTTAACGACTGCAAGATGGCAGCCGGGGCCAACGGCTTAACGTGCCTTCCGAAGCACGGAATCATCTTAATTATCAGACAATCAGGTGATTCAATGTCCTAACCAAACTGGAAACAACTAAACAAAGTATGCTTACCGTGGGAATCGAACCCACGACCCCCGGGTCTACAGGCAAACACCTTAACCACTGGACCACGGAGGCAGTAAACGTAAACGTTACCATAACAATCCAGCATTGTAAAACAGCAGGAACTACAAATGAACGGTTTACTATCGAATGTAGAACTTTTAACCCGATCCCACGCCCACCACTGGGCTACCGGATGTGATGTCGTGTGGGAGCGCCCGCGCCCGGGCGCGTCTGGAGACGTCACGCTTGGCCGGATGGCCGGCGATGTCTTAGAAGGAATTTTTGAGGTACGGTAAAAAATATAACATTTGTAGCTGTGTTTAATATATTTTTAAATTTTGGTGACCATTTTTATCCCTACATAACAAGAAAGATAAAACGTCTTTTTGGTACCATTCGAACAATGGAATATTCTGACATAGTTTTTGATTTATTATGAACGTTCCAAGCAAGAGCTGCTGCGCCTCCTGCATGTCACGGATATATATGAAGACTAGCTGTTCCCCGCGGCTTCGCTCCGCGTGGGACTCGGTTATATCGCACCCAAAAGTAGCCTATGTTTGACCTCAGGTCGTGAACTACATCCCTACCAAATTTCATCACAATCGGTCCAGCAGTTTAGCCTTGAAGAGGTGACAGACAGACAGACAGACTTTCGCATTTATAATATTAGTATGGAAGTATGGAAGTATGGATTTGACCTCAGGTCGTGAACTACATCCCTACCAAATTTCATCACAATCGGTCCAGCAGTTTAGCCGTGAAGAGATGACAGACAGACAGACAGACTTTCGCATTTATAATATTAGTATGGAAGTATGGATATGGATGCTACGCTGGATTCAGGGAGAGTCGTGCAAAGACAGTGTAAGAAACTCCCGCGTTGTTATCTCGCGTCTCTAAAGCAGAAAAGTTAATTTCTCCAGATATGGAACCTAGCTAGCTGGATTCTCTTTTTGAATATGTAGAACTTATGTTTAAAATTTCAAAGAAATCGTTACAGCCGTTTCCCAAAACACGAGTACAAATAAATTTATATATATACAAATAATGCTCGTTTAATAGTATAGGATATAAAAAAGTGGGGTGTTTTACTACAAAAAGCTTCTAAAAACAATTCCATTTATTATTATTATCTTAACACACCGAATTCACTCCCCTTGATCTCCTATTAATTAATACTTCCCATCTGTTTCTCGTTCATGGCCATGTTATCGCTTTTAAAGCCCAATTTGGGGCTATTTCTGACACTCCAATTTCATTTTCGGCAGTTTAGTTTGGTATGCTCAGTAAAGTGCATTCGATATTTTTAGAGGTTTTATTTATTGACTTTTTTTTTATGAAATAATATTTATTGACTTTTAACATAGGTAGGTTACATTAAAGTTATATGTACATTATTTTGTAAATCAGAACCTTACGGGCATAGTTATAGTTAGGTACTTCCTTTTCTTAGAGCATTAAACCACAGGAGTAGCCACACAAGCCACTGACTGGCAGGCGTTAATATTTATAAATTCTGTGGGCGACCCGACCCCAAATACCAAAAGTATATAGCCACCGCCGGTGATACTGTTTGTACTTGTGTGCGTTTATTTTTTTGCTAGTGTTGGATAATTGTGTGAAGTGTATGCATAGCGTCGTGATCGAATAATGCGTAAGTGTTAACTCACCTCGAGAGACAGTAACAGACTATTTTACATAGAAATAAGTGCGCTTGGCGTCTCCGGTTGGTTCATTGCTCTAATTTTCTTCTACATATCTTCTAATACAAATAAATAAAATTTAAGTGGCTATTTGTATCTATTTACTAAATATATAAACAATTGATATATTACAATAAATAAACAGTTGATAAGTCGATAATCAAAGTTATAATATCTTCCAAAAATATTTTCTTCCTGCATTAGATAAGTTTATTTTGATATTTTATCTAAAGTAATACAACCATAGACAAATTAAGTAACGCACGCGTGCATTTATGTCTAATCTATAAGAAACAAGACTCTGCCCTCGGCTTTCCGTGTTATCGTTACAATTTGAAATGCGTAGTCATTTGTTTTTTGTCCATTGTAACCAGAGCCCAACTAATTTAGACGCACGATACACTATACAGCGTGTTTGAAAACGGCTAGTCTGATAAGTGGAGATTTAAACAGGGATATAATATGTAGAGATACCGAATATCACTACTTACTACATAGTATAAAACAAAGTCGCTTTCTCTGTCCCTATGTACCTTTGTATGATTAAATCTTTAAAACTACGCAACGGATTTTGATGCGATTTTTTTAATAGATAGAATTATACAAGAGTAAGGTTTTTATGCCCATGCGAAGCCGGGTCGGGTCGCTAATTCATGTCTAATTCAAAGATTTTGCAATCTATTCAATTTTGGGTGTTAAAATGGAGAATTTATACTGATCATATGAAAAAAGAACTGGTATTAGTATCTATTGTTTTCAAAAAAACTAATGTATCGTCAATTAAGGCTATTCAATATCTTTTAAATTAATTTTTTATTCGAACTTTTTGAACCCTATTGTTTATTCTAATTAAGTATATCAAACCATTTTATTCATAAACTAACTAGCTGTTCCGGCGAACTTCGTACCGCCTGAACCTGCACTTTACTCACCGTTTAAACCTTCCCTGAACTTCCACAAATATTTCAAGACCAAAATTAGCCAAATCGGTCCAGCCACTCTCAAGTTTTAGCGAGACTAACGAACAGCAATTGATTTTTATATATATAGATATAGATATGGAAGTCAAATTCACTGCCAGTCTTTGATCATACGCTATCCTACTGCAAATGTTTATAGCCACAAGTTTATGTAATTTCGAACATCCTGTGAACAATGTGCATTGGTAGAGGGATGTCTAATGGAGTGTCTGTCCATCACTCTTTATCTATAAATGTGGGGGAAGTTATTTTTAATGAGATATAAATACTGGTTACTTTATAGGAAACTTGAATAGTTTAACTATATATTTTTTTCTGGCTGGCTTACTTGATAACTTGTATATAGGACTTAGATTCCACTGCAGCTCTGACATTCTTAAATTATATTTTTACTAGCGATTGTCCAAACTTCGCTGATATGGAAAATGGGACAAATAATTATTTATGTGATACTCAAGTTTAAACAGACATACATACATATAATCACGTCTTTATCTCATACGGGGTAGACAGAGCTTAGGGTCACAATACCCCAGACCACGTTTAGCATAATGATAGTTAAAAAAGGAAATCAATAGTGATGGGTTGCTAGCCGCATTGCCTATATCAAGATTCCCCCATTCGCCGATTCTGACAAATGTTTGTAAATTAAAGTTTTTGGAGAAAATGCTGCAGTGGACTTTGTGGAGCCGCTTCATCTTCACTACAACACCTTTTAAAATTTGTGATAAGCAATAAAAATCTGAATCTGAATTCACTTGCGCTTTGGAAGTGGTGATAAACTTAAATGAGTAATGATTGCCATCAATAAGGAATAAGATTGTTCTATATTGAGAATAAACAATTTGAATTTGATAGACACATACATAATTATACAAAGTCTATATGGGTTTTATAGCCATTATGACTAGATTTACTTTAGGATGCCGAAGTCCGGGCGATGTGAAAAAGCAGGAAAGCGGACCAATGCGCTGAGGAAGCAACCGGGAAAGCGCTAAGAAGAGAGATTATGTCTCGAGAAGAAATACAGTCCAAATATATAACCCTTATTTTTAGATTCGCCGTAATCGGGTAAAATCAAAACGATGTTTTTCAAAAAGATTAAAAGAAAAATTAACAAAATTAGAACATTTCCAAAAATTACATTTTTATAACTTTCACACGTTTTGCTATCTGATAAGATTAGGAATGTCTAGATAGCTATGAATTATCAGATGTGATATGATGATCTCGTGATACGTGGATGTTATAACGTACTAGCGACCCGCCCCGGCTTCACATGGACACAAAAACCTTCGTCTTGAATCACTATCTATTAAAAAAAACCGCATCAATATCCTTTGCGTATTTTTAAAGATTTAAGCTTACAAAGGGAAATAGGTACAAAGAAAGCGACTTTGTTTTATACATACTCGTATGTCTTTTTGTTCGTTGAGAGAAAAATAAAAAATAACAACATCAAAATCTATAAATAAAGTAACTTGAATGTACTTAACTAGATTTCTTGTCTCCGTGGTCAAGTGGTTAAAGAGTTTGCCTGTAGACCCAGGGGTCGTGGGTTCGATTCCCACGGGAAGCATATTTTGTTTAGTTGCTTCCAGTTTGGTTACGACATTGCAGGCGTGAATCACCTGACGGTCTGATAATAAAGAAGACTTCGTACTTCGGAAGGCACGCTAAGCCATTGGTCCCTGCTGCCATCTGATAGTCGTTAAAGTAACCACGTCAGAGGCCGATAAGCGGTTCCAAAGAACTCTAACACTAGGGTGTGCATGTTCAATTGACCGTGTCACCTACACGAAATGATGGTGATGATATTTTTTTCTTTATTGCCCATTTAACAACAGTATCCCACGCAACAGGGAAATCTCAGTAAATCAACGTTTATCGTTTAGTTGCGACTGTACTCATAAATAAAGGACGATCAGACGCCGTTTCCCACACTACTAGTAGATAACAGGTGTTAACTGTGAACAAAATGGTATTGTGTGTTGATGAGTTTTTGAAGACATTATGTCGGATTGTTAGTTTTCATTATATTTGAATATTTAACATATTCGCAGACGTTTTCAATAAAAGGTTCTCAATTCGTCGGAATGTTTTTTTTTAATGTATATTATTAAAAACAAAAAAGTAGTTTATTATTATAACTGCTATTCACAGCTGTGCTGCTATAGCTATAGCAGTCATCCTTTATCAAGTTATTTATTAAACTTTATCAAAAATTGAAAATAGCGGACTTTAAGCCTCGGGCTTATTCTACCGGTCAACGATTTTTTTTCTCTTTTTTTTTCGTTCACGTCTGTTGTTATCGCCATGCGTTACACTGCCATCTATTGGTTGTAACTTGTAACTATGTAAGATTATTTAGTAGGTATCATTTTAATCCCGGACTTGAAAAAAGATTTAACTATTTTATCGTATCTGTCTGTGACATAGGTGCTAAACTGATTAACAAATTTTCCAAAGCTAACATGAGCATGCTTTTGTTATTATGAGTTAGAAAGCCATTATTTTTTATACTTTTGGGTTAAGGAAGTTGTATTTTTTTCCGGACTAGGGACGACACGGTTCATTGCTAGATTATCGTATTTCACACGAAAATTTTGACAATTCACTGAAGTGTCTCGATTAGATTAAGACTGCTTTGTCAAGAGATTATATTAGAGAAACATCTATGGATTGAAGTGGTGAATGACAGAATGGAAGTGAGTTTATGTACTTAGCCGACCCCAAGCCTTAAATTGGAACAGACAGATGATGACCCTGACCTCTATCTACCATGTACAGTGCAGCAACGTCAATTTACTGTCTCCGTGGTGCAGTAGTTAGGGCGTTTGTCTGCAGACCCGGGGGTCATGGGTTCGATTCCCACGTGAAGTACAGATACTTCGCTTACTTGTTTCTAGTTTGGCGGTTCCGAAGAACTTTGGCACCAGGTTGTGCATGGTCGATTGACCGTGTCACCTACATGAAATGAGGATGATGATGAGAGCAGTCAATAGTTATAAAACAGAGTATTCTATACATAAAATTTCCATACAACATTTCCATCAGAAAGTCTTAGTTCAAAGTTGCAATGTAGATTAAGAACCATAAAATACTCAAGTTTAACGGTATTTATCACACAACAAATAAACAGCAGACAAAGAGCCCAATTAGATAAACTATCAAGGGTTTTAAGTACAAAGCTATTAAACATAGTATAATAGATCAAGTGTAAGGCCACACCTGCTGCATCCTGCGGCCTCGCCCACGCGGTCGCAACATACTAACTGAACATCATTATGACTAAGTTTCCTTTAGAGATCTGTATGCATACGCAGAATACAGAAACGAAGGGTTTTTTAGAGAATAGAATCGAATCGAACATTTATTTGCACAAAATGTCTACATATTTAACCAATGGCCGATGGGGCAGAAAGGTTCTCGAATGGCGGCCACGCACTGGCAAGCGCAACATCGGACACCCACCGACCATATCGTCAGATAGCCTGAAGAAGGTTGCAGGCGGGCGCTGGATGCAGGCCGCTTCCAACCGGTAAAAGCATGTCTGCTCGTATCTCTCCATCATTCAACTCCTATAATGCCTAAATTACTGTCTTTATTTTAAACTAGTTTCTTATCTATTAACCGCCACCAGTTTAGATGAATTTTACCGTCATTACAGCCAAAAAGTTAGACGCGAACGAGTAATACATCTAAGGTGATACCAAGGGCTATAGCAGATCACCTTCCTCTGATAAAATACTCTAATAACAATCTATTACCATAAATATTGTCTAATGACGCGTTACATTGTTATTTAGCTTCTGTACATCACACGAGGCGTAAAGAGGCCAGTATGCCAAGTTTGCTTTCTAGATTACACGCTGTGATACGATTTGTTTAATAACGTCTATGGCTTTCTAATAAAATCCATCATTACATATTGATGCACTAATAGAATTAGAACGTCTGTTCTGAAATTTCCGCTGTAGCGTTGACTAATTTTGTTTTTGGTGTAAGTTGGTACTATTAGATACGAGTATTCTGTGGTTTAAGTGTCTTTGTAGGTCTCCAAGATAGAATGCCAGATGAATAACATTGGGTGTAATAGCTTCTATTCTTCTTTGTTTTCTCCTTCTTCTTCGTAGAGTGCCTCTCTATTAGGTTAGGAGGTTGATCGTCTGCTCCACAAACTTCTCCCGATCCTTTGCCTTTGGCACTTCCCGTCCACTTACTTACGAGTATGTTCCTCAGCCATGATTTATAGCGTCTCTCATTTAAATGTAGATGATTTCACGTATTTACCTATTTGTATTAAAACTGTCTGTACTTATGTAACACGAATTATTATCTGTGTGTTTAGAGATGTGAAATGTTAAGAGAACCGCGAATGCATCGATGACATTGTCGAATGCTTTATTATTTAAATTTCTACAATCCGTAGAAACTCTACAAGAAGAAAATTCAATTGTTTTTTTATGCATTGGTTAGTACCTATTGAATGTTTATTGTGTATTTTTTTAAATGTTGTAGGTACATACAGAAGTTTAATACTCTGTTTAATATGTAATTGTATTAATAAGTATTTTGGCAGCTTTCTTTTTGTGTTTATTCTCTTATGAAATTCTTAGGTAGGTACTCTTAAATGCTTTGTCTTGCAAATGCTAAGGCTTAATTCCTTTGTGTGTCTAATACGATTATTTCAAAGAGGTCAATACCCTTGTACCTCTACTCCTAATAGAATCAACATTGTAAACGCTTTGACACGGGATTACACGTTGAGTATACTTACATACCTTTATGTATACCGTGTAAACCTACTTACATTACATGCGTATGTTCCGCTTTGATGGAAAAGGTAATTATTGTTCGGTGAAGCTTAGCGATTACCGTGAATGGCCTTGCAGATTAAAGAAAAAAATAACCAGAATATGCCCATGTTTGACTCGAAAAGAATATCCTATATCGAAAATAAACAATTTAAATTTTTATAGTGTATATTTGGATAGTGTTATTTAAAAATCTGCAACTCTTTTGTCTTTGTTAATTTGTATTAACAGATAACAAAACAACAGATTTTCAAATAACATTATCCCTATTTATGACTGAGTAGTCTAGTCTAGTTACAATTATGACTGAGTAGTCTAGTCTAGTTACAAGGCGAGTGTGACAAGACAACCTCTTTTCACATAATTACGTTTCACATAATAGTAAAGTTATTACCGCTTTTTATAGTAGAGCTGGAAACATGTTTAACGAGTTCTAGTGAACTCCTTTAGGAGAAATTTACTTGCAGTATGAAGTACGTCGTTTTTATACATACATACTTTCTCGACTTTATCCCTTAAAGCGTTGACAACGCCTTGAATGGTAAGTTGTGGAAAGTAGACATTATTTATAGAAACTAGCTGTGCCTCCAGTTTTACTTCTCTAGCATTTGCACAAGTATAATATATTTTTGATAGATACTGACCTACCAGGGAGCTTAGCCAAAGTCACAATCGCACTAAAACGTTAATGAGGTACGACAAGAACAAAATGTATGGGATCGACATAAGATTGACCACGTGATTTACCGCAGCTTATGTCAATCCCATATATTTTGTTCTTGTTGACATTCGTTAGCACAAGTCACAAGCAAGACGTCCTAAATTCTAAGATTTTAAATAAATATCAATTAAATTCTTAGCTTCTAAGCGCTTAATTTCTGACCTTGTGGTCCGCTATTAATGTTTTAAATTGACACCAAGGAATGTTAAAAATATTTAAAAAATGGTTAAGGTATAATCAGATGATCTGAAGAAGATCGCAGGCAAGAGCTAGATGCAGGCCGTTTCCAACGGGTCACTGCAAATCCTTGGGAAAGGCCAATGTCCAGCTGTAGACTGCCTGGGGCCAATATAATATTTAAGAATTAAGTAACTAGCTATTTATAAATAAAGTTTTAAGTATCTAAATCTACGCTGTCTACGCATGACTGGTCTATGGTTTAGGCGTCACACACGCACATGCAGCTAAACATTCCGCTCTGAATGACGGATCGTTAGCTACAATTAAAGCTGTATCACAAACGGAGGCGGTCTATTTAACTGATTGAATAACGTTATCTGAACCGCATTGTTGTGTAACCAAACGAATAGAAGTTAGAATTGATGCACTTGGATTTGTTACGATTGGCGACGAGAAATTGTTGCAACAAGCTCTTTTTGATAAAAACGAACCGATTGCAGTAGATTTTTTCAAATGTAAGGTAACGAATGAACGAATACATTGGACGTTTCTTATTTGTCTTTTATTTTATAAAAGTATAAAAACCGGTATTTTTAGGACCCGAAAATATTTTTAGGACCCGAAAATATTTTTGAATATCTTCCTCATTGAAATAGGTATATGATAATTATTTCCAAGAGTGAGATTCATTTGTTTTAAAAATAAAGAAAAAATCCATATCCATACTCCATACTAATATTATAAATGCGAAAGTCTGTCTGTCTGTCTGTTTGTCTGTCTGTCACCTCTTCACGGCTAAACTGCTGGACCGATTGTGTTGAAATTTGGTAGGGATGTAGTTAACGACCTGAGGTCAATTATAGGCTACTTTTGGGCGTGATATAACCGAGTCCCACCGCGGGGCGAAGCCGCGGGGAACAGCTAGTATAAAATATATACGGCCCTTTTTGCGTGGCCTGGCCTCTGGGAGTAGGGTATTATGCTGTTGGTTTTTCATTCACCATTTTTTACTAATTGACATTATTAAGCAGTTTTTGTGTAGTTTGCAAACATTGTGACGTATGGCTATTTTTGTCAATTAAGTAAAAAAAAATATTACCATTCGTTTTCAAATGATATGAGTGGTTTTTAAGATTTTGTAAATTTTAAATTTGTTTAAAGATGACTGTTCATTGCAACATCCTCATTATGATTATAATGAGGATGGCCTATAAATGCGCAAGCGCAAGACACCTGCTGTTCTGAAGGTCGCTTGCTTGTGGTTACAATCTGTTACGGTTTTACATTAGGCACACTCACGAAATTTTTACCTTACGAAAGTTGAGAAAAGCATCTCTCATCTTAGCGATTTCATGATTGCCTCCTCAGTTGGTTACTTTGGAGCCCAGACTAGGGAAGAGATACTATTTAGCCCAGTCTCCACGTTCCTGAATTTTCTTCTTCACTTTATCATGGCTTTCTTAGTTGTTGTGAGATAATTTTCACGCAAATCCTCCTCTGAAAATTCAATTTGATTTCTACACGCCGGTAAATCTTTTTGAATGTGACCGTTCTATCGGATCCTGTCGGAGCATGCGGATAGACACTTGTTCTCAATATCTTGCCGGTTCCCTAAGCTCTAGTTTCCAATATATTTGCCGGTTTCCAAAAGAGAGGGTCCACAATACCACACTGAAAATTCATAGGGTCGTACAATATCCCTATGTAGTACCATCGTAGGGGACTTCTCTCCTGCAACTTGTTCCCATTGTGTGTGAAGGAGGCTAACCCGCGTCATTACACATCCAGCGTATACTCTTGGGAGTGCAGCATCTTTCTTCTTTCATCATCATCAGCTGTCTACAACCCACTGCTGGCCATAAGCCTCCCTCTGTCTACGCCATCCATCCCTTCTCTGAGCCACCGCAATCCAGTTGTTGCCAGCAACTTTCCTAATATCTTCTAGAAATTTTGATATCATTCAATAGAAGAAGATAAATTTAAAGAGAAAAGAATAATTCGTTGATTAATTATTGATTCTCAAATAATAATTAATATTATTATAATAGCTAATAAAGAAATATATGAACCTAAAGAAGAAATAATATTTCCATGTAGCCTCTAGACGTCCAGTACTTCGTTTTCCGTTTCTATCTTCTATCTTCTTCTTCTTCTTTTCGAGTCATAATGGCTATATTGACTCTATGACTATGACTCGTTCAAGTCCCCTTTGGCTGATCCTTTCAACACAATATGGCTATAAATAACTTCTTTCTTCTACAAAAAATCACATCTATATGTACTTTCTGTGTGATCTAGTTGTACAACACAAACCTTGGATTCTAATGGCTTATTTTGCTTTACTGTATAATTGACAAAAATAACGTAAACGAAGATATATGTCGCAATGGTTGCAAACGTGGTTACCAAATAGTGTTTACTGAGTAGATTGTAACTGAATACTTGTATTGTATCAGAAGTGCTCCAGTGGTCCTCAATGTGAATGATTAAATAAAACAAAATAGAGTCGCAACCTTATTCATTAAATTTTAATGAACACGTAAATAAGTCAGTAAAGTCGAAAAGTCAAGTCAGTAGTCTAGTCCAGTCAAGTAAGTAAGTCTAGAGAGTCAGATGGCTAAGTGAAGCAGTGGAAAAATTTCACTTAGCTATAACTTGTAGATTTTGATGATAAAGATAAAAAGTCACGTAATCAACACTGTACCACTTCCCAACACTCACCCTTGTTCACGAACACTTAGCGAATAATAATCCACCAATATTATGCACAAATACTTGAAAAAACCTAAGTTTTGGAAATTAAATACAGCGCGGACTAACGACAGTTTACTTTCCCTCCAAAAACCTCCTCATGATAAAGAAACTTACACTGGTATTCTAGTATTTCTTTTTTAATTTGTAGTAAATTTCAGTGAAATATTGGCCAAAAATCAAGGCTTACTATTTCGTCAAGTTTGAGATTCACTGTCCTATTATACCAGACAGTGGCTAGGCCGGAACTATGCTGTTAGTCCCATTGACCAACACTGGACGTCGACAATAGACGTGTAAACACAATACGTACATATGTATTGTGTTTCTAATGGATAAGAATAAATGTGGTTTTGGGTAAAAGTAACAGAATTAGTGAAACAAGTTTACTTGCCTTTACTTTACTCCTTACCATGAGATTTTAGAAACGTAGACGCTAGCGACTACTTTAGCGATTTGGTATGACAAACCTGTACAGCGAATATAGTAAGGCAACTAAGAAAATCCACACAAAATCTTAATAAAGTCGTTAGTGTCTGGGTCTGAAATCTCGTGGTAGAAGCACTGTGCAGTTGGAAATTCCTTTCTTATAATATCAATATATTTTTTGATTTTGAATTTGAATTTTTATGTATCTTTATCTTTACATAGTATAAAACAAAGGCGCTTTCCACTGTCTGTCCCTATATACATAGGCTTAAATCTTCGAAACTACGCAACGGGTTTTGATGCGGTTTTTTTAAATAGATAGAGAGATTCAAGAGGAAGGTTTTTATGTTTTGCTGACACCCATGCGTAGCCGGGGTGGGTCGTAGTAACACGTTTTCTATTAACGTAATGGTCAAACCATATATTTGGACTTAGATGTAGTTTGTAAAGTCAGGACGTGTAGTTAGAAGCTTGGCTCTACCAGCTCTACATAAGATCTGTAACCTAGTATGAGATTTTATAAACGCGGACGCTAGCGACTGCGTTAGCGTTGCGTATGGAATTTGTTATTTTTGTGTATATGTTTGTTGGCTTATTATCGGCCAGGGGCGCTGTACAAACCTGTACGGTTTGTCTTGTTTTGTTTGTTTGTGATATCTTTGACAGTCGAGTCAGTTCTTATTTTGGCAACATTCTGAATGAACATGTTCTTGGTGGGATTAAATTTTATGAAACTACATTTGACATTGCAATTTATTCCACACAGAAAATAATTATGTTCACAATAAATAAATTGATATAATTAAACACAACTATACCAATATTTACTTTCAATTTAATTTAGATCATGGTCGACAAAAATATACTTACTGTCAGTACATATATAGACAAATAGAGTTTACACAATAATCCACAGAGCGACTTGAATGAATGTACATTGTAAATGAATAAATGGAATAAATATTCTCCTAAAAGCGTCATGGAAATGTATCAATTTATCTGTGTTAAGTAAACATTTCTTTTGTTGAACTAAATGAGTTTCGTAATGTGACCCCGTGCTGAATCTTCGCCAAGAATGTTTACAGGCGATTAACATGACTAGAATACCCGAGAATAATAATGAAAACATGTTAAGTATATCGAAGTGGGTAAACGTGATTTATGAAAATGGGAACGTTTTTCATCAGTGGAATGATGAGCCCCAGACCATGGCATACATTCTGTCTTGCCCTACATACCAAGCTACCTTTACACTACACTCAAAGACCTGTTGTAAGTGTTTTAACAACATAGAAATAGCAAATCGCGCGCCTTGGTATTTTTTTTTTAATCTATGTGTAACAAACTTTTTTATCTATATAAAAAGATTTGTCGGATTTATGGAAAATGACAGTTAAAGAACTGAATGGCATATGTCGCAGAGAAAGAATTTCTATGAGGATAGAATTTTATAAATAAAACTAACTAAATAATTATTTGTGCTTTGCTTTGTTATATATTATAAAATTCCCCAATTTAGATATTAGGGACTTCCAACTCAAGTACCGGAATTTACTTATCAATCAAGATATCCACAAGTGACGACGTGTAGCAATCGGACCCGCGACGATTCCGATTGGACCCGATTGCAGAGGAGAGTGGGGGTTTTTCATAGGAAACCTTTTTATATATATATATAATTGAGTTTCGAGTATTTCTCACGATCCATTTTTTGTAATAAACAAATAATCTTGAATTTTATTTTAGTATAACTGTCACACTGCACTAAGCCACTGATATTGCCTTGTAAGTAGCGGAGTTTTATATAAGGTGTACTCAAATCAACTGCAAATATTTTAAGGGCAGATTCAGACCACTAAACTGAACAACTTTTCCAAATAAACAATGTGGGATAAAGTCCTAGGTTGTTAATCCTTGATAAATGGGTTTTAGACATAAAAAGAATCTTAGTTTTATATAAAGAATTTTTTGTTTATATATACCTAATGTCTTTTATTGTGAAATGTAAAACCGTATGTTCATGTTTCACATCACATAATATGGTTGAGTTTTGACGGAATTCCGACACGCAATCTCAGATGGAAGATAGGGCTTCGGGAAATCAGATCAAGTTGAAATGAGAGTCGGTGTTGTTTTTTTAATTTACATATTGCCCCCTGGGGTGAAGTTTATGATGATCTGGTTACTTTATAAACTATCAAGAGTGTTTTGAGTTTTGAGTGAAGTCGAATGAAAATCATTTTGACTCGAAGGATAATCATTCGATTTTAAGTATCGTCTAACAAAACATCACTTATTCCTGGATTCAATCCCCGGTCAATAATAGTTGGGAGAATCGACATAGAGGCAAGTTTATCTACAATTCTTAGCAAAATCAAGACATTGGTTATGTGTTTAAACAGAGTTAAGTGTCATTTCTATATTTAGCAGTAGCGGAATTGCATTATACAGGGAAATATTATTGCATTTGTGTATTTAACTATTTTTTAAGTTTAGTATAGCTGTAGATTTTTTTTTGTAATATTGAATGCCCCGCAAAACATAGGCAGGTGCATTAAAAAAAGTTTTTTTTTTTTAAATTAGACCTGATCGGCTCTAACAACATGCATTGTATGAATTTGTATGTAACGCTAATCATTTATTTTCTTACTAAGAAGTTTGTAAAACACCTAGGCATTGTTACTGATGTTGATATTAGCAATTGGGGTAACATGGAACATGTACTATGGCTTTCTTACTTACATAACTTACATTTGTTTACATTGACGCACAATAAGCTAATCAAAATTCTTATGGGTGATAAAACGCGACAATTGAATTAAACCTGTTTTTAGAAAGTATGTTTTATCAGCAGCAAATTTTAATTATGTTTACTTTGCAAATAGAGATGAGGTTTTACTCTTACCTACTTATGGTCTGCTAATCCAATTTGATAAAATCAAGTATCCAAACACAACACTAGCACTTAACACTTTTCAATCACTTTAAAAAAGAAAAAAAGTTTTGATTTCAGTAAACGTATTCAAAATTTCGAACAGATTTTTACTTTTTAAAAATGGCGGGCATAGGACGTCTAGCGCCAACGGAGCGCGATGGAAGACTGGCTGGTTAGCAAGATTGCATTGTAACAGACAGGAAATGCAAGCCTCATGAAGATGTCATGTGTTAATTAGACTACACAGATTAATAGCACATACATATTTTTTAATGCAAAAGGCAGGTGAATAACACGTTCTAGATTCTAGATAGTGAAAAGAAGTTTATATTCCCCTCAGGACAGAAGTATGAAAACAACAAAACCAAAGTTACAGAAAAGTCACTGTCAATATAATTATTACATTATATACACCTTTATAATAATAGTAACTATATTTAAGTAAACTTCTACAGTTAAACTGCTGGGCAAAAGTCCTTCTTTAGATTTTTTAGTATCTTTTCCAATTTCGCATGATCTGAAGGGTTTAATGTTTTATGAATAAAACCTTGTTTACGAGATAATTGAAATTCAACTACAATGCAGAATAGTAGTTACAAGGATCGAAAGGAATAATTCCCGTACGAGGTATTAAAATATATGGGCTATTATTAAATTCTGTTTCCGCTCTAAGGAAGGAACAAGCGTTTTCCATCTGATACTTGGATAAAACAAACACTACTATCCCGAGTATGAAAAATGTTTTTTTTTTTTTATTTTAAGTAAAGTGAGCTGCAAAGAAATATAAACCCCTTTTAATAGTGATATTTATGGCATGGGGGTCAGATTTCTGTGCAGCCGACTGTACACTACAAGTTTACTTTTTCATCATCAACAAACTAAATTATGCAACGATTCAAGCACCGCCAATAGGTGTCACACCAAACTCTGTAGGGACTTACGATGTGGTTACATAAATTACATATTAATATTTGAACGCCTAATAAAAGTTATAAGTTCCAGTCCAATAACTTGTCCAATCAACATTTTATTATATGTTTGACCCGGATTCGTGAATGCGGCTGGTGAATTCTTTGCCCTTGTTTATGTGACATATAAGTAGGTTTTATGGTACGGATTTTGAGAGAAAAATTAAGAATTTTTTTTAAATCTAAGAATAAAAATATGTTTTAACCATTTTATTTATTTCAAGTAATTTTACACTCAAATACATATAATACATTTTAATTTAAAAAAAAATAGTACAATGGTGCTATTTACTTCACTAGAAATTACTTGCAAAAACATGTATGTATTTATGTAACGAGGCTGGCTTAATAGAAAATAATAAATAGATATTTGAAATCTCTTTAAATTATATTATGTAGATCTTATAAACCTGTGTACCACAATAAAGAGATTTGATTTGATTTGATTTGAACCTAGATGGGTAAGCGAGCTCCAATTTAAGTTCACTCTATAGTCTATGATATCTGGAAGAATAGACCCAAAGTAGATCCCAAAATCCCAACTAACCCTAATTAATATTATGTATAAATGCGAAAGTGAGTTTGTTTGATTGCTTTCCCGCCCAGTCTACTAAAGCAATCTTCCTGAAATTTCGCATACACATAGAAGTATTGAGAAGAACCCTCCCAAGAAAAAGCACTGTTCCCGAAGGAAATTCACGCGGGTGACGCCGCTGGCGAAAGCTAGTTATTTATAAAATCTCTACAAAATCAACCAAAATATTTCACTGGACTCGTATATAGAGGAATAATCAGTTGCCGTTCTGTTGCTACATACTTTTAAGAAGCCTTATCAACGTAAAATTTAATAAAATTTTGAGTATCCATGGGCTGACTCATTCGTGATTGAGTATAAAAAGTCCAAGGGCATCAGGCCCTTTTTAAAGACCATTGTATACTGTTTAAGTGGTGGTAAGCCGAATCAGAGGGGACCGTAAGGTTTCTTTATTGAGAATAAAGCGAATAAATCAAAGTATGCGTCATATTCATATATGTATTGATTAAATATCGGTCAAGTGCGAATCGGACTTTCCCTTCCATTATATATATGTACTTTTTTGTCATATTGTTCTAAAAAAATGCAAAAATTATTAAAAGATACTTAAACTATATATATACATATAATAGTTACAACACTTATGTATTACTCATGAACGGCTGAACCATAATATTTTTTATGGTTTTTGTTTTGTTAGATTTGTTTATGTCAGGAATATAAGCATTAAAAAATTAAAAAAAAATCCTCGAGCAAGAGCTAGTAAATATAAATAAAAATGTTTAAAAAAAGTCATTATTACATAGACATGATAATTTTACATTTCATGCATATTGTAATAAAAGCCATCGCGTGTAATGTACATATATATAACTTGTTAAAATTTAAATAACATTGTAATGCAGCTTGTTTTTGTTAACCTTTTACAAATGTTATTGTCCTGTAATATGACTGGCCATTTACAACAAAATTATTGTAGTATTAAAACACAACGCTGGCTGAATTTTTAAAAGAAAAATGGTAAACAATTAAAAATACAAGTTCTTTATTTAAATAATTCGTGATCGTGAACCTTGTAATTTACAGCGTGTTTACCGCTAAAAGTATTTAGACCAATCACTTGACTCGACCGATTGCAATCTATATTATGTACTGTAATTTCCAAAAAATAACTATATGTAATCACAACGCCTAATAATGGTATCTTATGTGAGAAGTCTGATTGATCTAATGCCTAACCTATTTTTAACAAATTTTTAAACATAAGAGTTCCTCATTCCAGTTCTGTTTTTTTGTTTGTTTGTAAGGTACTTCATAACTCCCGTCAATTCTAAATCAATTTTATTTTGCTATTTTCTAAAGTTTAGCCTTGAGAACAAAAAAATGGGTATTCAATTAAGTAGATATTAAATGAAGTTGAAACCACAAACCATTAGGGATTATATCGCCATTACGTATACACTTACCTGTCCCTCGACTGTTTGCATATTTATGTATTTCCAACGCAAAAAGAAAGCCTCAGTGACCACTGCGTAATACTGTTACATCATTGTTTACGGTTCAATGTTTGGGTGAGTCCAACATCGGTATAAAATATGTACAGAAAACGGGGTTTACGGTGCTTATCTTGAACTTAACATTCGGTGAACACTAGCGCCACCATCAACTAAAAATCATTATTCAATGAAAACACAAGTTATCAAAAATCCGTCCTATGTAATTATGACTGTTAAAATTTAAACAGTTAAAAGTGGCCGTTTTAAACCATATTGCAATTTGTAACTTGATCACTGGTAGGATGGACGGGAAAAGATGCAGAGGATAGTTTGACCAAATTTAATAGCACCTCTATATCCATTTCTCCAATGCAATCCACGGGGCAAAATCCATCCAATACAACTAATAAGTATTATAATTATGATATAGTGAGTTTGTATGGTTTTTTATTTGTTTTTTTGATATGCTCTATCTACTGAACCAATCTTCCTGAAATTTTGCAAACACAGAAGTACTGAGAAGGAAATAGGGTACCTTTTATCCCGAAAAAGCCGCAGGCACAAGATAGTATCGTAATTAGTGGAAAGAGATAGTATAAGAGAATAGGTCGGGCATATCACGACACTCAGCAGTGAGCAAGCGAGTGGAGGAGGAGATGTAAACATGTCTTCGTAATTTCCACTCTAAATCCCACTGTAGTGTTCCACAATAACTTTATTATAATTAGACTGTTTTAGTGAAATCCACTTTCACTGTCATTGTTTCGAAAAGGCGACGATGCGTTGCGATTGTTTGACTTTATTTCCATTTCTTTTAAATAAACATGAAATAAATAACGAGAATAAAATTGATACATTTTAATAGTTTCACTTATTTGAAGTCTTATGCCGTTTGATTAAACATGATTTTCTCGAAAGAAAAAAAGAAAGAAAGAAAGAAAGAAAGAAAGAAAGAAAGAAAGAAAGAAAGAAAGAAAGAAAGAAAGAAAGAAAGAAAGAAAAATAGTTTATTTGGCTTATCAGACTGAATATTTTTTTATGATTGAAAGAGTTTTTCTATTCTACTAGTTAGTCAAGTGTCCTAGACACCAAATATTGTTATCCTTTTTGTATGTTTACTTATTTAGACCTTATTTTATCATTTATAATTCGTTATTAGCTGTTTCCCGCAACTACACTTGTGTAGAACACTCAGGTTTTATCGCGCCCAAAAGTATATTTGACCCCTGGTCCTTAACTATATCTATACCAAATTTCATGAAAATCGGTCCAGAAGTTAAGCCGTGAAAGCGTAACAGACAGACAGATAAACACAGACTTTCGCATTTATAATATTGTTATGGACTTATGTGCGATGAGGTTCTATTTAATGCAAAAAGACGGAGCAAAGGATGAGCTTATCCATCCAAAAAAAGAAATCTCTCTTTTATCACTTGACATAACAGTACGTGATAATATGCAGTGATGCGACCGCTCATTTTGTGCTAAGTAATTAGAGGTAGCGATTAGCGGAGGAAGTAGCAGAGCGGTTTTAAAAAAGTTTTGTAATGTAAAAGTTTTTATGCATATTCTTGTAGCTGTATATAATTAGGAGTACCCGAAATCGGCGAGCGTGTATGAAGAGAGTGATGAGTGTGGAGGAGGCGAGAGAGGTATGTAAGGATCGTAGCCAATGGAAATCTCTAGTCTCTGCCTACCCCTACGGGAGACAGGCGTGATGATATGTATGTATGTATATAATTGACCCTTCACACTCTTGTGGCTGTATTTTGAAACTGCCTCTCAGTCTCTAGTAGGGGTGATTGTTCAAGAAACCTCCAGGTTTCTGACCATCAGGTGGCAGCCGAGACCACGTAAAACGTAACACGTAACACCGAATAAAATTAAAAGTGCACAAAATAGGCCAATCAACGGGATGGTACTCGAAAGGTGATTTGAATCGACTGATTTCCAAACAAATCATTTTATTTTTATTTAATTTATATTAAAAATTTTGCGATGATTTGTTTGGAAATCAGTTGATTTATTGTGTCATCGTAAATCATCGCAAAATTCTTGATTTAAACTAAAAAAAATAGGATTTTTTGTTTGGAAATCTGTCGATTCAATTCACTTTTCGAGTACCATTCCTTTGTTTGATGGTTTTCCATCATGCACGCATGAGCGTCTAGGGTGCGCCTTAGAACCACGCAAGATCCAGTGAGTAATAAGCGAGACAGCGCAATAAATGATGTAAGGCGACATCTCTCTTAATCTTTCTTGCTCTTGGTTTAAGAGATGGTGGTAAGCCACCTGGTGGGATCGTGGTCAATCGCTGGTCATTGAATACATAAAAAGTCAGCGAATCGCTAGAATCTTATATTTTGTACCAAACGGAAGAAGATTGCGCAAGCCACCTTTCTCACAACCTCTCAACCCCAGCATACCTGTCGCATAGAACACTCAGCATTTGCATACAATAGAAAATAACCATAACTCATGATGATAGAGTTGCTTTTCCCATGCTCCGATGTTGGATAATTATGGTTTTGATTGATTGGAGAACTTTAATTTTAAGAACTTTTGACAAATTTTTGTTTTGACCAGTCTCTAGTTTGACAAATCAGGTATTTGACGAGTATAGGGACAAATCAATGATTTTACTAGTTTCCTATTGTCTGCGAAAACAAAAGAGCTTTTTTAATTTGTGATTGGAGTTGGTCTTAGATATAGATATTTGGAAGAAGATAGGGGAACGTGATCCAGAAATACGACGAAATTTGGTAAAAAAAATTGGTAACAGACTATTTCTAAATTTGTTGCTGTAAACCACAGTAATACCACTGCTAGTCATCATCATCATTTCGTGAAGGTGACACGGTGATTCGACCCTGGTGTCAAAGTTTTTCGGAACCGGCTCTCGACCTCTGATGTGGTTGGTGGACTGCTAGCAAATAAGCATTTGATATGAACTTAGTGGAAAATAATATTTTAATTTGAGTTGTAAAGGTTTACCAACAAATGTTATAAGTCACCAACCGGTTTTCTGCTAAATGGTGAAGGGCTGACATTAAACATGATAACATAAGAATGTTGGAAACTGGACTTCCATTCATTTGAAGATATAGATTGTAGTTTCGAAAGGGCATCGACTCTACATCGACTGTATGCATACGGTACGATGGCCGGCGTCCTAGATACGAGGGGCTCTATTGCAAAAATCTGATGGTAGGAACTTGCGAAATCCAGTTCCTAGGTTTCTGTATCTGTGATAAGATCTCACTAACTAGTTCGTATCGTTACCAGCACAGGCCTATTTGAATTTTAGAACTTGTTTGAATTTGGATTCCCGAGAATTCGTCGAATATTAAAAAGAAGTAAATTATGTACATTTAAGATTTTCGTTTATTTTTCTAGAACTGGTTTGAATTTGGAATTCTGATTTGGTAATTATTGAAAAAAAAAGGTAAATGAAATCAGGTTTCGTGTTTATCTGCAGTTTTACGGTCACATTTGTCCAAATATTTACATATCAGGTTTGTTTGGCTGTCTCTTAGGCATTTAGCTAGTACCTAATAACACATAGGCAACCATACTATTCTGCTTAAAAAAAAACATACCTATTTGGCCTACATGTTCTGGACCGACCTTATGAAGTTAATGTTTGAGTTAATTCCAAGTAAATATGATTCCCTTATCATTCTATAATCTGTGCTTATATATACCTATTTTAGGACAACTTGCAACTAGACACATTCACTAACACTTATTTTCCGAGGCAGCTCAAATCCGGAAACCCGTAGGTACTCTTAAGTTCATTATTTAGGTCAATAGTAGGTACTTGATATGAAGGCTGTTTAGGCAATTTATTAGTACTGCCTATTCATACTGTGTGCATGTAGGAAGATCTCAACAATTTCAGGTATTATTTAGCTTAACAAAACCAATAATTAATACCCGTCCACCTACTAAATAATAGCCTACGTAAAACTTATCTTAAATGCACCTAAATAACTTGCAGATTCTAAATTAATGACAAAATTAAACGTTATAACAAAAGGTCAACAAAACAAAAACCATCGATCAAGATTCAAAATGACGCATACTAGCGCCATCTGTTAGCGCCAGGTGACATCACTTACTAATGGATTAATAATAATTGACTTCACTTGCCGCCAATTTTAAATTCTGAAACTTTATGCCGTTGCAATAAAGTTCATTATTGTAAATTAATAGGTGACTAATTGAATGGGCTTGTTAATGAAGATGTGTAATTATTTTAGTCACAACACAGGATGTAAATCATACTCTTACTTCTCGTTTTGTATGCCGTAAACAAACAATACTAGTAGTTGCTAAAATAGATTAACTTTATTTGCCTTGTTCGGCCTTGTTTAAGTATTTTTATTTCTAAAGGACTACAAAATGGGGTTTTTCAAAAAGGGCGTGAAAAGATCTCTTAATGGTCGGCAAGGCGCACGTGACACCCCTAGTGTTCTACGCGTCCATATATAGGGTGAACTCAAATCAACTGCAAATATTTTAAGGGTAGATTTAGACCACCATACTGAACAAATTTTCCAAATAAACTTATATAAAAATATGAAATTTTTTTTTTTACTCTCCATACTTAACTAGACAGCTGATTCTCAAATTCCGATATAAGTTTTTTTGGAAAAGTTTTTCAATTTAGTGGTCTTGCAGTTGATTTGAGTCCATCTTATATACCGGTAACCGCTTTCCATCATCATCCCATCGATGGGCCGTGTGCCTTTTGGCCTATCAAATGGTATATAAAAGAAATCTGATTGAGTAAATCTTTACATGGAATTTAGTTTCTTTTTTCAGTACTCCATATTGTTTAAGTGTGAAATCATTCGTTAAGGTCCCAACGGAACGAAAAACACTGGCAGTTTTATACTGCCCGCTGCAAGCATCAAAAAGAATTTGGAATCGGTCCGGCATTTTTTTCTTTTTTAATCTATGCAGCATAATTGTGCAAAGGCGAGCCCTATTCCTGGGAATCGTATACCTGCAGCATAATAAAGCATAGCATAAGTTTTCGTAGCAAGTGTGTGTTTCCCAAAAATAAAACTTATTTATTTTTATTTTTAGTCTATCGATTTATATGATAAATGATCTTTTTTTGATTGACCTGGGTCTTGGATATATGTATTTGTTATAAAATATAGTATCGTTGAGTTAGTATCCCATAACACAAGTCCCAAACTTTCTTTGGGGCTAGCTCAATCTGTGTGATTTGTCTCATTATATTTATTTATGTAAATATAATATAAGTAACTTGCTTTTTGTTTGTATGTACGTAGGTACATCTAAGGCTTCAACCGTTGTTGATGTTGACTTATGCATATCTCTTCGCCACTCTCGGTGGTCTGTCTATATGTCTGTATGTATATTTATGGTAATTAAACTGAGTTATTGCCTTTAGAAGTGCATGCACCATTGAACATGCTAATGTACGCGTTACATGATGTTCAGGAATTTCTTTATATTTACGCAATTCTTACATACTTATATAATTATTGTAATATTTATCATAACATCTAAATAAAGAACTTGTAGGCGCGGTTGTTGGTTTACGACCGGGAATCACGGGTTTTAATCCTACGAAAAACAAACTATATATATGAAGTCTTCATCGACCAGCCGAGAACACAACCAGGAAAGCGCTTAGATGAGAGAGAGAAAGATCGAAGTCGAAGTCGTCATCACTTGTGTGATAATAAAGATGTAATGTAGTGAATGCCGTCTGACCTCAGTAACCTTTTTACAGGAAAACCAGACAAATAGGTACATCATCTGGGTGTGTCCAACACTGTTATTATTTTCAGGCTGCCTAAATTCACAGACAGATAATTATTTAGCGATAACAGCTTTACGTGTATACGAAATTTCAGGAAGATTGGTTCAGTAGATAGGGCGCCGCGTGAAGAGGTAACAAATAAATAAATATATACATACAAACTCACTCTCGTATTTATTATATTAGTTGGGATAGGTAAACCCGTTATAAATGGCTCCTCGTGTGGTACTATTATCTATTCTGTACTATTACCAACTTAATCATTTGCATAGACTGATTAAGCAACCAGTTTTCCTTAATAGGCCTGGGACCTCCACTTAGCTGTCTATTCAATCTGACCATTACAGATATATGACCTAGGGCTATAAAACTATATGTAGCATCTATGTATAATAGTCAAAGTAGAGGCCAATTACGACATATGGTCGGGAAAGTTCTTTTTGAATTTTATATATGGACATAAAAACATTTATCTGGACTCATGCAGAGTCCTATGAGGTGAGTTCTATGAAGAGCTCATAGCGATAACGTGAGCGCGGTTCAAGTAACGGCGAGTGCGCGGTCACGCTTGGATTGGTCGCCATTAGTGGCATTTAATTAGGCATCTGACATAGACTGCTATTTAGCTATAACAGCTGAGACCAACGGTTTAACGTGCCTCTAGAAGGACGGAGAAGTTCAATATAGAAATGCCACTAAGTAATAGCGACCAATCCAAACTAGAACGCACTCGCCGTCACTTGACGCGCGCATTCATTACAAACACGCACGCTAGGCTATCTAACTCCTCCTATCTACCACAGAAGTACTTAACTTTGTGATTTGAAGGTGGTTAAACCAAAATGTGTCTAAACCCTTATAGAAAAAAGGGTACTTTTTATAATTATAACCTATTAGCTGTACCTCTGCTACCATGGGAATTCCGGGATAAAATATTGCCTATGTGTTGAGGGTCTAAAATCTCCATTGCGAATTTCAGCCAAATCGGTTCAGCCGTTTTCCTGTGAAAGAGTGGGAAACATCCATACATTCTTACAAACTTTCGAGTTTATAATATTAGTAGGATTTCTCTAATTTTCGCGATTATACGAGTTTAAAGCAGTTGTTTTTCTTTAGATTTCAGACCGGCATGGAAAACTACTATAGACCTAATAAGATTATGTCATCTACATACAGTTGCAATATGGCGCATGCAAGGAGGTACATCGAGCCCAAGGCTTTTACAAAACAGGCTCGTCGCGCTCTGGATACCGGCGTAATGACACGTGACGTGACGACTGACAGCTTTTTCATGTTTATTAAGCAGTATTTGACATTTAATCTTCTTCTTAGCGAGTCGACTCTGGCAAATTTATATTTGTGAGGACCAGAACTCCGCCACTGATAAGGCGTTGTCAGTGGCTTCGTATAGGTCCCCGAGCGTGCATGTGGCTGGGCATGCAGGGCACGATAAAAGATGTGCCATGGTCTGGGGAGAGACACCACATCTGCAGGTCTCCTCTAAGCTGTACCCCCATCTGTACATGTTGTCCTTGCTTAGGCCAACCTGGGTCCGGAGTCTGTTTAAGGACTTCCATGTAGGCCATGGCAGATCATGTCCAGGGGGAAGGGGCAATTAAATGTCTTGACTCAATGGCAAGACATTTAAAATCTATACATAAAATAAAATAGTACAAAAATGCTACTACTAATTCCTACGGGAACGGGAGTGAAGCTTACGCGGCACGGCAACAATTAGTAAATATATAAGATATTTATATATTTCATTTGTATATGGTTAAGAAAATTTCTGATAGGCAGTAGCCTCGGAAGTAACTATAAGCAGCAAAAACGATTCCAATTAATTTATTGCAATTCATATTACTATATATACAAACTGCGAACATCATCCCGCTTGCCAACCATGGCTAGAATGAAAACAACCCTCCCAATGAATAATTTTTGGGGGAGGCCTGTGTCCGCCATTAGACAGTGCAGCTGAAATTAACATGACAATTTATTTCAAAATTAATTCTTCAGCTCTTATTTTCATTTCAAGTACTAGAATTTGTCATTTCCTTTCTGCTAATAAAATAAAATTGTTGCTTTTTTGGCCAGTGTAAAAGACATCAACGCGTATATCTTGAAATCATGAAGAAAGTGAGAAACAATTGTTTTTGTTTTGAAAATTATACTTAATTTTTTGCTATTTATTAATAAAAAATAACAAATAGTTTTCATTATACTTACCATAAACCACTAGGGTTATATACCGGTTTTTGATGGTGTCATAGTCAACATTATTTACCTTTATTATTGATCCCTTTGGATCACATTCACTTAATTACTTACCGAACTAGTTAGTACTAGTTCTAAAAGCGAGTAAATATTAGAACCTCTCAATGTCACAGTACAAGTAACTTTTGATTTAATTTCACATTCTTAATCTTGTTACATATTCAAACAAGACATGTAACAGTATTAAACGTTGTGCCATATTGTCATTGATATATCGTTACTCATTTACATAATCAATTATTGCATCTTATAAATAAACAAACAAACAACTCGACTATCAAATGTAGTTTAAGGTCGGTCACCAAGTAAAAAACGTAATAGACCGATCCTAGATATACATATACAATCCAATAATACTAGGAGTGAACGAAGGCCGACTGCGTTTTGCAATGTTCTCAAGCGTTATAGTAAAATTTTACTTAACATTGCAACTCGTGGGTTTAGCGTGAAAAATTTAATGTGAGACTAAGTAATATTATCTTTATTTTAGTGCTGTTTTCTATATATTTTTTTAATTTTATTATTTTTGGTAAGATTCAGCATCGTTTTTTGTTATAGTTTTAATGGTTTTAGAATAAGTACCTGGGCGATCGAGCTTCGCTCGTTTTATGCAGAAAGACTTTTTGCGTAAAAATATGGATAAAATGAGTTGTCCCAGACATAGAACCTGCTATCTTATGTTTAAAAGAACTTATGTCTAAAATATCAAAGAAACCGTTAGAGCCGTTTTCGAAAACGCAAGTACAAATAAATTTATAAATAAATATTTCTAATATTGTTTAATAATAGTAAGAGTTATTGATATAAATTTTATCAAATTGTAAATATCAAATTCAAATTGTTTATTTTCAATATAGGATATTCTTATCACTTATTGACGTCAATTGTTACTTATTTTAAGTTTACTACCACTTCCAAAGCGCAAGTGGAGAAGAAGTGGCGCCACAAACTCCACTGCAGCATTTTCTTCAGAAAGGTCAATTTACAAAAGTTGAGTCAAATCAGACGAGTTTACATTTGATAATTTTTATAATCACAATAAGTTTATTATTAAATTATAAAAAATTGAAGATTATTGAAATCAACAACACCTCAGGGTTTGTTATGAAAATTAACGTAATAGAAAACGTTATTCCAAATTCACAATATTTTCAGCAGGACGCGGGAATAAATAATCACGGAAAGGATTTTATTTCAGCGTTTGTAAAACTTTAAAACAGGTAGGTATTGTAAAGCATAGATATTTGACATTTGATGACACGCAAGTATCGTCCATGGCCTTTAGCGTTTCCAAGTATTCTCATGATATTTAAAACTACTTAATATAACTGGTTACCTATGCACCAATGTCATTTCAGGACGTTTTTTAAACAGTTAGATACCTACTTATATTTTTTGCAAATGCTATTTAATTTTAGGTAATGAAAATAAAAGGAGTTGAAATGGAAACAAGACGGTATCTCTAAAAACAGCCAAATATATGAGTTTCAGTGTACTTAATTACCCATCCCTTGTCCAACTAAAATTTTATACACATAATGTTTCCTAATAAAACCAATTGCCTGAAGTCAAAATTAAAAAAAGCTTATTAAAAACTCGTTTTACTGTATCCCTTACTATACAACTACTTTGATGTACCTAAGTAACTTATATAACCTTATGATAAATAATACTTTATTAAATAAATGGCTCTAGCGCCGGGCGGGAACGGAAAGTGAAAGTTGCTTACCTCGAAATCGCCTCGCTCCCGCACCACCATTACTTTTTTGAAGAAAATCTGGGGCATAATGTCACCTCTGACCTCACTTAATGCTAAAATCCAAACTCAATTCACTCGCAATAAACGCTTCCAAATTTAAATTTCGTAAGTAAATATTTATTGTTTCTGTTTCACTTCAAAACAATGCCACTGGCCGGCACGCACTCCAAAAAATAAAAAATAAAGATTTATTGGCGCGAATTCAAATGTCAATAACTTTTTATTCATGAGGCACAAGCACAATCGATTGTCATTGATGAACAATGTTCAGGATTACGATTATAGGTAGTCACGTTTCCGTGAGCAGAATCGATAAGCAGGTTCAACAGATCTCGCACTCCGTCAACAGTCATCAGAAGTGGGATTTGAACACAGACCTTTCCCTTCTAACACTTTGTAAGCAACTAAACTACACAACAAGTATAATGTTTATAAGTATGACTCGGTGTAGGACCGACTGTCGCAATACTCGATGATATTCGCATTTGGAGACCGTATAACTGAACCAATAAAGTTGTAACTTGTTTGGCAAAGTTTTTAGAATTTGTGCAAAATACAAGTTTGTCTTAGATGCAATACCTAAGCTAGCTCAAGATGTTAATGTTGAAAATGTGATGGAAGTACTAACGAGTTTTGAAAAAACTTGAGAAACAAGTCTGCAATTTTATTCTCCTTCGTTTCTCTGCCTTAGGCTTATAAAATTATAAATCGCATCCGCAGTTACCGCCGTCAATTTATTGCATAATCTTGGTATAACAGCTTCATAGCTATTTCCTTTTAAAATGTAACATAATAAAAATAAGAATTATCAAAATTTATGAGTCTATGTTATCCTTTGATTGGAACTATATTATAAGATCTAGTCACAGAACAAATATTTTAAAATAATATAATTTGTTTCGGAAATAACTTGCAACCAATCACTTAAGTATTTAAGTAGATTAAATAAATAGAATGATTGACGATTAGGGACAACTTAAAAAGTATCACCGCGCGTCCATCTTACGCGGGATAAATGCTTAATTGTATAAAAACCTATAAAAAATACATATAGATAAGAGTAATAAAATCTAAAAAATATTATTCAGCCAAATTGAGAACCTCCTCTTTATTTGGAAATCGGTTGAAAAGTAATCGTGCAATGCCTGATTTTCGTTGCTTAAATTGACGCTTTATCCGAAATAGTACTTGTGTAGTACAGAATTTAGAAATATTAACAAAAAGTGGCATACATAGCGCACGAAAAACGTGTCACTAGTTTGGCTTGCACACAGAAAAATGGGCGGGGAATTCGATTGCGTCATTTATTGCCACTGTTATTGGTCGATATATTAGGTGGCTTTGTTGTAAACTACGTAATACATTTCTATTAAGGTGTGGTGTGGTTTACATGGGTTTACATGTATTAATTGAAGATAAAAAGAGAGAATACGCTAGCCACACTGATCCTGGAACTGTCCGCGTGAAAACATTTCTATTCGGATAATTTCTCTGCTCTGTGTTGTGTACTTTACATACAAGTAAGCTAGAATTTAAAATCATACGGCTCCTAAGCTACTAGATCTGTGATTAGGTAATATCGAAACGGCAGTATAATTAGAAATTTATTGTAGTCTTTGCATCGTAAATATTAATTCATTACAGCTTTTACATGCCTTTGACAGGCCATTGTCGAAGTCAGTTTCTCCATACACCATTCATACACGTCAAACGCCATTCAATCACTTTTCAACGACGGCTTATTACGTAAAATGTAGTAAAATAAAGTTTTTTAACTTCGGTCCGACATGCGAATGTTTGAAGCTCATATTAAAATAGATGGTACAGTGGGCTGCAGAAAAATCTGACCCCCTTCCAATAGCGATACTTGTGGCATGGGGGTCAGATTTCTCTGCAGCCCACTGTACTAGGAATCGTCCGAGACTAGCTGAGACGAGCTTCGTGGCGTAATGGCGCGTGCCTGCCCGCTACTGAGGAGGTCCCGGGTTCGATCCCCGGTCAGATCAAGATGAAAAATAATCATTTTTCTGATTGGCCTGGGTCTTGTTGGTGTAATATAAGTATTTCTATAAAATCGTTGAGTTAGTATCCCATAACACAAGGCTCGAACTTTCTTTGGAGCTAGTTCGCCTATTGTGCTATACAACTGTATTTTGTACAATAAAGTTTAAATAAATAAATAAAATCAAGTTAGCCCCAAAGTAAGTTCAAGACTTGTGTTATGGGATACTAACTCAACGGTACTATATTTTATAACAAATACATATATAGATAAACATCCAAGATCATTTTTCGTCTTGACCTGACCGGGGATCGAACCCGGGACCTCCTGAGTAGCGGTCAGGCATGTTAACCATTACGCCACGGAGGTCGTAATATATATATTTGCCGTTGTGGTAATTTTGAGAATTCTAAGTATATGGTTAAGAATTTGTTACTACAACAACTTTTTTCCTAAATTGTACTTTCTAGGTCAATCAACTAAATGATTTGTAAGAATGAAGATACTTACTATGAGTATGTTTGTTTGTTACGCTTTCACTCAATTTCGCATAAATATAACCATAAAAGTATTAAGACGGACATACCTTTCATCCCGCGATAAAGCACTGTCCCCGAGGGAAACATACTTACGCAGGCGAAGCTAGTTTTTTATATTATTTAGGTACGGAATCACTAAGTATGAGATTTTATAAACGCAGACGCTAGCGACTGCGTTAAGACTTTGTATCGAATTTCATAGTTGCCTTACTATCCGCCAGACTCCTATATAGAGGTCACGCTAAATCGCTTTTTACAACATTCATTGATTATCGATACAGGTGTGGTCTATTCTAAAGCAAAACTACAACTCACAAGTTACCTACTAAATATTTATGTACTAAATGTAAATAAATATTTAGTAACTTATTGCTTTATCAGGTAATTTTAACCGCAATCAGACTCAAACCAGCACGATTCACGACTTAGGTCTGACTAGGCAATAGGCAAAACCTAGGTTATTTGGTAGTTACTAGAAATATTTGCCAATCAGGAGTAGGTATTATAGGTATATTCGTGAGAAAATGTGCAACATTGCGGTTCTGTTCAAAGCACTGGATTCATTACATTTTATGTAAGTACATAATATCATGTGGGTACTCCGATTCCCTAAGAAAAAGATTTAAGTAGTTCTAGAGGGTTGAAAAAAAAATTATGATTAAGATTCAACTTATTTAAGGCGAAAAAAGAGTGTGAATTATTAAATCACATTTTTTTTTAGGTAAGTATTTTCAATATACCACAAACTGATTTAGTACTTTATTTAAGTGATCGATAGATGGCGTTAATATGTCTCAGTATTACGAGGACTCTATTAGTACAACCATCGATCACTATCACACATCACTACATATCACTATCACTACATCGTATAAAACAAAGTCGCTTTCTCTGTCCCTATATCCCTATGTATGCTTAAATCTTTAAAAATACGCCATGGATTTTGATGCGGCTTTTTTTTTATTGATAGAGTGATTCAAGAGGAAGGTTTTTATGCCCATGCGAAGCCGGGGCGGCTCGCTAGTTCTATATAATCTGTACAATAAAACAACAAACTGCTAAAGAAGAGCTCTAGCAATGTAGTTGATGGAACCGAGAAAACGTTATGATGAAATAATGTGAAATATTAAAATTAAAATGTGTCTAAGTAGGTATCTAGGTAATGCCACAAACTATAGTTTGTGGCATTACCTAGATACTGTTTCAGTAGCCAAACCACAAGTAGGGTAGCTAGGTCTCTGGGCACTGGGTAGGTATGTCAATAAAATTAAATGCATTACATATTCCACATTGACCACAGCATAACATACTTACCCAGTTCCATAATACATGGTATGTTACCGCTCTTTACTTGTGTAGTCTATATTGTGGTCTACTTACGCGGGACCCATACAAAAATCTAATTTTTAATACCATTCAGTAGGTGAACAGGCATATGGCCCGCAGCCTTTTACATCCCACTGTTGGGTATTAGGACTTCGATCAATTTCTTATTTCGATACAATTTTGGAGATGATGACGCTATTAGTGGCATTTTCTATCTTGAGCTCCTCCGTGCTTCGTTAGGCTATGTCAGATGCCTTTAGGCAGCCTGAAAAATCTGACAGTATTGGTCATTAACACACCCGGGTCATGTTCCTGTGGTTTCCCTGTAAAAAGGGTTCCGGAGGTCAGACGGCACTCGCTCCAATGTAATAACTAGTTCCGCCAAATCAGGACCATGATTAATAGCGTACCCTAGTCTCTGAAGCGTAAGCTGAAGATGCAACCGGGAAACACGCTCGGTCGAAGAAGATTGGAGATGATGATGACAGATACAGAGACTTTCACATTTATAATTATGGTATGAATTTTTACATTTATGTAGGTTTTAGGTATTTATATGTAAAACGTAAAATGCATTTATTTTTTCTCCAATACAGTACAAATATAAACAGTAAAAGATATTAGTGAAGTTCTGATGTGCTCCGGAGACTGGAGACTGTTGAAGGCTAGGCCTGTGTCACAGTTCACCAGTGCTCTCTCATCCAGAATAAGTAGGTAAGTTTGTTGGACCAAGTCACAGTGCCAGCAAGTAAAAGCATAATTCAAAGTTAAGGAAATGCAAGTGTGACCCAATCCCACAAATTGTCAAGTAAATGTAGAGGAACAAAAACATTAAAAAGATGAACATAAAGCTATCAACTTAATTATTCACAATAACAGGTATATAAAATTGTATTTTATTGGTAGTAGAAGTTAGCAATAGTAATATGTAACAATCGCTAATACCAATGAAAACCTAAAATAGTAGTTACACGCTAAATATATGACATATTTTCAACTGTAAGGTCACAAGCAAATTTTCTGTTCCATCGTAATCAAGACTTTTTAAATGAGTGATTACCGTAGATTTACAGGAGATACGAAGAGAAACAATAGAAAGAATAGAATGAAGCCTATTATACAAGATATTTTATAAGCTATGTAGAGACTGTAGGTATGTTATTTTGCATGCACCGTGTATGCATAATTGCAATGCAAATAAAGTGTCACGCACGCGCTGTCAAATTTATACTATTAAGTACGTGCCAATAGCACTCGTATTACAGTAGCGTGGTGAAAGTAGTGATTAGTCCAGAATATGAGATATAATTTTCATTTTATAGTCTACCACGGGCTACGAAGCTATACGGCTTATGCAACTGGGTTAGCGCTTAGATGAGCCATTATTTTCATCTTTTTTGGGATGCTCGATAGCCTGACGTATGTGTCATATCATAAACTTAGGTTGTTCCAATAATTGCCAAGGGAATTAACGGACTACATAAGTATGCATGCGTTGATGTCTAGATTGTTAATTGGCATATGTGTTCCGAACTACGTAAATAAAACGCAATACAGGAAACCAGTGAGGTGAACCATTTGTACCTCATGATGTGCCAACTGCAGCATATCGCCATTTTGAACCACTTTCATGTAAAATTAGATGACATTATGAGGTGTTATATTTCTTGGATGGGATTGTTCTATGACATTTACGAATATTTTCACGGAATTAAGAAAATATTAATAAGAAGTGGCATAGCGCACGAAATGTGTGTCATTGGTTTGGCTTGCAAGCCAACGTTTTATTCAGAAAAAATGGGCGGGGAATTTGATCGTTTTATTGCCACTGTTATTGGTCGATAATATTAAGTGGCTTTGTTTTAACTACGTATTAAACTTCTAATAAGGTGTGGTGTGGTTTACATGAGTTTACATGTAAGTATTAATTAAAAATAAGAAGAGAGAATACGCTGCCACACTGATCCTGGAACTAAATCCGCGTCAAAACATTTCTATTTGGATAATTTCTCTGTTCTGTAGATATTTTAGTTTAAGTAGGTACGTGTTTTGTAGTGACGGACAAGCTTGAGGGGAATCGACTAAATGATACACATTTTACGAAAGCCAGCAGTACCTTGGGAACAAAATGTCTGGCAATGCCGCCTCCTTTAGGGCTTGGTGGAAGGGCCAAACCAAAAAAATGCTGACTTGACGTTGCGGCGTAGAATATGCGTGATAATGGCATCAACACCAAGGATGGCAAAGACTGAACGAAGTGGAGTAGAAAAAGTAGGAAACCGTTGAGAGACCCTGGGCTCCGAAGAGACCAGCTGAGTGCAACTGGGAAAGCGCTAGGACGAAGGAGAGGTATGCGGTTTCTCGGTTGCAAGCGTTGCAACACAAGCATGAATTAGGCCTAGATTTTTTTTTTGGATCTGTAATATTAACCGGTAAAACGATAAGATGATGAAGAGATATTCACCTCTAAATCCGTGTGCCTGTTGCTTACTTCATATAACTATCTAAAATTTAAGAGCTGTGCTCTGTCAATGGAAGGAAAAAGTGGGAGTCGTGTCGTGTCGTATCAGGAAGTGAAAAGGCTAGCGGAGGATAGAAACACCTGAAAGAGACTCCACCGACAAGAGTATACATGAATTAAATAAAAAAAAAACCTGTATCTTTTCCGAGTTAATGTTGTAACTTTGACAACCAGAAAAGCCATAATAGTGTCAATAAACTAATTTATTGAACTGGGAATTTTATTAGCTACCCTAGTAAATATACCATAGAGTCAAGACAAAAGAGCTTCCCTAGTAAGTTACACTAAAAAAAGTCCTCGTAGAAATGGCTGACCCATTATTTTTAATAGGTGCTTATACTTAGTACTTATTTTTCTATAATAGTTCACGACGGTGGACAAATTTATATATCATAAACAGTTTTAAGACTAATTCATTACGTACTTACATTTAGGTCATATCCAGTTCTTATCCATGACCGCTTAGTCAGGATACTACCGACATACTTCCTCCTCCATCGAGTTAACAGCCCATCGTTTTTCTTCCTAGAAGATCTCCGGGTCACTGTGTTACGTTCCATTTCGCATCACAACACAAACGTCAATGTACTTAAATCATCCAATATTTTCACACAAACACGATAGGTGCAGTCCGCGGATGTGATAAAACTAAATACATTTAAAAACAAATCTTGACCACTGACCACATTAAAGTGTTATATAAAATGTAACGAAGCGACGCGAATTAATTGAGTCTTTCTGCATAGATTACTCTAAGCCGTAACTAGTGCGTCACACGCGTAAACTTCATTAAAAAAATAGAAAGTATATTTTATCTATGATAGTAAAATTGTAAAAAAGTACGCGGCAGGAAATTACGAAAAAAGTTTTGGCGCGCAATTTTCAGGAGTCTACAGATCAGAACCGTCGTACTGTGACTAAACTTGCTTCGCTAATAATAAATGTTAGAGTTTATTGTCGCCTTATTTGTGTTACGGTATGTTGGAACGAATACAGGAGCGTGATTTGAATACTTCGACCATTGTCGTTTCGATACCTATCGCTAACAATGCCTGTACATGCTCCATTATTCGTCACAACACAACACACGTCGTCGGTCAGCCCACATGTTAGTCAATTTCCCTAACCTAAATACCTGATCAAGGACGTACCGCTTACGTGGGAAATAGGTCAATTGGACAAAAATGGTCTGGTGGCTTACCACCATCTCTTAAAACCTTGCTTGCTGGATCTTGATCCAGTGAGTAAGCGAGATGTCGCCTTACATAATGTATTCCGCTGTCTCGCTTACTCACTGGAACTTGAATGGTTTTAAGAGACGGTAGTAACCCCCCTGAAGCTATAGAAACATATTAAGGACTTATTCATCATCATTACAGTCCACTGTCCACTGCTAGACATAGGTCTCCCCTAAGGATTTTCAAAATGACCGGTTGGAAGCGGTCTGCATCCAGCGCCTGCCTGCGACCTCCTTCATGTCATCTGACCATCCGGTCGGTGGGTGGGTGCCCGATGCAACGGGTGTATGGTCGCCATTCGAGAACCTTTCTGCCCCATCGGCCATCGGTTCGTCGCGCTATGTGCCTCGCCCACTGCCACTTCAAAGAGCTAATCCACTGGGCTATGTCAGCAACCAAACCAAAAAGGATACAAGCTTATTTGAATTGGTTACATCTTCCCAATGACGTCGTAAAAGGCGACTAAGGGACGAATCTGTAGGTATAACAGAGTTTAAAATTTCTTTGTACCCCCCTCCGTAAGGGGAACCAGCCACCAATCGGACAAATTCCTGACCCCTCCTGATGGTGGAATCCTCATTCCACCAAGAAGGTGTTTCCAAGGCTGGCAACTTGTTGACTCCCATCAGGAATGATTTGGCCGATAATAAAAATAATCTTATAATCATATGACATCGCCTTTTAGCGGATCCCTTGCTCGGTATTCATAGGATTTTGGATGAAAATGATCCTAACTCCTGTTACCCTTTCTCGTTTCTTCTCTTCTTGAGATTTCTTTAAAATAGGCAGCACTCTTATTTTTCTTTTCTCTATTCTGTTGGTATGTGTCTTACTGTGTATGAATTTAGTCTATACATATAATAAGACACTAAAATGCGAGTGTCTGTACATTAAATATTTTTCAAAAAAACTGATAGCGTGCGATTAAAAAAGAGTAACAGAAACCAAAAAGACAGTTTTTGGAATTTTTGTCTGTCTGTATGTATGTATGTATGTCTGTCTGGTACGTTATAACTTCGAAAATACTCAACCGATTTAAACGCGGTTTTCACAGTTGGATTAAGTACTTATAATTAGGAGCGTTGTCAAAACTTTGTTTCGTCAAAATCGGTTGAGGGAAAAAGAAGATATGGTCGATTGAAAATTTACTTCAAACACTGCTTCAAAACTTTTAATGCGTTTACTTACGTTTAATTTAATTTAGATAAGGCTAGGATTTCTACTTTATATTATCCATATCAATAAAGAAGAAAACACGCACTGCACCTATTAATTTTAATAAAATAACACATTAAATTTGATCGTAAATTTAGTAACATAAAATCTCAATAGATGGCGCTGACTCACTTTACAACTCGCTATGGTTACGTTTTCGCATTATGATATAGCAGATTGAAATTAACCTTAGCGAATTGAAAAATTTAATTGGTATTGGTTCTTTGGTTGTTGTCCATTGATTGGTTTGGTAAATGGACGGTTAGATTCGCTATTGTTAGTTGTCTTGCAACAGTTGCAACAGACCACTATACTGAAGAACTTTTCCAAATTAACTTATATCGAAATACGAAATTTTATTTTTCACTCCATACTAAACTAGATCAGCTGATTCTCAATTTGTATGGGAGGTCAAAAATTTTTATTCGTATTTCGACATAAGTTTATTTAGGAAAGTTGTTCAGTTGAGTGGTCAGTCTGAATCTGCCCTTAAAATATTTGCAGTTGATTTAAATTCACCTGATATAAGGAATTTTAATTATTTTAAATAATGCCTAGGAGGAAACGATCTAATCTGGCGCATCATTCCAGAATAGCTAAAAGCAGAAGGTTAGCTAGATCTCAAGAATCGAATGCGGATAGACAGATGCGACTCGATGAAGATAGGCAACGCCATGCATTGTCTCGGTCTTTAGAAACTTCTTTTGACAGAGAGTCTCGGTTGTCCGCTGACCGCGAGCGTCATGCGTCATCTCGGGCTTCGGAAACGTTTACCGAAACTCAAGGTTTTGGCGGAAATCGTCGGGGATGAAGTGATTTACACGTCATATAACAGTGTTGTGCATCAGGATGATGCTACCACCTACCCTATCGAGTTTTTGAGTTCATTGGCTGCAAGTGGTCTTCCTGCTCATAACATTACCCTTAAAGTCGGCGTTCCCATTATGCTCCTAAGAAATCTTTCTCCGCCTAAACTATGCAACGGGACCCGACTCAAAGTAACGGTTTTGCAGCGCAACTTAATACAGGCCGAAATTCTCACAGGGTGTGGTTCAGGCGAAACGGTGTACATACCTCGAATACCACTCATCCCCAACAATTACCCCTTTCAATTTAAAAGCACCCAGTTTCCAGTTGCTGTATGCTTTGCTATGACGATAAATAAGTCGCAGGGACAAACCCTAAAAGCAGCTGGCATCGACCTAAGAACAAGATGTTTCTCGCATGGACAACTGTATGTGGCTTTCTCGCGGGTCAGTAGCGCCGAAAATCTATTTTTATTAGCCTCTGAGAGAAGAACTGCTAATGTTGTCTACAAAGAGATTCTTTGAACTTAACTCTGAAACATGATATTTGTTTATATTTGAATAATGTCCTGGCTACTTCGATTGCGTCATTTCATTTCAATGTAACACAGGTTACGCGAAAGCGACTTACACGCGGGCGGAGCCGCGGGTAACAGCTAGTAAAAGAATAAACGCTAACATATCAATAAATCAAGAAGGGATTGTTGCGTGTAGCGCTTGCAACACTATTTACTGCGCTTCCCCATTCTGTGGTTTAACCAAGTAGATCTTGTAAATTGTAAGTACATATTATTATATTATACCTAGATTTACTTTATTGCTCATTATTGCTCAACGCTTAGTATGATCTTAAATTACTTGTGTGTGATGAAATATAGTTGTATACTTATGTGGTTTATTATGTAACCTGCGACTATGCCTAATAATAATAAATAAAAATAAAATATAGTCGTGTATTGATAGACATATTAGGTAGATGGTACGCTGTTTTAAACCGTACCCACAGCGTAAACCTAAGCTATTGATACGAAACACGTTCAGATATTCGAATTAATAAGAATAATCGCCAATATTTTGTGAATAATAAGTGTTGGAAAGACGTACTTAGGTACTGCGTTCGATTAAGGGACTTATTCTTTTTCACCAAAATCTGTGACCAAAATATACCTAGTATCTACCTATCTACCTAGTATAGTATCTCCTCCTTAGTCTGTGCTATCTACTTATTTCCAAACTTTGTTTCACTATTTTTTTTAATTCTTGGCAAATAGGTAATAAGTAGTAAGACACCTTTAAAATAAAAATAAGTGCTTAAGTACTTGTTCATAAGGTGTATTATATTAATTGGCACTCGAGAAAAACATAAATTTTGGAAAATAAATACAGCATTGAAGTTAATCTTAATGTTTTTTTATCAAGTTCAGTCTAATCCACCCTATTAGTTCGTGGTTTATATTCTTTACAGAAAAAAAGTTTTTGGCGGCAAGGTTTACATTAACTTAATGTAAACCTTGCCGCCAAAAACTAATAGGGTGGATTAGACTGAACTTGATAAAAAAACATTAAGTAATTTGGACGTTGTATCGCTATGGCTCCAATATTCCTGTGCCAAGATTCCAATAATTCATTCAAATACGTTACTTTACGTTATGGAATATAGTTTAATAATTAGGTATAGGGATAATAAGTATAAGAATTTCAACCTTCCCGCTAAAAAAACACTGGCTGTTTCTGTTACTAACTACGTTCTTGCCTTGCAAAAAAATTGAACTTTTTGCTATCGTTGAGTGTTATGTCACTGTCAACGTCAAGAAAAAGTCAAACAATAGAAGAAAAATTGACTAAATAAAATAATAATGTCAAAATTTTTCGACAATGATGGATTTCAAATTGTAAAAAGTAAAAGATCTTCAAGAAAACACACAAGATTACCAAATAAAAGTATTGATTTTGAAAAACAAGAAATTAACGTAGATATCGACAAAGCTATTAGGTAAGTTTCAGTTCAGATTCGATGTAAGTAATCAATGCTAGTGTTTTGAGGTTATAATATTCGGTTTTCTTTGTTTTTCAGCCGAATAAAGAGTGCTGTGGAGGATTTGAGGCATTCCGAATACTTAACTGAACTATCTAAATCCGTAAGTATAATTTTGAAGGATAGAAAGGTCTTAGAAATAGTTTGTTTTGGCCTGGGACATATTTCTGAATGCAATATTTCCAGGTATCAATTAGCCCTTTTATTAAGCTTTAAAAGCTTGTGTAATCCCCAAAAAGTTTTGGTACACGATCCGATATTTTACAAAGACGAATGTGCAATATTGAAATGTCTAAATCTTGATGTGATTGATCAAAATTATGAAGGTAGTTATAAAATTTCCGAAGAGGCTATCACAATCGCATACTTTCCTCACTGCCCCAAGCAATTGACAAATAACTTTCTTTGGAGCAACTGGAGCCCTAATCTTCAAAATTGTGTCCTGATTTGCAATAGTTTCTCTCGTTTATTAGATAATGAGCCAAGTAGAATAATATTAGAAACCGTTCCACATATATTCAAAATCCACACACACACAACAGAGATTGTGTTACAAAATAATTTTAAATATACAGATGTATTTAATGATATTACAATTCATTGCTTTCCTGCTGAAAAATTAGAAAAGATAGAACCCAGTTTTTGGATGAAAGGTGACAAACCAAGTTACGAAAACACAGAAGAATTTATAACCTCACTTATGGTTGAAAAATTGAACATTTAATTTGTTTGAAGGTGTAACAATGTCTTCAATTTCAACAAAGCCTGCTCTTATTACGCTCCGGCAGTTGCTATCCGAGATACGCAAGCAAAGTAATGCAAAGAAAATATCAGAGAATCAAATGGTTCAGTACATTTTCAGTCAGTATCGTAAATACCAAACAACTGATCAACATCTATGTAAAGCTATAGATGAGATGCATTATAAAGCTAAAACGTTTCGTGACTATTTGCATTATTCCCGGAGATATATGGAAATAAACACAGAGTACAAAGGAAAAGGTGAGAGGTCTGTAGAAGAAACTGCAAAAATGGTTGGCTTTAAATTACCACATGACCCCAAATAGCTCACAAAAGTATGTTATTAAAACTTTGTAAATACTATTAAATAGATGTGTAGTATAATGAAATAAACATGTTCAAATAAATTGTACCTAACATTTGATTTGTTTGATTTATTTATTTCTTTTTGGGATAAGATACTCACCGAATTGATAGGAAAAGAATAAAAGAAAACACTGAATTTTCAGAAAATATAGAAGTTGAAATTTGTGTATATTTTATTATGAACAAACAGACAAGGAGGACTAGGTTTGATAAATAAATACATGTAAATCGATTTCATGGCAAACAATTCTTATAAAGAGAGTAAAATCACATCCCAGTCCACGAATAGGGAATGAGCTACAATAAAAGTAGTAAGTAAAGTAGGTATATATAAAAAAAACAAGGTATTTCCAACAATGTATTTCTATAGTATTTTCTTTTGTATATAGAAGATGATAGGAAGGATTTGTACTTGTCGTAAATCAATGACACTATCAATTAATGGAAAATAATATTTTTGAAAATTACAATTTATTTTGGAATGGTTTAATCACAGTAATATTTACAAAAAGTCCGTTTTATATTTACAAAGTAAACACTACATTGTGTGGAGAGGATTTGTTGTGGATTTGTTATTACCTAACATAATAATCTCTATTAAAAAAAATATGTCTATGGTTATTGCTTGTATTCCCTCTCTAAAATCTTGGCTATGGTCTGCAGCTGCATATTGCTGGTGCCTTCGTAGATGGTGCCAATCTTCGCGTCCCTGAAGAATTTCTCCTGTGGGAAGTCTCTTGTGAATCCTACTCCGCCCATGAAGTCAATGCATTTGGAAGTCAGGGTTTGGGCGATTTCTGTAATGGAACAAATTTTTTTGAGCATATTATTATTTTGTCTGAATTAGGTGTATTTTTCTCTTCATGTTATTTTCTGGTTGATAAAATTAAATTTTAGAGCCTTTAATGTCGAAAGTACCATTGATCAGATTATGGACTCCCATTGCCCAGTAAAAATAATTTGTTTTCTGTACCCGTGTGCGTACCTTGGTTCTAAATAAGTATATTGTACTAGCTGTCGCCCTCGACTCCATCGGTTTAATCGTGAAAGGGTACCATAGAGAGACATACTTTCACAATATTTAGTATGGAAGTAGGAATTTACCTGATGCAAAGTATTTAAGTATCCACTATTATGTATTTTGTCAGAACCTAAAGTAATAAGTTAATAACCTAAGATTATTTATGTGATGTTGATGTACGTATTGTGTAGTTACCTGATGCAAAGTATTTGGCCATAGCAGCTTCTTTGACAAAATCTACCCCGTTTTCTTTGAGTCGCGCCGCGTTGTATGTCAGAAGTCGCGCTGCTTCTAACTGAGTTTGCAGGTGTGCGATCTGGTAGCTGATGCCCTGTTATTTATACAATACGTTATAGCCAGAGATAACATAATATTATACTAGAGATACTAATACAGGGTTAATTTTATACTTATACACCTTTCATATATTTCAACGCCATCTATCGACGCTGTGATACATGGTCGTTCTTAAGTGTTGGATTTGCATAGTCAAATTAATCTAAATTAAAACTGTTATTTTAATTACACAGCAGAATTTTGGATTCTTAAAATGAATTGATTACCTGTATCGCCATCTACTAGCACAAAGTATAACTATTTCTTTTACAATTACAAACCTCCCCCCCCCCCCTCCACGCACTCACATTCAATGGAATGCTATGAGATAACTGCCTATAATGTCGATACTATAGAACACGTTACCTGGAAGGAATATATGCTCTTTCCGAACTGCTTCCGATCCAGCGTGTAAGGGATGGTAGCGTCCATACAGCCCTGACACAGACCGATCATCTGCGCGGCGATTCCGATACGACCTTCATTTAGGAAACCAGCTGCATACTTGTAACTGGAATAAAAATTCAGTAGAAACGGATCAATAACTCGCCTCCTGTATAGTCCCAATATTCCAGCCTCTTGCACTATAGATGATTTAAATATGGCAATTGGACGATTTTAATTTAGAAGTGAAGTCTATAGCCATTTTCAACCAATTCAATTTTAGCCAATCAACTCTGTATGCCTCGGTATCATTGGTCCAAATATGGGGCACAGTTGCTGTTATCGTTTATTTGTAGTATAGGTCAATTGACCCTGCACACCTAGGTATCTGATGAGTTACTCTACTTTGACGAAGTTCCAGTTAGCCCCAGTAAACAAATGGAATTCGGTTTTTGTTTTTGGAAAAAAAGGTTGTGACTCGACAAAAAGTAAGAAGACGTTAGAATAGCCTTGAAACACCTGGTGGCCTACCACCATCTAATAAAACCATGCAAGATCCAGTGAGTAAAGGAGATGTCGCCTTACATCTGTATCGCACTGTCTCGCTTACTCACTGGATCTTGCATGGTTTTCAGAGACGATAGTAACCCCCCTGCTTGTCTGTTAATAGAGATGATTTCGTGCTTTTGAAGGCACGTTAACCCTTTGGTCCCGGTTCGGTTGCCATCTGGTAGTTGTAAAAGAAACAACGTCAGAGGACAAGAGACAGTTTCGAAGAACTCTGACAACAGGGCGTCTAAAGTAAATTGATCTCGTAACCTATACAATATGAATAACGGATGAAGAAGTGTTGATTAATCAATTTTCTACTTACCCTTTGCCATATTCTCCCAAGATGTTCCCCTCCGGTATCCTAACATTGTCGAAGTGTACCATGCAGGTGCCAGAAGCCCGGATCCCCAACTTGTTCTCAGGCTTGGCCACTGAAAGGCCTGGAGTCTCGCGTTCTACTATGAAGCAGGTGATGCCTTTGTAGCCCTAGAAGTTGGAGAGTCGTCACGATCAGGGATGGACAATCTTAGACTAAAAAATAACGCCTATATATATATATATATATATATATATATATATATATATATATATATATATATATATATAGCCTTTATGGAAGTACAGGCCGAAAATAAATATGGCCACCTTTTTTTATATCTCAACTAGCGACCTGCCTCGGCTTAGCATGAGCATAAAAACCTTCCTCTTGAATCACTCTATCTATTTAAAAAAACCGCATCAAGATCCGTTGCGTAGTTTTAAAGATTTAAGCATACAAAGGTATATAGGGACAGAGAAAGTGACTTTGTTTTATACTATGTAGTGATAATGATATAATAATATCTCACTTTTGATTGTAATTTTATATTTTTAGGTGTAAGGGTAACACCGTATACTTTACATTGACGACATTGTATGTGACCCACTATACATTCATAAATATCTTATTATTACTCGTATTATGTAAAAGTACGATTGCATTACGCAATGTTTGCATCTTATCATCAACGACGTCAACGTATCAACAAAATATTACGCCATTCCACTACATCTGTACTTTGTTTCTATTATTTACTCTCTATACATATAAACTTTGAGAATAAATAATCAAAGCATGATAGTAGCATATATTTACTTGGTCAACCAATTTAATATCAATACTACAAATATTTAGAAGTTCTGTCAGAAATCATTGCATAGGTATAGTATACCTCTTCTTGAGTCAATGGTTTTATCACAGGGCATACCCTTTTAACATTGACCAGTACTTGGTCACCTTCACCGTCCGGTCGTTTGTCTCGTTCGTTTTAATCACCAAAATCATCCCCAAAATTACCTTAGAAGGGTCAGCATTAGCCATAACCAGGAAAACGCCAGCGACGTCAGAATTGGAGATCCACATCTTGGAGCCATTGATGACGTAGTGGTCTCCATCTTTCTTAGCGACAGTCTTAAGGGCGAAGGCGTCTGATCCTGAGGTTGGTTCCGTAAGGCAAAAGCTGCCGGCCTGCAGGTGAAAAAGATTGATAATAGAACATTACTGTTGATGACTGAAGTAAAGCAATTACTGGCCGAGTGGTTTTAGAAGTAAACGAGCACGTTAATTGCTATTTCAGTTGTGGCTTGTTTAGTACTTTTATCTATGAGGTGACGGAGCTATATAAACAAGGTCAGTAAGAAACATAAAACTGGTATTTCAATACATATTTTCTAATATTTACAACTCTTTTCTCAGTGACTTGAAACAAAACTACGAAGTTGATAAGGCACCTACTCAGTCAGTTGTGTCCATACTTAGGTAGTTACCTATTTCGGTTTGCCTTGAACTTTTCGAAGAGGTAAATAAAGATATCGTGACTTTTCCCTAGTTTTTAACACTATAACGACCAAATTTGAATGCTTTAGTTGTTTTAAGATTTTTCTCCTTCTACTGGATTTTATATACTTTTCCCCGGATGAAAGATACCCTATTTCCTTCTTGGTTCTAAGCTACCTCCTCACCATTTTTCAGCCAAATCAGTTCAGCCGTTCTTAAGTTATAAATTTTGTAACTAACACGACTTTCTTTTATATATTTAGAAGATATAACTATTCCCATTGTTTTCTTTAACCAGACGTTTCCCTTTCTTATATAAAATTAAACGATTTTATTTCCTACATACATTCAATCATTAACTTTTGTCGTTTTTCCTTTTAATTCATCAACGCCAATAATGATAATCAATACCAATAACACACTTACGTATTCTGTGCACAGTTTGGTCAAGTACTTCTGTTTCTGCTCCTCTGTTCCCAATTTCATAAATAGAGAGTTCACCAGCGTATTGTGGATGTCCACATATGCTGCCACAGCTGGGTCTACCCGGGAAAGTTCTTCCACAACCAACATCATGGTCAGGAATCCGCAGCCTGAACCGCTGTATTGTTCTGGAGTTTCGATGCCCATGAGCTAAAACAAAGCGACAGTGTACTTTTATGTATTAATGTTAAATGATAGTGAAGCTAAAATCTCCAATTTTTGTCAAATTTGTATTAAATAAATAGAATACTTCGAATCAAATAGTAGATAATCTAAGTTGAATTTTCGAAGTAGATTCAAAAGGTTTATAAGATTATTAAACACTTAAGTTGAGTCAATTAAAAATCAATTCATAGGTTAGTGCCTAAGTAACGCATTTAATGTGAAATATTATATATAATAAGAATGTGAAACATAAAGAAAGAGGTAAAGGACAGAGAAAGGGTAACATTATGCAACTTGTAGTGACATAATTAAAAGAAAAAAGGTTGGATTTATCTAAACTTAATTCTAATTCTAAGGAAAATTTTCACAACTTACACCATTATCGAACAGCATTTGTCTGACGCTATCATCTATCTTGTGTTCATCTTCCATCTTCCTAACCAAAGGTGCTATTTGTTCATTGGCTAGTTTCCTAACTGGAAAGAAATAATAATAATGTTATTCTAGTACAAAATAATCAATAGTTAGACCGGAGTTCACCAATATAAAAACGGCAGTCGGCAAACGGTCTGCGGGACTTTTTACTCGACTATTGAGGAGGTTTTTGCTAGTGGTTATCTACACCAGACTAGGGATTTTAATGGATTCATGTCTAATATATGATTTTTTCTCTCTAGAGCGAAGCCTTAGACAAATCTTTACATGGATACATTCTGTTTATACTTGAACATCATTACCTAAACCAGTATCTACGTACTTACTACGAAGTTGGTTTTTGTCGCTTATTTTTTAATCCTTTCAGTTTTCATAAGCAGTTTTTTTTAGAACCAGTCTGTTATGCAAATAATCCTTAGTAAGTAGGTAATTGTTTGATTCTTAATTTAGACTCGTACATTTAAAGAATGTTTATTTTTTTATATATTTTAGATTTTATTTTTGTTATTTTGACCAAAACGTCAGTTTAATCAAGAATCAAGGGTCACCCTACACCCAACTTTACCCGAGCCATTTTTACATATTCGTAGACGGAGAAGGCTTCGAATTAGTCTATAAAATAAAAAAATAAAATAAAAATTCTTTATTTTCAGGCACATAACCCATAGTAAGTACAAAAGTACAAAGTTAAGATGCAAAATATATACAGTGTATATTTTTGTCTGTCAGTCCTATAATAAATCAATAAACACTCACACTATAATGTCTGATATGAATGGCGAGGGGCTACCCAGAAAATGGTGGCAGAAGGAAAAATGTGGAAGTAGTTAGCATACAAAGCCGACCCCAAATATGGAAATGGCGAGGACAATGATGATGGAAAATCATTGGGATGGGAATGAACATAGTATAAAAACAACTGATTTACTCTATATGCACAGAATTAGTATAGTGCTATATGCTCAGATTTTTGTTCAGCCTTCTTTTATAATTTTTAACATTTGGAAAATTATAAATAAGGAATAGTAGCAACAGAAATGTGTGGGGTATCAACTGGAAAGGCGTTACGAGGAATGGATGGCGGGATGTAAGGAAATGGTCAATGTTTATAAAAAAGCATGCAAGGATCTTTTGGCTTTTTAATTTTATAGTACTTATCGCAAAATCGCGAACTAATACGAAGCATTTCAGAGATATGATTGTTGCTAGCTCACATGTGTGTTATTACTTTCTTATCTACAAAGGTTAGGTATTAAGATACCACAACTATACCTTGTTTAAATTACAGAGATAAATATCGTAATACATCAGCCAAAATATTACATAGAGTACCTATATAAGATACAAGTATTGAATTGTTATAGGTATCCACTTAATGCCCCCCAACCAAGCCTGAACTCTTATCCTGGGGCCTTATCATTAGTGACATTCACACAAAATGATATCTATTATTACGTTAAATTATGTTGACGAGAGACTATTGTTTTTAATGGTCGGTATCTTATCTTGATACTTGATAGTTGTTTTTTATTTGATCAATTCTTGATACTTATGGGGAGTATTTACATACTTAGGTGCTTCCCTACTTCAGTTATATCATTCCAAAAACATATTATCTATGAGTTTTTGGAATGAATTAACAGAGTTTTAAATCTCATTAAAACATAATTTGAAAACCATTTTCAATCTTCTGTTCAATCTCAAATTCTTTGTTCTGTTTGGTTCTGCTACAACAATGCGCTGTCATAGACTAGACATAAGTGCCTTTTTAAATAATACTCATTTATCTACGTAAATTTCTTAACAATAACCTACCCTGTATTAATGTAAGCTTTTTGTGCTCTGGACCCTGGAGGATCCCTACCACTCAACTATAAGATATAGCAGAGGAGGACCTAGCTGGGTCTTCCTGGTGGGGATCGACCTTTACATCGTGCAACAACCATAGGCAACAACAAACCAAATCTGTTTTGAATTAAACTATTTATTGCCAGTTGGAACTTGCTGGAAGGCTCGTACTTATTCCACATCGAGTCTACTGATACAAAAGCTGCCAGAAAAATGTTTAGGAATGAGAAGGGTCAGCCTCACATCAAATTCTTATCAAAGATAGGGGCGTTGGTTATCAATTCGGTATTGAAGGAATACTAAGACCTTATGCCAATAAATCAAAGGCCAAATGATTGCATAGGCACAAACATTAGATATCCTTTGGAGTTAGCTAAAAAGTTTCCTTACTCGTCAATTTATAAAAAAATATTCGTTTCATTTTCGTTTCGTTAGTTAATGGCTTTTCTACCATACCTAAATAGGCATACTGGCATAATTCCTGCCTCGCCTGTAAGAGTAATACGCGCGCGTTGTCGACCCTAGCTTGATGTAATTAAATATTCGTTCACATTTCATTTACTAAACACTAAACTGCACATAAAAGAGGCACATAACCTACCAACCAACTTACGTGGCGGTAGCTTTACCACTAATAATAAGAAACAAAAGTTTGTAGGAAAATATAGGTACAAGTATACTCAATTTTACTTTTCAATTAAAATCTTACTTACTTGTTTCTCTCATAGCTACTTCATCTTCAGTCAACATGGTCAAAGGTCGTGGAGCCGACGTTTCTGAACTGTAGTTTTTCATCTGGGTTTTTGAACCAGCTGCTACGGGAGCGCGCCATTGCTCCAAGATCTGCAAAACAAAACCGGGAAGAATTTCAAATTTAGAACGCGCTCTTTTATTTGATTAGATTTTTTTTATATTTGTTTTTAAATGCACTGATCACACACCTTGCTGCCAACGACACGGCGTAATGAGAACATTGTTTTTTTATTTCTATTTGTATGACCGCGTGTGGACGTGCGTGCGCCGGCGCTTTGCCGTCCTTAATACAGACTGGTTTGACTGTATAATATCGAAGGCCGGTTTTGCGCCTATTATCTCACTCACGTAGTTATCAAGTAGTTTCGACCAATTGGTGATAAACCATACGACAATTTAATGATTTATAAATAGAGACTTTGAATTGACATTGAATTTAAATTTGCAGGAGATCCAAAGGAGCAGGCAAATGCTTCATAATGAAAAGCTTCGATAAAAAGTTTTTTTCATCATCGCTTCATGAGACAAGTTCCAACTTTTATGAATTATTATTAGGTACCTACCTACTTAAATCTGTGCAATTTCCCTGACCGAGAATGTAAAATTTGTTTTTTAAGCGTCAAAAAGTAACCTGAAATAGGTATCTAAATTTATTTATTTCTTTTATACCAGTTTATCGTATCAGAACTTCGGATTTTAAAAGTAAAAGTAACAAGTATGTTTAAAAGTAGTTATTGCCCTTGTTACCCATCCAACCTCGTTTCTTCAGATTTCGAAGAAACGAGGGTAGAGCAGGCGACTACTAGTATTAGGTATACCTGCTTAATTCACAAATGCTCATAGGATCGAATCGAAAAGAAAAAAAGAAGAAAATGTGGGCGGGGCACATAGTGCGATGAACTGATGGCCGATGGAGCATAAGTTCTTGAATAGCGACCATGCACGCACTGGCAAGCGCAGCATCGGACACCCACCGACCAGATGGTCAGATGACCTGAAGAAGGTCACAGGCAGGCACTGGATGCAGGCTGCTTCCAACCGTTCATTTTGGAAATCCTTGGGGGAGGCCTATGTCCAGCAGTGGACAGATTGCGGCTGAAATAATAATGATGAATTAAGAAAACTATTTTTTTATACACATAAGTTAAAGGTACGACTTGTCGGACGAACATAGTTTCCAAAATACAGGCTTGACCTAGTTTGGGTTCTGTGTTGTCAGTTGGCAAGTGATTCATGTTTTGTTTTTTTTTTTCTTGTTTCTTCTTTACCTCTGTAAGCTTTACAATAAGTTAAATGTTGTACCTATTCAATAAAAAAACTTTATTATTATTAAAAACTTTATTATGATGATGAATCGAAAAGATACAACGAGCCGATCCCAATTTGAAATGGGAAAGGGCGAGGCTAGGAGATAATACTGATATTATGATGGTCAAGCGCGAATCGCCTGCGCTTACTATGAGATTGTTTTATTAGGTACCTAAGTAAATATTTTTTTATTAAGTACTTATTAATTTTATTGCCTACAATTAAGCTTAGTTAAAAATTTTAATCATTTAAAACTGGAAACAAATAGCATAACTAAAAATAAGAATATATAAATTGTATCTGCAATTCGTTACATCGTGGTAATGTGCCCAAGTATTTTTTTTATCTAGATGACGTTTTTATAATTCACAATATTTCAATTTTTGTAAGTACCTCAAATTGTTAACTATTTTGAAGTTTATGTTTTAATAACTTGGAATGTTGTTGATGGAATCACGGTAGGGAAGTAGGTAGATAGATAGGTACTTATTTCTTCCATCCATGGACGAATAGTACGATGAAAAGACCTCTATAACTATTTACTAGGTACTACAGGTGGGCTGGATAAGTAGTACAAAGAGCATGCTTGGTTGAAAACACAGGTCGAAAAGATCGATGGAGTTTCAGCTAATATTCTTCTATGAATGGGATTTTAAATAAGTAAGATAATTATGTACTATAAGCTTTCATTAAACAGCCACAAATTCTGACTCAAATGGTTACACGTAGGACAATAAAAAAAAATTTGCTTACAAAACTTTGTAATATTTATTGTGCGTATATCGAAACACTTTTTGACATTTATCCGGATATTACTGTTTGGTTGGTACTCAAATTTTCTAGAAACATACAGAAACTACGAAAGTGTTGCCAGACTTGCTGGCGTGCCATACTAACAGGGTAATGTATATACATGTGATTACCTTCAATAAAAAATAAATCAAAGTCCACTATTGGAATAGGCAAAAGCTGTTTAGTAATTGAAACATACCTATCAATCTGATAATTCGATGACGATCTAGTTTAGTGAGGCTGACCAGTAACCTTTAGATGATGCAAAAAAAGTGAATGTGCTTCAAAATATTATTTAGTAACTAGGAAGATACTATTTTGTACGGTGGCAACTATTATACTTAAACGTGATTATCATAAATTAAAGGAATGTTAATCGATAAAACCATTTATCTTTCTGGCTAGTCTCAAAATTATTTAGGTTGAACCCATACAGGCTTGCTTTATAGTGTACTAACTTTTGCCCGTGGCTCCGGAACCGGTTATTTAGCATTCAAAAGTACCTAGCCTATGTTTAAGACCTTGTTCTTAACTATGTCCACACCAAATTTCATTAAAATCGGTCCAGCGGTTTAGCCGCGACAGGGGAACAGACAGACAGATACTGAAACATACAGGATTTTGCATTTAAAATAATATAATATTGTAGTATGAATGTATGGATATGGAAGTATGGATAGATGGACAAGAAATATTTTCTCAATAGAATGATAATGTAAATCTTCTTCATAAGTTGTTAGTTATCATCTCACTAACTATTATTAATAGATTTTTAAGCAAACAAATGCCCTAACAAAAGTATTAAAAGGGCGATGCCATGCAATACGCATGACATGCTTTGTATACTTGCCAAGCCCCCAAAACTAGAAGAGTGCGTTGAATGGAAATTAAAATTATATTATGGCAACACAACGAGCAAAATGTCAAGTCAACTTAAATCAGTGTCTGTCATGTCATGTGTTAACGAGTTGGGCTCGTGCGTGCATTGTGAAACGCGATTTTTCTCGAAACGTGAGTTTTTGGTCTTGTGAATTAATAACTTGCGATTTACAAAGTTTTTTGACTGCGAGATATTGTGTTCAGTTGCCTTGTGAAATTTGAATCCCGTTGCAATTCAGGACATCGAATTTCTCGTGCAAAACCTGGAGATAGTTTTTTTTATTACTCATTGGGTCGTGTGTCCATAAAATCGAGTGAGACATGGCTAAATGGGGAGAAGGCGATCCTCGGTGGATAGTGGAGGAGCGACCGGACGCAACCAACGTGAATAATTGGCATTGGACGGAGAAGAACGCAGGTCCATGGTCGAAAGAACGCCTGAAGGAACTTTTGACAAATTTAAAAATAGACCAGAATGGTATTAGTTGTAAGTTAACAGAGGTTGAAAAGATCGATGGAGAGGCTTCGGCGAATAATAGGAAAGGAAAGTTAATATTCTTCTATGAATGGGATATTAAATTGAAGTGGGAAGGACAGTTGGCGGGTGGTAGTGAAACCGTAAAAGGTGAAATTCAAATTCCCAATTTGTCTGAAGAGAATGACGTCAGTGAAGTGGATGTGAGTAGATTAATATTCTATTATTCTTTGAGATTGATTGTTAAATTTATTCATCTGTATTATGTTTCATTCTGGAATAAATTTGAATTCAGTGTGTAAAGCATTATTCAGTTTAGAAAGAGAAGTAATTTTAATTGTTCTCGAAAACTGTTTTGGCAATCCTTTGAACTTCTGTTATTAATCAGGACTTGTGTTGTTTTCGTGCTGGTTGTCCTAGCAACGTAAAGTAATGGATTAGGATGAAAAATAATGCTTTACAATAATAACTTTTCTTAACTAAGAGATTACATTACACACCACTTTATTTCTATTTGATGTTTTTTATGTAAGTTCGATGACCGATTGTATACCGGGTTTGGTGAGTGAATGTAATACAACTATCTAGATATAACTGACGTGTGTGCCAGCGCTCACAGAACCTTACTGGTGTGAGGCTCGCTGGAGCGGCTCATCATTTTTTAACTGGTTTCTTCCATTTTGTACTTAGACACATGCACCAAAATTTAAAAGTAAAATCTTAGTTGCCATAACAAACTTGCAAAAATTTAGATAAAAACCTATACAATTCTTACAGATGACAGTTACAATCAAAGGCAGCGGTGAAGAGGCTCAACGAGTAAAGGCATTCATGCATAATGTCGGCAAGGACGAAATACGGAAGCAACTCAAAGAGTACATCCGTAGCCTCAAAGAAGAATTCTCGAAAGGCCTTATCCTACCTAAAAAGGGAGAAGCACCTGTTAAACCTGATAACATTTCAATGATCACAAGTGGTTTCAACAAGAAAATTAATATGGAGCCCGTGGTATCACCGAAAAATCAACAGATTGGTTGCAAACTAGACACGAAGACCATCGAACTGTCCGAAAAGTTCCAGTGCAGAGCGGAGGAGTTTTACAACGCTATGACTCGAATAGAAATGGTTACGGCTTTTACACAAGTGAGTATTATTAACTGTTATATCTTCTTAGGTCCCACACTGCTGAGGATCATGACCACATATGTGCTTCAAAGCTATGGATCATTATATCATTAAATCAGATTTGAATATTCTGACATTCTCCATGTCCACTCTTTGACTACACAATTCTAATTATTAATTAGAGAATAATCCTTTATTTGAACACTATATAATACTTATCATAAGTTGTGGTTTCCTTTCTGTTTTATTTTATTGTCACCATATTTTTGTTTCCGTCATTAGTTATAATTCTGTGATAAAAATGTGGTCTTTAAGTATTCTGAGGCCTCAGATCAGCACCTTCTTGCTGGGGAAATTTCTTATGTTTATAATTGAGAATATGATTGTTGAATGAATGATTAACATTTTCCTAAAACATGTTTATTTTCAGGGCCATGTCAAAATGGACGTCGAGAAAGGTGGCAAGTTCGCTTTGTTTGGCGGTAATGTTACCGGAGAGTTCCGCGAGCTTCAGCCCAATAAGAAGATTGTGCAATACTGGAGACTGAAGCAGTGGCCCGACCAGCACTTCTCTGAAGTCACCTTTAACATTGAAGAAAAGGTAAGATTATTATCTTTACTTTATCTTGGGACTAGCGGTCCGCCCCGGCTTCGCATGGGCATAAAAACCTTCCTCTTGAATCACTCTTATCTATTTAAAAAAACCGCATCTAAATCCGTTGCATAGTTTTTATATATTATAATTCCTTATAGTTACAAATTGCATTATTTCTTAAAACTGCCACTTTTAGCAGTTTTGCAATTTGTAACTATATGGAACTATAATTTAATAATTGAATATGATTAAAATTAACTTCGGATCCAGAACCATAATTACAGCAGAGGAATTTTAGATAACTTGTGTTTTCAGTGAGTAATCATTTTTAAATGACGGTGGCGCTAGTGTTCACCGAGGTATCACCTTAAGAAAAGCATTTATTTTGAGGTGTTACATTAAATTTGTAAATAATTCTTCAAACTTCACACACCTATTATGTGTGTGTATCAGTGACTAACAGGACTTCATGTATCAAAGAAAAAAAGAGTAAACAAAGGAAGAGATGGTCTGACGGCCTGACACATGCTGCAGGACCTTTGTAGGCCAGACAGTATCTGTAGTCAAATAAAAAACATGGAAAAATCTGGAGGAGGCCTATTTGATATTTATTTCTTTATGTACACAAAAATACAAACATATGAGACAATATAAAGCACAATGAGTTCAATGGTACTACTTTACTATGTGTCACAAATTCTTCATCGGTGCCCCAATGCTGAGGGTCGTGACGTGAGTTATGCGGTCAACAGTGCTATGGATCACTCTGTAGATAGCCCCCAGTTGTTCTTTTCACTCTGTCCACCCATCTAGCTGTCACAAAGACAGCTGTTAAGTAACTTTTTATTTACATAGTTTTTATTCGTCTCCCTCAGGACGACCACACCCTGGTTTCCTTGAAGCAGGAGTTGGTCCCGGCGGGCGAGGTGGACCAAACCCGCGACAACTGGCGGCGGTACTACTTCGACAGCATCAAGCGAGCTTTTGGTTTTGGAGCGTTCCTGTGATCGCCGCTTGCGCATAGACTAATTAGGTAGGTGATTTTTTTCAACCGACTTCCAACAAAAGGAGAGAGAGGTTCTTAATTCGGCTGAATATTTTTTTTTTCGTTTGTTACCTCATATCTCCGTCATAGCAGAAGCGATTTTAAAAATTCCTTTTTTTGTTCGAATGGATATCGTTTCAATTTGGTCCCATAGAAAGTGTCGAAATCGGCGCTGTACTTTGGTCAATCAAATAACTGGAAAACGTTAGTCGGCTGTCACTTGCTAATGAGACACAAAAGCATTCGTGAGTTTATGGCGCCGAGCTAAAGTCACTCACTCAGTTATCATTGTAGTTTTTATTTTCTAATTTTTGTGTTTTTTCGAGTATTTGTGCATAATAATGGTGGATTATTAATCAATAATGTTTCGTAAATAAGCATGAGTGTTGGGAAGTGGTACACTGGCGAATAGTGACTTTAAATCCTTGTTACTAAAATCTCCAAGATAATGCAAGTGAAATTCTTCCACTGCTTCACTTAGCCCTTTGACTGACTGGACTAGTAACTTGACTAGCACAACTACTGACTTGACGTTTTTCACTCGACTTGACTAAATTAAGAACATTCGAATAAAACTTGATATTGGTAATAATAGGCTATAAGTTTCATTGCCGCATTGTGGATTAATGCCACAACAAAAAAAAAGCACTGTGACATAAGGACAGACGGTCATGTCATGACGAATCTATAAAGGTTTCGATTTTGCCATTTGGCTACGGAACCCTAAAAAGCATTTAGTACGTCCGTTAAGGTTGTAATTGTGTTGTCGGTTTTTTTGGAAGGCAAAACTACAACATGTTGGTCCGTGTATTTGTGCATAATAATGGTGGATTATTATTCGCTAAGTGTCCGTGAACAAGCGTGAGTGTTGGGAACTGGTACAATATCGTATAAGTGACTTTAATTTACCCTAGTCACAAAAATCTCCAAGTTATTGCCAAGTGAATTTTTTTCACAGCCTTACTTAGCCATCTGATTCTGACTGAAAAGACTGGAATAGACTACTGACTTGACTTGAGATTAATAAATTCAAAAAAGACTTCAAAGGACTTGAAAAAATATATTTTTTAAATGTGTTGTCTTACAAATACTACTTTTTTCTTTTCAGGTTGAATTCTACCATTAACAATGATTCTTCAGAAGAATTATCAGCTTCCAGTTTGAAGCATCCTCAGGTTTTAACAATATGTAATGCAACTGTGATGTATTTACTGCCGTGCGATCAACCAATGTCTGTTCTAAATATATTTATTCTATATTTTAAATTTAAAATTCTACCATAGGCTTACCGAAAAATGTTGTTTTGTTTTTACTGCAGAAAAAAGAACTCAATAAATAAATATTGAATATTTATTTCTTAAAAATGCAAAAATATGGCCAGTGTTTTTTATCTAATAATTGAACACCACAGATTATATAATAACATTTCTGTATTTATGATTAATATCATTCGTGAATTTTGTTAATTTTATTATATCCTAGTAAAATATTACTATTTTCGCGTTTTCGGGCTATGTTTAAATGTATTTAGCACAGACGAATTTATGAAATGATCTTTTGCTGAACACTTTTACGTTTTGCTGTATTGTAAGTAGCTCATGTGTAATGTGTAACTTTTTTAATTTATGGATTTGTCCAATAAATTATGTTAAACTATGCTGGCTGTTTCACTTATTATCGCTTTCCTTTTTTTTTAATCGTATCTAGAGTCGTTATTAGTATAAGCGATAGGGCTGGATCATTCTTATTAGTTCTATCGACATTTTTCACTAGCTTGATTGAACTATGTATGTCTACAATGGAATAGAATAAACATTTATTAATTAAGTAACAATTAGTTGCTACCAGATAAATAAAAAAAATGTAGTACCTAAGTAATAGATAAATGTTATATAAATATAATATCATAATAAGACAAACACAATATTAAGAATACATACATCTGAATAAACCTTACGATAGATGACCGACTTTTCTAAAAATAACCCCATATTTGTTCATTCAATATCCTTATTAATTTAAGAACCTAATTAATTGTATAACAATAATGTGCGTCCTTAAAAAAAGCGGGACCATTAAAAAATTTTAGTGACTTGATTCTTGAAGTGCAAACTTTTAGCACAAAAAAAATTTTTTTCAAGAAAAATTTTAGCTTTAAAAAAAAAAAGGTTTTCTTTGGAAAGCCTATGTCGTTCTATTGTCTGTTACAGATTTCTAACAATCAGTTATTAACCTTGTGGAACAAATATAGCACGCAAAAGAATTTAAAAATGTTTATCTCTCTTGCCCTCTGGGGCCAAACAGTCTTATCAATGGTCAGTTATTCTTGAACGTTCGAGCCGTGATCATGAGGGCGCTTTGGATTTGTGTAATTTTGCAATCGGTAAGTAACATCACTACATAATATAAAACAAAGTCGCTTCCTCTGTCCCTATGTCCCTTTGTATGCTTAAATCTTTAAAACTACGCAACGGATTTTGATGCGGTTTTGTTAATAGATTATACTTTGACGCCAATACAAATAAACTGTTATTTTCGTCAAAATTATAAATTTAAACTCATAAGTTGGGTATTAGTGTCACTCGGAAGAATACAAGCAATCTAAAGATACCTCACGCCAGATGAACCGTTAAAGACGTAGGTACTTATGGTGCAATAAAGAAACTATTACATGAATTTTGAAAACATAACACTCCTTTTGGTCAGTCATGTACAAAGCGATAACAGAGGTATTTCTTTTTACATAACTACCAAAGAAAAGTTAATCAAAACAACAACGACAAGCAATAACGACATATATAACGACACTAGAAAGCACTATAGGTTTGCCGTTTAGTTTTCCTCAAGAATACACCACTCCTTTTGCAGGTACCTACGTCATAATAAAATATGTCGCCTCGTGTGCAATATCCAACTTAGCAAACATGTGTTATAATGTTCTATTTATTCAGGTGCAGTGGCTGACATTCTCTCAAGCGACTTTTGGCACTTCGTTTTTGACGAATTCTAGATTGGTAAGTCACCACATAGAAATTATTAAGTCACTCACAAATAACTAGCTTTCTTTCCTTTTTTTTGATTGCCAGTGTCAGTTTATAACACTCTTTTTTTTCTCTGTATTGTTAGTACTTACTCATGTGGTATCACCCATTCTCGTCAGTTCAATTCAAAAATACCAGAGTAGTTTATTTATAAACTGTATTGCACCTGGAAAAATACATACAATAGGGGACTTAATGCCATATGGCATATGGCATTCTATGCCAGTGAACCTTATTACTAAACAGAAAATTGTTCAGAAATTGGCTCCATCGAAAAAAAGACTTTAATACCTTTAGCATAAAGTAGAAAACTGTAGAATATTGATAGTCGGTGTTCTTACAATTTTCTTCTAAAGGCTATGGTAATACGGTTCTATTTTCAATGAAGCCAGTATGTAAGTTGGATATTTTTCCGTTCTATCTAAACTGACTACTTTTATGCAATTTCAGTGCAAAGGATGGACTTGTCTAAACACCAAGTTGGGCCTGCCGAACTCACTGCCATCAAGGGAGCATTATTATGAAGCAATCAGGTCGTTTTACCCTGAAGACTGGCCTCGCAAACCATTGGATGAGGCTCTTGATACTTGCTACAATAATAGAACAAGAGAGTACACTAATACATGCCCTGGACAAGCCTTGTTGCATTGCTTGGTTGATAATTTGGTAGAGGTAAGATTAGGATGCTATTTCAAACAAAAATAATTAGTTTCTCCTTTTTACCAATAGATGGCGTTCTAAGTAAAAAAAAATCATAATGATCCCGCTATTTTCTTGGTGAAAAGTTGGAAATATTTATTTAATATTTAAGTATTTAAGAAGCTGATGATGCTTTATTTTATTTTGTATATTTGGAACGATAATGTATCAAGAGGCTGTCAATAGCAGCAAATAGATGGCGTTGATATTTTTTCGTATGAAAAGTAACTACAAGTTGGCGTGTTTTCTAGCATGCAAAAATATAAACAGTTTTTTAAAATCGTCTATATAATAAATACTGAATATTTACTTACAGAACTGTCCAGAACAATTTCACAGAATAAACGACGCCTGTACACCTGTATCCAGCACAGCCGGCTTAAAATACATGTTTTCACAAAGGTAATTTGTTATTGTATTATCTCTATTCTATATTAGTCACAGCCTATCTCTACGGGATCTCTCCTTCCTTCCTCCTTCCTCCTTAAACATCTTAAAATGGTATCTACCTATTTTTAACCACATTTTAATATTTATTTCAGTCGTTACACAGATTTTGATAAGAACTTGCCTAGAGAACGGCGTCCATTATGGTTTTTGAAAAATGTAAGTACTAACAACTTGAGTACTACGAGTACCTTCTGTATGTTTGTTTCGAGGTTGCAGGACTTTTTTTAAGTGACATATTTTTTTTTCAGTATTTCAACACAAAATGTTGCGACTTACAGCTACTTTTCAACTTTACCGAATTGAGCGAATGCGGAATAACAGAATTTATGCATTACTACGACCATCAACCGCAAAATATTGTTTCCTTTGACAACTACAAGGTAAGTTATTTAAGTAGATACAGTCACCTATAGCGTTGTATAGCGTACAGTTAGCCACATGGCATAATAGGTACCTTACATCACTATCACTATACAAGGTGGACACAAATCAACTGCAAATATTTTAAGGGCAGATACAGACCACTATACTGTCGCTTTCTACAGAGAAAGCGACAGTACTAAATTACCTTATATGATGTTGATACATGACATAGGGACAGCCCTATGTCATGTATCAACATCATATAAGGTAATTTAGTGCTAAATAAAATGTAAATCGAATTAAGAAACAGTTTCTCAGGAGGTCCATATATGGTATATATGATTCGGTATGTCCACAAAGAGTCCACTAAAAATCAGCATGTAGGTATTTACTGTACTCTTAGATATTTGCAAAACCATGAATGCAATGATTTCTCAACAGCCGACATCTGTACATGTCAAACTTCTTGTTCCTATAAAAGTAAGTATTTATTAGTAGTGGCCCATTCATATAATTACGTATTTCTTTTTTGTGGAATGCCACAAAATGACAAACAAACTTACAGCTTATTTTTGCCAGTATCAAGTTCTATTTGAATATTCTTCAACTTCTACATTTGGTCAAGTCAAGTCAGTAGTCAGTCATGTCTAGTCAAGTCAGAGGGCTAAGTGAAGCGGTGAATTTCACTTAGCATATCTTGGAGATTTTGATGACAAGAATTAAAGTCACTTAAACGATATTGTACCACTTCCCAACACTCACGCTTGTTCATGAACACTTAACGAATAATAATCCACCATTATTATGTACTCGAAAAAACATAAATTTTTGGAATATAAATACAACAACGGAATGTTGTGACTTTAACTTCCCGCCAAAACTCTTTGTGACGTCACAATCAATTTAAATTTTCAACAATTACTAGGGCGAAAGGAAACTGTTGTACTATACTTGTAAATCTTTTAATAGCTTATTCCGTTTCTTTTTATAAAACGGATTTATCCAAAATTCATTAAAAATTTACAATGAAATTTTTGTTCTGATGTATAAAACATAAGAGCACATAATAAAATAATAACTTTCTGTTTTCTATGCTCTCTACAATATATTTTTGATTTTTAAAACTACAATTTTTAATTATTTTATTTTAGTCCTCTCAACCTACAATGGAAGCGGTTAAAATTGTGGACCCTACAGTATTTTCAACAACCCCTGAAGATGACGACATACAGGTATTATAAATATATTTAATACGTATATACTATATTACGGACTTTGAATATGTCAGATTGGAAAGCTATGAAGGTCCAGCAGTGGACGTCTTGTGGCTAATAATTATGATGATGATACGGAAAAAATCACACAGGTTTAGCTAGACATAATTTATAGATAAAAATCCAACACCAAGATCAATCTGAAAAGATAATTTTCTACTTGATCTTATTACTTACTAGCTGTTCCCCGTGGTTTCATAAGTGTGTATGTACTATAGCCTAAGAATCAGACTTTCATATAGGTACTTACTAAAAGATTTTTGCAAATCCGACCAGTAGTTGACAAGTTATAAGCGTTCAAACAAACAAGCAAACAAACTCTTAAGCTTTATTATATTAGTATAGATTTTATTTAACAAATAAGTAAAATAACAAACTATATTCAGAAAGTTTCTCCTTCAAATCCCCTTAGGGAAACCTAAGGGGACTTGAAGGAGAATTTTTTTACAGATACATTAAGGGATTCTTGTGACTTCGAAAATTACACATGGGGTTTTCAGAAATCACCTGAATAAATGTTACTTTTTATTTAATGGATTCAGGTGTTACTTTGCGGAAGTCAAAGTTACTTACCTACCAAATTACTTTGCGTGCTTCCGTCACCAGTTAGTTCATGCAAAAACTGCCGGCCGGCGCGCACCCATTACTGTTAGTCCCAGCATGCCCGCCACTGTTAGTATGCACACACATTCCTTGCAACACGTGTTTCACCTCTACACGAGGCATCCTTAGGCACCAAAGCACTGAGTTATTAATTGTTCGACGTACAAGCGACGATATTTTTTTTAATAAAACTTGAATTATTTTATTTCAGAATCTCTCAACTACAGAGAATCCTCTTGTCTCAACGACTACGAAAAACGTGGACATAAAGGTATGATCTTTTGAAAAGTTCGTTTATTTTTTGGTGAAAAGTAAATGAAACGGTAAACGGTAGATAACAGTCTTTAGGCTATGTGCTGTGCCATTATGTGTTATGCCTTTTGGTAGCCTGAATAACCTGACAGCTTTGGCCACTAACACACCCGAATCATGTTCCTATTGGTCTGGTTTCCCTGTATAAAAGGGTTATGGAGGTCAGACGGCAGTCGCTCCATTGTAAAAACCAGTAACGCCATTGTTACGAGTGTTAAATAATAATCATATTGTAATCATAATGTTACGAGTGTAAAATAATAACCACACTGTAATCATCAATAATGTTAATTGATTAGTTATCTAAATTGTATTACAAGCCTTGCAGCCAGGGGGGCGAACCCTTATTAGTTCGCCCAATTAGAGTTAAGACGTTAACGTAGGCGGAGTTTGAATCATCCCCTATTCATAGTATGCGATCCGTATAAAAGCCGGAGTAGAGATGCATCTGGGAATTCTCACTCAATATTCGAGTACAGAATAAAATCCTTGTAACTGCTACGTGAGTTTATTTCCACGCCCACCCTTCTGAGGTCCGTAAAATCATGGTAAATAGCGTCCCTAGGCTTTGAAGCATAAGCTGAAGATGCGACCGGGAAATAAAAAAATATAGGTACTTGGAGAAAAAAATACTTTGGGTATATAGGATGAAATAATTATATATCTCAATTTCAGGACCTAGATCCTCTCGACTGCTGTGATATGTCAGAGTTTATCCAGCCTTCCAGCCGAACGGAATGTGGTTTCGGCTTAACTTGGGACACCCAAAACAGGCTGACCCTTAGGACGACACCAGTCGAAGCTTCGACTACGAGCCATCCGGGACCAAGACCAGATTCCACCAGAAACGACGTGAAGGTTGTTCCGCTTCCTGTAAGTTTCATTATTATTTTTTTTGAATAGTTTTTAAGGCCATGGAATCTAGTCTTTTAAGGCCTTTCTTGAATTTATTAATCTTCTTCAGTCCTACTTAAGTCAGTCGAGTCAAAAATTCAAGTCAATAGTCAAGTCCAGTCAAGTAAGTAAGTCTAATCTGAGTCAGATGGCTAAGTGAAGCGGTGGAAAAAATTCACTTAGCTATATCATGGAGATTTTGGTGACAAAGATAAAAAGTCACGTAATCGACACTGTATCACTTCCCAACACTCACGCTTGTTCACGAACACTTTGCGAATAATAAACCACCAATATTATGCACAAACACTCGAAAAAACCTAAGTTTTGGAAATTAAATACAGCGCGGACATAGCGACAGTTCACTTTCCCTCCAAAAACTCAAGTTTCATTATCAATGCTATCCTTATTTCGTTTTTTTTTAAATATCATTGCGCTTTTGAAGAGAGGCGGGAGCGATAGCGATCTGCTGGATTTCTGTCTGGCTGGCTGTCTGTTTGTTCCGAAATAAATAAAATAAATATAAAGCACACGGTGTTCATTGATATTTTTTTGTAATTTTTTGTCTAGAGCTGTTTTTGACTGGGGATAAAATGGAGACAAAAATAGGGAATTTTCTGTAACGTTGTTTACGGATCGGATACTAATGAAAATTGGCGCACGTGTTCCCTTTATTTATTTAAAAAAAAATTGTCGAGAGCTTTTTTCACTGGAGGAAACTGGCAAAAAGGGGGGAAGTTTGTTGAAAAGGCGAGGAAAATGAATGAATAGAATGGAAAATAATATAATTATGATAAAAAGGGAAAAGAGGGTTCGACCGAGGTGGGTCGCGAGGTCTATTGTTCACAGAAACGTTCGTGAAAAATTAGAAACATTTGTTTTGTCTATTTTATGTCAACATCTAGGGAAAGGGACAGAAAATGTTTTAATTAAAATGGGCTTAACACGACGTTAGCGACACACGAATGCTATAGCAGTTATAAGAAACAAAAAATTGTGTTAGCAAAAATGTCCACGAACGTGTTAATCAACGTAAGTTTTTTTATTTTTTATTCAGTGTGAAAGCGAAACCTGCATTTTCAACAAGCTAAACATCTTATCACCCACCGGAGATGTCAAGTTTGATTCTTTCACCAAACTCTTGGACAATTTCACCAAATCCCACCCAGAGTTCACCAAGGCTAAGGCCAGGGTCCTCACGGAATGCATGAAGAAGCCACTACTTGGGTATGACGAGGAATGTCAGATCAACAAAGTTCTGTCTTGCACTTTTGATGTCTTATCTGAGGTAAGGTATATTTTTAAAACATACTTGAAATTATATCATATTTTAAAAAAATCTGATGTTTTTGCTAATATTAAGTATAAAAATGAAAAATTAAGTAAAATGTTTTAAAATTATTTCAGTACTGCCCTTACACTGATAGGAAGAATGATCCATGCAAGTAAGTAAACTATGTATTAATCACTAAAGAATATGTTATAACTTTTTTCTAGTCTGTATTTGCACTAAAAAATATAAGTAACTGTTTTGGTAAGTTAGTACTAGATATTTTGTATTCTTTTGCTATGGGACGATTTGCCTCCTATCCCTCTGTTGTGGTTATGGTAAGAATAGCCTTAGTTAAAACATTTTGCCTTAAATTTGTCCATAAGGCGGAATCATAAGCCAACTAGCGCCACCAATCATTTTATTTCTTTTACTCTAAAATCAGAGCATATTGAAAAAATCTAAGAAGCTTTATAATTTATTTTACGCTAATAAATGACTTTTAGTATTTTTAGTATTACTTTTCATTATTTTTTCTTTGACTGAAAAAAAGTGGCCCCTTTTGGCCGTTACGAGTTTTTTTCTGAACTAACCAAATTACTCATAATAAAATAACTATAATTTAACTTTCAGAGATCCTTCTCAGAAATCTAACATAATGTGCCAGATTAGCACGTCGAAATTCAGACCGGTAAGTGTGTACTTAAGCTGCTATGTTTATTTTTATCTACATACTAGCGACCCGCCCCCGCTTCGCATGGGCATAAAAACCTTCCTCTTGAATCACTATCTATTAAAAAAAACCGCACCTAAATCCGTTGCGTAGTTTTAAAGATTTAACCATACAAAGGGACATAGGGTCAGAGAAAGCGACTTTGTTTTATACTATGTAGTGATAGTGATTTAAAAATATACTTAGTCCGCTGGCTCAGCGACCCGAAGTGGATCTTTGCTTTCGAAACGAGAGAGCGCCACAGTTTTCTATTCTGCGCGATGGTGTTATCTTTCCCAGATAGGCTGCTGTGGCGCAACTATCTTCTCCCATTCTTTCCAGGTGCCAGCGCAGTCGCTGAGATTTAAACGCTTAACTACATAGTATAAAATAATACCGTTTAACAAAGTCGCTTTCTCTGTCCCTATATCCCTCTTCTTCTTAGTCGTACACTCTTGGCAGAATGGTCGTGTGGTCATATAGTAGCAATCGACATAGTATAAAACAAAGTCGCTTTCTCTGTCCCTATATCCCTATGTATGCTTAAATCTTTAAAACTACGCAACGGATTTTGATGCGGTTTTTTTCATTAGATAGAGTGATTCAAAAGGAAGATTTTTAAGCCCATGCGAAGCCGGGGCGGGTCGCTAGTAATATGTATATAATATAGATTAAAAAAGTACCTATTAATGGTGGTACCACTAGTCAAAAATCACCTAATTAGCAAAAATACTTAAAAACAAAATACCTTACTGTACCTAAACTTATTACGAAACATATTTCTTAGTTTCGGTTTGGTCAGAAGTTGGCTATCAAAGATTCGAATTTCAAAATATTTATATATTAACTAGCTGTTCCCCGCGGCTTCGCCCCGCGTGGGACTCGGTTATATCGCGCCCAAAAGTAGCCTATTGACCTCAGGTCTTTAACTACATCCCTACCAAATTTCATCACAATCGGTCCAGCAGTTTAGCCGTGAAGAGGTGACAGACAGACAGACTTTCGCATTTATAATATTAGTATGGATTGTTTTATAAAACAAATTTGTTAGTGCGACAATGTAAATTAATCAAATAATTTTTTTTTTTCTAGAAACTCCGTCGGTCTTTTTGCAGCCTACCCAACTTAGTCCCTATGTACCCTCTCAATGAATGTGAAGTTTCCTCCCTTTCTCGTATGATGTACGTGCCTAAAAGAACGAGTAAGCAGAATTATAGTATCAGGTCGAATCTTGGCGTAAGTTTAAAATTAAATTTAACTAGATTTAAATTATGATTTTATTGTTATTCTGAAATTTTAACAATTTAAATTAATCTTTCATGAACTTTAAATGAAATTTATTTCTTTTTTATTTATTAGGATTAGGATATTTTTTAATTTTTTCGCGTATATTCTAAAGGAGTCAGCCTTAACGTCACGCTATGTGTTGACGAGTTATTTCTTCCAAATTAATCAGAGTTAAACAATTTAATAAATAATAGTTATTTATAATTAATCATGAAAATAAGTGTGCCACTAGGCTTGAAAAGCAACACCGATTAAAACTATGATGATCTGCCAAGTTTTAGTCGCTAATTAGTCGAAATTACTAGCCAAATCTCAGAATTAGTCGGTCTGTAGTTAAGAAGTTACAAGCATGTTTTGGTGGCAGACCTATGAAGCACACTTTCTAGCTCGAACAGATCCATGTCTCCGGAACTATGGCCTACAACACAAAGAATCAATAATATAATAACGCTTTAAAGAGCATTAAAATAAAATTACCCCCCCCCCCCCCACCTTTAAATACAAATCACACAGATTGACTTTGCCCGAAAATAAATTCGAGTCTTGTGAAACCACCATTTGTTGTTATACCATGTGAAAATGGTATAACAACAAAATAATTATTTTTCAGTGCCAACCAATGACAGATACCACAAGTTGTTTGCTTGACAAAATGGGAGTGCTGAACAAATACAAGTTCCTCGATTACTTCAAGATGAAAGATCGCATCAGAAACTCCACGAACCAGCCCGAATGGTTCGCTCTCCAGGACGTGTACATTAGTGCATTTACTAACAAGCCTATGTATGCCAACCATTGCAACTCGCCTAAACAGCTGCTTAACGTGGTTGATACTATGTTGATGGTAAGTAGAGTACCTATCGTTCTATCTGTCTCTTTCGTTATGAAAGTACTGACTACCCACACGTAGTCTAGCAAGCATTCACCTAAGAAATCAGATATCTATCTGGTTATTTATTCATTGTTATTTTTTAACTGCCTCTGTGGTCCAGTGGTTAAGGCGTTTGCCTGTAGACCCGGGGCTCGAGGGTCTGATTCTCACTTTTTTTTCCCTTTTTCCCAATTTTGAGAGCTGCTCAAGTATCATGCTGTCGCGCTGAACGTCAATGATATGACAGTGACAGCATGATACTTGAACAGCTTTCAAAATTGACTTGAACAGCTTTCAAAATTGAGTAGCGTTCGAGTATTCGGACATTAAAACATCCTCTTGATCCGATCTTTACTTTTATATTTTACTCAAAAAAATATTGGTTTTTAAATATTTCTCTCTTCCAGACCTGCCCAGTCTCCCGCAGGAAGAAAACACCGCAATGCAATCGTTTCTTTACGGAAACCATAAACACGACTCCTTACAACAAGAATCTAACCACAGCTAAACAAGACCAAATGGTGAATCATTTCCACCACATATTTTTACCAGTATCTATGTACCAAACAAGTACACCAAATCATAAACCTACGATTCAATACAAACCTATATATAATTATGGGTTATTGGCGTCCGGGAGTATTCCTCCTGTGTCTATGGTTGATGTTAAACCAAAAATTGTTAAAAAGCCTTTGGTTATTCTTCCTGTGTATATGCGTTTACATAACCAGGGTGCGAGGTACCCTATAAGTGTTTCAACGTCATATAATAGCCCTTTGCTTAGGAGTGGGCCGTTAGGGCAGAGTTTGGGTACTTCTGATCCTAATATGATTTAAAAAATATTTAACACTTTCCTTGATAGTTACTTTTTCAGCTTTTTGCTGTCGCGTTGGTTGTCAACGAAAATGTTAAGTAATGAAATTAATAATAACGTGAGAAATTTTATGATAATTATATTTTTCTATCAATGGTTTATGTAGGTAATATATGCTAGACGAGATAATAAGCAACTATTATATATTCTGTTTTAAGTTAAATGTCACTGTTTCACTGTGATTTTTGAACATTTTTATTGTTTCCATAATTATTAAGTGTTAGATAGGTCATCTGGTAGTTGTTAAAGGAACCACGTCAGAGGCCGAGAGGCGGTTACGAAGAACTCTGACACCAGGGTATGCATGGTCAATTGACCGTGACACATAAACGAAATAATGATGATGATGTCATATAAATAAATATAATTTGTTAATTTAATAACATAATAATAAAAAATAATCCGAAGCAATATGAAAATTTTATTCAATAGATATAATTATTATGTGTACTGTCACAGTAATTATTGTACTTAAAATACACTTATTGTTCTAAAAATCGTATCGCCATAACTTTTTAAATTTTCACATCGTCAGTCTTACAAATCTTCAATATTGTATTGCTAATATGCAAATTTTGAATAAATAGTTTACCACAGCAAAGAAAAAAGTTTAATTTTACTTTTTAAAAACATTTTTTTGTGGCTTTATGAGTTTTTGCACGCTAATATTCATAATAATAAGAAAAATTTAGAGAACAGTTCAATAAATAAGTTTTAAGTAGGCAATCACTCTGGATATTACATATACGTATCCAACACATACAAACAAACGAAATGTTTAAAATCCCTTATATTTTTAATTTCAGTTTTATAATACACTTTTAAAATAAATTAAAATAAAGCAAGGAAATTGGGCACGTGAGTTTAACTCAAACTTATAAAAAATAACAACAAAAAAAAATAACTAAATAAATTGCAGTTTTTTTTTCAACCAAGGCACTTTTTAATTTTTAAAGCAAATGGGAAATGGCTAGTAATCTTTCTTTTTCTTCGAAATGAAATGTGTATTCGAGTATATATTTTTATAAAAAAAGTCACTGTACAAACAAAGGACAATTCCTTTATATCTATTTACAATGAAATTGTCATTTCATGTAATAAAAATCTATATAATAATTATCTACAAGATTCCAAAGCATCTTGATTAAATATAGTTTACAGATGTCATGTAAAAATGATAAATATAAAATTTATAATTCCCAATAAAAAACACTAATTGCATTGTTGAATTAATCTACTTTTACATACATCATGATAATAACCACAGAATTTAGAAATATTAACAAGAAGTGGCATGGCGCACGAAAAACTTGTAACTTGTTTGGCTTGCAAGCCAACATTTCAACGCAGAATAAATGGGCGGAGAATTTGATTGCGTTGCGTCATTTATTGCCACTATTATTGGTGGATAATATTAGGTGGCTTTGTTGTAAACTACGTAATACATTTCTAATAAAGTGTGGTGTGGTTTACATGTATTGATTGAAGATAACAAGAGAGAATACGCTGCCACACTGATTCTGGAACTAAATCCGCGTCAAAACATTTCTATTCGGATAATTTCTCTGTTCTGTGATAATAACATATAGAAAACGAGTTTAATATCCAATTTTATAGAAATTCAATATATATATATAAATAGACTTGCATTAAATAGTTTATTAGATATATCAAGGCATGTTTAGACTTATTGTATCAAAATTTCTAATAGATCGATTATCACCGCATAAACTATGGGATCCTGTGTTGATTCTTGTCAGAATCTCTTGTTGCAAAGCCTTAAGGGTTCTTATAGCTGAAAGGTCAGTAGTAGGTGCTAGGACTAAGGCTCTTCTCGCGTGGGGTAAGGCTTCTGAAGGCTTGTTAAGGGCGAGGATAGCTCTGGACATTGCGTAGGCGCATTCGAAGGCGTTCGGTCGGAGGACTGAGGCGCGAGCGGCTAAGTCGAGAGCTTCAGATGGTTCCTGAAAATAAAGAATTTTTTTTTTTAATAATTGTACAATATCTCGGTTCTCTTTAGCTAAATTAGTTTGGGGCCAGGTGACCCGCTTTTTTGAAGAACTGAAAGGCGGAGCCGCAAGAGGTTTGTTTTTAAAGTCTAATATTAAAAGTTTACTAACTATCGCCCGCGGCTTCGCCCGCGGCTTCGCCCGCGGCTTCGCCCGCATGGATTTCCCTCGGGAAACAGTGTTTTTCGCCGGAACGAAAGGTACCCTATATACTCAATACTCCTGACTATTTGAATGCGAAATTTCAGAATAACTGGTTCAGTAGTTAGGGCGTGAAGAGGTAACAAACAAATATACAAACTTACTTTCGTATTTATAATATTAGTAGGAATTGCATTATAATTGGGCTGGTATAGTAAATTCTGTATCGATAATGGTATAGAATTGATTCTTTGTGTACTCGTAAAGTTAGAATTAAGATATTTAGAAAAATATTAGTCTACAGCTTATATATACTCGTGTCTACGGAATATTTGGTTAGATTCTTCATCTTTTAAAGTTCAGTATGTCTACCATAAGATTGCCGTATTGGTCGCGGCTTCCATTTGGTAGTCGTTAAAACTAGTCAGATGCCGAGAGACGGTTCCGAAGAACTGGCACCAGGATATGCATGGTCGATTGAGCGTGTCACTTACACGAATGATGATGATTTTATGACTTCAGACGATAACGATTGTATTAGGTTTTTTATGGAATGTCTTTTAGATAGATAGATTAGAAGGGATATTATCTGCACATGGTGCTATACAGGTTTGTTATATAAAATCGCTTACGCAGTCGCTAGCGTCTACGTTTATTAAATTCCATGTTAGACGCACTAAAAAGGATAATCTGAAGTAAACAATGACCAACTTACATTCAGTTTCCTCTTGCATCTAGACAAATTCAGCAGCAAATTGGTCTTCAACTGGACAAAAGCCGACACATGCTCATGTGGTACTGGTTGTGTGCTGGGCGTAGTGAAACCCTCGTCGCTGATGAGAGGGTTGATCTTCTTCAAGGCGTACTGGTAGCGGTGGGCGGCTTCTGAAGGCCGGTTCTTGCGGTACAACATGTTTCCGTCTTCGAGTAACTTGTTTAGCAGGATTAACCTGGAATTAAAATTAATATTTTATTTATTTATTTTATTTATTTAACTTTATTACACAATTGTAAACGGCGGACTTAAAGCCTGAGGCTTTATCTACCAGTCAACCAAATGAGTGATGCAGAGAAAGGTAGGGGGTAGTGCAAAATTTTGAATTAATTATGATAATGGGGCATAACAACAACCAAATTATATTATATTTAGGAACTTTATCAATATACTACTTATGAATAATACATAATAATATCAAATATGACAATAGACAATACATATACTACATATACAATTATGAACTATCTGACAGACTTTGAAGAAAATGTGCACGAACTTTATTCTTAAAAGCCAAGCGAGTTTGAGCCTTACGAATCTTAAGTGGTAGAGAGTTCCAGAGTAGTACAGCTTGAACGGTAAATTAATATGTAGATTTTCTCTTCACTTCTCTTTGTCAGATGACCTGAAAAAGGTCGCAGGCAGGCGCTGGATGCAGGCCGCTTCCAACCGGTCATTTTGGAAATCTTTGGGGGGAGGATATGTCCAGCAGTGGACAGCCTGCGGCTGAAATGATGATGATGATGACTCTTCTTTACCCTAGCTTGTTTCAGTGTGGCAGCGTATTCTCTCTTCTTATCTTTAATTACCTAATACATGTAAATCCTTGTAAACTACACCACATTTTTATTAGAAATTTATTACGTAGTTTACAACAAAGCTACTATTATTTAAAACTAATATTATCGACCAATAACAGGGGCAATAAATGACGCAATCAAATTCCTCGCCCATTTTTTCTATGTGAAACGTTGGCTTGCAAGCCAAACTAGTGACACGTTTTTCGTGCGCTATGCCACTTCTTGTTATTATTTCTAAATTCTGTGACCCGACCAAACCCTGTCCCACGTGGTAAACGAATGCCCACTGTCGTTTGTCCCGATACAATGACGGAATTGCTCAATTTCAAATCTGTCACCGCAAGCTGGATGAGTAAGTAACCTGGATATATGAGTAGATGTCTGATCCACACGATGTATGCTAAATGAAATGATAGTCGCTTAGATGCGGTCTTAGCAGCACTGGTGGCCTACTATCATCTCTAAAAACCATGCAAGTTCAAGTGAGTAATCGAGACAGCGCAATACATGTTGTAAGGCGACATCTCCCGTACTCACTGGATCTTGCGTGATTTTAAGATATGATAGTACCCTGTTCACGATTCAGGAGTGTTATCGGGTCAGGCTAAGGTATCTTATATAGTCTAACGACTGCCAACAGCTTAACATGCTTTCCGAAGCAAAGAGGAGCTCAAGACCGGAAAGCCGTTTCGGTACACAGGTCTCATATCCTATACTCTGATTAGCAATTCGCACAATGAACACTGTGATTATATTTTACGTACTTACTATACAAATAAATAAAACTGACGCCACGCTAGCCATAGCGTGACATGCCCGACGTTTTTCGTAACAGTTAATTACATGTCAAAAGAGTTATGTACTTACATAAATTCTGGTTTGCCTGAAGCCATTACCCACGTCGTGGGGCCAAGTTTAGCGCCTTTCCGCAAGAAACAGTTCACCACCTAAAACAAGAGTAAGATTTTAATTAAAGAAAAAATATTTATAAATAAATAAATAGTCTTAACATTTAATTTTGTACATTAACCAAGACTTATCTATGTTTGTATCTTAGACATCTACGGATCGAGTTCATTGCTAATTAACATTACAAAGTATAATGTGACTAGTACAAAGTAAATAAAGATACTTACTGGGACATTCCTCTGGCCGATGGCCCTGTCTAAAGGCCTCAGTCCACTGTGGTCCACTTTCTCAAGCGAGGCCCCTCGCTCTAACAGTATCTCCACGAAATCTGCTGGGCCACCGCAAGCCAAACCCAGTGGAGTCCGTCCGTTGCTGTCAGGTTGATCTGAAATATAAGTCACAATCTTAGACGAGTGATTAAAATTAAAGACGTTTACTTTATTGGTCTCTTGTTATTTCTTGAAAAGGTTATTTCGGGTTTCGGCACCAATTATTTACAAAATAAAAAAAAATAGAAATATCATAAAATCATGAGACATACAGGATTCATCTAGTTGAAAAAGAATTTTTCTCATAAAATTATTATTAAACATTATTGTGAAAACTTATTATTTTCATCAATAAGTTCAAGGCTTCTTTTTATTGCCTACTAGCAACCCGCCCCGGCTTCGCATGGGCATAAAAACCTTTCTCTTGAATCACTCTATCTATTAAAAAAACCGCATTAAAATCCGTTGCGTAGTTTTAAAGATTTAAGCATACAAAGGGACATAAGGACAGAGAAAGCGACTTTGTTTTATTCTATGTAGTGATGATGATTTGATTTGACTTTGTTTTATTCTATGTAGTGACTGTTCTTGACCAAATCAAAAGTAACCAAAAAGGGAAATTGATGATGATTTCAAAGCCAAGTTTCAGGACTGTCCGATGATATAAAAAAGACTTACCAATAAAAGCTCCTCTGTCTAGCAGCAATACCATGGTGGATACCCTGGATCGAAGACATGTCCAGCCTAGAGCCGGCACACCATCCGCGTCCATAGCGTTAGGATCAGCTCCTGAAAAATGTATGGAATTACAAATATTCAATCCATTAGCCCAATGGTTCCTTAGACAAAATAATACAAAATCTATATTGAGCAGACACATTGAAGAATTTTGTATCCCAGACAACCATAAAAATTATATCTTTCAGTACTACGATAAACTAAACGATACAAAAACCTCCGACACCAGGGTGTGTACGGTCAATTGCCCGCGTCGCCTGCACGAACTGATGATGATGACTAGGATTATAATATTAGAACGAGACGCGCGAGTGTTATACAACACAACCCATACAATCGGTTCTTGTATAGGACCACTGGCTTCACAAACATTCCAAAGCATTAATCATCTATTTAAACATAAAATAAAAGTTTAGTTAGTACAAACTCACGACCTTCGGGTTTTTAGTCAAACACCCTATTTACAGAGACATATATTTGTATTCATTTAGTCTGAATAACATCTTAAATCTTAATGATAATCGTTATTATACTATGATTGTCCACTGTAACTCACCATGATCTAACAATATCTCCACAACATCCGCATGACCTTCAGCAGCAGCTAAAATCAGCGGATTCTTCCCTCCAGACCCGGTCACATCAGCTCCAGAATCTAACAGTCTCAAGACTAGTGTAGATCTTCCGTTTTTTGCCGCTAACGCTAGAGGCGACATCTGTCGGGCGTTGAGGGAATACGGGGTCGCTCCTCGGATGAGGAGAGCGTCTGCGATGGCCGCGTTGCCGGTGGAACATGCTGCTGTAAGGGCAGTCTCGCCTGTTACTGGACAGATACCGTCCGGCTGAAAAGAGAATATAAAGTTTAATTCTTGTGGTAGAAGTAATAGAAAAAGGGTTTCATTTTTAGCGAAAGATAAATCGTTTGACCTATAAAATTAGGTCTTTTTATATTCAATGTTTGTATTATAACAACAAAGACTTTAGCTTGTCCTGTGGGAATGTTAGTTGCAAACATTGATAGGACTATGAAGTATTACACAGCATGTCCATAATTAGAAGAATCATAGTACTTTCTGACTAAAGCAGCAACATAGTACTTAGACTACAGCGTAGTTACTATAAGAGCGGCATAGAGCTCGCATATAATATGGGTTACAAGATTTTTAGCGAGTTTGTGTCTTAATGTGTAACCTTTTTTATAAGTGTATGTACTCCAAATTTCATGTCATGTAAAATTTAATTATGTATACTTAAAAAAATAAAGGTCTTACTATTAGTTCAGCAGTATCCAAAAGATACTCCACGATATCCAGATGGCCGTTCTGCGCTGCTGCGATCAATGCATGCCTAGACCCTGGGACCAGTTGCTCAATGCTTCCATCATCAATATCCAGGGAATTCCTGTCGTCTTTTCCAGTTTGACAACCCAGTAGGTATATCACTGTATCCCTATGGCCATTCTTAGCAGCATGCACTAAGGGAGTTTGTTCAGCAGTGTCCGTGTGACTAAGAGATGCACCTGAAAATATATTTTTTAAATTAAACGTAGGTATTTAGCGCCAGACCAAAAGGTCAAGTAGCAAAGTTTTGAATTATTTTATTTCAATTATTGATTAAGTTAGAAAGGAATCTAATAATGTAATGTGAATGATCGTAGCCAATGGACATCTCTGCTCTCTGCCTACCCCTGCGAGAGACAGGCGTGATGATATGTTTGATTTAGTTAAATTTATCAATGTCTTACTAACTTTAGGAAATAACTATTCCTAAAGTTTGTAAGCTATTGATAAATTTAAATACTATCTTACCTGCGGCAATAAGTCTTCTAGCAACATCTGTGTGACCTCTCTGACATGCCAAAGATAATGCCGTACATCCCTGAGAGTTGGTCATCTCTAAATCTGCCCCGAACTCTATCAACAGACCAACCATTGATATAATTCCCTGGTAGGAATACATGCATAACAATGGCGCATTTCCAAGGCATTCCGTAATGTGGTTCGGTGATCCACCAGCTAGCAACATCAGTCTTGATACTTTAACATTTGGAGTGTAAATGTTCCTTAGATTGGCAATTGCTTCGCCAACATTGGAAGAACTTGTTGATACCATTGCTGCTTGAAGATCTCTTGGACACAATCCAAGTTGAGCTGGTCCTAAGTTTCTATACATATGAGCCTTTAGAATATGATGCCCCAATTCCATTGTCTTTTCCGAATCTAAAGGTGCTTGTACTCTTGAGAGCCTGAAGGCAATACCACAATGGCCAGCTCTTAAGTCACAAAGAAACTTCGCACTCTCGTTATCATCACGTCTTATTAACCATTCCCTGAATGAAGGGTGAAAGAACATGTATGTATTATCGATTCTCTTAACAAGAAAATCGGAGAGAGTTTCGAATCTGTCACAAAATTCTTCCCATGGCAGAAATTGGTTTACTAATAACGAATTCACTGAATAGTATATTTCTACCAGGGTTAAAGGATAGAGAGCTGCTAGGCAGACGCTTAGAATATGCGTTATCTTTTCAAATGATTGTACCGTCGGGAACCTTAAATTGAATTGTAACAGAAATATCTGAGCCAATGATATTGGCACCACTTTGTAATTCGTCGATTTTACGACTATGTGACTTCTCTCAAGTAGATCCAAAATCAGTTTCAGAAACAAAAATGAGCCTTGACTTAAATGTAGGATGTATTGTGCAAACTTCATCACGGAATTGTGCACCCCTTCAGACTTTCCTGTCGAACATTTGATGTTTGTTTCAATTATTGGCGTTGATTGTACTCTTGCATTAAAGTATTCCAGTAAGTCCTTATTTACATTATCAGATTCGTCCAAACTTAATCTGGTGTAAGGAAGCTGCTTGGTTAGTTCTAAAAATTGTGTTCGGATTGTTGTCACTACTTTCAGCCATGACGGCATTTCTGCCACATGCCTTATTAGAAATGAAGCTATCGTATGACCATGATCAGGTCTGTGATATTCTGCTTCACACAAGCCATCCACAAGAATTATACTGTTGCTTGTGTCTATGCTTCCGTTCTTTCTCAAAATGATTAGAGGTTCAATGATTCCTCGCATAAAAGCCAAGTCAGGGTCTGCTATACATTCTTTTAAAGATAAGCAGGCTATCAAATGAGGCTCACTGAGGATGTACTCTCGGTACGATTGTAATCTTGGAGCTTGGCACAATTGTGCTGCCAGGGAATGTACGAATTCGCCAACCAGACATGTACTGTTGTTGTCAGCCTAGAAGAAAAAATAAAATTAGTTCTAACCGCAGACACTTATAGTTGTATCAACAACTAGAATTTTATAAACTTCGGTAGTAGAGTATAAATCAGATTTTTGTCTAATTATCCCTGTATTAATTTATATTTTTACAATGTTGGGAATTTATAGTTTTAACTCGCATAAATAATATTACCAAGGGTTCTGACTATTATAAGTTAATAAAATAAACTTACTTGACAAAAATGATAGGCCACAACATGTGAAGCAAGATGCGTGAACAGTCCAGCGGTCATCTCCTCTGGCTGCAACTCCCTAATATCAGACTGTTCCCTCAACTCCTCGTACTCATAGTTACGCTTCCGACCGAAACAGGAGTATTCAACCAGTTGCAGAATCAACGCTGTCTTTCCTGTTCCTGGGCTTCCAGATATTAGGATTCCTAAAAAATAATTAAGAAATGATTTAAAATGAAAATTAGAAGACGATTTATTCTAGCAAAACTAAAACTATTTAGACTAAGCAAGATCAAATGATTTTGTGTGCATGTTTGAAGATTATAAACATTTACTGAACTGTACGGGCTACAGAAAATTTTCTCTTTGAAGGGAAGGTATCTATTTCTTCATGCATTTTATTTATTTTAATTGCTATTGCTAATCAACTAAGTATAACCAAATATGTATGAACTAATTGAAACAGACCTAAAACCTACTTTTTTGTTCCACGTCAACACGAAGTTTAATTTGCCCACTAATTAACACCATAAATGGTGGTAATGGCATTACAAGTGGAAAAAGTTTTACAAAGAACCGATTAGCTTTTACTAAGGACGAAGGAAATGCGTCATTTATAGGATATTAAGATGATGCAAATTGGTACCTTTGGTCAAAGACATTGTCTGATTAGGAAAGGTCAGATAAAAAAATACATAAATACTGAAAAATCTATTGAAGTTGATCGTATGAAATATTAATTTAATAAGAAAAATTATTAAATTTCAGGGTTATAGAGCATATATAAAATGAAAACAAACCTGATGTACTGGATTCCAATGCTTTCTCCATATCTCTAATTAACCATTGCCTTCCAGCGAAATAAGCGTTACTATCCGTGGATGGAACTTCAAAAAACAGCGGCCTTAATGTCAGTGGTAACGATGGGTATACTGAAAAAGAAATATACAAACTGAACATGGTATTTTTATGTAAAGAACCAAAGCAAGACTTTTTGGAATAACCTTCTACGGCGAACACCGGTCCAGTGCAGTAACAAGCTGAATTATACTCACAAAGTGAAACAAGAATACATTATAATAATAAAATTGGTTATAACTCAGATTTATAGGACCTGGTTATGGAACCTTGATACAGTTTAGGAAACTTCGAAATATCAATGGAAATATAACAAAATGAAAACATTTGCAGCGAAGTAATTTTAACGACGTATTTAAGTAATATGCACTTGTTCAACGAAACAACTATTTTTGATAAACAGGTACAGTAAAATGTCTACGATGACTTCACGTGTGTGCCATTATTATTTTGCGACGTAAGACCAAATACTATGGCAGTATCTTTCCCCTGCATTTCCTTATTATTATAATTCCTAGTATTTATACAAAGGCAGTGGCTATAATTTGACTAACCTTTCTTAATTTCTGAAGAAGATGAAGACTGCTTACTGCTGACCCTCGCTGATCTTCTGGCTGCTGTTTTTCTGGATTTGAAGAACCCACTTGACATACGAGTCAATTCTTCTGACCTTCCGCCTTGTAACGCTGCAAAGGTAAATTACTATTTAGTTTTTATTCACTGTTATTTCAGGGACTCTGTTAATTTGTCTGATGTAAAGAAAAACTAAAACTTTGCAACTAGGCTTACCATTTTTATCACTACATAGTATAAAACAAAGTTGCTTTCTCTGTCCCTATATCCCTATGTATGCTTAAATCTTTAAAACTACGCAACGGATTTTGATGCGGTTTTTTAATAGATAGAGTGATTCAAGAGGGAGGTTTTTATGCCCATGCGAAGCCGGGGCGGGTCTCTAGTTTTCTATAAACTTGATGGACATTAATTCTGCTGCTATGAATGTATGCTACTTAGTCCGCAAGCTGTCTACTAAAGCTCGACCACCAATAATAATATCTTGCATTATCACATTCCGAATTGAGGTTATCTTTCTAATGTTTCGTTCATAGAAACAAAATGATAACTTACTGTTAACCGAATGTCTTCTGCTACCAGGACTTGACTTTGTTTCTTGTATAAGAGAGATTTTCAATTTTATTATACCGAATCAAATATACCTAAGATTTTTGTACTTATTGGGTTTGTTTTACTATTTCTTATTTTTGTCTTGCTCTTTGAAGAATACATGTTCTCCAAATGTCATCCAAAGGGGACGCCCTTTAATGGATTTTTGAAGATTTAGGTGTCGATAGATACCTATAGGTTATTTCAAGCGACAAAAGGCGCAGTTCAGTAGAAATAGGTATCTTTCTAATGTTTCGTTCATCGAAACAAAATGATAACTTACTGTTAACCGAATGTCTTCTGCTACCAGGACTTGACGAAGAGTAGTTGCTAGCAGCAGATAATGACATGGACGCCAAAGATCCGAGAGAATCTCGACCTAAAGGTGTAGCTGCATCTACCTCCGAAGATCCTGTTAAAGTTGACACCTGGAAAAAGGAGAAATTGGTAAAACTATTTTCCTGATAATTTGGAGTCTGTGAGCTAAAAATGTTATAAAAAAATATGGTTCAGGATAACAGAAGCTGAGGCATTCCTTTGTCAATATATATAACTTTCTATGTAAAAATACTTTTATCGATAATTACCTATATAATGAACAGAAAATTGATGATAATGATTCATATTTTTTATTCATATCATCTTTCGTCTTTTTCTGTGTCATTTTCATTTTAATCTGTTGTTATCTTCGTTTACAGTCATTATTATTTGCTTATCAAGTGGTCAATTTTACAACAAGGGGCAACATAGTATGTAAAGGTAAGGAGGAAGCTATAACTTCATATGACGTAAAGCAGAACGGCTTGAAGGGACATGAATAATACATTAATATAAAGATATGCAAACCTAAACACATGAAAGAGTTTATAGGCAGCTCATAAGCAACAAATGGGACATCATTTACTAATTTTATTAACGGAAGCCAAGTACTAATAATATACTATAAACTTAGACTTTTCTGTAGAAAAGTAATAAATTTGCAGACAGTAAAGGTATCTACATTTCATCATAGATTAAATCAGCACTTTCTATCAAGTGCTGTTGAGAAAATTATTTGGCTACAGTTAACAAAAGGGGCTTAAAATGAATAGATAATAGGCAATTGCTCATCATAATATGAACATTAAATGCGTCAGGTATTCATATGTCTCAATATTATTAATAATAATTTAAAGGGGGAAAAAAGTAGAGACGAGTCAACATATATTTTTTCCCCCTTTAAATTTTATTCGTGGTTTAACTAAAAAGGTGTAGATAGACCTAGGTACGCTTTTCGAAACTGAAAAATCCTGTGGCCCCTGATAAACATGGCATGATTTGTTACAACTCTACAATTTTCGAAGATATGAGAGAGATTCTTAGTGTATAAGATATAAGTTCATACAACCACACGTGTTTATTGCTCACAATCACGGAGGATTTCTCTGTGCTCACAATACACATATTACATCCATGAATAAACGATAGCTGCGACCACAGAACAGAGAAACTATCCGACTAGAAATGTTTTGACGCGGATTTAGTTCCAGGATCAGTGTGGCAGCGTATTCTCTCTTCTTATCTTCAATTAATACATGTAAACCCATGTAAATCACACCACACCTTATTAGAAATGTATTACGTAGTTTACAACAAAGCCACCTAATATTATCGACCAATAACAGTGGCAATAAATGACGCAATCAAATTCCCCGCTCATTTTTTTTGTGTGAAACGTTGGCTTGCAAGCCAAACTAGTGACACGTATTTCGTGCGCTATGCCACTTCTTGTTAATATTTTCTAAATTCTGGGGCTGCGACCTACTTAATAGGCTCATTGAGAATAACATGAGGTCGGTTGTAAGTCTATTAGATTATAACACGCCAGAGAGCGCTGGTGATGCGAGAAATCATACGATAATACCTCGTATTATCATAGGAATTCTCGCTTCAATGGATAAATAGTCGTTAGTATGTCTGTTTTGTGGATTACACTAGAACATTGGCGTACTATGTGTATCCTGTGCGAGGTGACTGATGGATTCATTTAAGTTCGTGGACCTATTTTATGGTCTTTAGAATCGTCGGCTTCGTGAATCGACTCTTCAATAAATAATTTGTTTCTCTTAGAAGATGGAGGAGATAGATCTATTTAATTTTCTATTTACGAATAAGGTTATTTTTTTCTATGTATGATTTAATCCTAGGGTCATTGAGAAGATTTTAACAGATATAACAGTTACATTTAGTTTGTATAGAAATACTAAGTTTATAGTAGCACTCAGGTAATGTTCCCTTTCCTTTGTTCTGTGTTCTGCTTTGCCTACCTTGCATTAAACAAATTTATTAATACCTTTAATCCATACTAATATTATAAATGCGAAAGTCTGTCTGTCTGTCTGTCTGTCTGTCTGTCTGTCACCTCTTCACGGCTAAACGGATGGACCGATTGTGATGAAATTTGGTAGGGATGTAGTTAACGACCTGAGGTCAAACATAGGCTACTTTTGGGCGCGATATAACCGAGTCCCACGCGGGCGCAGCCGCGGGGAACAGCTAGTTAGTGCATATAAAAACCTGTTCAAATTTCAGGTTCTGCTGATATTCAGATGACATCATTCATTTCAAGAAATATCAGTAGGTAGTGAAACAAATATCATCACCCTTTCTAAATTAATAAGCGTCAAATTATCCATAAATATTACTCCAAAGATCAAGAAGAACTCAAAAGAAGACGTCTTATGATTGCCAAAAATAATTTGTTTAGATAGTAGTAAATTGTAGAGAGCTACAAAGTTAGAATTTAATTAATATCGCCGATAAAACGACCTTAGATGACGTGGAAGATGTAAATATTAAAACTTACAGGACTGGTGTTATGCGAAGCGAGCGTATGCGCATCGAGCGAAGCGAGCGATGTACAGCTATCTCTGGATTTGTTCCGAGCGCCGCGCCGCTCGCCCAACAGTAGCCCGAGCCGCATGTACAAGTCATTCTGCCGACGGGCCTCGTATCCTGGCTGTTTGATGTGGCCGCCTTCGTCATCTGAAATGATTATGGTATGTTAAAGAGGATTTTATGTATTTTTGATATTTTTAAAGAGAATAAATTTAAAATTCTTGAGAGTTTAACACTTTCCATTGCGTTTTTATTAACGTCTGTGTTTCTTGTATAAAGTTTGCATTTGAATAGGTTTAGGAATATTCAGTCAATTATTTCCCTTAAAGATTTTTATTTGAGTTTGGCTTACTAGTTCTGTATTTTTTGTTTTTCATGGTTTGTGTTGCTCTTTGAAGAAAACATGTTCTCCAAATGTCATCCAAAGGGCGTCCTTAATGGATTTTTGAAGATTTAGGTGTCGATAGATAGGTTTATTTCAAGCGACGGATGGCGCAGTTCAGTAGAATTTAAGTTTATTTTTAAACAGAAACTAAAACAGATGAAACAACTGTCTTAAGCGGTTTAACATCTTAATTAAAAAGAGGTTCACCTATATCATGGAAAATATGGGAAGCCCCACGTAGACCCACTAATACTTAAATAAAATCGCGAGAAAGGTTAGACTCTACCCTTTGTTTATTTAATAACCAAATATTTAACCCTATGTCCTTCTGTGTCTATTAAATTTTATCAAAATAATTTTAATTGGTACAAAAACTACAAACCAAACAGGCAGCGAATTATGCAAGTAATTTAAAAAATAATGTTTCCAATAATAACACTAAAAAAATTCTTACATCAGATGACAAAACACAAATCCAAATTAAAATAAAAACAAGACTCAAAAATCAACCACAACAAAAAATATTTTTCAATTTAAGTGCTCTCATTTCGCTCATATAAAAATCATGCTAAGTTCAAAATCGTGACTTAAGAACACAAAATAACCACAAAACAAAATGTACACATGCGGCCACAATCATGCACAATATGCGCGTCAAGTTAAGTGCATTTAACACTGCTTATGTTTATGATTGGTACTTGTGTATTTTATAGACTGTTTACTAACTAGTTGCATACCTTTATAGCTTGGCTGTTAGGTACATGTTACTACCTACGCCAACTATGTGACTAGCATATCACTAGTTGAATTAAGATTTTTGATTTTTCATTTTTGCGGTAGAAATCCCACCATTCAACGACTTTTCTGATGTTTCTCTATTTCTTGCAATATTTTTCGTAATTCAGAAAGATGAGGAGAATGAAAACTTAAATTAGTCGGGAAGCGAACAAGAGATAGTAATTCAGCTGAATCTTTTTAATGTATAGTCGGCTGCAGAGAAATCTGACCCCCATGCCACAACTATTGAAAGGGGGCCATATTTCTCTGCAGCCGACTTATTTCATTTCACGTTAAAAGTAGTTTTCCTTTCCACAATTATCCAGTTTTTCTTCAGACATAATAATCATTATTTTGTTCCGTATCTTGTATCACAGGAGAAATTGTGTATTGTGTGCTAAATACATTATTGTTAGAGTTTCCGTAGTCGTCCGTGCATGGCAAAATGTTCGTGAGATCTCAGACTTATCCCTAGGGCTTAACCTAACCAAGGAAATGAAAAGAAAAAAGATGATTACGCTTTAACACGCCGTAATCATGTCTGTTAAGTTCATTATCTTATTAAATTCAATATTTTTTTGATTATTAATTCTATGAGAATCGCTTGGCTCCCGTAAGCCAAGCCATTTTCATCAAACTCTCATGGCACTCTTCTTTTATTGGATGTTCTGGGCATTAACTCTAACCACATAATAGAGAGTGCCCTAACCCAAATTCTTTTAATTTCAACACTAAGTTTACATAGTTAAGTTTCACCTATCAAATCTTTTGTTTAATACAAAGTGTAAATTGAAGTCACTTTTATACCATGTTTTATATACGACAGATTTGAATGCGATTTTTATCATCATTTAGCGAAATGCAATCCATGCGAAGCCCACTTTTTATAAATTATAAAATTAAGTTATACACAATTTACATGATTTTGTAAATATTCCATCGCATTTTTATAACCATCTGTCATCATAGCACAAAGTTTTATTAGTACTTGTACAGTATTCTGTAATCTTTGGTATATATAAATAAAATATCAAGAATACTGGGAGGTCGTTCGCGGCGAACCGCTACATATCCTTACATAATTATTTATCTGTATACCGGCTTCATCACAATACTCGTATTGTGTTACAGTATCGCCTTTCGGATGTTCTAGAGCCTGCAAGGTTAATGTAATACTTTTAGAACTTGCGGTGTAAAGTGCACCTGCGGAAACCGCGGCGTGGGAATCGTTACGCGATTTTAACATGACACCGTGTAGGGGCCTTAGAATCAGCTGGCGTGTTTACTGGCCAGTTTTCACAGTTTCCTAATTCAAATAACACTAAGAATGGGTTATCGTTTCACAATTTTAACCTTGCCAGTTTCACAAAAGTTCCAAATTCAAAAATCTTACAGACACTTCAAAAAACTCTTGTTTTACTCTTGCCGACACAGCCGAAGTGCCAAGTTTTCTTTTTCATTATCATAACTTTTCATACTGTCCACACTATAGTAAATCCATCAATTGTTATGTTTCCTAGGAACTGTACAAAATGGCGTGTTTACTCTATTCTGAGAAGTTTGCGTATAAATACGTTTGTGTCTGACATGTTACGCTTCTTGAGCCGTATTTCCTGTCTTTAAAATATGTCAACTTGATTAAATGTAGATGTCGTAATAGGCGAGTAAGAGATCAGGATTTAAGATTACTGACTGAAAGATACGGCTTTCATCATCTAGAAAAGTGAGCCTATTTTCGAAATTCATTTATTTGTCTTGGTGTCTCGTCCTGGGTAGCAGAAACCTTGTAACGTAACGAGTGTCACGTGCGCATTGCCAACCCTTGAGGAATCTTATCACAATAAGCAATATTAACTACTTAATCGTAAAGTTAAGCGCGTTAAGCCGTTGGTCCCGGCTGCCATCTGGTAGTCGTTAAAGAAACCACATCAGAGGCCGAGAGGCGGTTCCAAAGAACTCTGACACCAGGGTGTGCTTGGTCGATTGACCATGACACCTACACGAAATGAACGAATCACAATATTATTTAAATACAAGCGTACGAAAGCTTTTCGATATAAACAATCTTATCAAGGCATGAAAAGAAATACATAACACCTCTTTTTGAAACTTGGTTAAAATACCAGTACAAAACAGGTTCAGATTTACAAATGGTTCCATATCGGCGATAGATAGTTATGATCTACAGTTATCATCGATCTCCGATTAAGTTTAAAAGGGTGTGGTTATATAGACCATTGGGCTTCACCGACCATGGAGAATGACTACTGGAATTGACTGGGTGAAATTGATATTAACCGGCGTTGTTAGTAATTTTTTAACCGCAACTAATATTATAAATGCGAAAGTGAGTTTGTTTATTTGTTTGTTTGTTACCACTTCACGCCCTATCTACTGAACCAATCTGCCTTAAATATTGCTAAAAATATTGAGAAGGACATTATGGTCCTTTCATCCCGGGAAAAAGCACTGCTACCTAGGGAAATTCACTCAGGCTGAGCCTCGGGCGAAAGCTAGTATTTTATATTTCTCTTGAGAGAACGAGACAAAGTTTATTTAAAATGGGCTTAAGAATTCTTTTGTAAGTAGGTAAATTTTTATAATGGTGGTTCTAAACCACTTTACGTTGATGTTGTGTAGTAAGAAAGTAAGCTTTGATATTGCGCCAAAGCCTTTGTTTGAACCCGGTCTTTAACTATATCTATACCAAATTTCATTAAAATCCAGTGGTTTTAACCTTGAAAGCCTAACAGAAAGACAGACAAACAGACATACTTTCGCATAATAATATTAGCATGAAATGAAAGTATAGATATGGATTTTGTGCTTTCTTTGTGTGGAAAGATTGTCGTTTACATGTGTGTGTGAACCGTTCTCAGTTAAGCAAAGTTCTATGAAACCTTTCTCTCTGTTTGTTAACTCCTCATTTACCAAAGCAAAGCGATCTAATGGGGGTGAACAAAAAGCTACCTACATACCACGCTTAAAGCTCGTTCTTGGTTATTGCTAGAAAGTACCTATTATTTATTATAGTAAATATAAATTATAAAGCTGTTTCTATAAGTCTTTGCCGGGAAGTGTATGAAAAGATTATTTTTGAACTTTCGTTTTAAATTAAAATTTTGTCCTTAACTTAGTCTTGGGGACAAATATTTTGGAATTATTTTATAATCGACCGGAAAGTGTTATAAAGAAAATAAGACCCTATTAACCATGCACGAAGAAAGAGTCGTGTTATTTTTCACTAAAAGTGGTCTATTCTTATGGTTTTTTGGTCAAATGGTGGTGAATAATTTCTTGGTTGACGTCAACGTAGCCTAATAATTTAGAGATTTTGTATAAAGTACAAAATCTCGCATGCTATAGCAGAAAATATATTTTTTTGTATGATATAGTTTCCTCTTTAGCTGCTAAATTTATATTTTCGTTCAGGTTAGGGACAACGCTCGAATTCAATTGTTTTTGCCGTTCAATGGCGAGTTGTCTCCTTATTTCGTTCACTGCTGAGCCAATTTGGCATACATGAAAAGAGATGCTCCTCATGTAGGTATACTAAAATGGTTCTCCCACGTCATAGTCTAAAAACATTTATTTCTAAACGTCAGTTTTCCAATTATCGTTATCAAGCTACTTTAAAACTTCCGTGCGTGAAAAGAAACATTCGGCCATGACACGGTCGTCTCATTGTATTCAATGATTCAATTTAAAATGTCAGCAGTATTGTTGTTGGAAAGTTACACTGCGTTACATATTGGAAGTTTAGGAGTCAAGGTCCAATCGAATAAAGCTTGTTTTTCACTCACGACGAATGAGAACGTATTAAAAGTTAAACGTGTATATCAATGTCTGTGTATCTGGGAGTCTATTAGTGTCATCTTAGCTGCTAAGCGGATGGATCTATATTGCCTATAGTTTAAAAAAAATGCCTGGCGACAAAACCGCGCGCGATTACCTTATTCTATGATATTGCCAGAATTTTGGTCGGTCATAAATGGATGAAAGTATTGGTGAATTACCTCTCCCTTCGAGAAAGACCTATGCCCAAATTTAGCATCTATGAAACTGAACAACAAAATAGCATTTCAAATTAAGGTTAAAGATTTATAAATATAACTAGCGACCCGCCCCGGCTTCGCATGGGCATAAAAACTTTCCTCTTGAATCACTATCTATTAAAAAAACCGCATCAAAATCCGTGGCATTTGTAAAATAAAATCCCTCATTTTCAAAAACATTCCCATTATATACAATGGAAGTAAAATAAACATGATAAGCGAAATTTCTTCCGGAAACAGTAATTCGTTCGTGTTGATAGTAAATTGTTGTTAGTGTTACGATTCATTGCGTGCTCAGTGACGGTTCAACAATGTTTTTTGTGTGACCTTTATACATTGACAAGTGAATAGGCGGTGATGGATTGGAATCAAATTTAACATTTATATTTATGGGATTAAGAATCACTTTTGCAATAACGACAAAACGGTAATTGATTGGATAATTGATCGAATTGAATAATAAAATTAAATTGAAAATTGTTGATGTTACAGAATTTCAAATAAGAATATATATTAAATGTGCTTGGAAGACATAATTATTCTGTTCATAATTTTTGATTTTAATTTTTTAACAAATTATAAAATCTCTTACTTTAGGTATATTTCGTTTACCTAATTTTACACTTTTTACTATTTCAAAGTTAAGTTTACACCTTTAGAATAAATAATTTAGAATAAATAATAGTTTTTGCCTTGGATGGCTTTAATACCTCACTTAGGTTTCTAATATACCCTCGCTACTCATGAGGAGTATATATTTAGAGTATTTGTCACCTACTTTACTACACTACATCCCATTCCTCTACATCAAAGTATGTAGTATGTTCACTAACCTAAGCAATAATATGCATCTCAATAAAGGATGTCCACTTTACTCCTTATAAACCTATTTTTATCTGTAAATCGTTTTGCTTTTTTATTCCTGGTAGATTAAAAATGTCTGTACTTAGTTGAAGAAATATTGTTATAATCATAGATAAAAAAAAAATGCGTTTGCCGCGCGCGATTCGAAATTCTTTGGTTATAATAAATTAAGCCAGAATACTAGAATATTTAGCCCTCACATGTTTTCAAAGGACCTTCTAAACAACCTTTGTTTGACAAATATCAAACATATGTCCGATGGAACTATTGTCTGTTATTTAGGCGTCATTTTACGAAACGCCTTTCCACAAACAATATGGTGAGGGCGGTTGTCACCTTGTTAACTGATTCAGTGCAACCTTGGACGTCCCACAGTAAGGCTTCTAATCTGGCTAATCATGCGATAAGTCAGTTTATAAGATTTCTGCTGATATTTCTAGGTTAACTAATTGATAGATAATGTACAGTGTTTTAATGGTTTTGCTTTGTTGGTAAATAAACTTATGAAGTCATCAGTATAGCTAAACATAACGTTACTTATGTACATAAAATATATCGTCAAATATCTTGAACATGACTCTCTCGAAATTCTGTTTGTTTCACTGATTTTTTGAAAAAATGACATATATACCTATTTACATTTGACAAATTAAAAATAAGTACATCGGCGTATGTTGGTAACGTTCGTTTGTGCCACAAGTTTGTGCCAAAAGTAGTGTTAACGGTAAAGGCACCTAATTCGAGGTAAGAAACTTGGTAATAAAAAATATTAGGCTGTATGTGTTCTTGTTTGCTTGATTGTTGCATATTATTAAAACAGTTATCCATTACGATGTGTGATTGCTTCATCCAAGAATAAATTCCATGCATACAATCGATTCGATGTTAAATCATCTATAACATCTCACCCGTTAATTTCCATACACAATTTCGGAGCTATAATCTCTTCGATTTTATCTCCTATATCCACAGCATCACTTCACTTATCAGTTAAGATGATCGTATTCGCCCACGAATCGATATGTTACTTTTGTCACTGATTTCTTATCTATATTTTAGAATCGACTGTTAATATATCTTCATCATGAGCTGAATAGAAAATCATGAGTCATGAGCAATGTTTAGAACAAGATATTTATTCAGACCGTATGATTATTAATATATAAATTCGTACATGTTGAATCGATGTGGTAATATATGAAGATTCGTATAGGTTTACTGTTTTAAAGCATTTAAAAACAAAAATGAAATCAAACATTTCAAAGCATTACCTAAAACAAACGCAACAAAACACTCAGATGCTTAACAAACAAAACTGGTATTCAACAAGCAGTGTCTCAAAGTGCCGTGGTTCCTGAGGACGTTGCAAACAGGCAATAAGAAGTGCAAAACTCTAGACCGTGCCAGATCGGTTGCTGTGGAATGTGGACCAAATACCGATTCAACCAATTAGATGAGAACCGATACGAAAATCGAATCGAACGATAACAAAATACCCTTTTCTCGTTTAATTTTCTTTTTAATCAAAATACTTAATTATGCTGTTTGTTTCCTAACAACGAATTTATATTTCAAAGTTGCTAATCGACTGTATGAAGTCCACATTCCAAAGACCAATATAGATAATGTATTCTTCGTGCCTGCCAATTGATTCAGCCCCTGTGGCACTGAAGAATGCGCGGACCAAAGCGATCTGATCTTATTGAAGACCACGCTCGGCCACGCTGCCATCCTTGGACCTTCTTCTGGCAATCCTGTTGAAATACATCGAGACCTATTGTCACAAAATTGACAAACAACTCCTAAGGTTTAGTAACAGTTCATTAAGAGAATTAATTGGGCATTTCGAATTTGAAAGGACAATATTATTCACGGCGACAAATAGTAATGTTACAGCCAATTGACAAGCTAATTTAGGCGCGAAGGGGCAAGGGCCGTGGCGAATTGCAACTAATAGATTATTAAGAAACCCACCGCTTTATGAACCCAATATGTATTTCAATCGAGATAGAGCAGACCAGAATTATATAATTAATGGAAATGAAAACTGTAACAGATGCCGAGATAACGTTCGCAGTCGGGCTGTCTGCGCGGGCAGGCTTGCGAAACAGCGGACTATACCTAAACTAATAAATAAACTAGTCAGACAACCGGTCCCTTACGGAACCCCTACGTACATCCGGCGGGAGCGCGTGGGCACACTGTCGCAAGTCACTCAAACATATTTACGATGCAAAGGATCCTTGCTATTTTGAAAACATCATAAAAGAGCCTGTCGGGTGAGAGGTGCTACGCTGGCAGTTTGTGAATGAGATTTCAAGTAGAAGGTATCAATGGAGTGCATTGCGTGAGCAGAAACCGGGGCTTGCGCAATGTCGCCGATTTGCATCGGCTACCACGCGCGGGCCTACAGATATGCAAATGTAATACTGATAGACTACTTACCGGATAGAGGCACGTGGTTCTCGTGAGAATGCCGGGCTCGGGGTCCGAAAGGACTACGGAGGGATTTGGGGCTGAGAAAGAATCTTCTTCTTGTGTGCGGCGGTGTGGGACAGCTTTGAACCAAGTTGGTAGGCTGTTTTGGCGGTTTAGGAAGTCGCATCGGCGACTGCCAGTCCTGGTCTTGCCGCTGAGGTGAAGGTGTGTATCTCTCCATCACTTGCCGTCTGCCTTGGCTCTTTCTGGCGCACAGTGGGCAAGCTTCGTTCCTGAACATGCAAGAGTAGCAGCGCTCATGTCCACACACGTCGATCAGCTTTCTCTTCTTACCCTTGTCAAAGGGCATGTTACAACTCGGACAAGTTGTGCCCCCTGTCTCGCTTTCGAGCAGTTGTCGTATCGCCGCCAAGTCTGTAACAAGAATGGCTGCGTTAATTCTGTTTTGATGATTATCGATTAGTTGATATACATTTATAGCTTAGTATGCAAACTGGATAGTTGTCGCTCCATGCATGGCAATCGATTTACGTTCTAACGATCCTTGAAGTTATTCTAACGAAGGATAATGATATAATTTATGTTCTACGCGCGCTATGGACTGTTACAACCAATTATACGTCGAAGATCTCTGAGATGGAATTTAAATGGGATTATACTACGACGTATGATGGTGTGTATACGAAAAGGATATAATAATTTTCCTTACACCATTTCCATTCCACTTTTCAACTTCTCGTGAGTAACATTATATAATAAATATCTTTGTATCAGTAAATTATTATCATGTGGAGGCAGGTTCGTTTAAATAACTGATTTATTGGTAAACATCATTACGACTTCTGAAAATGCGGACCCCGATCAAAACTTAAATCAACACTTTCAAATTAAACGGCTCGTAAATCAACTGTCAGTAAACGAAGTAATTAAATCGGATGCTCGTGAGGGTAAGGGAGGGAATTATCGTCCATTTCTGTCTGTCACATCGTTAAACGAGTTGTCCTGATTCGCTCAGCGACAAATGACACGACTTGGAGATTGACCGCCGCTGCGCCAGCGCATACCTCCTCACAGAATGTTTTTCTTTTTTAAGTATCATCAACTGTCTCATGTTCATGAGAAATTAGTTACTTTACGTACCTATTAAATTATACAGTATTTATGGGGTATAAAATTAAATGATTATTTCTTCGAGCGTGTAAACACAATTTACTCGAAGATTCAACTGCTTGGGACTTGTTTCACGATTGCACTGCACACACTTTCCTTTCGTGACCTTTGATCATACTCGATGTATGTATTTTTATATTTTAAAAGAATATAAAATGCTTTATGGGGTCTAGTGTGTACTACGCAAAATTAAGGAAAACACAATTTTATTGTGATTTAATTAAGATTTATTGTTTCTTTTTCATACAGATCATGTTACTTGGGTATTCACTGTGAAAAAGTGTGACGTGCAATCGCTTCATTATAATAAAACTAATACACCATATAGATATACTTATTAGTTTTATTATAATGGGCCTAGAGGACCAAGATTTGCCCTGGGCTCTAAAGAGTTAGCTGAGGAATGGTACTAAATAATGGTGGAACAGGATATCTCGTTCGCATGATGAAATTTATTTCTAATTAGAGACCATTTCTATTTTTATGTAAATTTATGTGAGTTTCATATCTTTCTCCCTAGGTGATTACCATCTAAAATATTTCCACGATCTCATTAACTACCATACCATGTACATGCCATACCTAAATTATCCAATCCATAGAAATTATTATATTGATACTGGCTGTTACGTACAGATTTTTAAGACTAACATTAATATGATATTTTTTTATGTTTTCTCTTGTCAACGTGTCCAAAATATTTACTTGTCCCTTATCCTTTCTCTCCTCATCAATCACCACCAAATGTCTAGACTGATTGCGACAACTGTCAACGTCGGCGGACCCTCATTCATTAAGCCATTTTATTTTTGCGAATTATTTGATTCATTAGCAAGATCCTTGGTTACTTTGACAAGATAAATCTTTCGGCTATATCATTATTTATTGACTGTATGTTTGAGTAACATACCAATATTAAAGGAAAATGTTTATGTGCTAATTTTGGAGTGTTTGTGAATTTGACATATAGTACCTATATGAACTAAGTGTTTAAAAAAATCTAATTCAACATTTTACACTGCTTTATCAAATGGCTCGACTACAAATTCATATTCTGAACAGTTACTTTCTTGTCTTTTACTTATCTCTGCCTCTCATTAAATACTTTTATATTTGTAAAGACCAATCTTTACAAATATAAAAGTATTTAATGATTTGCTCTTGTTTAGTAATAAATAAATAGGGACAAATCACACAGATTGAGTTACACCCAAAGAAAGTTCGAGACCTTGGGATACTAACTCAAAATCCCGTGGTTTATAACGAATACAAATACAACATCCAAGAATCAGGCCAATCAGAAAAAGCAAAAATTTATATAAATAATGGAAATACTGAAACATACACCAAAGCTAAAAGAATATACATTTCTATATAAATCATTAAATTTTAGAAGCGCCTGCTAATAGCAAGTTCAGAAGTGAAATTAGTGTAACAGACGGTTGCCGCCATTTATCATCTCAATAGCCTTTAGTGTGAGATATAACTAGCCAGCTCATTAGGCTACATTGGCAGAAGCAGGATCAGGGTCATGGGAACCAATGGATTCGCACGATTGATCTTCTACTTTCAAGATCAAGGGTATTTTTTATTTTATTTTCAATAACTATCCTTTATTGAATGTTAATAATTTCATTTTATTTCAGGTACAAGTTTGAAGATATGGGAATAAGATGATGAATTTCACATAAGGTCATATTCCGTGCCATTGATTGTCCCAATGATAGAAATGATAGCAGCATTTGTACCTTAGTTTCCTATAAGTGATGTGGTACAAAGTTTTACTAATTTATATGCAGATTTTAAAGCTAATAAGAAGATCTTAAATTTATCAATAAACGTTTTATTTTGTTCAAATCCATAAAAGTTATTATCTTAAAAAAATATTATTTGTTCTTTAAGTAAACTTAAGATAGTTCCTAAATAACTTTACGGTAAACACAAATAGATTGACTGATCAAATGACTATCACGGTCGAGAAAAAATCTCATATAACAAAATTTGTCAGTTTCAAAAGCCACCTTGCCTACGATTTCTTAGGAATTCCAAAAATTACCTATGCCGTTGAACCTAAAGATAAAAGTATATAGAGAATACCTCTCTGTTTCAATAACAGCGATATTGGCAGAAGGCCCCCCCATGTCTAGCTCGCCAGACGCTGATTCACGCAAAATTGCTTGAAGCAAAAACACGCTCCTTAGACGTCGCTTTCAAACACCTTCAATCAACTTTGCACCTTAAAATTTCACACTTATAGTCGTTTCTTGTTTCGTCGGCTGTCTCTTTTTTGTTTTGTTTAGGAGTAATAAATGGCTTAGTTGGAATCTTGTGGTAATTTTCGGTAAGGCTCATTTGTTTTTTGTTTAACGCTAGACAGTCATTATGTTATTGGAACACAACATTATGTCTTTTTAGTCTTTGACTAGACGCTTCATCATGTAAGTACTGTTATACTGATAAACAACAGTCTACGTTACAATAATTTTACTTAAGAAATTAAGTTTTTTACATCATTCATTACATGTAAAATATACAAATTGTATTGTGTGTAATTGTAATGTATTATGTAGTGTACAACACCCTTGGGTTAAGCGGAAACTGTAAGTTCTTTAGTGGGGAAATGAGATAGCTACTTCATTTGAAAATTCTTCAAATACGAGAGGTACAGAAGAGAGAGACACACAAATTCTTCAGTTTTAAATAGAAAGTATAGAAACACTTTAAGAAATGAGGTTTTTTTAATAACCTTAATTGTCCCACTTCTGGGCAAAGGAAAAATATATATACATTCTGGAATAGCCCATCGGGAGTTGAGAAAACAAACAAGTTTTTTAGGTGTTTTACCCTTCTCAAAAACGCTCAATGCACCAAATGAAGTCTTCAATTTGAAAAAAACAATCCAACCTTATCTATTATTTCGAGCGTTCAAACCACTCAAATATATTCTTCAACTAATATTAGTTTCTGTAAATTTAAATAATTAACTCATGAATAATAATAATTTGTCAAATATTGTTGTTGACGTTTCATTACTGGGTTAATATAAACCAACAAGGAATTATAAATAATTATTTGTATAATAAATTAACAAATCAGATTACGAATAAATCACTACGGTAACCAACTGACTGGATGTCTGTCTGACTGGATAATTAGTTTCGATAATTATATCATGGTAATAAGGGGTTATAGAATAAATATTTCATAGCTTGAAATAGGTAATCAAAATAAAATACTTAATTATTTTAGTACGACTTAAACTTTAGGATTTTACATCCTAAAACACATTCAAATAAATGTTATATTATTACGTTTTTTTAACATCCTTTTGGAACTCTTTATTTTGATATCTTGCTCGATATGTTTAGGAGAAAAAATCAGATGCATCTAGGTATTTTTTCAAAGATCCGATAATACTCGCACAAAAAGACGAATCTAACGACATTATAATTTATGAAATATTTTTTGGCAACATATTTAACAGCTACTATAATGTAGATAATAATTATGTACATACAGGAACACATAACACTCTTTTTAAGCTTCGCTGCAGTGAAATTAAAAAAAAGACTTAAGGCATTTTGCATTCTTTAAGATCAAGTTCCTTGGCGGCCATTAATGCAATTTTGTTGCCAAAATGAACTTAGATTTTGAAGTAAAACGCACGACACGAAATTATACTTTAAATCACACGATTAGAGATGAAATTAGTTTGAGAGTTGAATTAGCTGACAGGAAACGGCAGGTGTTGAGTTGCGAATGCAAGTAGTTAACCACAGAATAAAAAGTAAGTTATAAGTAAACTGCCTCGGTAAAATCACTTTCATTTAAATATACTTAGTAATAGTAGTAAGTAATCAAAATGCTACTTAGAATAAAAACCTATAAATTTTGCGAAAGGGACGTTTTGATAAATAGACATTTTGCGAAAGGGACGTTTTGCGACCAAGGGGCATTTTGCGAAAGGGACATTTTGCGACGAAGCATAATTAAGTAGGTATTACGAATTGCTGAGATTTATTACCACTACCCAAAGGTTGACCGGAAAAGTTGCTTAGCAATAAGTCCGCCTTTGCTCCATTTGTTTGTAGTTTTTTACTGAATTTATATATTGTGTATGTGGGTAATAAATATTTTGTATTATATTATAATATTATATAATAATACAATACTTTAATCTACGAGGGAGCATTTTAATATATGAAAATTTCAATTAAAACATAACCTTACGGCGTAGTTCATATTCTTAAGGTTAAAGAGCAGTTAGTGACCATCTCAGTATTAATGTGTTTAATTACTCGGTTATGTCATAGTTCATATTAGTCATTTTAGCAAATACGGCCCTCACAAATTGTACTGTCCATCTGTCAACATTTCACGCCTAACTGGATCGATTTTGGTGGTATTTACTGCTAAAATAGATAAAAATCGAAGTTTGACATTCTACAATCTAGTTGATGGTATTTTGCGTTCATGGATAACATCGTGTATTATCCGTATTATTATTTTTATTGACGCAAAACACTCTAAAATTCGTGGTTGGTATTTTTCGTATGTGGTATTAAACGTCGAAACGGTTTTAAGTAGTCTTAAGTAGAGACTTGCAACTTTCACAGATAATTTCTTTTAACAAAACTTTAAACTATGGTACAAAAAATTTGTATTAAAGATATATAAGCGACGGGATCTGAATGGTACTATTAAATTTTTTAATCCTAACTAATATTACAAATGCGAAAGTGAGTTTGTTTGTTTGTTACGCTTTCACGGCCTATCTACTGAACCAATCTTCAGGAAATTTCGATTACACATAGCTAGGAGTATTGAAAAGGACATAGGTATGATACATTTTATTCTACTATTCCCGTGCAAAATTTACGCGGGCGAAAGCTAGTTACTAATAAGAATAACCACAACCTAATATTAATATATTAGTACTAACAAACAAGGAACTCACTAACTTCTCGCTCTTCTATCGCGCGGTACCTAAAGAAAAAATAAATCATTTTGACAGATGCAAATCATAGAGCAGCTCTCTCCCTGTCCGGATGATGTATAAGTCTATGGTACAGATTTATGCCTAAGCGCAGTTTGTTGGTACAATTGCAAATGAAATCCGAAGCAAAAACTACGAGAGAACAGAACAGATACAGAATTGAAAAGGTTTCTGTTGGCAACATTAAAAAAAACCATATTTAACTTTTTAAAATCATATTGTATTTATATTTCAAAAAAAATTAAGCTATTTTTTATTGTTAGATCAGAGCATGAGCTATTTTTTTGTTAAGATATTTGAATACAATTTTTTTAAAATATACTAAACAAGTTTCAGATTCATAAACCTTATAAAAACTACCAATAAAATGTAGAGTCGGCTTGAAGCATGGATAATTTGTTAGAATATATTAAGAAAAAAATCAGCAATTATTTTCTATTTAGGTGTTGTAAGTAGTAGATAAATATTTAAGTATACTTAATTTAAATTTTGAGAAGCTCGATAGCCTAGCGAGACATTTGTATGTTTGTCACAGCGGCGTCAAAGCACAATTTATTTATTCGCCACGTACAGAAATTGGAAAGTAATAAGTCAGTTTATTAGAAAATATTATGTGGTCATAAGCAATTATATTTACGATTGAAAATACAGTGTGACTTTTCCGTAAAATCTTTATTTTGTGACAGCAGCCTGTTATCAGATTGGAGTTTTTGGAGGGAAAGTAAACTGTCGATATGTCGGCGCTGTATTTAATTTCCAAAACTTAGGTTTTTTCGAGTATTTGTGCATAATATTGGTGGATTATTAATCGCAAAGTGTTCGTGAACAAGCGTGAGTGTTGGGAAGTGGTACAGTGTCGATTACGTGACTTTTTATCTTTGTCACCAAAATCTCCATGATATAGCTAAGTGAAATTTTTCCACCGCTTCACTTAGCCATCTGACTCTGACTAGACTTACTTACTTGACTGGACTTGATTACTGACTTGACTTTTTGACTCGACTGACTTAAGTAGGACTGAAGAAGATTAATAAATTCAAGATAGGCCTTAAAGGACTAGATTCCATGGCCGTAAAAACTATCAAAAAAAAAAAAAATGTTATCAGATTGCACCTGTGCTTAGCATCGATTGGCGTCATTCATTAACGTCTAACATTGGTCAATGGTTGTCAAAGTAGATGTGATAAGAAAGGGCCATTGTAATGTACTGTGTAAATAAGCTTTATTTATAGCAAGCTTGGCTTTCGCTGGGGTTTATTGTTTATTTATTTATATTTTACTAGCTGTTGCCTGCAGCTCCACCCGCCTTGTACTCGGTTATATTGCGCCTAAAAGTAGCCTATGTTTGACTCCTAGTCTTTTACTATATCCATACCAAATTTCATCGAAATCGGTCTAGCGGTCTAGCCGTGAAAGCGTAACAGATTTAAATGTATTGCACAAAAATATGCACAATAATAACTATAGAAGATGAAAGTGAATGGATATAAAAGTGTACTAGATAGTATGGATACCTAGATAGCCACTCCATAGAGTTTTTAAAATCTTTACAGTATAGTTTTGTCTAGGTGTCTATAAATAGGCATTGGTGGCAGTGTCAAAAAAATTTGTATATTTGTTTTCGTAAGTATTGAACAATAATTCACATTTATGACATAATACAGAATGATGATACCAAAATACAAATAGTAATAAAAAAATTATAGTCTATTGTATATTTTATTCATATGGCATGCTAAATTCATGTCTTTATTATATTGTTTTGGATAGACAAACAAATCTCTTTTTGCTTAAGGCGCTAGCGGCTCTAGATTACTTAAAACGGCCACTTTTGACACTTTTTGTAAAGATTTTTAAAGCGGATAGTATTTTAATGATTTCGAGGTTCTAATGTAAGTTAAGGATACTAGCAAAAAAGTTGCGCGAGGATTTCTGATAATTTCACTTACAGAAAGATAAATTTAATTTTTCTGTATTTTCGAGGTCGCTAGAGCTGGTAGCAGCCTTAACTCTTTTTTTGCACATATTTAGGTATCCATACTATCCACCAGTATCCACACTTTCATATCATCCATACTCACACTTCAAAAGTGCCTAGTTAGCGGAATCACTTATATTAATTCTTACGAGAGAAATAATTTTTTTTTTTAACTTTTTTGTGGGAAATTTCTATTCTGTTAATGAAGATTGTCCGTTCAAAACTTGACACCATCTCCGAAGAAATTAGAAAAGACTTCCAAATTTCATATTTTCCTTATGTTTTATTTATATAGTGAGTCTAGTAGGTATTCAGATCAAAAAAAAAAAAACAAATTTTCTTCAATTTATAGGCAGGTAGCTAATTAGTTCTGGAAATGTAAATAAGTATTTATTTTTATAGATGCAGTATATAATTACTCATACATACAAAAGATGAATCAAGTATGACTGGCGTATCTCAACTGTCAAGATGCATTTTAATTTTGACACTGTTTTGTTTGTTTGTTTGTTTGTTTATCGGCCATAAGTTCAGCACAATTTAACATCAATAAAAACACTTTACACACTTCATTTCACAACCTTTGACACCTAATTTTGACGAGCAAATGTACTGACACGACAAAATTACTATTTGTGGACAAAGATTAGTTTAAAAATTATAGAAGAGTCATAGCGGTGGAAAAAAAATTTTGGAATTCTAACAAAATGACCTGTGAACATTTTTCGTAGTGACTAGCTTATAGCGTTACTTGATCTTGGCTTCTTATTTGTGTTTTGGGATAAAAAGTAGTATTAATGTTAATTTTCAAGCCCAAATTTCAATTGATTCTGTTTTGTCATTAGAGCATGGAGTTTTTACTTTTTAATACATAAATATACAATGATACATACACTACATTCTCAGTACATAAACATTCTCGTTTATAATTGTTTTTGCCAACAAAACGAAACCGACTCCAATTACTCAACTAAAAAGGATAAAATAATAAGTACATTGTTGTTTAAATATGCTTCATATATTAAACATTTTAATAAATCTAAAAGCAGTGTCAAATATTGAAATAAATTATAGTAATAATAAAATAAAAAAATCCGACGAACTGAGAAATTCCTCTTTTTTTGAAGTCGTTTAAAAATACATAAAGATTGATAGCGTATCAAAACTCATCGAGACTTCAGCACTATAGGCATATAAATATCACATAATAAATCCGTTACTCTATAGTCTATACCCCATGTCGAGCAGCGCAGTGTTGGTAAAAAGTTGACAAGGCGTGGGCAGCGGACGCAGGCATGCACTCACAAACATAAATAGTAGGACTTGGTACAAGTAAGGCATGGTTTATCAAGCTGTTTATTAGATAAATTTAATTGCCAAAAAAAAAAATAACAAAAATTTATCACAATTGAAAAATTATAAATAAAAATAGTGTTCCAACGCGCCATAAGGAGGCGATGTACTCAGAATACTGGCAGCGTTTCCCCGCTGTATTGCGAGACTTATACATGGAGCAAAATAGCTGCCAGCTCTCAAGTCTCCTGTTGCCTCCACGAGGCGCGTTGTGATGTCTCTTAAAAATAATTTCACTTCAGGGCCCCAGGGACCCATCGTTTCTGCCGCGAAAGGTAAGGTAAGGTAAGATATATGAAGATTTTTTTTTATCACTCCTGTTACACCCAGAGGTACGCAGAGACAAGAGTTTACCATTGGCTACGATCCTCCTTACCTCCTCCACACTCATCAATCTCGTAATGAACCCGCGTTTATTTTGGGTACCTACTCCTATTATCGTCCTTTTCCAAAAGGTTTGCTATTTTGGTCGCAGAATGTTTTTCAAGCAGTTCTTACCAACTCTTTCAATCAACTTTGCTTTGTATATATATACCTTATATGTTTTTTATCCAGCCTCGACGTCATTTTTTTTTATTATATACTAAATTTTGCCTGCGGCTTCGCCCGCTAGATTCTTACTCACCATTTCCTGGAATTCGCCACCTGTATGTAGTTCAGGGGTTTTAACAATTCGGATGCAATTTATTCGACCACAGCGGAACTCTATTATTCCTTTACTCACCTCTTACGTTAAGATACAATCTGGAAGAGAAGGCACTACTGTTAAGGTCGAGGTCGAGACCACATGGCATGCCCTTGCTTTGGTGTAGACGAGGCTTAACAATCTCTCCGTGGGAATGTCCATTCTAGCCATTTAATTGCTCAATGGTTGTGTTGCCCAGCTTCTAAATTAGCCCTTGATGAAGCCCGTATTTTGAAAATTAGTCTGATTTTGGTCAGTAAACAACACTTTTTATGGTGTTTCCCGTGGCTTAATTGGTACTGTTTCTTTGTTCATTAGTGTGTTTCGTTTTAAGTTGTGTAATATTTGCCCTCTCCTTGTTGGACATAGAAAAGTACTTTTTTATATCGGAAAAATATAACTTCCCCTCTTGCACGTTTCAATTTGTTATTAGCTTTTCTTTGTATCGGCCTTGTGGAATATAAGGTACTAGCGACTCGTCCAGCTTCGCATGGGTGGTATATTATGGGGTTTGCTTACATAAACACCATCCACTTGAATCACTTTCGAAGATTTAAGCATACATAGGGACAGACAAAATGGAGAGAAAAACGGCAGAAACTGCATTCAATTTTGTAAAATAGTTTTTATACGACACGTGTACAAAAATCGACTTAAAATAAAAATAAAATATAGATTCTACTGCTAAATTATATGTTTTTCATCAATAACTTAAATGTACAGACATCAGCTAGATATAATTTTCTTACATGTAGAAGTGCATAAAGAATAAAAATCGAATAGTACTTATGTTTGAAATTTACTATGCGTTTAAAGCCTTTTAGTAGTCACGTTTATAAAAAACATTAACCAAACTTATCGTTATAGTTTCAGCGCGAAATAACATCCGACGTTACTCGAATAACACTTTCACCGTTTCGATTTCGCGCCGTTTTGTTTCTTGAATTTATTGTGACTGGACTGAACTTTAAGTTGCTTGCTTGTAAAGCTTGTAACTGATCAGAGCTTGGATAAGTTCGCGTGCTTTGCAAGTGCTACGATTGTGTCAAAACACCTGCGGTGCTTCCCGTGTCAAAAACAGATTTTGATTGTTTTTATTTATTTAATTAACTTACATACATATAATCACGTCTTTATCCCATGCGGGGTAGACAGAGCCTAGGGTCATAAGACCTTAGGCCACGTTCAGCATAATAGTAGTTGAAACAGGAAATCAATAGTGATGGGTTGCTAGCCGCATCGCCTATGTCATGATTTCCCCATTCGGCGATTCCCTCAGACGACTTTTACGGCTTGCGCGGGAAGAGAAGCAGCTGGTACATTCTATGTTTTTCTTTTTCTCCCAGACCAGCATGGAAGTATTAATTAACTTTATTGTACAAAATACAAATAAAAAGCACACAAGGCGGACTTTTTAATTTTTTCCTCGACTTTTTTGTCTAGGCTTCTTTGTGTCAATGTTAATTATTCCTGTGATATTAAAAATGATAATTTCAGAAAATAATGGATTAATATTTTATTTTATGCTTTTTGCTTTGAGATTTTGTAAAGGCAGTAGCTTAGTAACTAAGAATTTCCATCCAAAATTCTCTAACCATCTAACGCAGGAGATAGTGTACACAGAACTCGTTAGAATAATCTTGTAAAATCACTACATACCTTGTATAAAACAAAGTCGCTTTCTCTGTCCCTATGTCCCTTTGTATGCTTAAATCTTTAAAACTACGCAACGAATTTTGATGCGGTTTTTTTGTTAAATAGATAGAGTGATTCAAGAGGAAGGTTTTTTTGCCCATGCGAAGCCGGGGCGGGTCGCTAGTCAAATATAAAGAAATTATTTGAAAAAATATAATATCGCCATAATAACTAAATTTTATTAATTGAAAAATTTAAATTAATAGTTAACTTTTCTTTGACATTCGAGTTTCAAGTCAAACAAAAGATCCGAAGCGTCCTCAATCCAATACACGTAAATAAAATTTTAAAAGTGAAATAAAAAGTGGCATCAGTTGACACCAATCGACATCTAAGGGAGATTTAATCAGTGATCGTGCCGGGAATAGTGACTTTTGCACGAATCGTTGCGACACCTTGCCGATATCGCATCGCTTATGGTGCTAAGATATTATCGCAACTAAAGACATGACGGCATACAAATCTTAGAAAAGTTGCAATAAATACCTTAACTTTATAGATTTAGAAATCAGTTAGCAAACGAGAATAAAATAAATAAATAAGTATATAAATATATAGGGACAAATCACACATCAAACAAGAGCAAAACCAACCTTACTAATACTATGGAAAAAACTGTAAACAATGATTTTTATTTAGAGTTGTCGAGAGTTATACGACAACAGAAATTTTGACATCGATAATTAAAGACAAAAAAAATATATGGTATGATATTTTCATATGAAAACACATAGATTAAAAAAAATTGCCTTCGCGCGCGATTCCAAATTCCTTGTGATAACACCAAAAATAATAATTACAAATAGATATAGAAGTCAATTTCTACAATTATTTGAGTAAAGACATACAGATACATGACACCAATGAATTGTACATGAAATATTTATTTGTAGTGTAGGTACAGCTTTCTTTACCCATAACCTTAAGAAGTATAAAGTAATTAAACTAACTACAAACAATTTACCAAAAAATTGTCTATTACTACCTTCTCTAGAAGCATTAAGAACACACAAGTCACCAATTAAACCTCTTGATTGCATGTAAATACCAGCGGAACGAATGTATATTTGTCGTTTATCAGTTAACAATCTACGGTTTACGTTAATTAGTACTTTCCAATATATAGTTTCTTTATTTATGATGGACATTTATCGCTGGATGTCTAGCGATGCTGCCTTTGCCGGGACTCGATTCAAATTCAAACAATTCGAAATTCAAATTCAAATGAAATGGATTCGATGAAATGGATAAACCCATAGAACTAGGAACGCGACGCAATTTTTCTTTTTAAATCTATGGATAAACCCAACAAATGCTGACTTGACGTCACAGATATGCGTATAAGAGGAGTCATAACAAAGGATGCAAAAGACCATGCATAATGGAGAAAAAGAAGTTGGAAAGCGGACCCTAGACTCTCAGGTCTCAAGCAATCAGCTGAGGATACAAGCATGAAGAGATATTAATATAAGAAATTGCATCTACACATTCTTCTTCCAGTGTCTCTACATTATTGGAGGTTGGCCGTAATAGCTGCAGTCTCGTAAATTTATCTTTATCCATCGCCAAATGAAATAGTTGTTCTACATTGGAGTATAGTCCACTCCCTGATGTTTCTCAGCCATAACCATTACCTGGGTCTCTATTTTTACCATCTACACTTTAAAAAGCTTTGGTTTTGACTGAAATGGATGACAATCTTTTAAATCTTTCAAAAATTCAATAAAAAATTTGACATAATTAGCTTCAGAAATGTAATTCGTTTGGTTATTCAAGTGCGAAAATTCGTAATATCTTAATATAGAGAAATTATAGTTATTACGGAATTCCGACTACCGTATTCCACTGTACAGCGGCAAGCAGATCAAAAACAATTTCAGAATTTCGACGTCAATCTTATTGCGTTGAAATAAAGTCCATTTGAATCTGTAGTGATGCTCCAGGCGTCATCGTAAAATCGGTATGATAATTGTGCATATTCGATGTCCATGTAAAGACGATACGATTACCGCCTTATAAGCGAATAATGCCAATTTGAATTTTTTGTTCCTTCGTTAACGAGATATTTCGCATGTCCATTTCAGTAAACATTACTTAACATTACTTTTGAGAATGCTCTCTCCTTTTTATCAATTCAATTTCGAAGTAAGCGTGATGTGTTCGCCTTTATTACATATTCGAGGATATTTATGAACAATTTTAATGATAATTTAAGACAAATTTCAATTTTATTTTATGCGATTCGAACATGTAGGTAGCTTGCAACATGCAGCGTGACAAAAGCAGTCAAAGTAAAAATAAATGTAACTATTTTATCAATGTTTATCTATATATGTATTTGTTATAAAATATAGTATCGTTGAGTTAGTATCCCATAACACAAGTCTCGAACTCAGTTCGGGGCTAACTCAATCTGTGTATTTTTTCCCTATAAATATTTATTTATCATTTGCAATTATGCAAGAAAATTCAAACGAGAAAGTATCACTACTTTTTTAAAGTATTTAAATGCTTATGTGTGTGTCTATTTGTAACATCTCTATAGCTCCTAAATGGATGTGATTATTTTGAACTGATTCTTATTTTTCTTCTTTTTTTTTCGAGACGAAATGCTACTTATTACTACTAACATCTGGGTCCAATTTCCCTGTTGATCCATAACGTGTCTGATGCTCCAAGGCTTGATATAATGGCAGGCTGTTTGTACGAAGACATCATCATTAACCACACGTAAATCCATCAGATATGAAAGTGTCGCAGCCATTAACCTATCAGTAACACCAACACATCTGCATACTACATCCGTAATAAATACTAGTGAAATCGATCGTATTTCCCCGTCCAATTAGACAATTGAGAGTCTATCCTGTGAGTTAAGACGCTATTAGAATAGCACGATCGGCAGTACTACGGTATCTCGAATAATTACGTTCGAGTAGACAGTGAGAAATCAGGGCTATTTTGTGTATTGCGTTAGTTGGATATCGTGTAGGTTTGGGTAACGGGGATCATTTGTATGGCTTATCTGGGAGATACGGTTGGTCTTACTGGTACTTACTGTGCGGTATGGGATCGTAAGATCTTATCCATAGCACTTAATCTGACAGTACTAGTCCTAAGCATAAGCAAGGATGGAATTCAGCGTGAGATTAAAGCTTATCAAACCAATAAAAAGTGACGCACGGGTAAAATTCACTAAATTGTATATTCTAGTATATTTATTGCACCTCTATTTTGCAGACGAAGTAAGAAGATTTGTGTACTATTTGAAATCAATGCGTGGTGTTTGTTGCATATCTACAACGATTTTTCCGATACAGTTTACACCGAAAACAGTCAGCAGCTGTTTTTCTTGTTTGAAACTTGTAAGAACTTTTTTTTTAAAGTAACTTATGTTACAATAACTTATGTCATTCCCGTTATAATTTAGGTAAACAAATAATTTTGACAAACTAAGAAAAATAATCATAAGCAAACTTACAAAAGAGGAGTATTTGACATTTTCATTTCAAATTATATGAAAAAGTAAGGATACTACAATTCATGTACATCCTTATTTAATACCTACTAACTTTCCTTTATTTAAAAATTAATTAAAAACTCCATTTTGTATTCATAAACTTCTGCACCAAAAAACTTATTAACACTTTATACATGTAAATATACAAGACGTTACTTTGGTTACACATGTAACCAATTTTCGATAGCATAAAGAAAATGATGATGATCATGACATAAGGCTTAATATTATTTGAATTAAATTATTTATTTATTTATTTATTAAAACTTTATTGTTCCACAAGTACAAAATACTTATACAATTGGCGGACTTAATGCTAAAAGCATTCTCTACCAGTCAACCATTGGGAGAAACAGGTGAATTTAATTATGTAGTATAACTTTTCACACGACAAATCGAAAGTCTTTCAGCGTGTATATCTTGTAGTCAGATAAATGGGTACATTTCTAAGAAAAGCACTAGATCGGCCAGAGATGGCGGTTAATTTTGTAAAGAGGCGGCGACTATTGATTAGTTAGGTAGGCTTTATGACCGCACTTGCCTTGAAAATGAAAGTCTAATTTCTCTAGGTTATTTTAGCAGATCTATACACCTTTCAATCTATGGCTTCGATTGCATAAATTCATTTCGCTTCGCGGTTCTTCTCAAGATTAATACAGGTTAGAATAAGTGAACGAACGAATGAATGAAATCGTCTGCACGTCTCGTAACTAACTATCATTTTTTGCAAATATTTCGTACTAGTAGTAGTCGACCCCGGCTTTGCCCGTGGTACAAACATAGCCTTTATTGCAAGAATTTTTAAATTGGTTCGGTAGTTTTGAAGCGTATTTGATGCAAACAAATAATCAAATCTTTCCTCATTATAATATTATTGTAGAAAAATAGATATGCAAAATAACTGATTCCATTAAATACCACTTAAAATTACACCTTATTAAATTTGCTGATGTTAGTTTGTGATGCATCAGTTTTTTTTACTTCCATATCTAATTTGGCAAATATTTCCCATATGTGAAATCTGCAACATTATGATAACATTTTGACGTATCTCGACTTGTCAAAAATTCTGCAAGAGATCTCACACGAAAATTTGACTTCGTCTCGACTTAACTAGTACAATTAAGTGATTTAAAAGCGACAATTGGGTGAGTTAATTATAGTACCTTCGTAGGTCCAAAGGTTCACACGCTCACGACTGGAAATTACACGATGCGACCAAATGTCACATTCTCACCGAGAACTAGATTAAAGAGCAGAGTTTTAAATGAAATAATCTTCGAATAATAATTGGTCTTCTTCATATGCCCCTTTGAAAATAATTTTAATTCATTCAGAATCTATATTCAACTTCAAATTTATTTATTTCTCCCACAAAATTCACATTTTTACAATAATTAGATTTCATTAATAATTCAAACCTACATAATATTAATATTGTTGTAATTCCTAAAGATGATAAAATAAGCACTAAAACGTTTAGCGACATCAAAGCTTCAAAGTCTGCACATAAAAGGCAAGCGCGGAAGGAAAGCATTAAAAACAGTTGTTAGACAACCAATCGTAACTCGTAACCATTCGTAACCGGTGCATTTCATTCATTTATGCACGTTGGTGCAATGGGCAATACCTTTAATGAGATATCAGGTAACATGCGATGTTGAAATGTATTACCTACAGCATAGAGTACAGGTTGGGTGGGAATTATATAAATATAAATTGTTATGGTCTGTCAACGAGCCTTTACCAGTTAAGGATAGACTTCTTATTGCAGGAAGATTCTAGATAAAACCCCGTAACTTTGGATTAGGTATAATTATTTTTATTACAAAAGCTTACTACCAACATTATTATATTTATTTGATTAAATAATAATTTATATTTTACTGATTAAATCTAAAAAAATAATACATACAAACTAAACGTAATATCCATACTTCCATACTATCCATACTTCCATACTAATATTATAAATGCGAAAGTCTGTCTGTCTGTCACCTCTTCACGGCTAAACTGCTGGACCGATTGTGTTGAAATTTGGTAGGGATGTAGTTAACGACCTGAGGTCAAACATAGGCTACTTTTAGGCGCGATATAACCGAGTCCCACGCGGGGCGAAGACGCGGGGATCAGCTAGTATTTAATAAAGAAATAAAGATTATCAAAAACCAACATAACGTTCAAAATAAATTGCAGAATTTGCAAAAGCAGTTATTATTCTTCACCTAAGCGTGTTGTAGTTGCATTTTCCTTTGTTGCAATAAGTAGTTCTGAGTGATTATAATATAATCAATCTATGAATGATATCTATGTTTTTTTAATTTTAATTATTTGTTATTGGTTTTCTGTAAAAAGAGTTCTCTTAACTCTTTAACCGCCTAGGTCGGATGTTTATAAGGAACATTTTTGCGCTCATTTCGCCAACAATGGATATTTTCACAGATATTTTCGACCAAAAACTAAAGGGATTCAGTTCCAAATTCTATGGTTTGATCTGATTTACCTTTATAAGTTTTCAATTTAACGTCTATGCAATTTGATGGCTTTATTTGCCGATTATTACCTGCAGACAAAAGAAAATCAACATTAAATTGTGTAATAACAATAAACAAAAGTGAATGGGTCGCTCCTGTTTTCGGGACTGGAGTACTTTTAAGAGTTTTCTATCAATTCGAAGTAAAACATAAAAATATGAAGAGACGGATATAGGTAAGTTTTTGGCGCGATCTAACGAAGTACCATACAGGTGAAGCAGCGGGCTACAGCCTATCTTAAAGATAGAGTTTTGTTTACTTATTTATTTAAAACTTTATTGAGCCAAGAGCTACAATGGGTAAACTTAATGCTCTAAGTATTCTCTGCCAGTCAACCTTTGGAAATTACAAATAGATAATGTGTAGAGTATGGAGTTTATTAATTAATAGCATCATCAGACTTTTAATAAATAGCAAAGACAAAGAAAAGATCTCATGTCATGCGGCAAGTTCTGTTGGTTCAAAACAATCAAAAGTGCCTTATCAACCATCTTACGACTCCAGACCTTCGCTGGAGGTCCACCTTTCACATGTCCTAAAGAACGCTATTACGGCCACTTCCCGCCTTTTGTGGCGTCGTGATCTTATTTATCACGAGACTAGGTTGTCTAATGTTTTACTTTATTAAACAGTGGTAGTAGGTACATGCCTACCTGTAGCACAGGTTCCAATAGGAACCTATTTCAGAAACTAGTCTTAAACGTTATTTTTTATGATGCGGCATGCAGTTTCGAGGAGCTAGATAGCATAGGGAGTATTCGTAAGGATCGCGCGTGTCAAGCGAAGGTAGACGCGGCCTGTTCTGGATTGGTCGCCACTAGTGAAGAGGCAGTGATTAATTTCAAACAGAATAATGTCTCTTATTCAAACTAATTGTCCTGCTCCATAACAAAGCCAATGGTAGAAGAAATACCATGTCAGTGACGGAATTTAATCCTCACAAATATAATTTACCAGATTCGACACGGTAAGGTTCATCTTGAACAAAGTATAACAATTTTTTAAAAACATTTCGTGCTTTGCTAAATTCCAAAAATGTAATTACGTGTAAACTCGTTCACATCCCTTAGAGCAGAGATTAATGATTCGAACAAAACAACGGGAGCTAAGCTTTGATTATACGATTGTATTCATGAATGAAAAGCACGCATCATCACTATTCAGACTGCATTTCATTTGCCTTTCTATGAAGTTACAAAAATATCTAGTGTACAGAAAGATATCTCATAAGTGTCATCGTAAGATATACTAAGTACGCTGTAAAGAGTAAAACTTAGATAATCGTAGATAAACAGCTAAGGATGCAAGCGGGAAAGCGCTAGCATGATGAAGAAGACAGGAAGATATCAGAAACATGAACATCTAGCTAGCATCTAGATGAAGGAGGAACCGAACTCTTTTTTAATTTATAGGTTTATCTTTATTCTTTTATCAGACTGTTTCTGTGATCTAATGTTCTAGGCAATTGTCTTAAAAACCGGAGGTCGTGGCTCCCAGGAGAAGCTTGCATTATACAAGTTGTTTCCCGTTTAACAGGGATAGTCAATGGGGCATTGCAGGCTTGAATCACCTGATTATCCTTCAAGAAAGTTGGCGTATTAACAATATGGTCAGTTCTTTGGCGTATTATAATTTGTCCAGCCATCTAGCCTAGCTGTTAGCAATTTAGATGTTCAGCACGAAAATTATTCAGGGTGTTTTATAGAAGGCGAGATCAAAAGTGTATCTATTATATGTAGCCTCTATAATTTGTGACAAAGTCTTGATTTATTATCGTGATCTTGGACTTAAGAGCACTGCGTTAACTGATTTTCAATTACATCTTAATGATGTTATTGGAGATTTGCCCTTAAAGGCATGTGAAGATTGTTAAGCTACAATAAATACGAGTAGATTATATTCAATGAGCTACATTATAACATCCGGTGCATTCGATACCAATAGATTTATTTATGAAAAAAGGAAAGTTGGACTTTAGTTTGAGTCTAAATTTTCTTGATGTTTTGTCTGAAAGCTAGTGGATTTCACCAACAACAGTATATACAAAATGTCATTATTGAAGTAAGGCATAAATATATGCCAAATCTCATTTTAGGTGTTATGAAGAGAAAACAATAAGTCATCAGGTTTGAGTTTTCGGGCTTTGGATGCCAGCGGAAAAAAGCTGGGATTATATTAATAAAAATTTTAATAAAATAACACAAATAACTCAGTCGAAACTTAATATTGGGGACATGATGAGTCTTACAACGTACCTGTGTTCTATATCCCTTCTCTTTCTTTTTAAGGTGTCAATGTAATTTTTGACTACTAAATCAAATCAATGTACCTAATGTACATTGAAAACCTGTTTAAATGCTCAGTATTATCCTAAGCTCAAAGAATATAATGTTAGTGGCGTTCTTCTTACTTGTACGTTAGTTACTTATGTAATTTACTTTTGAATGTTTTCTATCAGTAATTAGAGGTATACTTGAAAAATTAACAGTTAAATACAAAACTATTTCCGATATAAAGCTAATTAGTAATTAAAAATAATTACGTTCTTACTAATTCTGGTTTCTGCACTACCTTGAAACAAGTAGTGATGTACAAGTCTCGAGTCCTACGAGTCCAATTTCTTTGAGTTCAGTTTTTTATAGGTCTCGTTTCTTTTTAACGAGAGGCTTGACAACTGCGAGCCTCGGTTCGTGAAATTTGAGCTAACGTTTTTTTCTGTGTCCAACTCTTTATATGTGCTCGAATCTTTTTCTGCTCTAAAGTTTCTATTTTCTTTTCTCCACCTTTATTATACCGAAAACAAAGGAGACAAATAGAGAGAGAGAAAAAAATAAGGATTTATCTCTTTCTCTCTTTATTTCCTTTGTTTTCGGTATAATAAAGATGGAAATTGAAGGCTCATGTTTATTTTAAGACTAGGTTTTTCGAAACCCCGATTTATTACTTCGAGACATCGAGCTCGTAGATATTCGGTAATCCAAAGCCTGTAAAATCTACAAGTCTCTAAAATAAAAACTCGAGTAGTGTACATCACTAGAAATTAGTAGGTATACGCCAGAACTAGGTATAGTATTGTATAATCTGTGACGCCGGTTTTAAGGATAAGTAGATAGTTATCCTATCTTATTAATGTGTGTACTTACCGATGGTTGGATAGTACTTATCGTACGTAAGAGGTATTTTTAACCATTTGAAGTAATTTAAATAGTAATATACTATAGGGTTGCTACATACATTATACATTTTCCTTTTTAACCGACTTCAAAAAAGGAGGAGGTTTCTCAATTCGACCGTTTAGTTAGGCATTTGCCTGAAAACCGGAAGATTGCATAAACACACGCAAATAACAAAATTATAATTTGAACGGAGTTCATGAAATTTGGTATGGATATAGTTAAGGATTAGGGGTCAAACATACTTTCGGGCACGATATAACAGAGTTGAGAGTGTAGCCGCGGGCAACAGCTAGTGACGATATAAGTAGATATTAGTATAGATGTGTGATAGCTGCTTCTCTTCCCGTAAAATTCTACTGAGGGAATTGGCGAATGGAGAAATCATGACAGGCGATGCGGCTAGCAACCCATCACTATTGATTTCCTATTTTAAATATCATCATGCTAAACGTGGTCTAAGGTCTTATGGCCCTAGGCTCTGTCTACCCCACTATGGGATAAAGACGTGATTATATGTATGTATGTGTGATAGGGCAATTACAGAAAAGGCAAAGATTTTTATGACGCAATTAGTACTATTTATTCTTCGGCACAAACGATCATAATTCTCTTAAGTTTACTATCATCAAGATATGATCAGTATTTCCTTTCAATACGAGTATATTCATGAGTTATAGTGATTGGCGAGATAAGATTGACAAGAAAGAATATGTTTTATGTTATTTTTGCTACGAATTTATATAATTTTATGCGAGAAAACTCCATTTACCGGTTGATTTTTTGAAGACCAGGTAACTCTCATTTCTTTTTTAAGAACTTTGCAGTTAGAGACGAAGGTTTTGTCTCTTTGTACATTTTCCATTTTCATTCAAGTGCTTTGGGAACTCTGATAAGAAACACGTGTGTATTTCAAAACTGCGAAATTTTAGTTTTAGACAAGGCGATGTGAAACGTTGTTTGTCGAATGATAATTTATCAATTATTTTTTGGTCACACATTAGTAATCCGTCTATTTCATAACGTATGCAATTCAAAAATCGAGCTCCACTAAAATAAAACCGTAATAAGCATAGAACTAGGAATCGCGCCCGACTCTAATCTAAGGCATTTTTTTTAAATCTTTGGTAATAAGAGTAATTACGGGGGTTACAACGATTTGAAATTCGACGTCTGTAAGGCTATTAAGAAAGTTATTCATATAAATATATGAATTTACTGCTATATCGTGAACGACATAATTATATGAGATGCTACACAACAAATAATTGACTATTTAACTGCTTCTTCTGATTTATTTTACTTCCCTCTTCTAGTCCAGTGTTATAGGCCATCATAAAATTGGGATTTGTCCATGATTTCAAGAAGGATGGGCTCACCGGAACTAATGGAATGGTACTCTCTTTACTTCAAGCAAATATCATTTTTGATACTAGATATATATTTCTTGATTTTATTTGATGTAACTGTGTCTTGGTCTACCTGGACCTCTTTATCTTTTCTTCAATGAATCGAAAAGTGTGAATAAAAAAATAAACGGAATGTCGATTCGAAAAAAAAAACTCGCTAATCATAGATAAGGATGGAAGGAACTTCACCGACAAGAGCCTAGCACTTTTCCATACAAATATGATAAATTGGAAAGTCTGTCTGTCTCTTACGCTTTTACGGCTAAACTGCTGGACCGTTTTTGATGAAATTGGGCGACGGATATTGTTATAGACCTGCACCCGTAGCCAAAGTGACAATTTCAAAACGCTAACGAATGTCGACAAGAACCAAATATATTATAGGATTGACATAAGCTGCGGTAAACCACGTGGTCTTATGTCAGTCCCATAGATTTTGTTCTTATCGACTACTTTTTGGCGCGATATAACCGAGTACCACGCGGGCGGAGCCACGCGCGACAGCTAGTATATGTCAATGTTTATTTTACTTTCCTTATCGACTTAAACGTTATAGGCCATCGTAAAATAAAGATAAGTATGTTTATATGTCAATTTGTTTTCATCAAGGTAAACGATTGGAAAGCGCCATCTATCAGATATAAATATGTCGAACTAGTTGCGCGCCCCGGCGTCGGCTTTTAATGGCTTGGACGTGGCTTGGACACGTTTATTTATTAGTTCCTGGATGCAAATTGAAGGATGAGTCATGCTTTGAAGTAGAAATATAACTGGTTCCTACTTATCAATATATATAAAAATCAATGCCACATTTCGTTGTAATTTTATAACTGGCACCTCGAAGAAGAACCTCGAAAGTCATTGAAATACTATCCGCTTTAGTTTCCTTTGTAAAAATTGTTAAAAACGGCCACTATTGACACTTTTTGTAAAGGTTCCGAAAGCGGATAGTTTTTCAATGACTTTCGAGGATCTAATGTAAGTTAAGGATACTAGCAAAAAAGTTGCACGAGAATTTCTGATAAACTCATTAGAAAGAGAAATTATTTTTCTTGGGAAGTGGCGCTAGTTAGACCGAAAGAGGAGCCTTAAGCACAGGCAAACGTGACAGACAGACTTCGCCAACATGCACTGGTCCATCGACCATACACACCCTGTTGTCAGAGTTCTTAGAACCTCCTCTCCTTTACGGATCAGAAGGTTTTGGAAGCTAATTGTCCTTGGGTGCACATCTCGGCCTCTGACGTGGTTCCTTTAACGATAACCTGGGGGGGGGTTCTTACCGTCTCTTAAAACCACGAAGCAAATACAGAGCTTAAAACCATGCAAGTTGGTAAGCCTGATGGCAGGCGGGACCAACGGCTTTACGTCTATTAAATGTTTGGTCTATGCATTAGCCTTGTATGGTGTTGTGAAACCGAATTGATTCCAGTGTAAGTGTTGTAACGGAGCCGACACAACATTTTCATGACATGATTTATTGAAGGGATTTTGAAGATAGGTTTTGATTAGAGTGGGATTTAGTAATCAGAGTCTATTGTGTACAAATTAACATTACCTAACGATGATACATGGCTTCAAGACTTAGAAAATAATCTGTCGTACTTTGGTGCGGATTCCCCTAACAAAAGCATTCTCTAAGAGTGCTGACATCTCGTTTAAGTTAAAACCCTATTTTATGTTTTAATTACCTCGTAAAATCATTAAATTTTGATGCCATGAAGCCCTTGATCAATTAAGAAAATTAAATTTTACTATTTATCTCTACCTATTATCTATTCTGTGTCTTTACAAATATAATCTATATCTCTAGATACTAATGTAATAAAGCTGAAGTTTGTTTGAGCGCTTATAACTTTAGAATTATTGGTTGAATTAAAAAAAATCTTCATATTTAGGTAGGTATATTCATGGGAAAGTTATAGGTTCATACACAACAGGGTGAAACCAAGTGGAACAGCTATGGTTGTCTGCCTTTTCGCCGAAAATTGGTTGGCTGATTATCACTTCCCAACTAACGTTTTGCAGAATGTTAATTCGCCGAATAATCATTTGCCAACTTATCATATAATTTTGTGTTATTTCCCAACCTCACAGTTACCAACTGCACGTTTGTTCTGTTTTTTATTATGACACTTTTCAAAACGCCAACTTTTAAGTAGCAGTATGTTTTAGTTAGCGTAATACACATTTAGTTGTTTATTGTTCACTAAATGTTTTATTAAGTAGGGTTTCGTTTAGTAACTATGTAATATACATATATATTATATATATATTTATGTTTATTTTTCACTAGATTTTATTTTATTAAATTAAAAATGTCGGTTTCCTTTTGCAAAAGCGATTCGTTTCTGGCACTTCGCCGGCCGCTGCCGCGGCACGCTCGCTGCGCTCGCTCGGCTCGTGCGTTGTTTGACATACTCTAACCTAACCTAACCTACCTGGGAAACCAACCTACCTACTTAGATTTCTGTTGCTTAACTTATTTTTATTTTTTCAGACAAGTTCAAGACCAGGGTTTCGCCAAAAGATATGCAAGCGACATACAGTTTAATAAAGAGGTAAAGTGTTTGTTAGCACTCAGTTTTCTTGAGGAATCTGAAATATACTTACATTTCAACAGCATCCTAAAAAGTTTTAAAGATCCAGATTGGCAACAATTAGCTCATTGGTTCGAAAAGAATTATGTACACGGTACATCAACCACACAACCTAAATATCAGCCTAGTTTTTGGAGCTGCCATGAAACAAACAAAATGAATATACCACGAACACAGAACTCTGCCGAAGCCTGGCATAACAAAATAAACAATATTATTGATAAAAGTCACCCAGGTGTATATGAATTGATAAAACAATTAATAAAGGAAACCATTGCCAACGAGGGAGAAATAGAAAATATATTAACCGGTGCCCCACCACAACCAAAGAAGAAAAAGTACTTGGACAAAGAAGAAAGAATCAACAGAATTCTTGAACACAAATCTACATACTCCGAGGAAAAGTTATTAATGTGCATTGCTGCGAATTTAAAAGTGTAAGGTTATTTTTGTGATTCTGAAATAAAAAAATGCTTGTAAAAATTTGTATTTTTATAATAATAACAATGTACGAAAAGGGAACTGTCACACAGACGAAACGTTATTCGTCTAATAGTTGCCTGGCCTAGTGAAAGATTTGACAAATGATAAATGTCCCAAACGTTTTGTGTCATTATAATAATCAGCATAACAATAATTCTACCAAATGAAACGTTGTCATACAAAAATTTGACAATCGTTAGTTGTCAAAGTGAAAAATAGGCGAAATGTTGGTTGGCAAGTGATAATCGGCCAAACAATTTTCGGCGAAAAGGCAGGATCCCAACAGCTATATATATAAGAAAAAATATGTTATAACACCTGTCTAACAAGTATCAACCTTTCTTGAGAATACTCTTGTTAGGGAATCTTCCACTATAAACTAGGGCTAGATTAAAACAACTGATTGAGACCAATTTAAAAGGTCTCTCAGACCTGCTGTCCCAGTCTTTCACCAGAAAACCTATAATTTTCATTTAAATCGGTTGATCAACGTTGGGCAATTAACTTGAAGTGTATTGGATGAGTGATTGCGTGTTCGTATCGTGACAACCGGCAGTAACGTTTTCGGAGAACAAGAAATCTAAGGGTTTGGGCCGAAGTTATTGTTGCAAATGTTGCGATTCGGGACATACAGTTGGTTGAAAAACAAACATTCCAAAAACATAATCAAAGCTATTTGCTTCTCTAGTAAATTATATCTTGATCTTTGTGTAATTTTCGCGGGATTTCCGAGTAATTTCTTGAATATTATTGAAGTCAAGTTTTAGCTTTATAACAACTATTATATATTTTGGGTTTATGGTTAGAATTAGTAAATCGCGCGCGAGTCGAATTTTTTTAATCTTTGGTTTAAGTTTTGTTTGAATTCTTGTTTGAAGTTCTTCTTTGTCAGAGTATGTTTACTGATTGTACCTTCAGCTCAGCTTTATTTCCCAGGGTACTCTTTTATCCAATTATCCAGGTCCTGATTTGTCATGGATCGGAGGAAATATAGCAATGGAGCAACTGTTGTCTGACCTTCGTGACCCTTTTTCAAGAAAACTAGAATAAGTTTATTTTATAAGTAAGAACCATCATCATCAATCAATTTTCATTGTAATTTTATAACCAGAGAATGGGATCACCTATCCAAACAAAATATTTAGGCTTTGTTCAGACTATTTAGTAGATGGTTTATGTGAAGTTTGTCCAATTGGTCGAGCGGTTCTTCGTTTTTTTATTATTTTACTTTATACGTAACGAAGTACGTACCGGGTCCATAGTTAGTCATATTTAAATATATTACTTATACTAAAAATTTAACTTTTATGGAAAGTTAAAAATAAAACCAAATGTAAATCACTTATCTCCGCTCCAATTCCTTTCATTCTCAACGTAAAATTTATGAACCTTACTGAACGACACAGCTGTATGTTAGAGAGCCCACCTTTTCCCCAATTACTGGACTTGTGGCATTTATTTTTAGTCCACATTTATCAGTTTTGCCCTTTTTGGCATTTGCGACAGGAGGGCTTAAGAAGGTTAATGCCCTCGATCGATTCATGATCAATTTTGACCATATGCCAACATTGAAAGCATTGATTATTAAGGATTGGTCTCGATTTATGGGGATTTCTCGTTTGGTATTTTAATTTGAATTGTGCTTATGTTGGTTGGTGGAGTTCTAAAGTTAATAGTCCGAAGATCGTCTTTAAAGTCGTCTTTCTAATTCACCTAAATAGATACTCTAGATAGGTAGATAGAAGAACTAAATAGTCTATAAGTAGAATCGTCTATAAATATCAGTAAGATAAATATTAGAACTAAAAATTTCAGTAAGATAAATTTTATGAAATTTAATGAAAACTAGATAATTGATTATTTTTATATATGTTTCAAAAAATTCAAGCACCAAGGTGCAACAAAAATAAGGTGCAAAAAGGAATTTTTAAATTTGTGCATAACAAAATAGATGTTTTTTCTTTTATTTTTATTTAACTGTTTAAAAACAAGTTTAATATTTTTACAGAATTGTGGAAGTCTTTATTAAAAGCATGCAACTGGCTGTCACAATTGTATCTTATGCAAAAATCTTAACAAGGTTTCACAAAATATCATTATACCACAGAAACCTAACCCAAATATGAAATAATTAACAAATAATTTGCGTAAAATCAACGAGCCTCAAACTGGCCGCGTACGATGCAAAATACCCGTTATTACGATTATTACGTAATCGATTATTATTGAGCTGATATGGTTGCAGATGATTCAGCAAAAAAGCGCTTTTTATGTCATGGTTCCTGTGAGTGAATACATAGAAGAGGCATTTTAAAAGGTGTGTCGACGCCTAAGAAACCCCATTTAGTGTTGAGAACCAATCCAAGTCGAGAAATTCTCGCTGTCGCTTGACATGCACTTACGATACTTGGAAAAATCGGTTTTATGAAGAGCAACATTTTAAAAAAATTATCAAATTTAGGCAGACAAAGACATACGTCGTGTTTATACGTAAAGAATAAGTAAGTAAGTAAAAACACTATCGCACCATAAAATTGCTTATGTGCAGTGGGTTACATACCACTTTAACCTTATAAACTTAAACCACACAGGTGTAAGTGTAACACCTTGATGATATACTTTTCTGTGGCCCACTGTTTATGAAATTACAGTCTGTAATCAGAATAACAGAGCTTAGAAGAGAAAGAAGAAAGAGAAAACAACACTGACAAGAGCTCGGCTCTCTTAAATTTTAATGATGACATTCGTTTTGCAACTGGCCAATAATAATTAAAATTAATAAAAAAAATATATACTTTCCGTATATCTTATTAACGCAATTATAATAATTATTATGATAACGTCGATAAAATAAAGAACGTTGTAATTAAAGGTGGCGTTTAAAATTAACAAATTTTTATGAGATCTTTGATTTGTAACGACTTTTACGGTAAAGAAGACTTATAAAAAATATTGAATTAATTTTCAACCTGGCCCCCAGTATGAGTTTTTCTAAACGCAGACGCTAGCGAGTGCGTTAGCGATTTTGTACGACAAACCTGTACAGCGCCTCTGGCGGATAGTAAGGCAACTAAGAAATTCCATACAAAATCCTAACGCAGTCGCTAGCGCCTGCGTTTAGAAAAACTCATACTAGGGGTCTGTATTATGATTGACTTCATGTAATTTTTATTTTTATTTTTTCGTCTTGGCTTCAATTGATTTGGCTTATTCTTTGTGTAAGAAAATATTATAAAACTGCCTTATTGATTCAGTTACACAATAAAATTCTAAAAATGAATTTTATTGTGTAACTGAAGAAGAGGTATCGATAGAAAACTGAAGTTTGTTTGATTGACCTCGCTGGAGCGTTAAAAACTGAGCATTATCCCTCAACTAAGAAAATTTAAGAAAGGATACTGAAGACAAATAATGAAAATATAAGTAGCATTAAGCTGAGAAGATTGGTAAAAAGTGTTAAAGAAGGTGTATACAATAAATATCCTGCAATTTTTTATTAGACTTATAAATTAATATGAGAGTATAAATTAATAAATGAAATAACTTCACTTTGTAACGGTAAAACAGGCTCCTTTATGATAAAACAAGATTTTAACGATCCATTTGTACACATTAAATTATGATTTTTATGACACTGCTTAAATTGGAGTAGCAAATGAAATCGTTTTCTGAGAAATAATAAAAAAACAAAACAATAATTTATAATATAATTTTGTTAATTGTCGTATCAAAATGAAATGTAATAAAAAAGTTTTTATTATATTTTAAATTCCAAACAGAAATTAAATATTGTCGAATAAATGGAAAATTTAAAACCCATTTATTAAAAAACAAATCAATTATTTATAACATAATTTTGCTAATTGTCGTATCAAAATGAAATGTAATAAAAAAGTTTTTATTATATTTTGAATTCCGGACAGAAATTAGATTATTTCAAATGTAAAATTCAAAACCCATTTATTATCATTCAGATAACTATATAAATATATTTCTTTAAATACATTCATCTTTTGTATAAATATATATCTTTTATATAAATCAAATAATCTATACAATATAATAAAGTTGATGAGTTTGTTTGTTTGAACGCTTACTACATAAGAACTACTGATCGGATTTGAAAAAAATATTTCTGCATGTTATAGATATCCTGAATCTTAGAGAAGGTTAAAGATAAGTACATAATCACTGGCGAGTGAAACCAGGGAGACACCTAGTTATGTTATTTTTAAAATGACATTCATTTTTAAACAAATCAAATTATCCGTTTAACTTACTCGTATCATTAAAGTCTTTAAAATTGTTTCGCAACACCAAAACCAGTCCTTCCAACATGCACTTAACTTTTATTATTGCAACCACTCATCAATATCCATTTAATAATCTTAAAAATTGCTGTAATAACAGAGCTTTGTCGCGAAATAAATAAATAATACCTATACGCAATAGCGAGTAAATATTTGGCTAAATGGAATAATCAATAAATATAATATTTAGTTGTGTGAAATTAAATAAAAATACTTAAGAAAAACAGAACCAATTCCAATTAATGCTAAAGTAATTTACTACAAACTGAGCACCTCCTTTTTAATCTAGTTAAACTACCAAACACTTCTCCTGAATATAACAAATATTTTTCTGAAAACCGCATCAAAATCGGTTCAGCCGAATAAGAGATTATCACCGACATACATTTAAACGTTTATATGGTCAAATTGAGAAGCTCCATTTTAACTATGATGAAGAAATGTTATCATTATATTATGTTGGTTATGAACGATCGATTATGATAATCCTTGTCTACGTGAGCCCACGCGTGGACCTATTAGAATTCGGCATTGATTGGAAAATAATTTTACTTGCAACAGACAGACAGAAATAGCGACTAGGTTATTACATTTTGTCTATAGATAAGTGATGTATTGCGCCCGTGGGCTTTGTAGAATCAATTTTAAACCAATGCGAGTGAATTATTGATTATGTGATAAATTGTTGGTGAAGATTTATGAAGCCATGCTTTAAATTAATTTTTCTGCGCATTATTTTTTATAGTTAATAACTTCCGGGGCCAAAGGCCTTTGATATTTTTTTTTTAATGTATGTATGAATAAATACTTCATTGCACCACTAACATAAATACATAATTGAATTGTACAGGATCGAAAATAAAATTGGTACAAAGGCGGACTGTCGCTAATACAATTTCTTCCAGACAACCTTAGGGTAGAGATAGAGTCTAATATAGAGAAAATAGAGAGGATAGGCCAATAGAAATTCTAAACTCTTTGCAAAAAATTTCACGCAGCTAGTGATTTAGACTGGACACTGGACTTCTCTCGAGAAAAGTTTACTAGTACACAACCTAACATCAACCTCATACCAAACGATACATCGCAGTATACCAAACTCCTATGTTTCATGTTTACGCATTCCGAAAAACATTACAATCAATTTTAGAAAGTCGAATGTCGCAATCGTTGCCAACATTAAAATAAATGCAATTAAAACTTTAAAGTACGGGATGTCCCCTTCCCTAACATTTCGTTTTTGTCACGTGCTCTGACATTTGTCATATTATTCTGATCCTCCCATTTTATGGCACGTCACGACTCAACTGTTCGCAACGACAGTTAGTGATAACCTTTCTTTAAAAGCTCGCGGGCAGCTTTTTGTTTTGGGAATGAATTTTTTAATATTTGTGACCTTAGGGTTATTTAAATATTTATATTGTCATTGAAGTAGTTAATTTATAATATTATAGTCGCTAGCAATCAAGTGACAATGAGATAATACTCTTTTATGGAACTAATAATCATAAAATTTAATATGATGTTGTAAAAATTTGGCATCTAATTTGAATAAAAATCACCGACGACATAAAAATAAATAAATCTTAAAACCAAGTTTAGCGATCTTTATTTGACTAATTCTTACGTTAAGGCACATTTAAACAGTCGATTAAACTTAAGTTGGTTGACACTCTCTCGCACACAAGGGATACAGAAAATAAATATATTAATATAACTAGTATTAAGATTTTATATAAACAAATTCTATTTCTGAAACAGGATTCGAACAATGATTAGTAACAACACGTTTTAACAGCTAACAGTCGTAAAACAGCTGAGTCAGCTACCCTGGGTGTTGACATCGGGCGTGGTCCCTCACGTATTGTAGTAGAAAACTATTATATTAGTTTACGAGACTAGTATCATGTCAGCGAATTTATTGTTAATTGAAATTACTTTCTTAAACCAGAGAAAATTACAACTGAAATTGATGTTAATAGTGAGACTAAGTCTCGCGCTACTGGAAGAAATGTAGTTAATAAAAAAAAAATACTTAAACCGTGTTGTTAATAATAATCAATCAGATTAGAAGAGATGAATAAGCTGTTTAAAAAAGAGACTAAAGGAGTTTTATCGATTTCTTCATAAATGTCACAAAAGGAGAGAAACGGAAGTTTCAATGAACTTGTAGCTTTTGACTTAAGGTTATGATGGTTTCCACCATATTTTTGAGCCATTTAAATCAAGCAAGAGACCGGTCATAAAAATTACTAATATTAACCAAATCGCGGAATAAAAATAAAATCGCTGGCTCAAAGGGTTAAGGATAGCGCTAAAATTAAAAAAAGATTTAATTGATATTGAACTTTAGATTAAGGATTTAATAAAAACCAATATCGAAACGCCAATGAATGAATGAATAAACACTATAATAATAACAATGACAATAGGACTTACTAGAAATACACCTGACATTTTCTCAAAGTTCATACAAACAATAGGATTCCAAATAAGTAACAAATATGTAAATACAACAATAAAACTAAGCAAGGAAATGTCCGGAAGGATGATTGAGGGCCAGACCACACGGACACAAAGCTATATATGGTTTGCTGTTACTGCTAGCAGGCTGCTCGTAAAGTTGTAGATATCGATAATAGTAAACGACATTATGTAACTAATGTGTGCTTTGGTTATTTAAAGAAGTACACACGATTTCTAGACACAGTTTTGTGTGTGTTTTCGCACGAAATTATTAATTGTAGTAAGTTTTACAATACAATACAAAATCCTTTAATGCACATAGATTAATAAAATAGGTTACGATAGACAAGTAAGTCAAATTTGGACACTAAAAGTGAAAAAAAGTGATCAAAGAAAACAATAGACAAGTTAGTTAAATTTGGATACTAAAAGTCGAAGTAAAATGTTAAAAATATGGTGTTCGAAATATAGAAGAGAATCAATACTTTAAAAGTATAACAAGTGAAAAGGTTCTTAATAGATATGAGAAAATAAAGACAATTCATAGTTATTAGAACAGCTTAGAAATCATTAGAACTACAGTACGATAGCTTTTTTGTCTTTATGACATGTCTAAAAGAGTAAGTATTCTTTAAAGGATAACAATGACACAATGCGTCTCAGCACCCATAGCCAAAGTGACAATTTCAAAACGCTAACGAATGTTGACAAGTAAAAATGTATGGGATTGACATAAGCTACTATATATCACGTGGTCAATGTCAAGTCAATCCCATACATTTTGTTCTTGTCGTACCTCGTTAACGTTTTGCGATTGTGAACTTGGCTAAGCCCCATGGGCTCTGAATCAATGTAATTATAGGTTATCTGAATTAATATAACATAAAAAATGCATTAATGACGACGTTTTCGTAAATTTAGCAATGGTAATCGCATTTAGTCTCTTCTATGTCTTGGTTCTCATGCACTTTGGCATTTTTTCGCAAACGTTTTCCCAGAATACATCCGAATGTGTCCTTAGTTTGTCGTGAGTCATGGTGCTCTAGTTTCGTGACATCTCGGATTACTTTAATAATGTTGTCTGCCTTCGCCCTGAGTGGAGTATAGCTCCGAGCGACGTTTCAGGTACAGTCAGTAACAAAATCATAAACTGAAAATAGTTTAAAATTCTGATAATATAATATCCATTATATATACACTACAAGAAGACCACAACTTATGAATATTTAGTAAGTCATCGCAGCCTAAAAAAGCAAGGCAGCCTTCTTCAGATATAGTAAGTGACTATATCATAAACTGAAAACAGTTAAATTCTAATAAAATATCTATCCATATTTTATAGTACCACAACAAAACCGCAAATGATGAAAATTAGTAAGTCATCACAGCCTAAAAAATCAAGGCAGCCTTCTAGTTATTTAAGTATTTAGTTAAGAAGTACATAAAGTTTTATATTCCCAATTTTATATTTAATGACTTCACTTTAATTTGTATCGTTCAGTTAATAATTGGTTCTTTTCATTTTGAGTCTTTGTGGATCTACGTTTTGGCATATTCTAAAGCGCCTTACTTTTGATCTGACAGCACGAAAATAATGAATCAATTAGAACTTTACTACATCATTTTCATACAAAAATTGAATGAACAACGTTTTGTAAATGATCTCACTATAACAATAAGAAAATAGAACTATCACGTCAATCTCATCTATCATTCTTCGTATTTTATTTATTATTCTAGTTTGTCTTTGATTATACCTTGAAAAGTACCAGACTCAAAATAATTGTTTGAATTAGACATAATGACATTGGGTTTATATATGAATTATTTTTGCTATAACAACATAATTGGTTGAATTAAATTGAAATTGGTAACACGATTGAAAACATTGCTGGAATAAGTATTAATATACAATACCACAATACATTAATTCTTGTATATAATAATTTAGTTCTTAAATAATATTTATCACTGAATGTTAAAATTAAGGGCAGCGTGGGACGTCCACCTGCCAGATGGTCTGACGATATTTTAAGGTCGCAGGAAGACTCTACATGCAGGCTGCTTCCTACTGTTAGGCGTTGAAACTTTTGAGCAAGCCCGGTCATGTCTATTGGTAGATTTCTTGTAGCATATTGTTTCATAATGATAATAATAATTTATCCTAATAGATATTTCTTCAAATGAATATTTCGCAATAATCCAAACACTATGTCTAGCTTAAGAATAAATCTCAACTACGGGTTTCCAAAGCAATAAAGTAAACATGCGCCCAGAATTAATATAAATAAAAACGACCTTTATTCCAAAAAAGAACTTTCAAAAATAATCTATTAAAATACCTTTAAGTCCATTTTCTTTGTAGATAAAATAAAGATATATATACCTGTAACAAAAAATGAAATATTCATTAATATTAACGATAAAACTAGTTCCAAAACATATTACAACCAGAATCATAAGTAATTCAGATAGACAAGTAAATTTAGCAATTAGGTGCTAGAAGTATCACCAATCTGCCATACGCTGCCAGAATTAGCTAAATTTGTAATAACACCATTTTATAGACGTGTCAGTTTCCGTGGGAATTCCGAATGAAAACACTAATGAGAAATATTTACAATCCCAAATTATTACTTTCCCATAGAACTTCGTCTTTCACAGGGCCATGAGTGGAATTCATAGAAATGAAATTCAGTTTATGGGATATTCTTTATATTTATTGAGAGAAAGTTTAAACTAAAAAATGCTACTGATAACGCTGCAAGGGTGTATAAGTTTTGGACATCCAAGAATATTTAGTGAGTTGACATGCTAAGAAGAAAAAAAACAAGAGCTATTGGAGAAGAAGCTGCGTCACAATGATTATTTCTTAGGTTCCTCCCCTTGAATGATCAGGAATAACTAGTGACAATGAAGAAAACCTTAAACAGCTTAGATGACATGACATAATATAGCATTGATACTTGAAATTCTACTCGCAAACATAAAATTGGTTGCATATTATTAGCGCACCCATACAATTTATTTCTATACAGCTCGTACAAGTAACCTGAAGGCGGCTGGGGGGCAATGGCCTCATTTATTAAGTGTATCGCATATAGGGTGAGGTACCGAAGGCATGTAATAAGTATATGATATGCAGAAGGCCACTTTGTTTCCTATTTTTTTCATCCAAGCGTTTTCTCAATTACACTCACTCTTACGCTTTAGAGTATTTTAGGAAGTATCCTGATAATTGCTTTTCCTACTGGAAGAGGGCTTAAGATAGAAATGCCACAACTGGCAATTGGAACAATCCAAGTTAGACCTCGCTCCCCGTCCTTTTACATGCAAGAGCGTACTACTCATTACGCTATCGAGTTTCTCAAAATGTTCAACGTATACTCTACAATCGTAAATCACGGGATCAGCCTTAAAGTGGTCATTGTTAATAATGCTTAATGGAGATATAAATAGCAAACTACCATTATAAAGAATATAATATGTCTTTACGAGTATTTCATTTAATTTCATATTGAGTAATAAATATATTGATTTCTAATAGACAAAGCTAGAATGTGGTTTGACCACCAATACTCAAAAGAAAATGCACCAAGGTGTGGTGGACATAAACTTAAGATACCTTTTAAGAGACAGCCTTTTATTATCTCTGGCACAGCACGTAAAGCTGTATCAATATGCATAGCTATTATTTTTACAATCTTTGTAATGGTTGTTGGTTATGTACAATCTTCGGATTTATAAATAATAGATTAGCATTTGTTTTTGACATGTATGTATGTATATAAATAATTGATGATACTCTTAGATCATTTAAAGATAATTCCTAACTTTTTTTTTTTTTTCATCAACACCAGTTTCATTTATACCAGGCCTGATGCAGTAAAAATGATTTGAGAAGATGCAAAAGCAGAGGTAACTAAAGCTGGTACAAAGTACTTCACATACATATTTCTATACTAAACTCTGCAGGTAGGTATGTATACATGATGAGCTTGACTTGTCATTTCTATAGGATTTATCTTTAATCATGTCAATGACTAAAAACTATATTAATTTAGCTTTTCAGATCAGTAGCACGTAACATCACGGTTTTGTCATCAGAGGCTACAGTCAAATTACCCTTTGTACATGAGAAAGGACAGCTCGAGATCTATAAGATATCGTAGTCAAAATGAAAAGCACTTACAAGGTAAATATTGCTTATGAAAATTAGACCTCAATAAGGCTTATTTGTTCATGTTCTTGTATCTTAAAGTTTTTATTGTCATTCATCATAGCATCTAGCAATACATTACTTCTGACGATATTGTGCTTTTCTTATCCATTTTCTAGTGCTTTTCTGATCACATTTCTCGTATCATTTTTTTTTATTATTTATTATTTTGCGAAGTAAACATTCTGTTTTAACTTAATCTGTGACAAAGGCACGCACCTCTGTAAAGATTGTGCGGATAATGGCTGAGCCACAATACAATGGAATTTTATTGACAATTAGCTTGTACGCGAGTTCCTTTTGATGAATGGGAAAGAAAACGAGGACGACAATATATGTGAGTAATGCTTTGTGCATCAAAAACGCTATATTATTTATTAGAAGGCATATTTTATAGGTAATATTCAAGTTATATAATTTTCAATACACTTTTCAGATTTGCTAAATTCAAAAATATTACTGCCGTAAGTATAAGAACAGAATTGAGAGCCATGGAAGAGGCATATGTCCAGCAGTGGACGCAAATATGCTGAGAAAAAGAAGAATAAGTATCAGAACAATTGATTGAGTCCACAATTATCTAACAGAGTCAAATAGTTATTAGTAATTGAAATGCAAGGAAATTTTATTCTTTAAATTTTCGTACAAACTTGAAGAAGTAATAAGTATTCTAAGTAAAATATCATGGAGATTTCTATTATTGTTGTTGAAACAATTGAAAGCACAAAGCGACGCAACGGCCCTCAAGGATTTGGCCTTTTGCCAAAATTAATTTTAAAACAAATTCGGAATACAAATTGTCGGTTTCTTGTACGCAAAATGTGATCAAACAGGATTTGGTTAAAATATTCAAAATCTATAAGCGAAGACATCTACTTGCTACTGCTTAGTAATCGCTATATAAGTTATTGAACTCAAAAATAATCTAAAGATGTAAACACGTTTCCCTCAGTTAGTAGTCATAACTTGTATCCGAGCAGAGACAAAGAATTTATATTTGTATCTATTAAATAATATAAAAATAAAATAAAAGAAAGTAAAAATATGAATAAAATAGCTTGCGAAGATCTCGTGTGAGTTGGAAAAAAAATAAACATAAAAAATGAGTAGTATTAGATAATTCATTCGGGACTCAAGTATAATGTAAAATATGTTTCAAAGAGAAAACAGAAATAACAGAGAATGGGCAAAAGTAAAACCATTATCATCATTAGCACGAAATAAAGTTAACAATGCAGAATTGAAGATATCACACAAAAGTTAATATAATCGTGATGCAAAATGTGTCCTACACAAAAACAACTCGGCGTCAGTTGACGTGGGCACAAATGGTACAAAGTTAAAGGCCAGATGGCACGCATGAAGTAATTTTCTGCGATTAGCTCTGACACAAAGAGGGTATTATCATACTCGCAATGGAACGCAATTCATGGTGACCATAGGATATATTATCTTTATCACACAACAATAAAACAACAAAACACAACACAAATCTTGGAGTAAATATAATGCTACTGTAAAAAGTGAACATTTATTTGATTTGATAAGCAACGAATGAAAGTAATCAATGATGAGTTAGTAAAATTTATTTTTCAATATATTAAACAGCTAATGACCACAATTAATTACCGTCTTTTATACTAAAATTAATGATCCTTGCGCTTGCGCAGGGACCTCTCTGTATCGTTCCAATTTTGGTATATGTACTGTCGAAGCAAGTACAAAATTAGTGATGTAAATTTAAAATACATAACAACAAATATAAAACAACTAAAATGACTTGATATGGAAAGTAATTAAAAAACATTACATTAATTAACTGTAAAATTAGTAAATGTAATAAATGAAGCAAAATAAAGAGAATATGCAGTCAATTGAAAATAATCTAGAGAATGACATCGAAATAGAAAATTTCAATGCAACAATAGACGAAACAATCGCAATAGTATATCCAACAGCACGCCGCCGTAAGCCGTACCATTTCCTTAGAACAGTTCCCGATCAGACCTTTTGTTACGTGCATTTCTAACTTTCAAATAATTGCTGTCGACGGTTGATATACTGATCGGAGTACCGTGCTTGAGATCGTTCAGAAGATTTCTACCCGAGCGGCGATAAAACGTTTAGTTTATTTGAATAAACATCAGAAAGGTCTAGTTGCAAATGTAGTACTGGCAAGACAGCTATGAAACTTATCTTGAAAAACTTCAAAATATATGTGTAAAGAAAAAAATAAGAAGAATAAATAAAATTAAACCAAAATGATTGAAAGATACGATTCACACTTGCAACTGCGACGTGTTTTTGATAACAGTAATAAAGAACTTAGTTTAGAATTTTAAGAAATAGAAAATAAATTTTATTTCTCAAAAGATTTCCAACTATAATGCTTAGGCAGAAGATTTACTTATTGCAGAAAATCTTGTGGTACATAAAAAATATAACGAGTAAAGTAAGCACATTTGTGGTCTTTAACAAATGTTGGATTAATAGAAGTTTTCCTATGGCTGCTAGTATAGCATTCTATAATCTGTGCTATAGCTAAGACAAGTGCCATCATGTGATTGTGACTAAGTATTTTCTTTATTACTATAATAGACACAAGCTACTTCGCAATTTTATGTTCATTACTAACTATACGAGCTACCGGAATATGTATTTCAAAACCTCTTTCTATTTTATAAAGGAGCTTATCGGTACTTTTATAGAAATCAAACACGTGTAAGTCATTACTTTAACGTCGTAGTGTTTTTCTTGTATCATTTCTCATTGCCTTTTTCGTTTTATTGCTTATATCCAATAAATATTTGACAAATAAGTTTCTGTCGTCAGTAACTGGGTCGACTAACTTTGTTCGTGCCGTAAATGTGTAGGATTAGAATGAAAAATCATAGCCTCAATAGAGATTTATGGGATTTCAACTAATAACAAATGCTTTACTTTTACTGATGAACTAAATGATAACAAGCTACACATTTTGGTTATAGAATGAAATAATAAATAAGAATTTGAAATGATAGGAATGTTACTAAATAAATGCATCTTTTGTTATGATTTATTTTTTATGATTTTCAAGTTTCAGGTAGTTTATTTCTCTCTCATCTAAGTAAATATTATTTAAACTCCATATTTGAAAACGAAAAATTATATTCTTAAAACAAAGTAAGTATGTCTATAAAATAAAAGCCGAAATTGTTTGTAACATTTTGATACTATAATTGGTTGTAACTCCCAATCAACCGGCAGCAAAACAATAAAATGAAGAAAAATATTTGAATCACGCGACGAACCGACCATGAGCGACGTATGAGACTGAGCTTGCTTCTAAACAATCCTGAGATAGCTAAGCATTCCTCTTCACTATATAAAACAAGGAATGTATTTTTAATGAGAGTTTTGAAATAAAACATAGCTTGTGTTGACTCGTATGGACTTGATAAAAATCTTACTTTTGTCAGTTCACTAGAATTAAGATATGCAGTCTTGCGTAATAAAACAAAACTAGTAAAACAAGAAAGAAAATGGACAGACAATGTAGTTTCTTTCATCATGAATCTATGAGAATAAAAAAGCAATTCCTATTTACACTACTCTAATGAATCCATTATTATCGTCGATAAAATGAGCTCAAATGTAGAAGAAAAAATGGCGCTAAAAATTATGGTATAGTTTAAATCACTTCTAGACCAAATCCATATTTACTCGTATTATATTCCTGATCCATATCTATTTGTTTTCAATAAACATTAAGAACATTATTTTTGTTAACATGCAAACAAATCACTTAAAAAGGATTATTGTTAGCTTCCTCTTCCTTGTTACATGTATAAACAAGATCAGATGTAAACCGAAAAACCGTAAATATGGCCGAAGAGTAAGCAGGCAAGCTAAGCGTCTGCAATTGAAATAGTAATTCTCATGTCCGCACTTTCGATGCCTTAGGCCCTAAGCTGATATTCTGATATTACATTGATCAAGTAGACTAGGCAAGTCTACTGGCGAATTGAATATATACATCAGTCCAGTACAATTAACACAAATAAATACAACGGCGTTATTTAAAAAAAAATTACAATGAATTAAGTACCTACATTTATTCTAAGACTTATTAGATTTTATATAACTCTTATTACTTCTCGGTTCTGTGATTTGTTTAAGCACGGAATTCCGCTCTACTGTTTCATAATTTTGTAAGTTTACTTTTTGGAATTATTCGTCCATTTGCTGAATATAATTTGATATTTTCTGGTTGCTTCGGCTATCGATGGTGACCGAGTAAGTTATTCTCGGAACTGTTCACAGCGAGAATGCTGAATATAGAGTGTGACATTCTTACTAAATCGTACTGGCTAAATCTTGGCGATAGTAATTTTGTTACTAGTCATATGACTAGACCAATATGAACTTGAACGACATGTACCAACGTAGGCTTTCTAACTACCATACAAGCAGTACGGAGGTTCGATAGCTTGATTGGTTGATATCACCGTTCCTGACGAATATTTGCATACGGCCAATTTGTTAGGTATTTGGTGCAGTTTCGACATGGTTGGTCTGAACTTTGCTCTTTGAGTGTTTGTTTTCGTTTTCTTGTTCTTTTGTAATATAAATGCAGTGTTAATCATTTCAACACGTATTTGCTTTTTGTACCACAAAGTATTTACAAACTAACGATCAAACGAAACTTACAAAACATATGAATTTTTTAATTACTTTCTTGAACAAATTATTTTATTGGCTGTATACATATAATAAAAAATGGCGCGCGGTAACCAGGCTATTTTTATTTTATTTTATTGTTGTATTGAAATTAGTAAAAATATTACGAGTTTTAAACTTTACGGGTTTTTATATGTATATATATTTCCATTTCTCTTCCTCTTTTCTAATAAATATTTTACAAATGTACTGGACCTTTAAAATATTTCATTTTTGAGAAAAAATAAAAAAAAGAACTATAAAAATAGATAATTTTACATTTCAATAGACCTAGTAGTACATATTATCCCATTTGGGATTGATAGGTCAGAATTAAGTCCAATCCGTGCTAAGAATAAGTCATTCGTCAAACCTGTAGCGGTTAGCCAACCTAGATTGAGGACGTGAACTTTATGCTATACAAATCCGATTAAGGGCTTTGGTATGGATTAAATAATACCGTAAGATGTTTGGGATATACTTGCTGCATTAGTAATAATATTATCAGATAGTTGTCATCAATGATAGTTTATATCTCTCTGATACCAGGGTGTGCATAGATTATGGTGATGACGCAAGATATGATAATAACGAATAATATGAAATAGAATTGTGGTCAGAATAAATACCAAATATAATGAAATAATTATATGATGAAAAATGAAATAGATTCAAATATAACTTGATACAGTTGCGCATTAAAAGCCAGAAACAATATATATATATATATTTATTTATTTATTTCCAAATTCATGTACACAGAAAAATATACAAAAGAAAAGAACATAGAATAAAGAACATTAGTACAAGGGTGCTGCTTATTTCTAAAGAAATCTCTTCCAGCAGACCCAAGAGAGGAAACGAGAAGAAAAGGGTAACAGGCGTGATATATATTAAATAGTCAAAAATTATAACTGTGCTAATTTGACGTTGAAGAAAAAATTGAAATTTATTTGAACCACACTAAGTGAAATTTCTGAACAGATGTTCTATTTGCGAACAAGAGCAAATAATGACATGGTTCCAATCTTCCAATGCAGTAAACGCATACAATTGACAATATTAATGTCAATAGTGTAACAGGGCAACACTTCAAAGTCCATCTGTCATACTAAGTACCAATTTGCGATAGTAATGTGCCAATAATAGTCAGTGATGTTGTGAAGTGGGAATGTCCTTCAGAACGGCCCTTCGATGAGGATTGATTAAGGTATTTGAAAGAACATTTTTCCCATTTAATAGAGGCTATGTGTTAGTCAGCTTTCATAACAATTTGTAAATTTTACTTTGTCCAAAAATATTTTCTAATACCTACTTATGGCTGAAAACTTAATTGGTTTCATTGTATTTCCTTTGGCTTTATGTATTGATATGTTTTGGATGCGGCTATCTCGTTAAATTCTCATTCAAGCTCTTAAGCTTCGTGGCCTCGATCAGTCTTCGTTGCTTGTAATTTTTTATTGTTTTTGTCAAGTTTTAATCTATAAAATTAATCAGCATCAAACAGCATCAGAACTGAAATTTCAGAAGATTTTACATAAAAACTATAATCACGAAGGTTATAGAATTTAATTTATAAAAGATTCCTAAATACTAATGTTTTTAAGTAGGTTCAAAACGAAGTCAAGATTCTTATCAAAAACATCAACTAAATTGATCAGGTGCTAACGTATAAATTTTATCAATATATTAGCATAATTTATTTATTTAGCAAAGATTTCTAATGTAACGGTCTTCAAACGCTACCGGACAAGGTCAAAGTCGATCTAACACTATAGGTCAGCGACCAGATGACATAATTCATGAGTCGGTGATGCGAGATTGATCTTTAGTGTCATTAAGCAGATTAGTATTTGTTGCGAAAATGATTTGTAAAACGGGTTTGGAAATTTTTAAAATGGGTATTGCTTTGGTTATTTCAGTCAAGAGACGCATTAATACGTTACTAGCTGTTCCCCGTTACTGGCTTCGCCCCGCGTGGGACTCGGAATATCGCACCCAAAAGTAGCCTATGTTTGACCTCAGGTCGTTAACTACACCCCTACCAAATTTCATCACAATCGGTCCAGCAGTTTAGCCGTGAAGAGGTGACAGACAGACAGACAGACAGACAGACTTTCGCATTTATAATATTAGTATGGATTGTTATCGGTATCATTTATTATTTGGCTATTAATATTTTTTTACAACTCGTCATTAACTTTAAAAATTATTATCATTTTCTTTATCTGACAAGATATTGGATGTCGTTTTATTTTTATTAATATTGTATTAACTTTTGATATTTCTTCTTTGTTTGTTTTGCTGCTAATATTTTAGTATGTGTTTATTTTAATTTTGATTAAAACTGATTTAAAGAAAAACAGTAAGTTTTGTCCTAATCGTTACCTTACATAGCATTCGTTTCACATGAAGTTAGTTCTGTCCCTCAAATCATTAAAGCAAAAGTGTTCCTAATTAGTTTTATCAAACTACACAGTCGTTTGTAGTAAGATTGGATGCTTATAGATATTAAGCTTGGACGATTTACGCATTTCTTTATAAAATCCTAACTTGTACAATAAATTACAGAAGTTTGAAAAACTAAACGTGGAGGTACAGATCATGTGATCATCATGCCTTTCAAGTCTGTCTATTTTTAGCTCTGAACAATATTATTTGCTTTTTTGCCTTAAATAAAATTGCAAGTGATCATGATACGACGATCGATGTAATCTACATGTCACTTTCACTAGACTGTTTGCCTTTTGAAAGCCTGTTACTGAGATTTTATCGGCAGTAGTCGTTTTTTTAATGTCCAGTATGTAACGAAGGGCATGGAAAGCGTATGACGCTGAACCACTTTCCCAATGTGAGGACAATATGGAGAAAATTGTATGACAAAAGAGTAAGTTACGTAAATTTGAAAAAAAAATTCGGTGTTTAATATTCCAGTTTTTCTTCTGTCGACACGAAACAATTATTGCATAAAAAGAGATATTGAATAATGAACTTGGACATCCTTATTTCCGATAGTATGACAATCTTGATAAAGTCGAAGAAAGATGTTTTGGATCGGTCAAAATAAAGATCTATGTAACAGATCTAGAGGTATAGAGTTAAGACAAGGAATTAGCAGCAAACTTCTTGAGAATGCCTCCATTCTTCGATAAACAGTTAGTACTTACTTAATAGATAGGAACGCTTTTAAATATACAATATCCATCAAAGGATAATCGTAACACAATGCCCAAAGAAAAGAAGCTACTCTTGTGGGGATTCTCAGACTTAGTGTAGTACATAACACATATAGGTGAGGTTATTAGCCGTTAAGATATGAAAATGGGTAAGATTTTTCAAAATGTCCACGGAAATGAGCCCTGGGCGCAAGTCTTTCATATAACCGACCACCAACATCGGTGGCATATTAAGATAACAGAAGTAAAGCAACGTTTAATGACCATTGGTCGTAACTTTCAATATTTTAGCTAGAGGCTGCCTTTCTATATTAATAACTGTTATTTGATGGGAACATTTTTGTCTAGATTTCACCGGAGATATGATTTTATAGGCTTTGAAATGGTAGGATCAAATCCATTAACCTACTGCTTATGCATATAAAGAATCAGATCCTTCCAAGCAATAAAGTTGCTGCTGAGAAATACTCGTAATCAATAATACAAGATGATAAAGATAAATAAATCTTGGCTTAAGAATGTAATAGATCCTTTCATTTCGTAGATTTCGTTAAAGGAGATCAAGGAACAATCATAGAACAAAATTTTCTAAAGCTAACCACTTTTTATATACAACTAGCTTTCTCCCGCGGCTTCGCCCGCGTAAATTTTGTCCTTCTCAAAACTTTCATCTATGTGATTGCGAAATTTCAGGAAGATTGGTGCGTAATTAGGTCGTAAAAGCATAACAAACAAACTCACTTTCGCATTTATAATATTAGTTAGGATTTATAGCAAGAAAACAGGAGGCATACGGTCCACCTAAAGGTAAGCCCATGGACGCGAATGGAGTGTCACGTGCGCATTGCCAACCCTTTTGGAATATTTTCACTTTGGTCTGTAAGAATCGTAGCAAGTGGAAATATTTAGACTTTTGCTACCTTTGCGCTACAAATAAGAAACTATAGTAAGTACTAACTGGTAGGGTATGAGCGTCTTATAGGGTTTTGCGTTTAAATTCTAAATCAATTTAGCACGCATGACGAAAGGCACAGAAAGGAAAATAACAAATAGTCATTGCTACCTACCCAAAAATTACCCTAGGCTGGTCAACCGGATTAACAAAATAGACTTGCTCACAGTGACCAAAAGAAGTTGTTCACAACAACTGTTGTTCAACAAAAGGAATTGTTCACAAACAACTGTTGTTGTTGTTCACACAACAAATGATATGCTTGTAAAAGGATAATGATATGCTTGTAAACAAATTCAAGATTGATGGCAAGTTGCTCTATATATAGTGTAAAAAATACATACATACATATCATCACGCCTGTCTCCCGTAGGGGTAGGCAAAGACTAGAGATTTCCATTGGCTACGATTCTTACATACCTCTCTCGCTTCCTCCACACTCATCACTCTCTTCATACACGCTCGCCGATTTCGGGTACTCCTAATGTCTCCCTTTTTCAAAAGGTCTGCGATTTGGTCGCAGTATGTTTTACGAGGCCGACCCTGACCCTTTTTTTAGTGTAAAAAAAAGTTGTAAATATTACTATTATATTATTATAGTATTCGAAAATCCATTAAGATGAGTGAGTTTGTTGCAAATACAGTGTGAACAGTCCAGTGCAATCCAAGTATTTATATAATTACATTTTATACCTACTTATTAAAAGTGGTCTGAAACTAGTTTCTTGTATAATTACTTCAATTAGTAGTAGTGTATTACTTAAATCCATATACGATGTAGTTGACCTCACACATTTCTGAATAAATATGTATTAGGTACTGCCAAAGGAAAATGTCCACAATTACTTTGTTTGACATAAATAGGAAGTGCTAATATGGTAGGTTAGTTATAGCACATAATAGGTAATGGTACCAATTTTTAGTGTAAATAGAAAATTATTATATGCTATGTTGTTGTAAGAATATTTTTATTTAGCTCATAAAAACTTGGCAGGTAAGAACTTGCTAGTAAAATTTATACTAATAAGGGTGCAATATTATAGGCTATACTCGTAGATAAAAATCTTCCTCGTCCTATCAATCTATCTTTTAAAACAGCATCAAAATCCGTTGCGTAGTTTTAAAAATCTAAGCATATATAGGGACAGACAGCGGAAAGCGACTTTGTTTTATGCTATGTAATGATAAAATAACACTTAAGAGTTTGTTAGTTTGTAAATTTTAAATACTTAATAACTACTGAACTGTTTTGAAAAATAATTGTTTATATAGTAATAATAGGCTATTTCTTGGAGAAAGTTATAGGCTATAGTACATACACGAGGAGGCGAGTGAATACGCGAGGAACAGCTACACCTTAACTGATAATTTATATATAATGCTTATTCTAGCCTTTTCCCAGTTGCAATCTCAGCTGGTTGCTTTGAAAACCTGTATTTTTATCCGATGATTAAAAAAAGTATAGAGCAACAAAGTTACGCAAAAAAATATTGTCGCGAAGAGGTTCTGAATATTTGCATATCAGCAAGTACATCACTTGCGGAGATACTGACGAGAAGCCTGTAGAAGGCACTGATTCCACAACCGGTTGATATTCAATACCTTTAGTGTTGTAACCTTCATCAACAATCGATATATATCAACTATAGACTTCACTTCTTATTTCAAAGATGTATATTTCACATTCCATTTGAATTTAGAATGCATCGTTAGCATAAACCTCTGTAAATTCAAATATAGAAGGAGTTATTGGTCAATTTGTGCCCGATATTTGAAATAAGAACTCACGTTTTGATTGTTTATCGGGTACTAAACGACTTTAATTATTGTAGAGGTGTTCTGAATCGGCCGGACGAAGTTTTCACTTTAACGAGAGCTCGTCAAGTGGCTGTCAATGTTTATCGACCGATCTTAGTTCTATCGATAAGCTATCTGGCACATCTCTAGTTGTCAGACGGGTATTATTAGGTCTTCCTGCTCTCTATTCGCAGACTTAACACTACAATTGTGGGCATAACCGACACATATATCATAAGGAATTGGGTTTTCTTGGAATCACTATGTTTGACTATGGTTTAGTTAATGTAATCAAAACAATTTTTAAATTAAAATTCTACCTAGAAGGAAGGATAAATTAAAGAAGATGATGAGAATAGAGCCTGGAAGAAATGAATTGAATATTTGGACTTGGTGGTCACGATCCTCAGCTATGAGGAAAACGACATTGAAAAAGACTGTCTCAGATGGTTAGAAAATGACGGCAGTAGCTCCAAAGTAATAACCAGTAAGTACCGCTAAATCCAAGACCATGATTAAAAAGCGTTACGCTCTGCAGCCTGAAAATGCAACCAGGAAAAACGTTCAGATGATGATGATGATGGTATGGAACTGAATTTCAATTGGTAACATAAATGTTTTTTATGCAAAGTTGACAATTTGTAAGCGAGTCGTAAGTTACTTACTTACTTACTTTTCTTGTTGATACCTGATATCTTAAAGTCCATTACTTGGTACTAAGTAATTAATTACCGTCGTAATAAACGAATGAGTTAAGAATTGTGACTCGTTTTGCTAACCGGGTGGTTTTATTTCACTATAGATTTAATTTGCAAAATTTTATTTCTTTCATTGAATGTCAAGGCGTAAAAAGACCTTGGATAAGTTTTGAACTAATTATGGATGAAAGAAATAACATCAAATAAGGATTTCTGAAATTATCTTAGTAATTTTATAAAATTACTCAAAAATTATCTTTAGGCTAAATACAAAATCTTAAAAACTACCTACTATAGCCTTATGAAAGTGAAATTTAGCAGCTTCTAAGAACGGTGCGTCAACTATAAATGGGTTTATCGATATATCAAAAAAAATCATTTTTAAACAATACAGTGTGGTTACCTACTTCTACGATTTTGTTTTAATTATTTTTGAGATAAATACAACAGAATAGATTGATGGGTTTGATACGTGATTCATCACAACATAAAGTTCTACGGCAATAAACCTTGTCGTAAATTGAAAATAAAAAGTGCAGAGCACATTCCTTAAATTTCTGACACACAGCCGTAAAGAAAACGAACTTGAGCTGTCAGGTTTTCTCCTATTACGATCCAAGAAAACAGTTTTAAAAAGTGTATGGTAATATAAAGATTTTTTTACGGTTTAATCTAGTTTAATCATGAAAATGTAACATTTTATTGTAAACTAGCGACCCGCTTCAGCTTCGCATGTACATGAAAACCGTCCTCTTGAATCAGTCTATCTATTAAAAAAAACCGCATCAAAATCCGTTGCGTAGTTTTACAGATTTAAGCATACAAAGGGACATAGAGACAAAGAAAGCGACATTGTTTTATACTATGTAGTGATAGGAAAGAATAAGAAGCAAATTTAACATTCACATCTCATCCAAAGTCCACCCTCTTAACACTCTAAATTAGTAAACTCAGTCTGCGATTGTTAACAGTTTTGGCAATAACAAAAAAGTTAGATTGTGTTTTAAAGAAAAAAAAAAAACGCAATATATTTATTTTATATTAAATCAGCCGGTACTCTTACCCCGTTACAGTTCAATAATAGTACCTACAGATGAAAAGAAATGGCAACAAAAACATGTCTTCAATAGTTATAAGTATAAGCGTTCTCTCGCCGTTTTTCCAGCATCATATTACTCCACATCACTACCTTTCACCGGAGGTGGTTTTTCTTGAAGACAAAAAGCAGATCAGAACTATATTAGTATGTTCATTGGTTCTTAGACAACGATACTTATAATTGCGTTGGCTGTAAAATGGATTGGTGATTTATATGGGCAGTGGGTAATTATCCTGTATAGTCTACGGCGTTCAAATGTTAACAAGTAACACATTTTCATTAAGAATGTCTTAAGTACTTAAGAAAGAATATTCATGAAAAATTGAAAATGATAAGAGGACTAAAACTGGACTTGTACACATTGTTTATATTTGTATCAACATGTATAATTTGTTTGTTAATGGTACAATAAAGAGTATATCTATCTAATTTTGACCATAGGATTACAAACTAGATTTAAAGTAATAACTGTGCATAAATAATACACATTATATAAACAGCTACGTAAATGACGAAGGCCGAAGTGAAAAAGAAAAAGTAGGAAAACGGATCATGGACAAAGCAAGCAGCTGACGTTACAACTAAGCAAGATGAAATCAAATCTAAAAACAGCTATAATATATAAATAATAAGGTAAATATTTAGTTTATATGTTTATATTGGTATCCTTTCGGAAAAAACGAGCCGTACCTAACGAAGATCAGCTATATTATTTTATTTAACACTTTTGGAGAAATGTCTATAATTTAATACTTATAAACTTGACCTCATTTATCGACTGTCGATAATACTGATAAAGTTAGCTGATCACAACACTCAGGTGGGCGGAACCAACCCGCAACGGCCGGCATAGAGGAGGTAATACATCTATTTATCCTAGGTTATTAGCTTGCTCACTCTATTATTAATAATTTTTGAAGGGAAATTATGATTTTCTTAGGAAAATTAGACAGAGAAAGAAGAAAAAAATTTAAGATCCATATTTTTTACATACGATACGACACTTTAATGCATTCCAGTAAAAGTCACCAGTTTGAATTTCTGAGCCTAACTCTTGAACGCAAATTCTGTCTGCCTGCCTGGCAATAGATCTCCTAGCCATCCTCGACGAAATTGCTTTGATGATATAAAAGATGGACCGGAGAGGACCGGACTTAGTACAACCAACTGAAATTAGCGGCCCATAGCCGCAACTGACCTCCAAACTCTATTAATTGGAGTTTGGAGGTCCCTCCCTGGACTCATTCCAAGATGGCACCCCATGATGACGATGATGATGATGATGATGAATGCAATCCACGGGAAGATGACTGTACCCCTAGTATGAGATTTATAAGCGTAGACGCTAATGAGAAACCTGTACAGCGCCCCTGGCGGATAGTAAGTAACTATGAAATTCCATACAAAATCTTAAGACAGTCCCTAGCGTCTGCATTTATAAAATTTCATACTAGAGGAACAATCATCTTCCCTTGGATTAGTGGATTAGACTACGGTTTTGGTCCATTCCTAATATATGTCAAATACGACTCGGCGCAAGCCGTAAAAGTCGACTGAGGGAATCGGCGAATGGGGTAATCATGACATAGGCGATGCGGCTAGCAACCCATCACTATTGATTTCCTGTTTCAACTATCATCATGCTAAACGTGGTCGAAGGTCTTATGACCCTAGGCTCTGTCTACCCCGTATGGGATAAAGACGTGATTATATGTATGTATGTATGACTCGGTTGTTGAAATGTACATATCTAAGATAAACAAACCTTGAACACAATATCTAATCCCTTCACGATTTAAACTTAAACAACGAAGACGATCATAGGTGTGGAAACCGAAGCCATTTTATCGTGAAATCGTGACCGATCCATTTTGGGTACCACGTCATTATACAAAACAATCGATAAACATTAATTAAGCTATCTATTTGTAAGGGACGCCCACGTGAACCCAATCATCAATAAAATAAGGCTGTAAAATTAGTTGACATTAATTAGATAGTACTGGACGAGACTGGTTCGTTAAATAAGAATGTCGGATTTAAAGTAAACATGAATAATTTACTTTGGAACAAACAACCCTATTTAAAATAAAATCCACTACTTTAAAACGTGCATTTGGAAAGTATAAAGCAACAATCAATCCAACTATGAAAAATATTTTTTTAAATGGTTGGTTAGTAAATTTATTTGATATAACTTTCGACCAAACTGTTTTATTTCATGGCTTTTAAGTCCTCCAGAGGGCTCTGTTATAAGTTTTATTAAAACATCTCATAGCTTATATGACTAGCAGACGATAGAAACGCTTTTAACGATGTATATTTGTCAAAATATGACATAGCCACATTACATACAAATAACATACAACAAAATAATAACATGACATAGCCACATTACATACAAATAACATACTGGTCAGAGTCATAACTCTCTCTTCGCCGTAGGGTAAACCTAAACAAGAATTCACAACTTAGAATTTATCAATATGTCTTTATATTAACATTTTTTTTTTTACATATATAAATATCTAGCAGCAAAGTACAGTATGTCACACAAGAGATGGTATACATTTATATATAGCCCACTGTACACAGGAAAAAGTAAGTTTCTCAGTAAATGGGTATAACAACGTTCTCACCACAGGATTCCACAAGATTGCTCAATTTACTATAGGTTCCTCGGCAAAGCTGGATTATTAACGTTCCTTGAACCGGTAATAACTTTCACTTAAAGCTGCAAATATTTATATACAGGACGCACTATAACTAAGCCATCCTAAGTAGTCCTACTACTTACTAGTACTAAATTTATAAAGTGAAAGAGAATGATTGAAAAAAACATTGTATTTTACTTTTTTTTCTTATTAAGTTTGTTTGTAGCCAGCTCTTTATTTTTTATTTTTACTGGCCAGTGGTTTTAAATTTTTCAAGTTAACTGAAAGCACGATTTTCATCTAGCAATAGCCACACTTTTAGACGCACTTACGTGAATTCGAAGCACGTGGAGTCAAGGATAGTTCTACTTGAGATGGTGACCAATCAAAGTCTCTGTCACGACCTGAGTTACTTAACTTGACTTATTTAAACTAATGAAAAATAATATTAAGGTATAAACAGTGTTTTGTTTTTACGTTAGATATATCCTTTCCCTTGATTTCACATCTTTGTGTATCCTGTATAGTCCCAGAGAGGACGCCTGGAGCTATTTTTGGAATAACCAATGGCTTTTAACGCTAATAGAAGACCGGTTATAACCGGTGAAATACAAGATTTCAATTTCATTTTTAATTTAATTCCTAGTAAAAATTAATAAAATTAGCCCTGTTTTATTATTTCTAGAGATTACATATAAGGTTTTTATGCTTTTAGGACCCCTTAATTAGTTTTCATTGTGTTAAGTTAAGGGCTGTATTTTTGGAACCACAATTTAGGCACTATTTAACAGAGACTGGAATCATCCAGCTATGTATAAGCAAAAAAAAAAAAAACAGGCGTAATATACACCGGTAAGCCACATAGATAAGTATCCTTAGGTGTAAGTTTAAGTTGGTATACTGCTCTACGTAGCCCACTGTACTTACACACCCAAATACACTTGAAATAGTGTTCTTTTTACAGTACAAATAAAGAAAATAAACAAAATGTATACATACAAAAATAAGTACGTACCTAGTCAAGAACAACCTTTTTTTTAATTCTTTAAAATCAAAACTTAGCCCAAGACCCTTACATTATTACAAACAAACTTACATTATTATTAAATTCATCAATATGGAATAGAGATATTGAATTCATACGGCATAATGATTTTGTCCCTAGGGGTCAACGCTTGGCCTATTCTATGCAACGGTGGCCCTAATACGTTGGAATTATTCAATTATGATGTAGAGGGCGTTACTGGTCCATGTCTCCTGCTGTTTCACATTCTGAATAACAAATGTGATATTTATTCACTGGTGATAAGATGTAGTTTTGTTTGTGATGAATTTTTGTTAGCAATTAGATTTAGGTGACGCAAAAAATACTCTATTTAGACGTTGCAGGTTCAGTAATTTCAGGCTTTCGTAATGACTTCATTATTTAGCGTATAACTTCCATAGACTTCACTGTAGTTTGTGACCTTTGTCATATAAAATATAATTATTTTGTTTAAGTACATAAATAATTCTAGTCCAACAGATTACTCCCGTAATGTTTTTTTTTTCTAAAGTGTTTAAAAATCTTTAATATTTAGTCATGATTAGACAAAGCTGTAATAAGTAAGTAAATACATCGATTTAAACATGCTCAATTAATCAACTAAAATAAAATGATAATTTGTATAAATTTATATACATGATTTCTTAACATATACAGACGTAAAATATTAAAGCAATTTTCACTAGCTTACTGTTGCCCGTTGTTTATTATTATATCTATACCAAATTTTATCGAAATCGGCCCAGAGTGCAGCGCCTAAACAGCTAAACGGCCGTGAAAGCGTTATAGACAGATAGACTTTCGTATTAGGAAGTATGGATAATGGATATGGAAGTATGGATTGCATATGTGAAACTGTTAATTTATACATGTCTATTTAGTATTAATTGACTTAGGATTAATAACTAAACATATAATGATATGAGTCCAGTGTTAGACCATTTCCATTCAAATTTTAAACTATTTTACTAAATATAGAGGTGTGAATAAGTACCCCTAATCGTTCAAGCAGATTAGCATAAATTATGCGCGTTGTCATAACATTAGCAAGGTATAAATCTTAGTTTGACTGCATGGAAATTAGTACGAGTTAACAGGAGTTTATTTTTTACGCATTCTATATTCGAACAGGTTATATCGAGACTTCGAATTCTGTATTTGAACAGGCATTCAGGTGACTGCGACTTCCAAATATGAACTTAATATAATCTGGAGCAATCTGGAGTGAAAATAATAGTTCTATTTTTGAACAGGCTATCTCATGACAGTAAATTCTAAATTTGAACAGACAATATCGAGATCGATTCTTTTGGATTCTATTAGAATGAAATTCAATTGTTTTTTTATGAAAGCAATTATTATTTTTAAATGAGACGTTTTGTCTATATGTACTTTAATTCGTATCTTATTTTTTATGAGTATTTCTAGTAATATATACCTACCAAGAGCGTGAAAACGGATAGTGTGAAATATTACTTATTTAACGCGCAGTAAATGTAATCAATTTACATTTATTACCGATTTTATCAATTAAGGATGTTAACCTATTACCCTCTGAGCGGAGCGGATGCCGCTTTCAGATTGGTTACGCTTTCGATTCCAACAGGATAGCTTAAATAAAAAAAATATAACGGTATAAGCACAAGGCACATATATAGATTGCTATCCTTAAAGAAAGTTTGAAACTGTACCAATAGAGAAGAGGACTAGCATGATAACACCACGCCACAGGGGTCAGACTAAGACGAGTTAAATGTTAATTTCAATATTTAGGTACTTATTGAATATAGACATACATAATTATAAGTATAATGTATGCAATCTCTAGTAGTGTATAATTTAAAGTATCCGTATTATGTGTGTTGACTATTATTAGAAGAATTTTATTTAGAACATCACTTGTTCCACTAAGTAATTCCCTTGGTTTTCGAGCCACGTCGCCAGAACCATTAAGTAACGAATTAAAGTAAAAAAAGTCAATTAAATGTCAAAGTACTTACAGAATGCTGTATTTTCAATATAAATGTCACTTTTCATCATAGAACTAGGAACGCGGCTATACTAGAAGTAGCATGACAAGCTAAACTGTCTTACCACTCATACACGATATTTACGTGTATGCCATCCTGGGGTTCACAGTCTACTAATGTCTATTGCGGAGTATATACAAGGACAACAAAAAAAATCAATTTTGGGTATTAATGCCGATTTATGCCTTCACAATATCTAAAAATAATTGTATAAATCCAAATATGAGTTCTCCTGATACTTTTTTTAATGTTTTATACAAGTTAAAGCCTTATATTATGTAAAATACTACAGCACATTCAACGCCATTTTGAATGAAAAAAATATTATTCAGTCAAAAGCATGTGCTAAGCATAGTGTTGTTGCTCTTACGTTTCTTTCGTCAAGTATCGATAAACGAAGTTAGGAGGCGAATTTGGAGTGAAATTCGGGATTAATTATCAACATAATTCTTGTAGGTAAATGTCAACGGGAAATGAATGAAGAAACCAGTTTCCGAAATTGCTAGTGTTACCATAAAATTCCGGAAGATGCCAATTATTCTTGTTTGTAACGTCTTACTAAAAATGTTTACATATTATATGACAATCTTCGGGATCGAAAAGAAAAGACGAAATGTCTGGTTTTCTTATTTCCCTGTGACATCTGATGAAGTAAAACTAGACGTGGGGTTTAACGTCAAACCCAGAGAGATGGTTAAGAAAAAACAGATAACTGGATTTTCAAGGTCCAATGGACTACAAAATCATAACAGTGGCATTCACGCTATTTTTAACCCAAAAAGAGGGGTATTATAAGTTTGACGTGTCTGTCTGTGGTAATGGATATAGCGATTTCAGTTTAGTTTTTTTTTTGTACTAACGGTGACTTATGTGCGAGTGTTTTTAGATATATGTTTGATGAAAATCGGTTGAGCCGTTTGTAACTTGTGGGGGTGAAAGGGGAAAAGAATAACCGCATGCCTGCAAATATATACTCGAGTGGGGTCTGAAATTAAAACGCATCACGTCCACAGTACAAAATAAAATGTTCAATGAAAATAGGTTAAGCTGTGAAAAAGCTCTAGGGGTATTAGTGGGGAAAATACCTAATGCCTGGAAAATATATGGGTGAGGGGGAGAGGGGGAGAAATAAGTCGAACTACAGACAAAATTGACATTTCATTAATTTTTTTATCAAAACAATGATGCCAGGCCTTAGAGCGTCCAATGACCTCTGTGACGCAAGAGTGTGCAGGGTGAATTGAGCTTTTACCCACTTGATATGAATTAATAATCAAAAAGGGAAACGGACGCAATATAAAACATTACAGCATCTATTAAACATTAGTTCTACAGTATATTAGGTCGATTGACTTTAGAAGGTACTAATACATTATGCAAGCAACTTGAAAACGTTAAATCAAGCATGACTAATAATGCGCCACGACGTCAAGCTGGCACGTCTTGGGTTTGCCCCTTCCTCTATACCAAGCCCCGTGGGAGGTGGCATGGTCAAGACACCTGTTTCCACGAGACGTGATCGTACCACCGCAGGCCACTCTTTTGAAGCTTATCTATCTGCTATGTTATGGATATGAAGGCTGTCCCGAACGTGGTGGGAGTTTCTAACGCGGTCTTTTCGCGATATTTCACACATCCAGCGCAGCGGACAGTTCTAATGATGGTTATATAGACGTAACCCTTGAGCCTGACCGGCATTCTGGAATCACAAGTGAAACCAGTCATCTCAGGCCATTATGCTCATGATCCTGTTTGCCTCGACTTCTGGTTATTTTTTCATATTGTTTCATGATATACTTATCGTATCGAGTCTGGCTAATGACCACCACCGCCAGATGCATTGTTTGTGACTTAATAGTTTAATAAATAGTATTCTTCATGTCAGACCATGCTAGCCCATACAGATATAAACAGTAAATTATGATTAAATTTAAAAAGTGTAATAAAATCAAATATTAATAAAAACCAATAAAAAAATAACAATAATAATTCAACGTATTCTCGATATATCGATGCTACGCGAATCTGTTACTTCACTAATTTTGCCTGCTGTCATGTCAAAATGGCAACAAACAGACGTAATAATTATACAAATGGAATGAGTTATTACTTTTTAGAGTGACAATAAGCATTGAACATCGTGTCTCTATCACTCTGAAAAATATATATATGGCCATCGCGTGAAAACACATTATTATCTCACTAATGATACAAACCTATTAATTATAATGAATTAGATGGTTTCGTGCGATTTGCAAGTCGTCCTGGTTATTTAGAAGATTAGAAGATGTTTTAAAGTTAGCTTATTACGAAACAAGCGACCCGCTCCGGCTTTGCATGGGCATATTAACCTTGCTCTTAAATCACTCTATCTATAAAAAAACCGCATCAAAATCCGTTGCGTAGTTTTAAAGATTTAAGCATACAAAGGGATATAGGGACAGAGAAAGCGAATTTGTTTTATACTATGTAGTGATAACCGAAGACAAGAGGTCCGCTTAAGAAGGGACTGAATAAATTAACCGGCTTGGTATTACATGGATCTCACAACTTTTGACGGTAGAACAACTAAGCGAGACTTAGAATTTTTATAAGTTTTGTTTTTGATGGTATCTCATTTCTTTTTGTAGATTACAGAGAACTACTTTACGACATACATATTGCCTCTTGATAACGCGGGCGAAGTATAAGTATGCAGGTACACTGGTTCGTTCACTGCGTATGTAACTTTGTTATCCTATATATTTATATGGGATTACAAAGTTATTTATGCAGTTGGTGTATCTAGAAAACTGGACCGAAATTGCAAAATATTTTAGTTTTCCTTTGGGTTATACACTTAACATTAATTACATTCTAAATTTGAAGCCTATGTATATGTTGCAGTGCTACTACCACGCTCCAAGATTCTTGCTCTGACTGCAACAACGCAATTTTCTGATATAACTGCAAATCTATTAACAGATTTGGTACTTAACATTTGGTCATAGCCTAGAGGACCTATGGATACCAGCTCATTAAGATTATTTCAGTTTATCATATTCAGTGCTGTTATTCGAAAAAGCGAGTAAAATTAATTTTATAATGTTGCTCTAGTTTATGGAACTTAAGTAAACTGTGACTAATAGAGAAGACATATATCGGGCATTAATGCATACCAATTTTCCAGTCAGAATTTCAAAAGAGAATTTTATTGTAAGGACACTCATTTATAAGTAGGTACATATAAATTCGAGGATGAAATGGCTTCGTTTTCCTGTCTATCTATTTAATTAGATCATGTATTCAAACCTAACAATAAATAATAGTACTTACTAGTAATATCACGCTTGTGACACTCCAGGTGTCAGTACTGTTATCTATTCTGTGGTATCACGAGCGTAAATAGGCTAAAGTAACTGTGCGCTCATCTTTCCCGGCCTTATTTTATACTATATATTTGTGTTTTTCCCGGTTGCGTCTTCAGCTTACGTTTCAGAGCCCAGGGTACGCTATTAATCATGGTTCAATGGAGCGATTGACGTCTGACCTATGTATCCTATTTATTTATATATATTAGTAATTATAAATAAAAAAATAGCATGTACTTGGTAAATAACAGTCGTATAGAGAACGAGAAGGTATCTTTATCTCCAGACCAGAACAAAACCTACGCTCAAACATTACAAACGGCAATACCGTACGTACACTTCGAACTTTTTTACGAATGTGAACTTTTTTCTATTGCTCGAGAATATACATGGAAATTTAATTATTTCCTGCTCAGACTCATCATCTTTTTGTGTAGGTGAGACGGTCAATCGACCATGTACACCCTGGTGTCAGAGTTCGTCGGAAGCCTCTTCCGGCCTTTAAAATGGTTCCTTTAACGACTTCCAGATGGCAGCCGGGACCAACGGCTTAACGTGCATTCCGAAGCACAGAATCATCTTTATTATCAGACAGTCAGGTGAATCAGGCCTGCAATGTCCTAACCAAACTGGAAACAACTTAATAAGCTCTCACGACCCCTGAGTCTAATAGGCTCAGACTGCTTAGTTGGTCGGAGTGGAAATACAGTGCATTTGTACTAAGCCTTAATCCTGTATCATAAAGTCATTTTTGTTTGATTTTGCAATAAGAATAGTTTGTGAACTCATTCCATAATGTGTGTATTTGGTGACGGACCCCCCCTCCTACCCTCCTTTACCTCAGCCCTTACCCCCCGCAAACGGCGCGGCCGGTTCCCATACATTTAGTGTCATATGTTATATCTATTTTAAATGACGCAAATTTTTTTTTTATCTATGCTTTTCATATAGACGAAGACATCTTACCTGTAACAAAATATAATGGGTTTTAATGAAACATGTCAAACTGTTAAACTAAAATATATACACAATCTAATTTCATGGACTCGCAAGGGATGATAAGTACTCAAATATAAACATACATTATTTATACATACATAATTACATACAACATATAAAGATTAGGGTGTAACCTAACTATGTCTTATTAATTTGAATATTAATGTACAAAGGTTTCCTCTCACTGAGCTACATGCACCATCCAATGCACCTTTGCATCGTAATTTTGATTTAATACGACAGTTTATACGGCAATAACTCCAATCGGTTCAAAGAAATACAGCTCAGATCTGGTTTATGTCTGTTCGTTAATCATCGCTATAAAAATAAACATACAGACAGATTTTATTCGTATTAATTCTATATATGGACTGTTACTTTTGAGAAATTAGAAATTTTGTTTCGCTTTTCAAGTTTCCTTTTTATTAAGTAACTAGCTGTTCCCCGCGGCTTCGCCAAAAGTAGCATATGTTTGACCTTAGGTCGTTAACTACATCTCTACCAAATTTCATCACAATCGGTCCAGTAGTTTAGCCGTGAAGAGGTGACAGACAGACAGACAGATAGACAGACAGACAGAGTTTTGCATTTATAATATTAGTATGGATATGGAAGTATGGATCTATCAAGAAAAGGGAAGGTACCTATTTCTGAAATTTCCACAAAGTGAAAGTTTGCGTAGCTAATAACTATATGATATGTATTTCAATACTCGCATATCGTAAACTTAAATACTTTCACTCAAACACAAAATTGATTAATTAGCGAAAACTATAAAAAGTACCGAAAATAAAAATGATTGGTTTGTATAAATAACAACAAAACATAATAGGATGCATTCACACGAATTCCATTCATTAAGAGTGCGTATAACGGAACTGCAATTAGTGTGTAATTTACTTTATGTGTGTCAATAGCACTTTGCCATAACTTTACAAATTCGCTTATCGTCCAATATTAATTATTAAGAAAATGATAAATATAAGGCTGCTACCAGCCCTAGAGACCAGGAAAACGGAATTATTAAAAAAAATATCTTTTTGTTAGTGAGATTATCAGAAATCCTCGCGCAAATTTTTTGCTAAGCTTATTAAATATTTACAATAAACTTGAAACTATAGACTTTAAAACATTATTTGTATCCTTCGATAATAAAGCAGAAGACAAAGATAAAGAAATAGTCAAGAATGTTGAGAATGAATTACTAAAAGGGCCAGACAAATACGTGAGTCAAAATCTAAGTGTAGTCACGTACGTCACTCCCGTTAAAGTTGTCCAAACATGATCAGTGACCAGTTTCCCCACCTGGGTAAATATAAATGTGGATGACACACATGAACCACTAGTCGGGAGGAAGGTAGACGTTGGAAGAATATCAAATAAAATATCTGATAATCCTTTGTTGTAACGGATAATATTTGTAAAAATCTTAAATATAAACGATGAATTTAGAAAAAAAATAACTAATACAAATAAATAAGATAAACTAAATATAAGACTTTTCGAAATATCTTTGATGAGGCTTATTGCTTTAGGGCCCATAATGAATGTTTTCAAGAAAAGCATAGTTTGTAAGTTATAGTAGGATATGTATCAATTCCAAAAATATTCTTTAGCTTAATATAATTAAACAACAAATTATAGAAAATTCATTTAAATGTATTGCTTGTTTTGGTCAAGGCAATTATATTTACACAGACAAATAATTCCAAACCATTGGACCATAAAATCACGTGCAAGTTAGTGAAAACATAGGATCTTATCATTTACGTTTATATTTTAGAAATATTACCAGCTCGACACGTCCCAAGTAAAAAACGTACTAAACTTAACGTAATCAACCACAAGAATCTATTACTACATTTAATATTTTATAAAATAGAATATAACGTTCTTATGTCCTTTCTACGTAACATTACATAAACGCCTTAAAATACAGTATTTTTTATTAATCACTCACAGAGACTTAACACTGATTTGTCATTTAAGATTTTTCTTGTTTTAACCTTATAGTAATAAAAAATGATTTTAAAGCAAGATTGATAGCTGATATTTAATCAATTTTTATTAAGTGAAATAAAATAACAATAAGAAAAATAATATTTCAACCTCAAACAAATACAGCGATGAAATCAAACCTCAACAAATCAATACATTTAAGAAAACCCAGATCAAAATACTAAACCATTTGTCATATGGATAATGATAGTCAACCAAATATTTAGCAGGCAATACCTTACTAATACCCGACATCAGATCAAGATATTGATCTGGTAACTGGATCTGAACATGTTCCATGAATAATAATAGCCTCCAATTAAGGTTCGAGGCAATTTGAAGGTAATTTGTTGGCAGATCACTTTATTTGGGTGATGTAGAGGTAGAAAGATGTAGGTAGATAAGCCATGATAAAGATAACTGGATCAGTATAGAAATCACACAAATTTGTAAGTGTTTTGTACTCGAACGCTGTAAATACTGTTGGTGTACCAAATAAATAAATTTGAAAAAATGATAGTCGTGTCAAGCGATGGAGCGTTGGTTTCAATCTCAAATGGTTGGCTGTTATTGTCTATGTTAGATGGTAGTTCTTTTGGCAGCATGATCAAAATCTGACAGTGGGTGGGCCAACACTATTAGAATACATAACAAGACACCCAGCTCATGGATCTATTGGTCTCGTTTTCCTGTAAAAAGGAAAATAAAGTTAGAACGGCAGGTAAACAAATAATCCATTATAATTTATAATAATTACTTACAATTGCGATCATGATAAAATCGTATCCTGGACTCTGAAGCGCTAATTGAGTAACTAAAAACCGTGATCGAGTTGAGAAGAAAAATAAATTTTTAAAACTGCACGATAACTATGATTTCTAAGATAAAACAATGTTCTTAATCTGGAATTACTTATAAATATTGTTTTAGTTCAAGAAATCCCACAATGGATCTTAGCATGGATAAATTGAACCTATGAATCAGTTGAATCCTTAAAGATCAGCCTTGATCTTTTTGGTTGCATATGACTTTAAAAAACAATAAATTGTTAAAGTAAAGACAGTAATAACACTTAAACCAACAGAGTATTTAACGCAGCCATAAAATAGTCTTTTTAAAATGCCATTCAATTCGGAAGGAGAAAGGAAACAACACATGTTTACGAGGTATTTAAAAAATGAAAATTTGGCCAATTATTGTCATTTGACAATTTTAATAACCTGGCGCCTATTTTGAGAGATGTTGGAGTATTAATAAGAGTTAATAATATATTAAGAAATATCAAGTGGTCAGGTCTTTTAGGTGTGTTAAGATAAGACTGTATACTTTTGGACAGATAATAATTTAATTAAAAAGAAACTTATTGGTAGTTATTATTACAATCACATCAAAAATAATTTTGCGACCACAAAGTTTATCATGGCAATCTGTAACTTCGGAGATGAGATTCCCTGTTCGAGCAAATAATAGTACGTTAGTTTTACCTTTTACCATATTTTGATTCGAGTCTCTTTCTTTCTCTCTCACGTGTCATCATGTAGGTACTAATTATCAGCAATTATAATCTTTAGCAATATTGCCGAAAATACCAATATGTCCTGTTTATTTTTTTATGAATGTGTGTGATACTTTTTAATATTAAGGAGTATAAATCCTTTTGGTCATGTAATCACAATTTTTACAATACCTCAAAATACGCATTACAAAAGCCGATTAATTCAATGATTCAAACATATTTTTTCATATTAAGTATTTGGCCAGACTAAATATTTTCTCAAGTGAATCACATAAAAAACTGACTCACACAAATATGCATCGCCCGCCGGTCTCAATCCATTTAGATAGCTGCTTAAATTAGGTCTTAAAAGAGCACTAAATACCTGGTAATATCTGAGATTAAATTATTGAAGGAATATGTATTAGCAACCCGAGTTTTGAGAACAGGATTCGGAACGATTTGAATTAAATGAAATTGGATTGACTTTTATATTGTTTTCTATGTCAGTACCGACCGAGCTTCGCTCGTAAATATTTTTGCATGACAATATGGGTAAAATTATTTTTTCCAGTTGACTATCTAAGAACTTTAAACCAAAGAAGTTCGAAGCGCGCTGTCAATGTTTTTTTTTAATCTTTGCTTTAAACGATGTTTAAAATTTCAAAAAAAGTGTCGTTTTCGGAAACGCGAGTAATAATAAACAAATATTCCTCGTTAAATAATATAGGATAATATGTTCAGCAAAACAGAAGTTTTTGATTCATATCATTGCAGACTTAGATGATCTGCTCATGGATGACATCTCACTTTCTCACTATTTTAAATATGACTCAATCCAGCACCATATTACATCAACAATCTTACATGAATACTAAAAATTTCCTTTAAAACATAAGAAGAAATTCTTGTTTCCACCAACATAAATAAACTAATTCATCTCCAATCACAATATAAACAAAATGAGCTTACATTAGAAACAGATATCACAAGAATGTTCAAATCGGCTCATAAAACAAGTAGGTTAAACATCACCCATTACCATTCATGGTTACGGGAGTAGATAATACGACAATCGAAGAAGCTCATTTACAATTCAGATCACCTGATGACCATAGAACGTAAAATGAAAGCAAAAGTCGATCAAGTTTGGCGCACACCTACTCTTCTATAGATTTGGTTCATTCATTTTTGGTATCAAAAGATTGAGTCAGAATGCTTTTGAAAGTTCGTTTGCCAATGATCATGAAATCAATCGATTTTGATTGTTATATTTATATAAGAACGCCTTGCGCCCCAACGGGACGAACTTCCTAATTGGAAAGGTCTTAACCACAGAAGAACCACAGAGAAAATATACGAAAAGAAATGTTTTGACGCGGATTTAGTTCCAGGATCAGTGAGCAGCGTATTAAATCTTCTTACCTTCAACACATGTAAACCACTCCACACCTTATAAGAAATGTATTACGTAGTCTACAACAATGCCACCTCATATTATCGACCAATAACAGTGGCAATAAATGACGCAATCAAATTCGCCCATTTTTTCTGTGTGAAACGTTGGCTTGCAAGCCAAACTAGTGACACGTTTTCGGTGCGCTATGCCATTCTTGTTAATATTTTTAAATTCTGTGGTCTTAACTGTTATTTAAGAAAAGACAGATTCACCTATTTACATGTCATCGACAATTTATTAAAGTTTTGCTAAGAAGTTGTGTGGGGCTTTTGAAAAAAAAAATTACTAGGTATTTAAATCAATAAATTATGCTTTTTGAGGAACTATAATAAAATTGGACGATAAATCTTAACAATTGGCGCATTCTGCTTAAAATCTTTGCATAATTGATTTTGATCGGTCAATTATTTACGATCTTTAATTTCAATTTGTTAGTCAAACAATCTTTTACACCCTTGGGCTAACATTTGGCTGGAACTATTCATTATAGCCCAATTAAAATTAAAATATAATTTCTGATAGCTTTCGTTTCGAATTTGTTGCGTAATCTGAGTTATAAATTATCAGTGATTTTATTGAATTCAATAATAATATATTTTTTTTAGATTTTGTTTAATTAAAACGGACAAATTAAATTGTATCTAACAATAAGTGCTTGAAATGAAGAGTACCTACATTATCAAATGAAGTGGTTTAACAAATGAAAAACTGTACAGTTTCTTATGTAATATAAGAAAATTGATTCCTTTCTAAATCTTCTAATGATCCTGGTGTTAGTAATAAACACTACATTACTCCTTTACGAACAATCAATAATAGTTTATTTGTTACTCAGTTTTATGTACTAAGCAAAACCTTATTAATATTATGTAGAGTTACGTTAGTACTATAAGATATCCTATTCTGTGGTAAAGCCGTGTTTAAGAAGTAATAAAATTCTGAATACTATCTGCATAATTAATCCACTCTTGTACACTGATAAAACCACTTCAGCTGCAAATAATTCCCAACAGTAGAATTACAAATTACTTTTAATCCAAAAAATATGGAAGTCAGATAATAGGATAATTGTGTGAAAACAAGTTTATATATTTGAACGATATTTTTTTGATATTATATCGCGACAAAATTTTAGTGCTTGCGGTGGCAAGTCATATGCATCGACACAAGTGCAGACTTAAAACTATTCTTGTAGAGGTTGGCTGGAAGAAATTGCCATAGCGATAAGCCTGCCTTTGTACACACTTATTTACTTATTTTTTTTGGTATTGGTACAATAAAGTGTAAGCAAGAAGAAGATTACACAATGGCAGCAGCTTACATACGTTTTGTTGTAAACCTCGTAATCCGCTTATTGCCAGCACTGAGCCGTGACTTATCTGAGAGAGCGTGACACTTAAAAATTAGCATTTCCGTGTTTTACACTGATTGTCCAATTCAGGGCGGCGTGGGCGCAGCCTTGCGTCAACTGCCTTAAGCATCGACGCTTATGTAGACGTTTTATCGAGGAAGAAATTTAAGTATATGAGGTAGGAAGGGGAATAATGTAAAAAGATTTTGTGATAGTGAAAAGAAAATAAAGTTTTTTTTTCAATAAAATCATATTTTGATAATAGAAGTCTTAGACATGTATACGTTGCTGTAATATGAAATTTTCAAGGTACAGAGGACTATAAAAAAATATATTACCTTAGGCAACCTAAGGGCTAACCCCTTGTAAGGATGATGACGTATACTTTTTATATGGTCCACTGTACACAGATATTTAATTGAGTATGTTTTATAATTTCAGCCATAGTATGCCCAGTGCTGGATAAAGTCTCCCCTTAATTCTCCAAAGGTCAAAAGCAGCTACCACTTCCTGAGATCTTGATCAGAATTGCTATGTGACCGTCGCTTCTTACGCATGTGTCACTTGCCTGACCATTTACGGTATCGAAACTCTTTTCCGAGCCCTTTTATGTACTTACAATATACAATTTAAAGTGAGCACCACATATGATTTTGATATAAGGATGTTATTTATAACACAAAAAAAAAATCATTATATACTATACCCTGATGTATTTGATAGATGGTTATTATTACCTAAGAGGTGCTTGAGGCAAGGAAAGTGAAAAAATACGTTAACATGTAGAAATATTTAAACCGATCTTAGGATAAGTAAAGAAACAAACAAACAAGTAAATGATTGTTATAACAAAAAACCAGACTGCAACTTCCTTCATATACCTGCTTTCTATGTCACTTACAAATCTAGAGGGAATTAAAGTACATTATTAAACCCAAACTTATTGTTAAGAGGTTGCAAAACATGATAAAGAAAAACACAACCCTCTATTTGAGGCAGTAAGGTAAAAAAGAACTACTAAACATCAGAACCAGACGTTGATACTTCATGTCTGCTCTTTGTGACGGTTCGGTATTTCTGGTAAGTAAACAAGTTAAATTTCAAGTAAGATTTTTTTTTGATTGCACGAAAATAAAATATATCTACTTGACAAATTGTCGCATTAATGTGAACTTTGATAGAGTAAATGCTAAATCAATTAATGAAATACATCGTTTTCTACTTTAAACTTTTTATCGTGCTAATAAAATGCTTTATTGAAATGGCAAGCTCTGTTAAGCTTTTTAGTTAAACCCATTTTATTTCTAGAGAAATATGTTAAGCACCTACTTAAAAAAAAGAACAAGACAAGACAAGCGAAAAATTCTTTATTGCACCTTAAAATATACAACGAGGAAATCACAAACAACGATAATACAATAGGCGGCCTTATCGCTAATGCAATCTCTTCCAGACAACCTAAATATAAAATGATTGTTGACAAAAGAATATAGGTGGTGCAGAAAATTTGTATACATAGAACATTAGTAACAAGAACATTAGTATATAGTGTTCTGTGAGAGATCAGAGTTGATCTTTATGAAGCTATTGTTCTTCCAGCACTTATTTTGTCTTGGGAGCAAGATTTCACGGCGACGTTTTACCTGGTATAGGACTGATCCATAGGAATAATATTTTTTAAAAGGACAGTAATGTAAATGCGTTTTGCGAGGATTACCTCAGTTTTACATGCTTCCAGTTTTAATAATGTATCTCATGACTGTGACAAAATTGATAACGACCAGTTATATATTAGGAGACTAAACTAGCATGTTCGACATATGGTGAGTGTCAAAAGAAGAGAAATAGTATTTGGACCATATTTAAGATATATCTTGGAAAGCAGGCGTGATAGTTATAAATATATAAAAAAAATGATGAATATGATGACGATGCTAGATGCACCCGTTGATAAAATGTCTACATCTGGATATTCATTTATCAAACTTCGAAGTGAATGACTGTCTACTAAATTTTAGGCGATTTTGTTCGACCATAAAAATAGAGTATGATGATATTATGCACAATCCAACACCTTTTGATTTGTCCGTCACATCGCATTAATAAGAATCATAATGAGTCACCGGATGGCGCCCGCCGTCTGTCTAATTGTTGGCTGTCAGCATTCATTAGAACATTACGACATACCTGTTCATTATTTCAGCCCTTATTTGTTTGATGTACACGAAATGGAACATATATTCAGTTTGGTGGACTAACGATCTTACTCGACTTTCTTATGAACACTATAATGAAACTTATTAGCCCAATTACAGTACCTCTTTACTAAAAAAGGTAAAAACGTTGATATTAGCCTGAAATAATCAGGCAGACAGGTTACAATCCCAAAATCTAGGAAAAGAATTGAAATTATTTCACCTAATATAGGTATATTGTCAAATTTTCAAAGTAACAAAATCTATACAAGAAACAATAGGCTCTATATTACCAATATCTTTAGATGATAAATAAATAAAATAAAAGGAAGAACAAATATCATGAATTATTCATTTTTAATCGAAAAACTAATAAAATGCATCCTGCATCGGAACGATTTCCTTTAATCTGAAAGCTATAGATTACTAGCGGTAAATCATAGTTTATTGACTTTACAAAGCCATTTCATATCAAAGAAGAAGGCACAGATATATTTTAATGGGTTTGTAATTATGTGCTATCAACAAACAAATAAAAGGTTTATTTGGCCACATAAAAAAGGAATAATAAGAGTTGTTTTAAGTTCTAAAAGCGAGGATAATAAACACAATCATTATTATTTGCACAAAAATTGGTAACAAGAAAGATTTGGTAAGAATCTAACTTTTAAAATATCATTAAGTTAGTTGCACTACTACTATGAATAAAGTGAATTCAAAAATTTCTGACAAAATATTTTAAAGACAAATAACAACTGTTTAACAATAATCTGCTCTATCTGCATAGACAAAAATAAATAGCATGTAATGATAAATGATAAAAGTCACAAAAATGAGCCGAAGGAATTAGTGAAATACTTTTGGATCTACTTTAGGTAGTTTGTTGAGCCTTTTTTTTGTTTGTCAGGCATACGGTCCGGATGAGATGAGTACGTGGTTTAATAATAGATTATTAAGATTTCTTTATATATTAACGTCTTTTGAATTACCTACTTTCCATACACATCAAAATCATTAAGCATTAGATAGCCAATAACCCAGAAATAATAATAAAATAATTGAATAGTGGCTATCATCACACCATTGACTTGTCAGTAATAAATAAGGAAAAGCCCGCAAATCAGCAACAATAGATCTTTTGTTAAAAATCACATAGTCATCTGGCGATTTTAATAGACATTTCATTAGCTATTAGACTATCATTATTGAGATTTACTTTCTACAATGTTTAATAGAGAAATAAGTATAGAAGCGACTTCATTAAAGTCAATGACATCTTATTATTTGTGAGGTAAATATTTTTAAAGACGATGTTTTTATCGTTAAGTTTGTGTAAAAAAATGTGAACTCAATAAATATTTTGAAAATAGTTTTCCTGCCTGTTTACTCTTAGTTAATGACTTGACGTATGTATAAAAAGCTACAATATATTCTTTCATAACTGTGATCTGTCATGTATTCGTTAAAATATCATTAAATGTTATTTAGAGATTAAATGTGAAAGACTCATCACCTTCAACATTTAATGCACACATAACACACAATAAACACGATATGACCTTAATTATATTAAGGAATTTCATTTTAAAACTTTCTTTGGTTGCCAACAGGTAGCGTTTATTAGACGTTAGTGCATAGATATATTTCTTCAAACTCATTTTCCTTTGTTTGTGATCATTTAGATCTACAATTAGTTTCAAATAAGTAACAATCAAAATGTAATTTTAAATATTCTATGCTTTAATAAAATTATTTATGTTGAATAAAGCCATAAAAAGAATATAAACGCATTCTTCAAAAGAGAGTCATTAACAATCTAATTCAAAGATGACAACTGTCCAAACAACATTTAAAGAAATAATAAATGTTAAGAAGTCCTTTGAAATTTTTATTGCCTAGTAATGGTCAAAGATGAAAATTTTATTCCTTTCATAATTATTATGTCTGTCCCTTATATGAGATTCAATAAATGTTTTATTACTCAGTAAGCCCGTTAGTTCTCATGTTAATAGTCAACTTTTAAGGGTTTTATTCACGTTTGAATATAAATGTAATAAAGAACATAAATATACATAATTGTTTCTTAATTTAATTAATAACAGAAACCTAATAATCTGAAAAAGGAAATTGATTGTTGTTCTTCAGACCGAAATTTTTTCAATTTTTTACATTGTGCCGTTTTACATAAATTGGTTTTAGAAAATCAGGATGATAGAAAAGAGACAAATGTGGTATTGATGGCAATAAACATCGATACCATTTCGATAGTGACAATGATTTTGGACAAGAAATATTAAAAATTCGAAATATTAGGTGTTTTAATGAATTTTGTTTCTACATTATATGCCATTGGTGTTTCTAATACAGATAGATCGTTTACCGTGGCCTATGAAATCGTGTACTTTAAAGGCTTGTATGCACAATGAAGTCACATTTACTATTCTATCTGAACATCCACGAACTAGCTATCTTCAGACGAATCGTGAGATGCATCTAAGCTCGATACGTGAGCGCAAATTGCGAATTCATTATTAGCTGATTTCTCATCAGTTTCAGATATTAGAGCTGGAATAAAAAGGTTTATGCCGGAAGCGCGTTATCACAATTGTCAGATGAAGGTACTAAGTATTAAAAAAAGTCTAAGATATAGATAAGACAACATAAGTTATTAATGACGACAGTGATATAAATGATCTATTTAAAAAAATAAGAAATTTATTTCACTTGTATAAAATGGATCACAATAAATGAGAAAAAAACATGAAACAAATAAAAGTGAAGTGTTGCCATTACTCATTAATGTTCATCACTTCTAAGTAATGTAATAGATTGAATGATACATTTATAAAGTGACACGACTGTAAATTCTATAACGCTATTTAAAATTAATATCTTAAAAGATAAATCAATGCTGACAAGAGGTCTTAAAGACGTATAAAGTAACCTGATTACAACTAGAACTAGAATAAATATTACGGACGCATCTGTATCTCAGAGTAGATATAATGCAGAGACCTACGATACTTACTTACATGCGCGAAATTGTTTGCTACTAACTGAGGTCATTAGAGCTATTTTTAATCTTATTCCCTATATAAGAATTCCTTGTAGTAGTTTGGAAGTAGTTTCCTAAATTAAAACAATTTGCTATTTTGGTTAGAAAGTTAGTGCATTTTTTAAAGAGAATTATGTAGAAGACAGTGGATACAAAAAATATATCGCCTATAATACAGAACTGAGTCTCTGTATAGAACCTATATCGTATCTAGACTGTTATGTGCCATACTTTGATATGGTACAACTACATCCTGAATTAAAGTAATAGAATCATCCCACGCAGCTATTATTTTAATACTGTGAGAAATAAGATTGCAGTAACTAGGTGATGGATGTGCAACATGAAAGGACACTGCGACAAAAAGCGTGTCAAATTAGATAAATCCTAACTAAACTATTTTTTAATTTCATCTTCACGCTCTATTTTATCATCTTTATCTTATAGTAGACATGGATCATGTTTTAAATTGAGAACTGATGAAGAAATAATAAGTATAAAATTTTAACAAACAAGCGCAACCTTTGTTAACTAGTTTTACATATTTATGATTAAACATTTTATGCATTTAACAAACCTATCATTTACTTGTACTTCTTTCAGAGCTTGCGTTTTCTTCCACATCACCATCATCATCAAAAAAGAAGAAATCAAATTTGGTAGAAACTGGATTGACGCTTTGATGAGTGAGAGAAATATTTGCTTCGTAAAAATTATCGTTTCTCCCTAATAAGGTATTCAAATCGCCATTTAAATAAATTACTACTTTTACAGCATAACAGAAAACGAAAGCTAAAACAAACAGTCATTTACAGCAGGAGTCTCTCACACATGCACCCTTTTCAAACTGCTTTCATAATCATTGGACCTTTCTAAAAACGGGGCAACACAAAGGCGCCTTTACTTAGACAAGCGGTCTTCTATGCGTCCGTCAGAACGTCAAACAGCTTAACCTTAGACCTCGTGATAATATCGGCATTGATACTGATGATATTGAAGTGTGAAATGACGCATTAATTGTGACATTAGCGAAATGAGTCGAGATTTTATTTAATTAAGAGTATTTAATTTCTCGGCATCTGTATGACGAATGATACAACAAACATAATATCAAAGAGAGTCAATATGTACAATGTAAAGTGAATCCAAGCTTCTGCACCAGAGCAAAACTCTTCGTTGTTATATACTAAAAGACATAGAATAGAAACTTTTAAAATTTGAATTAAAAATATATATTACAATTACTAATTAGATAGATTTTAGACGAATTAATACCTATTCATTCGCCTATTATTCGTCTTTTAATATGAATACACTTAATAATAGGTACTTTATTCCACTATGATTAACACCACAATTTGAAAGAAATCATAAATCTCTACTACATATGTCACAAGAAATTAAAATCATTATATGTGAAGTCATATCTCATTGTAGCTCATGGACATGTCAACAAAGACTATTCCAAGTGCATTTTAAATAGAACAGATGAAATCTAATACGAGTACTAAGACTGAGGTTAAACTGTTTTTATATGCTATTATATAATGCACGTATTGATGTATTTTATTATATTCTTGATCATTTTAATTTATGTAAAAATAATATGTTTTATAAGATTTGTTATTTTAAAACCTAACCGGAATCTCTAGGTGTGAACTCGGAATTGGTATCACAATGACCTACAATACAAAGTGTTAATTAGTTTGAAACTTCAAATTAATTTAATATTTATGACTTTCCAATCTGGATATCTTATCACCAAGAAGAAAGATACTAAATTCTAAGAATCGATTTATTTTCCAGCAATTGTAATTGGTATAAAGTGATCTTGCGTTGCAAACTAATTGAGCCTATTGATGGGACACACTTGACAGCATTTTAAGGTTGGAATGCTGAATATTGTTCATCTGCTTTCGTCACGTCTTCAACATTAATTGCATTACCATTATTGGCTTGTAGAAAATCTATTTTTGCTTGAGTAATGCTGTTATGATTATAGACTAATAGGGCAGTGTCATCTTCAACGTTGGTCATTAATTTTTTTCCAAAGCTGATGATTTTGGGAATTTAAATAATATATATATCTATAATAATTTCATTAATCTATACAGATGACTAAAAAAATAAATTTTAGTAACTTTACCAATAAGAACACTTAAACCTTCAAATTCAGGTGCTTTCATTTTCGTTGTGACTTTATTTCGTGTTATATGTAAAGTTTGCAATACCCTGACATTTACATTAAAGGTTTCCTATCCTAAAATGGATTTAGTATCTCATAGCATGTAATCGCTAAATATCATGGACGAAGAGGATATAACAAAGGAGCAAATTTGTTAATATGAGAATTTCTTAAATCTCATTTTAACAAATTTGAGATTTAATTTCTTAAATCTCATAATAATAAATTTACTATGTGTTAATCTATGTTTTTTACAAGTAACAAAAATATTTAAAAACGCATATCAGATTAAAAGTTATTTTTAATTATAACATTAATGGTAAATTAACTGCCCAGGTTAACCACACTGAGAAGATAAAAATGTACTACTTCAATCGAGTAAACCAATAACTTCGTAAGATTTTAATTAAGCTTCGTGTTTGAATTCAGTCTTAAATTGAAGGTAATTTTACCTTCGATAAAAAGTATTACAAATCTGCGTATTTTCAACAATATTAAATGAACAGTTTTGTTTTTTATTATCTGGCTTTGTTAAATACAGCTTTAGTGGATATAGTACATCAGCACTTTAATGTTTTGATTTGCGATCATCTGCACCTTTCATTTTGACTTCAATAAAATCAATCGCACATTACATAAGGCGAAAGTGCTCAGCAATGTAAAAAATACACATAACTCATTTTGCAAAATGCATTTTTATTAACCACCATTGGAGCAATCGGTCATATTAACTGATTGATTATGGCTCTGCCTGTGGCATATTCATTACTGCCGAGGCGCCAGACGTTGTAGGCATGTGGCTATTAATTTATTGTTCTTAAAACATAGGATTGGTTATCCGCAACTTTTAGATGTATTGCAATTTAAAACTACAGAATTTTTCGAGCAAACTTTTTTGAAAATCATTCTCATGAAATAATTAACATTCAAATCGCTTGAGAATTGACGCTGTTGAATAACATAAAAAATCTGAATATTCCAAAAATAACATTCGCGGTCGATCATGAGAAATATCTTTAGCATATATACAGCAATAAGTACCTACAAATTTAAACTTTAAATTATATTTAGAATAATATAGCTTCGAAGAATGAAATAAATTTACGTTAATTACTAGTGACGTAAATCAATTTACAATAATTAAAAAAAAATCGTTACACAAAAGGCGTCTGCAATGGGTAATTTACTCTGTCAAATTGATGTGCTTGAATTTTGATTGTGGTGAAAAATTCTAGATCACAATTTGATAGCACACATACGTTAGACACAGCCCTACGTCAAAAAGGAGGTACAGTACCTCTACAGGTATACCTGTAGGTACATGTGTGGCAAGATTTATATTAGAAGAAAAAAAAAAACGCAGCATGACGAGTATAGTTTTAGACTTTATAACATTAATTTAATCAGCAGGTGCACATCCAGCAGTGGACAACTAACTAAAACAACTTCCTAGGCGCTCCAAATACATAAATTAACAACAAACATATCTCAACGTTGATCGCTATTGACGTTGCTTAACTCAAGTGATTGAATGTTATTCGCACGCACTGTAGGAAACTTATCCTTAGAATATTGGTTACTGTGCAGTGTTATAAACAAACATGGTGCCCACTAGTAACAAGAAACGTAATTTAATTGGCTGAATGAATATTAAATTATGATAAAAGGGTGTTTGCAATAAATAATAACGCGGTTTTCATATATCTTACGTCTTGTTGAATGTAACAGCTCTTGTTTCCAAAATTTTTAAATCCGTAATATACCTAGTAAGAGAATGATTTTTGGCAAAAAAGTATCCATGATCACAAATCAAAATGGTTTATTAAGAATTACTAAAGGTAATAAGAGAAAACCTCGACAAATAAATATTGTTTGCTTATGATCACGTAAAATACACACATATGTAAATCCTAACTATTCAAGAAGCTTACTATATGTTGCTAATATAGCAAATGATGCATCAAACGCAAACCCTAATGTTACAACTAATTAAAGGATATAAAAATAATTCCTACTATTGAGAATTTGGGTGAAGTAAAAAAAAAAGTAGTTTAATTATTTAAATAGGCAACCACGACAGTTAACTATCTCAAACAATTCATTAAACTTAATAAAGCCAATATTGTAACGCTGCGAAATGTCCTTTGCAGATGGAAATGGAAGTAATGACATAAGTACAGTGGGCCACATATAAAAGTATACCATATTAGGAAGGGTAAGATGGTATACTTCTTTATGTAACCTAATGTACATAAATGACATATCGACATCACATTGGTAGGTATATTTGTCATTTATTAATATCAATTTGATCTGTACGATTTGTTTTTCAGTTGCATAACCTTTCTCCGCATTCTCTTTAAATTTATTCATAGTTCAGTATAATTGCTTTATTATCTGTCATAAATCTTGTCCGATGAACGGTAGCTCGAAGGTAGCTTATTAAAAATGTACCATTAAAGCAGCTTCGATAAATCATGTATCGTTGGATTAACTGAAGAATAGATAACGATTAGTACAGGCCATAGACCTACTAGATTAATAGAGAACACAAGTTTGTTTATAACTGTTTTATATGCATGGCTTAGTGTGGATGCATGGCATAAATCATTATCATCCTCCCAAAGTTCCGCCTTGTGCCAGGGCCTACTCTTTTCCACTTCGCTTTATCATGGATTTTGTTTCCTTTATTCACTCTTTTGTACGAGTACTAAAGAACGAATAAACAACTATAAAAAAATATTGCGTAGAGAAAAGGCATTTGGCCCATCTAATGTTTAGCTGTTAAAATTAAGATGACACTCTTAATTACTGACACATCTGTAATCTTAAAATTCGAAGGCACAATTAGAATTTTCTTGCTTTAATAATTTATTATTAAACTAATTACTCACTCAGAATTTTAATTCTATATGATGTTGCGTAGGTGCTTACCTGAAAAAATAAACTTTTATTTAATATGTGTGTTAGTGTGTGGTAAATATTGTAATTAATAAATTTGTGGCCCATAATTGTTAATTAGCAGATTTTTAATTCAAATCAGACAATGAGATAAGCTTTTTTTATCTAAATGACAAGTCCACAGTTGGGCAAAGACTCATGCCAACTTCTATTCATAATATATATCAGAACTTTCTTAATCTATTTTGAAGTATATCTATGGATGGTTCATTGTGGGCGGAAAACCCGAAAATTAAGCATAGGAAGCGGTAAAGTATCACATATTCTAATTTGTCATCGGAATGGTAGTGTTAGGGTCAGCATTTACTACATAATCTCATCAATATTTTTCAAACGCCGACGCACAAAATTCTTGATTAATTTTTATTTTGCCTTATTTATAGAGCTTTAAAGTTATTTTACGGTATTTTTTATGTGGCTTGACGACTGACAAACCTATAAAAGTTTACTTTGGTTGTTTTCTTGTATAAGAGAAGTAATATGTATTTTATTAATCAATCACATCAAAACAACTCTCTCTTTTCATTGATAATAATTAGATTTTTCTACGTGTTAAAAGCATGCTAGTGTTTATATATTATATAGTTATTTTTGCCACGTTTGTCTGAGTCCAACACTGTTTTTTTTAACTCAGTAAGTATAACATTTTTGGATACTGTAACGGAAGGAGGAGGTGACGTGACGATATCGACAACTTTTGGACAAGTGGCCAGAGGTTTCCATGGATAGGGATGAGTGGAGAAGGAGCATTAAGACAAATTAATAGATGGCAAAAAAAGTATACCATCACAAGTTCCAGTAGGCTTATCAGCAATTTAAACCTTGGCTTTCATTATCAATATTTTCAAACGTAGCCAGTTAGTTGCTGACGACTGCGTTGGCAATTTTGAATGTAAAATCTGTATAGCGCCTTTAGTGGATAAGTAGGTAACTAAGGATTCTCGTACAAATCTGTCATCGACTGCAATTAGATTTTAATTGTCAATTTCTTACGTTACTAGATAGTTGGACAGGAACATTCAAGTAGTAAAAATCTTCAGAAATTACTAATAACAAATATAAGAAATAAAAAGATTGATTAAAAAATGTATTGTTTGTATCTTTATTAATGAAAAAACAAAAATTAATAAGTACATTTAAATACTGTAAAAATAATGAAAATACAAATGAATCGTCGAGGTAAAACGATCATAAAACAAAACATTAAAAAATATCGTAAACATTGATATAATCGAGACCCAGTACAAGGTGTAGGACCCCTTAATATAATTGAAGTCGGATATATTAAAAAGGATATTAATTCATTTGGAAAGTTTAATTTAGAAGCTAGCATTAAACACTGACATGCAATCATTAATGCTTACATTGGTGTTGGTCGATAAACGATCGATACTGGACTCGGATTATTAAATCAGTTCTCGATTATAGATTAATATCTAAACTTGTAGGGTTTCTCTCTGTAACTAATTACTGTGTAGGTGTGAAGTAGATCGAGTTTTGGTGCACGCATCAAATACTGCCTTAAAACAAACTTTATGCTGATGCAGTAGGTAAGTAAGTTTAGTAGATCTATTGCACTATCGATCGCTACACTTAGTTTAGTTTATGCGATAAGTTTACCAAAGGTATGCTTTTGATTATTTACTTCTATTATATCTGTACTCCCACTAAAGATATCTATCTACTCGTGTACTTTATGGTTTGGTTCAGTTTTAAGTTAGATATATGAATTGTAAGTTTTTTAAGTAACTGAATTACTGCACTTCTTCATCGTATCGATGACTGATTATTATTATTTTACGAGTATAGGGTGTGGGACCAAAATTCCGCTACTCAAATTGCATTATCCGTGACTTGCACAAGATTCTCGAAGGTACCTACACCTATAAGAGCATGACAACTTACTGCACTAAGCTATGATACTAGAGAACCAAAAAAAAAAATGGCTACAGATGAGTTTTTAATCAAACACAGAAGAGAGACCACCAAGATAGCAAGACTCCATTAAATTGAGCAAGAGATATTACAATATAAATTATAAAGTATTATCCAAAAGTACACCTGATGAGTTAGATCTTAACAAATGACATTAAACACTTAGCCCGTCCCGTGCTAATGGAAGTAACGCACAAATACTACAAGATAAAACGGCAGTAAATCTGTCTGTATGTATGCTGTTATCGTACAGAGTTTATCGGGATCATTCATGTTCTGTCCCATTAAACGCTGGCCCGAATTTAGAAAGTAATTAGATTTCTCTCAGAGTAATTGTTGGTATGAATAGAGAAAGCATTAACAGAAATAAAAAAAAATATTTATGTGAATAAGTTCCTAAAAGATTTCTGGAAATGGTTTTCAAATTCAATCGGACAATCGATAGTTTTTAATGTTTCTTTACGTTCCGTTCTGGATTTTCTCCAATTTAAAATGTATCATCGTTCACATCTCTACTATTTATGTTTGTTCCTTTTGGCCATTATGAGCTACTGCAGCTTGAAAATTTTATATTTAGAACATGATGTTCAGGCCACGTTGTAAATAAGCCAAACTGTCTGTATGTGGTTATCGTAGGCAGAGTTTATCGACGTTGTATGTGAAAGCTTGTACTGCGGAATAGCTACCAATCAACAGTTATTAACCAAGTGCTTGCTGAGTGTACAAGCGAACGCGGGGGCGGGATCCTGTAGGAGATCTATATCATATTTTTGTACCATTCGAACAGCAACTAGTATACAATGAGAACGAAACGGTTTATGTGCTTTGCTAGCTTCTAGAGTTTTTCATACTGTAGAGTAGGTAATCAGGCATAAAATACCTCATAAAATTATCATTTTACTTACAGCAACATAGCTCGCAATGACTCTTTTGACAACCTTAGAGAAAGCAAGAGTTCGATATGGTGAAGGAGAAAGGAAACAAGATTTGGACCCAAATAGTGCTTTAGTAATTGGTTCAAATACTGTACGGTAATTGGTTGTGCTAAAATGACGAACAAATTTCAAGGAAACAATGGAAAAACTGTTGAGAAATTTGAACAAATGAATAGGTGTACTGTGGTACCGCGGCTTAAGAATACAAGACCAAAAGAGTACGTGCGCATTTAAAATATTGGTTTTCTTTTCAATTACTTTTCTTTTAGTATCTAACTTTTAATTTTTATAACTGTTATTGGATCTAACAGCAATGCGAGACACACATAAAATATACAATTTAGTACATATTTTGTTTCACTGTATTACGCCCCCGCGCACGCTTACCTCTTGAAAGGTGCCTTTAAAGCAGAGATACGGTGTTTAAAACTAGTAATTGCTACACTTCTCCATATAAACAACGTGTTTTAAGAGACCTAACAATTTTCTAGATAAACATAGTAAGTGTACTGTTTACTACATGCACTACAGTGTTTTAGTTTCTAATTATAATCACGACGTTGACTTTGAGTAAAATAGACATTTGTAGACTAATTCTATGCAAAATTATAGTGAACTGGCGGCACAGATAAATGTCGTTTGAACCACACAAACCTCTCGAGACAATAAACTTTCATAAAATGTAAGGCTTTCAAGTCTCTTTCTTGAACTAAGCCGATTAGTACATTTTCTTTAAAACACAATTCGAAGAAATAATCATACTGTACAATCTATTTGTAACCAACTTAATTGTATACACCCAAGTACACATCCTTTCCACGGTAGATGATAGCTTTTTATGTCTGTCGGTTTGTTTTGTAAAAAGAAACTAATTGTAGTGTACCTGTCGATACGAGTACTTCACTACACACGGGTTAATATTTTGGAATAAGAAAAATTCAAATGTAAAACTACTTAATTTGGTAGCTATTAATGAACATTTTTTTCATACACTAGCTTTTGCCCGCGGCTTCGCCCCGGTGAACTTTCCTCGGGAACAGTGCTTTTTCCCGGGATGAAAGGTGTCCTTTGTCCTTTTTCTGGTTCTAAGCTACCTTCCCACCAATTTTCAGCTTAATCAGTTCAACCCCGTTTTTGAGTTATAAATAGTGTAACTAACACGACTTTCTTTTATATACATATAGAAAGATGTGATGATATTAAATATTAATTTAAAAAAACGATTAAAATAATAATTGATTTGGTAGAGTTATATAGAAGTCATATTAATAGAAGTAGAAAATGTAGAAATACATAACTTTATTGCATAAAATTTCATAAAATATAAAGTGATGAATATTGCAAGTATTGTTAGCAAGGCAATAAACATCTTAGCCAACTCGTTTCGTTTTATGTAAGTCTCTCTATTTTATAAAATAATACTTCAAAACTCCTGAACAGTTTGCTAGCGATTTTGTATAGTCATGAGCATTAATATGTAGTACTTTAGATCTTATTACATTGACTTTACAACCGATGGTTTTACATGTTAATTATCTCAAATGTACATATGTATCAGATGAAGTTTGACATTAACACTCTTTCCATTTTGCGATACAGGTTTAGATAGGATGCAAAGGTAACAGTATCAATAAATTTAAAACAAATTACTGAAGAAGGATGATAGTGACAGCTGTAAAGACTAACATTGAACAACATGAACTAATCTTAATCTTGCTGTATTTAAATTTAATATGTACAGCAAAGCAAATACCAAAACGTGTAGTGTCAATGTACATTTTGCTAATGACGTGATATTTTCTGTCAACGTGAGAGAAAATACTGGTAGCTAATATACATGTATGTAAATCAACAGCAAGTGTATAGCTTTATAATATTAACGAAGGTGATTCGAGAATTCTACTAACTATTAGTCTCGATTTCACCTGTAGTATCCTAATAATGTTGTGTATTTATATTATTGCACGTATTTTGGCAGCTATAACAGCGATATCTTAAATTTTATTATTATTATCAAGAATTTATTTTAATTACCTATGGTAAATATTAAGAGTGGGATTTTTATTGGTAGTTTCTGTAATTTCATTCTTTTCTTCTTTAGTTATTTTATTTGTTAATATGTAATATGCTTCCCAATTGTCTTTTAATCAAAATGATAAAGGATAAAGGCCGTGCAAAGTGAAAAATAAAAAGCAGAACCTTGATTTCCGAAGTAACCATCTGAGGATCCAACCAGAATAACTAAGATTAGTAAGAGATACAGGTTTTACTGCTCTTATTGGGAAGGGAAAGAGAGATCATAAGAAAATTAATGAGCTTCCGGTTCTAATGAAGATCAATTACTTAAGTGAGCACTAGGATTTGTATCCGTCTTTTTTACTATACCATCCAAGGAACAGCACATCTTCTCACGAAAACAAGCTTGTAAACGGTAACCTGTGATTCGAAGAAACGTCTCATAACAAATCGAACTAATTAGAACAGATGTGTCCTGATCGCCATGACGTTGTAACCGGAACGGTAGAGTTACCTTATCAGTCGACAACGGTAAAGCTTCCATCCTTGAGTCATTTGAGTGTAAGTAATATAAAATAACGATTCAAAATTATATAGAATTTGAGTTTCTGATATAGTTTTTAAATGTGAAAAAATGTTACCAGGGCAGGAATTTTTTTAAATCATCGCGTGTTAGTAGTTCTGTATTAATTTGCAGTTTAAAATTAATTTTTACTACATAAAAAAAATATTTAAAAAATTTAAAACGACATATGAATTATATATGTCGCAGAATGAAGTACTAAACGTAAGGTCTTTATCAATCTGAAAGCAACTTAACTATAGTGGCGACACTATGCGGTTGGCAACATCAAATGACATTGTCAAATGTCAATGTCATAGAAGTAGCGGTTGGGAATCGAAATGAACGTTCTTTTTGAATATGGCGTCGGGCGTGTACACTTGTGAGGTTATCCCTACTTTTGTAACGGTGAAAGTGATTGCAATGGCAGTTGGGAACAGAATTGATCGGGCCGAGTTCGAATGTAGACGCGCGGCAGTGCACTGCAGTAGCTACGAAATAGTATCGTGATTAGTTGGTGTTAATTGTTTTAAGTGTTAGTGCGTGCGTGTGACCCGATATGTTTAGATGTGTCTTGAGAGCTAGCTATCCCTTGTTGACCTATGGGCGAGAAGCCTAGTGTTCAGAAGTCTCGTGATGAGGCGCCTAGATGCGCGAGTGTCTGTGTACCCTTGACCCTTGATTTCACCAATTGCTGTTGGTTATCAGTTGTGTTAGCACGGAGGAAATCGAGAAGAGTCTTGGTTGTGAGATTACTATCGTGTGCGTGTGTGGGGCACCGATCTAAGCCGTGATTTGGGTTGCTGTCCCTCTATCGGGACAATTATGCCCTCGCTTGACCTTTGTAAGATTGTGTAAAGATACCCTGTTAATTAACTGTCACTCTGCTTTAAAGAGTTGCCCACGAAAGCCATCCTATGACCCTATCTGATGCTCCGAGCCATCCATCCTGACTTCCATTTGGCCCCCTTATATCTCTCTCTCCGACATCAGAATTGGGATGGTGAACCCGATAGTTTTTAGTTTTCTGACACGCTTGTTTTTGACTATGGCTTTAATCTGGTTATTACCCTACGCGTATAAAACTACCCACTTTAATAAAACGGTTAGTAGATGTTTCTGTGAACATAACGGTTTCGTGTTTAGTATAGTGTAAGTACCAATACGTTTGTTTTGTTGCAGTAACCGGGGTAAGTCTTTTGACATTTTTATCTTACCTGATTTTTTGAAATTTTATGCGTTTATCATCAATTGAGTAATTTTATTTTCAGTGGAAAATTGTTTGATATTTGAAGGTAGTTATGATGTAGATAAAAATAACTGACAATATCATCTTTGATATCAATTTAGCCAACACAGGTTTTTGAAAACGTTGTCGGTTACATTGATATAGTGCGATTATTATGTTTCATTACATTGTGCGTTTTATTTAGTCAGAAAATAATCGAAAGTATTTAAACGATTGAGATGTTGAATTATTAAAAAAAAAAAATGATATTTCACTTTTGTTATTGAACATTTCCGCATACATAAAAACACACTGTGGTTACGAGATATTTGTGGTAGTTAGAGAAATATCTTAAATTACATGAACCAAGTTATTTTTAAATTGTAATTTTCGGTACCTAAAGTTTAGGTAGTGAATTTAAATTGCGAAAACGACGTTGACTGGTAAATTCAGTTGATTGATTAATCTGTTTAAAATGTTTTATTGTCAGTAATGATTTAACGTTCGTTTACGCGTAATAAAAAAAAATTGCTTAACGGTTTATTGATTCTACATTTTTGAGGGTTTAGTTACGGCGAAGTTATTTTGAATTAAATTTTTGTAAGCGTGCTTGTAAAGCGTAACTTGTGATTTTTGGTAATACGCTAGAGGCAAAAGAGATCATTGAAGAATCCGATCGTTAAGTTCATAGTGTAATAGTTGAATTTTTAAATTGCGTTGTGTGATATTATTTGTGTTTTGACTATGCTGGAGTTCGAGTCTTAGCCGAAGCTCGAAAAAAATCGGTTTCTGCCTTGTGTAGTCCGTGAGTAGGCGATATGCGGTTGACTCTGGTGGAGGTCGGGTTTCTGAGGAAACCGTAGGGTCAGTTGGACCCGGTGATCACAGGCGTAGTGCGCGTATTTGTGATATTATTGAGATTGCGCAATTTTGGATTTTGTGTTGACATTAATTGCCATCAAGATATTGAGTTATTGATTAAGGTGATTCAGTGATCTCTGAGTTCTCATTTTGTAATCGGGATTTATTGATTTAAAGTAACTTAAAATAAAATAATAAGGCGGAAATGGACCGGTTGTTCATTATGTGCGGTTTACTGATTTGATTCGTTGAATAAAATTGATTAGACAATGATGTTTTGTGAGCTTGTTAAACAGAACCCAGTTTATTATTTTGAGAAATTACTGCAATTTTTGGAAGTTATGAGAAGTTTTGCATTGCTTAGTGGTAATCGCCAGTATAAATATGCTCACGATCGATTGAGGAAAATGCCAGATCCTAATTCTCCCTCAGAATTTGATAACAATGTAGTATCTGAGGATGAAACAATTAGTCCTTAAGAGTAGAGGCCGAAAGTACTGTGATTCTTTACAAATGCTGAAAGTACATTTTACGTTGATTTACGTTTATAACTATGTGCCGGTGTGTGTAGTGCTGGTTAAGCGCTGCTCGGTTAAGGGATAGTACTCTGTTATCACCGGTTAAGTGTTAGTGTGTGTGTAGCGCTGGTTAAGCGCTACGATTTTGCTTTGCTGGTTAAGCATTGCGGTTTAGTGCTGGTTAAGTACTAGACGGTGTGTGACACTGGTTAAGTGCCACGATTTTGCTTTGCTGGTTAAGCATTGCGGTTTAGTGCTGGTTAAGTACTAGACGGTGTGTGACACTGGTTAAGTGCCACGATTTTGCCTTGCTGGTTAAGCATCGCGGTTGGGCTGAGTGCTGGTTAAGTGCTCAGTGATAAGTAGTGCTGGTTAAGTGCTACGGTTTTGCTGTGCTGGTTAAGCATTGCGTTGTACTGCATAGTTTTTACTGATGGTTGGCTGGTGATAACGCTGTTTGAAATTCAAAATAAATTATAGCAGAACAAACTTTTTGTAAAATGTTACTTTTGGCAATATAATATTTTAAGTTGTTGTTTGTAACAGTGATAATTTCACTGGGCTCACTTGATACCGTAATTTTTCCAAATGGGTCAGGAACGACCGAGCGGTTAAATTTTACTGTGTTTAATTTCGTTTAGATTATCGCTTTTTTTAAAACCATCATTTGGTAGAAAGTAAAATTACATTCATGATAATATCGGGAAGATGTTTAAGAGTCAAGTACCTATTGAGTTTGTAAAGTAAGATGACGTAAAAGCGGTAGATTGATTGATTGATTTGGTTATAGATTCGGGGCTAGAAGACTGTACCAATATATGTAGACGTAGCCTGGTAGAAATTGGTGTTATCTCCTTGAAATGAGATGACCCTGGGTAAGCGGTAGGTGGTAGTACGTAGATCGTAGAGTCGCGGTCTGACTCGGGATTCCCATGGGGAAGTCCGCAAAATAAAAGGTTTTGGTGCTCCATACCTTTTGAGCTATTGTGTTGTGATAGCTATTGGCCACAAATGCGATAACAGATGTGAGACTGTAATAAATTCTAAATCGGTCAAAATTATTTTGTTTTGAAAAAGTGTAATGTGATAGTGTAACTCAGTGGTACTGGGACTCGGTAGTCTATTTGGTTATGATGTAGAGGAAAGTGTAAGCCCATTGAACACTATTCAATCAAGTAACTAAGTTGTTATTTGTTTTCTCTGGGGGGCAACGTAGTTATCGTCACTTGGTGAGGGTGGCAAGGTTATCGTCACTGCGAAAGTGGCATGATCTGATACCGCTCGATTTAGGTAGTAGTGACGCCTTGAGAGATCGTCACTGGAGGTGGCATGAGTCCTATTGCTCGAATTAGGTGATAGAGACGACCGTAATCGGTAGAGTCGATATGAGCGATTTAGTAGAGCAAGTAGAGTCTTACTTCAAAGTATGTGGTTGAGTGAATAATGGCCATTGGTCAGTTTATAATTAGAAGTAGTTTGTGATTATCCCTAGTAATGATGTAAGCTTAATTATTTGAAAATAAACTTTGAATTACTATGAGAGTTCGTTTGAAGCCCTGTTCCGACTTGTCTAATCAGGATAGGCCGAGTCGAGACAGTCTGATGCAGCAGAATTTAATTCTTGTCAGATTACTACGTCATCAAATGTCACACAGGGACGTGTGACTTGTCAGAGATGGCCGTGTCGCAGAATGAAGTACTAAACGTAAGGTCTTTATCAATCTGAAAGCAACTTAACTATAGTGGCGACACTATGCGGTTGGCAACATCAAATGACATTATCAAATGTCAATGTCATAGAAGTAGCGGTTGGGAATCGAAATGAACGTTCTTTTTGAATATGGCGTCGGGCGTGTACACTTGTGAGGTTATCCCTACTTTTGTAACGGTGAAAGTGATTGCAATGGCAGTTGGGAACAGAATTGATCGGGCCGAGTTCGAATGTAGACGCGCGGCAGTGCACTGCAGTAGCTACGAAATAGTATCGTGATTAGTTGGTGTTAATTGTTTTAAGTGTTAGTGCGTGCGTGTGACCCGATATGTTTAGATGTGTCTTGAGAGCTAGCTATCCCTTGTTGACCTATGGGCGAGAAGCCTAGTGTTCAGAAGTCTCGTGATGAGGCGCCTAGATGCGCGAGTGTCTGTGTACCCTTGACCCTTGATTTCACCAATTGCTGTTGGTTATCAGTTGTGTTAGCACGGAGGAAATCGAGAAGAGTCTTGGTTGTGAGATTACTATCGTGTGCGTGTGTGGGGCACCGATCTAAGCCGTGATTTGGGTTGCTGTCCCTCTATCGGGACAATTATGCCCTCGCTTGACCTTTGTAAGATTGTGTAAAGATACCCTGTTAATTAACTGTCACTCTGCTTTAAAGAGTTGCCCACGAAAGCCATCCTATGACCCTATCTGATGCTCCGAGCCATCCATCCTGACTTCCATTTGGCCCCCTTATATCTCTCTCTCCGACATATAAAAGAAAAAGAACAAGAGCAATTCTCTAAATTAGGTTAATATTGTGTTAATAATGTTCTTATAGAAAAATTGTAGGTTGATCGATTCAAGAATAAGCTAGCTTGTAGTATAAGGTTCTTGGCTCCAAAGCAGACCACATCAGCTCAATTTTTCTCCTCTTATCCTTTAAATATGTGCAAACAAAAATTAAATTTATTTTTTATTATGCAAAATTTTGAAGTAGTCGTGAGAACGTTTCTTTTGGTATCGTTTATAAAATTCTTAATAAAAAGGCTAAAGGCAGATTATCTTTGTTTTTGACGCTCGATGCTCGCATGATTTCTGTATTTTATTGCGCATTATCAACTACAATTTTGTTCTTGGCCAAATTTTCGTAATCGAGATTCTCTTATAGTAAATAATACTTGTAGCCATAAAAATAGAATGGTAGCTCGATCTCAAAAAATACACAAAGTATACTTCGTCGTATTATAAACTTGTAATATTTAAATTAAAGTTATATTTAAGTTAGAGTATTTACTAGATACATTAAATATTTTTATCCTTTTTATGAGTTTACACATATCTCAAAATTCTCTTATAATTTATCGAAATAACAAATTTTGATATTCCTATTTTACTTATTAGTTTTGTTATATCTTTAAGAATAATGCTTATTTCGTATATAAATTGCATTTGAAAAAAAAAACTATCGTAAAAAAATAAACAACCCGATTAACAGTTCAACCTAGCTAGACAGACTCATTAAGTAGCGTTATGTGCCAAATGCGTCAATGTGATTACCAGACTAGCATAAAATGCAGTCTGCTCCTTATTTGGCGACATACAGACTTGCTGATACAAATCAAGATTAGATTTTACGTGAACAACATAAAAACATAAGAGAAACATTGGTGAAAATTATTCAGTTCAAGGTAGGCAAATGACCCCTTAGTCTAATCTAGCTTGAATTTTAAACACTTATTTTTTTTTGTTGGAATTTTGAGTGAATTAGTACATGACATTTTAATCATTCGAATGGTTGATGAATTTAAGTGGTCGAAATTTAAAAGTATACATTGATATTGCATTACATATTACATAATCATTCATGTAGAATAGAATAGAAAATATCTTCATTGCACCAAACAAATGTATACATATATTTTTTTAAACTAGGTACAGAACACAGGCGGACCTATGCAATCTCTTCCAGTCAACCTTAGGGTGAATGGAAAACAAAATGTATCTTAAATTGCGGGTAAATTTTAAAACTGAATATGGACAGTAATCTTTGGTTGTACAGTTAATGAAACTAAAAAGTAAAATAGATACAAAACAAGATAAACTGTAACAGGTTAGATAAGTTACGTGAGAAATAGATATAATGTTCCTATTTCATTGTTGTATTACATATTTTGAAGCAAGACAGAGTGGAAAGTACTGACTGTAACAACATTACTGACAAGTGTCGCTAATTGAAAATATGTTTGTAGTTGCCAATATCAACTTGTCTGAAGTCAGTATTTGCTATCAGTAAGTTCTTACAATGATAGAATATGAATTCAGTGATCAGGATTGTCTATTTACATTTTTGGTCAAAGATAATTGGTAGTTCCATCACTTCCACCTTCTTTGTCTTTCTCCTAATGGCTTAGTTTGACCAAATTATAATTTTCACAAGAATAAAAACAATATTGAACCTTAAAAACTCTAAGGTTAAGACCAACTCAATTATCATTGTTTATAATGGGTTCAATGAACCAACCACCATCTAACTATGTCTTCTCTGACTATTGTTACAATAACCATATCTATTAAATCGAAGACTCCATCATAAACCATAACTCCAGTATCTAACATAAAGTGCATAGCTATTTAGCATTCAACCTGCCTTTCGCTATAAATGATTTGCCCGTTTGATACAAATCGTCAACTACTTCGTGCACAATCCTTAACTCGCCTCACGTCTGTCACAAGATGACAGTGTGTCCAAGCCATAAATTCGTGTCTTTCACTTTCGTGACTGTAGACCATGCAGTTTGCTCTCAAAACTGAAAGCCCGTCCATCATCTTAATTTATTCCAGTTATGTTTTATGGCCCTTCGTGAACTGACCGACGGATACGAATTCTTTTATGTGGACCTGTCTGTGATAACAGTAAAGAGGCATTATTTACGGGTTTTCGAACGTTTTGGAAGTTATTGCTTCAACAAGACAAGAGTATTGTTTTGTTAATAGTTCTTTGTCCGTTCAGGACCTTTTAGGTCAATGTTGAAAGGTTTTCATATTTGCTTGAAGCGATAAGTGCTTACATAGCTTGTAGTGACATAAGTTGATACATTGAAAAGAGCATTCATTGATTTTTTTTAATTTTGAGTTTTAGTCTTTGCTCTATTTGAAATAGTAAGTAGTTTATTGTTGTATTTTTGTATACATAAAATTATAAACATAACCTAAATTTATAAAATCGTACATCTGAGTATGTTTACAGAACATTAGTGTAGGTATCATTTGTAGTAGCTGTAGCCATAGATTTATTTTATACTACTAGCATTAAATTTTAAGACTACCATAGTAGTTCGAGTACATCAATATCAACTACTAGACATGAAATCCCATCACAAAATACATCACGAATTGTACGCAAACCTTGACCGTATCATGAATCCATTCATCGCAATAGAGACGTACATTAGAGCACTGTCTAGTTCGCAAATCGTGACTAATCCACTATTGACCGTTAGTCTGATATCTAAATTATACATTGTAATGGCTACAACAAAATGGTTGTACGTTTTTCGATTTCTCCGCGCCGAGAGCGACCACGCCTGCTTTTCGATGCGTCTGATGACATTTACCAGAGCCGATATTGTTTCTGCCCCGCCATTTCTGCATTGACAACCTTCGATCAGATATTTCCAATTGGAAGTTTATGCGGGATCATGTCGGCGCTTGTTGTGATTCAGATTATTGTTTCGAGTTGGAAGTGAAAGCGTGTTGAGCAAATGGTAGTGGTGTTGTGCTCTTGTTTCTGCCTACTTTAAATAGGTATGATTGATTGTTGTATTCTCCTTCAGTAACTTCTTTATGTTATGATTTTGAAGTTATATTAAAGGGTACAGATAGTATGAGGTCTTGAGTTTTTATCTTTCCCTTTTCGAGGTTTTACTAAATACATATAATAAGGTTCGGCATTATATTATTACTGGCCACCTGCCTGAAGTTAATCCATCTTGCAGATACTTTTGGTGGAATTAGCCAACAGATAGACAGAGGAACAAATAAACCAAGACCTCTGTTATTCTCTTAGGCGCATCTTACGATACCCATGGGAGTAGAGAGGATGATCTATTCAAAAACTTAAGACAGAATAATTTACTTACCTAGTAAGTATGTATGCGTCTCTTGTGAATCACACATGAATGTGCGCTCGTGCCTTGGCGTCTTACTTTTAGTCCATAATACCGCTTAATTGATTTATGTCTAGATAAACATACAATACAATGTGTTGAATGAAGAAAGCATTGATACGTGTCGATTAATAAGGCCGGACTTTCTATGAGAAATCACTATCAGAATAACACGATTGAATTTGTGTATATTAAAAATGATAAACTTGTACTTAGTTATTATTTTTTAAAATCATTGCAGTAAGAGGTAGTAGATGATGGTACTGTTGTATTTTGGTACTGTTTTTTTTTCAATAAATAATACTAAGAAATAATACCACCAACTAAACTCACTAAGAACCGCGCTCAAAACCCATTTATTTTTAGAATAAAACACTGATTTTACCAAAGATTATCGAATCGCGCGGAGGCAATTTTTTTTTAATCTATAGATTTCACGCTACGTAAATAACACATCATTCAATACATTAAGTAAATTATTTAAATTAATAAATATAAAAACGTTAACTACTTAATATAATAATATTGCATACTAAATTTAAATAGTATTTATTATTTACATTAAAACATTAATGATATGATACGAAAAAAAATTATTACCACTCACAAAACAGACATAAAAACATAGTTTTTCATTAAAATGATATATCGGATTTACACCCAGTGATAAAAGCATGAAATAAGTTTACAATTGCAATGTAAGCGTTAGAATAATAAACTACAAACCATTTTGCGGTCATTACAGTCACGAGTTGTGTTGAAGTCGTGAGATTTAAAGCTTTTCTTGATACAAATGAAGTTATTCTCACCTTATATGATGTGACAGCTGTTGATTTTTACGCATAGTCTTGTTTCGTGGGAAATTTCATTAGTCAAAATATGGGAGGAAAGCTTTTAGCTGTTTAGTATTGGACTAGAATTACAATAGGGATACAAATTAAAAACTAACCGATTAAAGATATAAAAACAATATTTTAGTGAAATTTGAAAATATATATATATACCTATGTAAGCAGAAGGGGTATATCTAAGGGCGTTAAACAATGAAACTTTAATTACAAGAGAGGTGAGGAAGCGTGAACTACAAAGCCAAATTAAGTTATCAATACAAAACAAAATGAACTAGACAAACCAAGGGAACTAAATATAAATACAGTCAATTTACAATCTTATTCTTAGGACGATAAAAAACAAACTTTAAAACTAGACTTGGTTGAAGGCGAAACGATATTGTGATAAAAAAGTGATAACGTTATATAATTAGATAAGTTCGATGCGACAGTGACTGATTCCAAAATAACTAGTAGGGGATAACTTCTTAAACATCAAAGATGATTGTTGTGTAGAACACATAATTATATGATCTGTTAATTAACAAATATTGTAAAAAAAAAAATCTTTTGAAGTGCAGTCCTACTCAATAACATTACATTAAACTTTTATATGTTTATGTCCCTGAACCAAACTCTTCAGTGTCATTATCTGTTCCTTCGGTCTCATATTCTTAGTTATTTGAGAGTTTAAGGTGTTTATAAATATTACACCTAAACCAATACACTAATAGGCTTTTGTTACATAATTACGTCATGGCGCCTGCTAACTGATAAGCGTTCTTTGTTTTACGTTTGCTAGGAAACACATTTTCTGTTTTGAAACAAAGGAAATACCGCATAAGCACAATATATGTCACATATGCTAATATATAACCGATTTCACGTTACAGTTAGTGGAGTTATGTAGGTCGGTGTTTGAAATTGCAGAAATCTTACTTTAGAGATGGCTTTTTACTAAGTATCTGTGGTGATAGTTTTGTTCTACAATTCGTTTCTAAATTGAATTCATATAAGTTAATAGTATTTTGTGACAATTTTACCTAAGAAGTCCGATGAGAGAAGTGCTAAGATGGGTGAAAGAGTAAGAAAAGCAAATTATAAAACAATGATTCATGTGTATCTTATAAAAATATAAAACTAAAATAAATTGATTTAAAACACTATGACCTTAATACACTATAGTATTCTAAAAATATCTTAATAAATCAGGGTTTTTAAGATATAGATGATTATGTTTAAAATAGTTCGTATAAATTAATTATGTTTACGTCAGTAGTTACAATTGAAAGAACCTCCACCGTAAGACCGCTTGTAATTTTTGAAGATGATGGCGTCAAAGTGAAATATGACCTAATTCAAACTTTAAAGATACATAAGAAAATGATCAATTTAAGGAAAAATACAAACATTAAAAGACCAACTGATGATGAAACATATTATCATAAATATCTATTAATAATCGGTACGGGTAAGACCTGGCGCCATTATTCTGATCATACGATTCGGTGCCGATAAACAGCGATAAAACCGATAGGCATATCATTATCAATAAACAAGTATTTGGTTTGTTAAATCGTCTTCTATAAACTTTCGTAAATAATTTATTTCGTAATGAAACTAAAAACTTATTTGAATTTAATACCTAAGTCGAAAACTGTAAAATATTGGTTTATGTAAATAAAGTGCAATGTTGGAATTTATATCAATGATTATCCTATTAGTATTATTTCATTTTGGAAATTTCTTTTAACAAAGATTAGACTAGTTTTCATAAAAAAGGTTATGTTTAAATTTAGAATAAGATCAATATACTACTACAAAGAAGCATAAAAATATACGATTATCAAGCAAAAGTCTAATTTTGTAATTGATAATTTCTTTAAATAATGATGAGCTTTTCATTGACACCTATATTGATGCCGGTTAGATAAAATACATTTAAATTAAAAATGAGGTCAAGTATCACGAAATACCTCCAGAGCTTGGTATAGACTAAACCTGAAGCGTCACTTAGAGAACTTGATCCAAGATAAGTATTGACAAGAATCGTGACAGAGACGACAGTTTGCCAAATGAATTTGATTATTCTGCTCTAGTAACTCCTAAGCCAAAAGATACTGGTTTCCTCAAAGGTGACTATCAGATATTTACTGATAAGATCGAAGTTATTGCTACATAGAATTTACTGATTAGCTTGACCTCGATAGATAAATATTTGAGAAAATATTTATTTTGCTGACCATATTAACAAGATGTTGATATATCTTCTGCTCAAAAGAAAATAGTAATGAACCCGTTTTGGATATAAATTGCGTTAAATGCTATAGAATTTTGGACACATTTGCATGACAGATGCAAAGGACAACTATTTACTACAGTAAGTAGTAGGTACACCTAAGTAATTGTTGTCGAAATAACAAATTATTTTTTAATTTTATTGGTGATTTTTCAATTCGAAATTTGTAGTTTCATCTTTCCATGTCTTCCAAGTTGCTTTTTAGTTTTCCTTAAATTCAATTTATATTCTAAGATATCTGTTACATGTGTGATAAAACATTTATTTAACTATATTTATTTAAACTCATAAATTAAGAAGTATGTAGTTGCAAAATAAAACAAAAAGCAAATCGATAGTAATACATTAAAATTATGCAACAAGAATATCGACCACACGTGGAGTAACCCTTAATTAATGTAATTAATGTGTTCAAAACTTTGTACAGGGTTAATCAATTTTCCAACTTCCAAAAACATATAAATGAGCTGGTTTTACGAAGGCACTCGAAAAAACCGTTTATCCAATGAATTAATATAACTTACTATCATTTAATTAATCAGAGTAGCAGAAAGTAATCGTGGTCAGTGATATACGGTGAAAAACAAATTGCAATTATTTGCTTATATTGTGTTCATGGATTATCTTCTTTGCTATTATGGTTATAAGGTAGTTTATAAATTGCATCTTCAGGTGTTATTATCAAGATTCAGCCTTTCCTCACATTATTATCTTGCTTGGTTGTCTTTTAATTGTGTTTATTGTTTCTGTTTATGCTTATTCTAAGTAAAGTATACTTCTTTTTCTCAAAAAAGTGTTAAACGTGCTGCAGCTGCTATGGAAATGAAATTGTATCTTCATATGGAATAATGATTCGAATATGTATTGTACTGATGTCAATTTTAATTATAAGATATAATCCAAATTCAAAAAAATCCTCAGGTTCTTTTAATTACTAAGTATTAAAATCACGTTTTATGATTTTATTTACAATCGAATAGCCTCAGAACCAATCGTATCATCAATAATTAGATACCGCTATCAGCTTCTGCAAAATTGTAGACACTTCTTCGATAGCATCTCATAATTTTCTGTACATTATCACGGATCTTCAGCTTAAGGCCACAGCTGTTGATATAAATACAGAAATGGACATTAAATGAACCGTTTGACACGATTACCGGATGTATGCGCGGCGCCGGCGTTATCTCGTCCGACGCCTTAGCCGGTTCGCCAAGCAGCAAGTGATTGCAATCGTGGAGAAAGACCTATATTTTATACTTTGTCTTAAATCCACATTTTATTTGGTAGAAGTTATTGTTGTATCTAAATTTATTTTATTTGTTATAAAAAAGAGGCATTTAGACCTTCTCATAAGAAAAAAATTAATGTGAGTTTCAAGTAAGAAGTACTACCTAAAATTTTCAATATTTTACTCACAATAAAATGCTGTTTAACACAATCACCAATTAATAAAGCATATGTTGCTCGTTTACTACGCTGTTATAAACTACATCGTGAGTGCCCATGAAACTTAACATTTTAACTAGTTCGTTATCATAAATTACATCATCGCATGATATCATAACAAATTCCTTCGAACTAGCATTTAATACAATTTAAGTTTTATCTAATTCAAGTATTTTGATCTAAAATACTTCGTTCTCAGTTTTATAGATCATCGATTTATTTTCTTCCTTATCAGATAAACCTACAAGTTTATACTTAGTTATAAATTATTAAATAGAATTTGTTAAAACATCGATTCTGCCAACATATATCAGTTCACCATATCCTTCGATCAATATTTCTGGAATTTCTCAATCAATTAAAAGATACATTTATGGAAAGTGAAGCAGTGCAATAGATTTATGGTTCTGAACTGATGTTTTATTGATTGCATCTCAACGGGAAATATAACACAGATTATAAAAGGAAATACACAGCGTGACAATTATTTAGGTACACAGTCTGCTACGCTTGAACAGTAAGATGATATACATGTCTATTATCTTAACGAATAATAATGAAGTACAATTGGTTTATATTGATCAGATATGTTTGACGTATCATGCAGATGATGATCGCAGATTTCTACATTGCAAATAAAATAAAAAACCGCCATACAATGTTGGTGATTCATAAAATGCCACAGACAAAAGTCAACATCCGAGCTATTGTATTGGCCCGGCGGAATAGACATCACACATCCTGTGACACAACAAGGTTGAATTAGAACTGAGTGGACGGTAATATATTTGCAAACCAAACCATATTTTTGCCATGGTATTGTAACATGTAACATCTGTTGTCATGTGAACGGTAATTACAAACGGTTGGCATACTTCTTTTTTAGAAATTTCCGTTGACAATGGGATTATTTTTGTATGGTCGTAATTATAGCGTTATGAATAAACTAATTACTTTTATAGTATTTACATCGATGATGACGGTTAAGTTGAAATAGTATCTCTATAGTCATAGTACTAATCACCATTATTAGATGCATCCCCTAAAACTATTCCTGATAACTATTTAATTTCAAATCTCTTCATACAAAAATTAATGTGTACAGTACTCGTATTATCCTACTATTATCTAAGAACATTATATATCTTTTCTATGATGTTGCAGTAAATTTTTATTGCATGTATAAAATCGCAAAAACTGTAACTTGATCTAAAAATGTCATTAAATCACTTTCGTAGACAGACACATTTTATGATACTGATACATAGCTCTGGTGAAACTTTAGATTTGTGACGGTGAGCCTTAATGCTAATTACAATGAAAAATGCCAAATAACATAACCTTTCATGTATTCCACTCGTGAAGTTACATCACGGTTAAGATGCAACGGATAAAAACTTCCCATGTAATGTGATCGCAGTCAAAATTGAAATTTATGAATGTGCTGTAGGAGTTATTTTTCAACGAGAGAATCCAACGAATTTGCATAATGAGGGAGTTAATAGATGGGCTTCTTTTTAATAAGGTCCAACGACCGGCGAAATTGATTGTTCTGCCGACGGGGCGCATTTTGTGCATTTTACTTGTATTGTTATAGTATTATATAAATAAGGTAATTGACCGGCTGTATAACTTTAAAATACTGTTAATAAACGCCTACGTATCTTAAAAACGGAGGCTAAATTGGAATTGTTATAAATATTAAGGTCTCGTCGTGGGAAAGTAACATGACTTTGTTGCGTTGTAGTAAAAATATTTTTAAAATTGAGGTTTTTTGATATGCTAGCTCCTGTCTGTGTACATATTATCTTAAACCTTCCTTTTAGGTAGGAGTAATTAATAATACTATTTAAATTCTCTTTTAGAATGGGATTTGGCATCATAATACTCTAACCACAATTCAGTTTATTGTCTAATTTGTAGCATATTCAGCATACTTACAATAATATATACAAAGAAACAAATACAAAAAAAAAAGAAAAACAAAAAAGAAAACTAAAATTCAAATAAATCTTGCCCGTAACTAACTTAATCTAACCACTAGACATTTAATGTAATTATATATATTTATATTTCTTATCATTGCATATCACTCCTAAAACTGTTTTTTTTATTACATGTTTATTATTGATCATCGTTACAATTATCAGAAGATCAATGCTGGCTGAAACTATTCATTTTTTTATGTTTTACACCTACTAAATATTTAAAGCATATAAATGTTGCCGGCATATCCTACCTTTTAGTTTAGCGTGCATTACACGCCTTCAAACATTTCCTAAGCTTTATCGTTATTGATAAGATAAGATCGGGGGTCACAGGAGGCCGCGTAGCCGTCGATTGTACTACCGACAGGGAATTTATTGCCGTGAATATATTTGAATTCATGAAAATAGTAATATTTGATCCTCTATTTTATTGATATCACTTTAGAAATGCGGATCAAGGATAATATTAAAATGATATTCACCGAATCCGATTTATATTATTCAATAAAAAAACTATGGATATTCGTAATGCTAGTAGCCAGTAAAATAAACTGTTTTACAACCAGCCTCTTGGTCGGGTGTAAAGCACTAACTAAACGGGTTTTTAATATAATAATTTCCAACTACTTAAATCGATAAAAGAAAACTTCAATAGCAAAATTTATATCAAATCAAAAATTGTATGTACTTATCCAACTTATAATTTTATTTGCTGATGTTGATATGTTGTGGTGATTTTACCTGCAATAAACAGAATACAAAAATTAGATAGTAATATAATAAAGAATTTTGTATTATAATCATGGTTAAACAGAACAGTAGCTTATATTTCTTATAATCTAATGCAAGCATATTAAAATATATTGCAAATAACACTATCAAGAAGACGAAGCAAAATGATTAGAAATCGAATGTACCTACTTGAAAAGCATAATTCTGCGAACATTCCAGAAAAGTCAATGATAATGGGAATACTACCTATACCAAATACTATAGCCTTTAGCCTATAGCATCATAGTCTATTAGTTCCCAAGAGCACAATAGACCAATACAATTCTAATTCGATGCACGTCAGGTTATGCAGGTTCATTGCAACGCGAACTTGCATAGGAAGTGTGATAAAACTGTTTAGCTGGCTGCTACTTACACCAAATCTCTCTTGTTTTTGTTACGCGAATGGATAAAACTGAATATTTATTTATATTCTTAAACACACTAGCAGCATATGTAGCTGATGCGTGTGCATCTTAAGTTAGGAGAATTTATATATTGCCTAATCTATTTTTAAAAGCGTTGACTGAAGGTGCAGTGATGACACTATCAGGGAGCCTGTTTCAGTCATAACATGCAATATAATAAGAATAGTAAGGAATTTTCATGTTCGCGAGCAACATATCAAAATTCCTTGCAAAGAGCAAGCAGGTTGTAACGGATGAATGAAAAGTGCGCCGTTGTATGTATGTATGTATGTATGTATGTCGTAAACGATGTCGGTTGGGAACTAGTTTATCATGGTCTGACTCTTAAGTTTTACTTTAAATGTCTGACTTTTAAGTAAATGTCTTAAACTTTTAAGTAAGTCTAAAAATCAAGGCAAGCTAATTAAAGAAAATTAATAGCATAAATAAATACTATATGCATACATATTATTTTTTAAATGAAACCCAATTTTTTCTTTTGGATATGAAAATTTAACTGTTAAGATATGTATGTAAATTGTAGAGTTAAGTAATTCATAATACTAGATATATAGATAAGCAAAGCAAGAGTGACAAACCTAAAAAATTTACTATTTTGATAGCTGTCAAAATGAACACAAGCTTATTAAGAGATGGGATACCTATTTGAATTCTTTTGTTTGCTACGCGTTGAAATTTAATCTTAGTCACACAAATTTGTTTTCTTTGACCTTGTAGAATTTTACATACGTATACATACATACATATCATCACGCCTGTCTCCCGTAGGGGTAGGCAGAGACTAGAGATTTAGAATTTTATTTATTAAAATAAATTATTTGACTGTGTAAATGCAGTCGGCTTAATATTAGCTCCTTTGTTCTTAGCCTGGCAAAGCCCACAAGTGATGTCCGTGATTTGTGGGCAGCTCCGTAGTTAATATTGTAGGGAGGCTCAATGCGTCTGCGCTGCGAATTCTTGATTTATCAATTTGAATTAAGCCTATTTTTTATTTAATTCTCATAAAAATTTAGGTTTATAATGCTGAATTGAACTATTCATCTATTTGTTTTAATACGTTTTTTTTTAATAATAGACTAGGTATTTAGGTGGAAACGAAAAGGTGAAATGTAGAGCCAGATAAAATAATTACGTATTTTAACATTTATACTCTGCAATGACTATATAACATAATAAAAAAAAATACATAGAATAATTTAAAATTTAAAAAATGATAAATTAGCGTACCATAATTAGGATAATGTGTTGTACCAAAATTAGATCAACCTACGAATGCATGTTGTTACGAAACGTTTAAACGGGTCCCAATTTTTTTTTTAAACTAACGCCATATTCACTCGTTATTGCCCGCGGTTTCACCCGCTCGTTCTATGTATTATTTTTTTAATTTGACCAGTGCTTCTATAGTTATAAGCGTTTAACACTTTAGTGGACACAGGACTGCTATAGCAGTTATAACAATAAAAAATATATTTTTATTTAAAAATGTCCACCATTGTGTTAAACAAACAAACGCTTCAGCTTTATATTATAGAAGTTCAGATAACCACGAGCGTGTTATTTGTGTTAAAATATATGCTGTGGGTTTTTAAGAAATGATATCGTAAATTACTCAACCTATTGAGTATTATCGAAGTTTCGTTGGAATCCCCTACAAAAACTGGCATCCCTCTTGTGAGCACGTGAGCAGGAAGGAAGTGCCACGTTTCAAGGGTAACATGTGTTTGATTTTGAATAAAAAGTGAAATTGAAACTGACAAAATAACTTTTCTTTCTTTCTTTCTTTGAGTAAGTAATATACACTAATATGTTATATTAAAAAATCTGTTTTAAAAAAAAGATGATTCCGTGCTTCATTAAGACGTTGGTCCCGGCTGCCATCTGATACGTCAGAGGCCGAGAGGCAGTCTCTAAGAATTCTAACAGGGTAGGCATGGTCCATTTCGTGTCATCTACAAGAAATGATGATGATGACTGATATAAAAATATGAAGTGTTTGAGGAGGTAAAATTATTTCGCTGTTGGAACGCTACAGTATCCGCGGGTGTTAGGTAACGCATGTATCTTTTCAACAAAGAACAATAAAACAACCTGTATTACGGAAGTAGTAGGTACCATGTGAATTTGTGAAGAACGGCTTAACGTGTCTTCCGAAGTACCGATTACTTTTTCTAATATTATTAAACGGTCACCTTTTTCTTACATATAAATCAGTGTCCTCGATTGATCTACCAACACACTGAAATATATAACCTACTAGCTGTTCCCCGCGGCTTCGCCCGCGTGGGACTCGGTTATATCGCGCCCAAAAGTAGCCTATGTTTGACCTCAGGTCATCAACTACATCCCTACCAAATTTCATCACAATCGGTCCAGCCGTTTAGCCGTGAAGAGGTGACAGACAGACAGACAGACAGACAGACAGACTTTCGCATTTATAATATTAGTATGGATTTCCTAGATACACTGCAAATACTTCGTGGGGACTGTAATTAGTCTCCAAAATAAAGTCACACAGTATAATCATGCAACCTCATTTTTTGCAAGGCGTCCGTTACAAAATTAAAAAACAAATTGTTTCGGCCAACGCGTCACGTTTTTTCCATAATTTCAGTTAACAAGTACAGGCTTATAACAAATCCAGACGTAGTATTTTACACAATACGAGTAAGGCCTGTACACTATTGCCGTTTCGTTTGTCACACAAATTTAAATTTAAATTTCCTTTATTTTATTTTTTCAATTTAAAATTTCTATAAGTTTACAGTTTAATAACTAAAAAAAACTTCAAACTAAAATAACTTTTATTTAAAAAATTAAAATTAAATTCGTCTATTTTGACTCAAATTTTGTAAATTCACTTTTTAGAGAAAATGCTGCAGTAGAGTTGGCGCTGTTTCTTCTCTACTTGCGCTTTGAAAGTGGTGGTAAACTAAATGCAAGTAATGAATGACGTCAATAAGTCATAAGAATATCCTATATTGAGAATAAACAATTTTATTTTATTTTGAACTAGTGTCACTGGCGGCGCCTATCGCCATTACCACAGATTAAAGAATGATATATAACTATACGCATCACCGCGATATACACATACAGGCGGCTATTTTCGAGCGTCACTGTTAACTTGACGACGATCCGTCTGTAGTTCTTTTAAGTCTGTGTGTACAAGTTCGTTGCTCTAAAAATTGCTTGCATAAGCCTTGTGTCAACAAGACACTTATGATTTGCACAGATGGCTACTGATTTGAGATACTCACAAAAACTAGCATACATGTGAGAGGACAAAAACTAATATTGTGTTTGTTTCGGGCCTAGAAAGATTTAGTTCTTCTTTGAACATTTCGTTTGTAAGAGTTTTATTAAAGGATAAGGTGGGCCATATGCTCGATGGCTTTTTAAGTGACGGAATGAGATACGTTTCAATTTATTTTTTACTTACAAAATATGGTACTTACCTATGTAATTATTAATAACTGTTACTTATCCATTCTGTTTAAAGTTTAATAATAATGTTCATCATATGCCATACCAATAAAATATTTTAAAACTTTACGATTCTATCTAAAAGTAAGTCTTTTATAATTTAACTTGTTGATAGATTTAATTAATTATCCAAAAATGTAGTGACACAAAAAGCCACAATTTTGTCCTTCTGCAAAAAAAAAGAACAAACTAAAAATTGTTTTTGCCATTCAATATGAAAATGTCGAAATTTTTTATGACTTTGCCAATCCTCGCAAAACAGTTTGTCATGTTTGAACAGTTTTTTGTAAAGTTCAGTGCGAAATACGCACTAAAAACTATTTGTATAGTAATGTCTGTTCGAATGCAGATCAACAGTTTTATATCGACGACTCTCCAATAAGTGTGTCAAATTTCCTACCATATGATTTGCCACTTGTCGATAATGGATAAGATAACAATTAATTATTATTATTATTTATTTATTTAGTTTTATTTTTAATTAAGTAGTAATATTTAGGTTTTGTTTATTAGTTTATGTAATTGGTACACAAAAGAATTAAACTGTTACTGTTAATTTATTTATTTTCAAATTTATGTACACGTGTCCATAACGGTAACGATATTTATGAAACTATAATAACTTTGCAAATGCTATTTGGTCCTTAATTTTATACCGGACTGACCTCTCCTTGCAGCTTTAAAAAGAGCACCCAAGATGGTTTCTCTTTGGTGTTCTTTATAGCTGCAAGGAGTAAAACTGGGCCCAGAATAGATCTGGGTGGCTACTACCATCTCTTAGAACCATGCAAGATCCAGTGAGTAAGGGAGATGTCGCCTTACATCATGTGTTGCGCTGTCCCGCTTACTCACTGGAACTTGCATGGTTTTTGGAAATGATAGTAGGCCACCTGACTGGAAGAAAATGGCTGCTAATTTGGATCATGGTGGTCACTACTCCATGAGGAACACGAAATGAAATAAGAATTGTATGTGCGTAATGAATTAGTGCCATCTGTTATTATTACTTACTGACTGGGCAGAGGAGGTGGTCAAGAACTAGTCAATATATAGTCCATATAGGTAGCTATTATGAAAATGATTAAGATGAAGTTACATCTTTTGTATTTGTATCAACATGTATAATTTGTATGTTAATGGTACAATAAAGAGTATATGTATCTATCTAGAGCTAAGAGATACCGCCATAGTTAGGTATAGAAATTGACATCAATCTTTAGCAGAAATATTAAGTACATCAATGCAAAGAATTCCGAATCGCGCGCGGTTTGACGCGAGCCAACTTTTTTTTTTTCAAATCTATGCATCAATGCAATTTTACACTGAACTCGACACATCGTGTTCGCGCAGCTTTTATGAGCCATTGTAAAAGCGAAAACATCTCGATACGTTATAAAGTTATAGGTTTTATGACTGTTAAACAATACTAAAAAATATATGGAAACGATATTCTAAATGACACGGTAACCATTAGCTTGCACACGTAAAACATTTTGTTTCAATTTAAGTATTAAAAGATTAAAAAATTATAACGTAATCAAAAGTAGCCGAGCAAACCAAGATACAATTTTACAGTAACGAGAAGTTGCGAAACTCAAGTTTAAATGTCAAACGTTATTTAACGCGTGCGCGAAAAAGTGGCTTAAGATTTCAATTAATGTTAGCCAGTTAATTTGACCCTTAAATGTAATTTGAGGATATAACTGGGAAACACACTTAGAAGAGAGGAGAAAAGAAGGATGTCAGTTAGCTTAGATCCTTAATAAGTGTTGTTAAGACTGCATGTGGTTATATTTCCATCCATTAGGTGAGTAATACCGGTAAAGGTTTATATTTATTTATTTTATTTATTTTACAGTTTTCAAATGCTGCTTATAACTAGAGTAATACACAGGTTTATGAGACATACGTGACATGAAAAAAAACAATGAATATAAGTCAATAAATACCTAATTCTAAAAATGCCCAATAGCTTGAAAAAGAACTGATTCGTTGATGCATTGCTTTGAAAATTAATTTTTAAAAAGCTGTATCTTAATAAAAAGCCATTCTTAAAAAAAGTCTTTCTAGAATGCTGGTAATCCTTTTAATAGTCGGGTATTTCTTGTCTAATCCATGGTAGTTTGTTTTTCTGTGAATAAAATAACGTGCGGAGAAATAGCTTATATCTAAACTCTAAAAAAATATTAAAAATAAAAAGTAAAAGCAGTTTTGAGGTACTGCAAACAAATTGCGACCTAAAAGGCATTCATTTAGGCAATAAGTCCTTCCGTCACGGAGCACGCACGTACCGTGATAAGTACTGGGTACTATTAAGTTAATTAATGCAGTATCACAAGACCGTATAAAAACTTAAAAAGCGTGAACGAAATGCGATAATCGGTAAAAATACTTTTTGACATTGCTCGTACAGTCAGCTGCAGATTTCTCTGCATGTGATCTTATGACCCCCTTTCAGTAGTCATACTTGTGGCATGGGGGTCAGATTTATCTGCAGCCGTCTGTACGTCGTAACCACTGATACGCGTGTCCGCTGTAACGTTACTCGTATCGGAACTGGGTCACGTTAATATATCGATATTCCGTATCTGTGACGTGTGTAAGAGGCGAGTAAAGGAATAACAGGTCTGTCCGACTGGGGGATTTTTCGCTAACCAAAGCTTTCCCAAATAAAAATAATGCCGAATATTTTAATTTTCTATTTATTTAATTTTTTTCTCGTTAAAAAACTGGGACGTCTTGTCAAATTTTGTTCAGAAAATTCCTAACTAACGACCCGCCCCGGCTTCGCATGGGAATAAAAACCTTCCTTCTGAATCACTATCTATTAAAAAAAAAAAACGCATCAAAATCCGTTGCGTAGTTTTAAACATTTAAGCATACAAAGGGACATAGGGACAGAGAAAGCGACTTTGTTTAATACTATGAAGTGATAGTGATATACCTGGAGATTTGTATGAAACATAACTTTAAACCATGGTTAATAATTAGACTTAACTTAGAATAATAAGTATTTATGTAATTACTTATTATTCTAAGCCTACAACCGACCTGTTTGTCATGACGCAGCTAGACAATAGGGCACCGGACGTAGGCTATAGGCTTTTGACTGTAATATCTGTGGTCAACGCTCGTATTAAAGTGAGCGAAAACCGGAATAACGGTTGTGGTTTATGACAATATAACGCAATAATAGCGTTAGTTTTTTTTTTTTTGCATTTTTGCCCGAAACGGAATCGCAGCTTTTTGAATCTTGTCTATAAAATGAAAAAGAAAACTGCAACCCCCTATCACTTTGTATAATTTAATGATAAAAGTATTGATTAGAATTTTTTGATGAAGTTAAATGGTTTTCAAATATATTTTATAATTTGTTATTTTTGCAACTGTAGATATCTAAAGTAGGCATAATCTTAATCATAATATACCGTAACCGTTTTTATAAAGTGTAATTCTAATACTGTTACAGATATTATTCCATAATACTACCCGAGGATTCCTCAGGAAGTTATACCATGTTGTTAAATCGTTTGATATTCTGAGAAACAAGCTACGAACAATGATCGAACAGGTGTGTGCAAAACTATTGGTGGCGGGCATGATGGAACTAACAGCAGTGTGTAGGCCCGACCGGCAGTAGTGTGCTTGAACTAACTGGTGGCGGAAGCACGCAAAGGAATTTAGTAAGTATATGTAAACTGGTTAAATTTCATATCATCGTTTAGAATCAACATTATGGCGTTCGTAATGGTGTAGAATGTCACTTCGTTTATGATACTCGGGTGATTATTCATGTCACTTCAAGTACGGTTGATTTGAGTGATTGGACATTGGACAAAAATATGACAGTGACTTGTAAACTTATTATAATTAAGTCGGCACATTCAAATATGATCCGTTGGCCTGGCAGTGTAACACTCTTGGGCAAAATAAAAAACGAGTATATTCTTGGCACGTTTAAGGTTGCTAATATAGCAAAAAAAGTAAGAGAGAACCGCTTGCGTTGGTACGGACATGTGATGCGTCGCAATGAAAACCATATGACCCGCAAGGCCATGGACATACAAGAAGGTAAAAGAGGAAGAGGACCACCAAACACCTGGAGTTGAACCATTTCCGAAGACATGAGGACGTTTTGCATAAGTCCAGAAATGATGCTAAATCGCCAAATATGTCGAAAAAGTATTAGGCCGACCCCGTATAAAGGCAAAGAGAGAAGAAGATTCAAACATGAAACAATAAAAAAAAAACAATGAAACAACATACCATATAAATAATTATAATTAAAATATATGATAATTAAATTTCAAAAAAATTGAAGTTAATCATATTAGCTATTCGACCGAATTACCCATTCGTGTCTAAGCTTTGGCACTAATCACGGTAAAGATAGGAGCACCAACCCCGCTCCTATCACTGGGATCCAGCCTGAAGCGTACCAATCCCTCGTCCGTGCCTACCTATGTTAATCTACAGTTACATTTGAACACATATTAAAATTATCAACAGCAATATCATATCAATATCAAATACTAATAAAGGCCATGTTAAATCACTAGAGCACAATACCCGTCTGCACCGCTCGGCGAACCCAAGGAGAAGAGAGCGTTACACTCATACTCACCCCGACACTACTACTGCCAAGAGGGGTTTACCTGTAGTGGGGCGATACCTGTCACGTGATGTTACCGGGCGCTGACACTCGGCCGTCCTGAAAAATCCGGTCGTCCCCGACCGTCGAGCTCGAACCATGAAACAATAATACATTTATTGAATACAAATCACCATTTATGCTTTTTCTATAATGACCTCGCCATCTCGATAATGCATAGTATCTTAGGTTGTTTATCAGTGTTCCGAGACCATTATGACTTTTCCGTTTCAGTCACTTCTGGTTTTTAACTGATCGGAACCCTCACCTATGCTAAAATCGAGAATGAAGTAAACAACTATATTTCAAACATTTACAAACTGTATTTTATCAGAAACCGTCTTTTTTTTTTTTTTTTTGCACATCATTTTATTCAAATACCTACAAAGTTACTTAAGCTTGCTGTTCCTTCGTAGGTTAGCTCACTTCATTTTCACTACTAGTGATTCTTTCGCGTATTGTAACAATTTAACTTAAGCAATCACATAATTTAACCACATTTAAGTAAATAAACAATAGATACCAAAGTAGATTTATCAAAGTCATCACTCGTTTAAGAACTCACGGATAAGACAATGAAAAACACAAATAATTCACATAATCATTACATAAACCAAATATTATTGTTAACCTTTTCAATATATTGACATCGAATTCAATCACAAATACCCAAACGTAAAGGGTTTTTTTTTTCATATCATTTTTAAAATACCCACAAAATAGATAATTTTCACAGAGATATTTTTTTTCACACTTTTTAGGATTGGTGTCACATAAAACATGAAAAGACTTACCGTTTCTGCACCAATACTTACAGCTGTGGTATATCATATCACAACATTACATTTACACTTGAACACTCACAAAAACTTTTTCGACTACTTTAGATTACAAATTTAATCTTACCGTTTTGTTAAATTTACTTACGCGTGTGTGTCAGAATGTTAACAATTAAGTATCACAAAACATGTACAATTTACTAGGCGTGGTAGAATATTAAGAAATATTCTTTCATCATCCCACTTCTGATATTAGCTATTCGACCGAATTACCCATTCGTGTCTAAGCTTTGGCACTAATCACGGTAAAGATAGGAGCACCAACCCCGCTCCTATCACTGGGATCCAGCCTGAAGCGTACCAATCCCTCGTCCGTGCCTACCTATGTTAATCTACAGTTACATTTGAACACATATTAAAATTATCAACAGCAATATCATATCAATATCAAATACTAATAAAGGCCATGTTAAATCACTAGAGCACAATACCCGTCTGCACCGCTCGGCGAACCCAAGGAGAAGAGAGCGTTACACTCATACTCACCCCGACACTACTACTGCCAAGAGGGGTTTACCTGTAGTGGGGCGATACCTGTCACGTGATGTTACCGGGCGCTGACACTCAAGCGATTAATCCTTTCTGATATCTTCCTGATGATTCTAGTACTTATATTTCTAGCCCTTTATTGTATGTAAAAACAACAATTTTCTTTAAACAAAAACTACGGTAAAACACTCGTATTAATTAACCCTTATAATTTACTACACAAGTAAATCCGTTAGTCGCGTGGGTAACATTGCCCAATACATGAATGGACTGGACAGAGTGCCAGTCCGCCCACACCAACTTATTATTATCAATGAAAACTTGTATAGAAATTACGAAACCTGCCATTGAAATGAGTGAGTTTGTAAGCAAATCATTGCCAAAATACGGTTTCGCGTGGGCTTCGACGCTTCTGTTTCATACATTGTCGTACTCTGTGCTCGTTTGACAGTCAACAAAGTGGCAGGTGGTGTAAAGTAGGTAGCAAATTACATACAATTAACTTCCAATTTACTACTCTACCTTTATTTAGGTAGCTTGAAAGTTTTGATATCATTATTGTCCACTAAGGAAAAGAAAGGAAATTTGGTCGGTAAAGAGTTCTACGGCGTAATACTATATTTTGTGTCTATGGGAAACACTAGAAACGATTGTGATATAGTCTTCTTCTTCTTTTTCAGTACCTTGTACCAGGTCAGTCTGTCCTGGATTATTTGACTGTTCAATTCTCCACCTCTCATGTCTAGCAACCTTTCAGTTATACGCTTTATCTCAGGATACTGCGGTGCTTGCCAGTCGCACCTTCTTAATCTCCCTTGAACTTGTAGTTCTCATATGTCTTCTTATCTGCTATCTAGCTTTGATGACTCTTCCTCGTTATTAGAGCTAACAAATAGAGTAATGTCTCGCTGGTCTGATTAGCCGTTTTGGTCACCAACCTTCTTTTCTGTGTCTGTCTGCATGTTCAGTTGAGTCCGTCTCTCATATCTTTGGCAACGGTTGTCCTCCACGTTGGAAGCGGTCGTCTTCAGCTCTTATTTGTATCGAGAATGGGCAAATAAGCTTTGTCGTCTAGGCCAAAGTAAATTTTATTCATAATCTTAGTAGAATATTACTATTTTAATGACCAGTACACGTTTCTAAATTTTGTTGGGGTAATCTGCATCCAGTTATACAGATTACTAGTGAGATTGAGACCTATGATCTTTCTGTTGCTCGTATGATAACAGGAAGGAAAGGGGTAGTCTATTGCTAAGCATACGGCTAAAAACAATCTTTATATATTCATTCCCAACTAACAATTTCCTCTCCAAAAGAGAAAGCGAATTCAACATTGTCGCAAGTAAACACATGCAAATACGAAAAATAAATACATACATTTCTAAAACTAACAGAGGTCTGTCTGTTGAACTTCTGGCTTTCTCAGCGGCCAATTAAAACTTCAATTAAATCTTTAAATGCCGTCAAATAGAACCGACCCTCTAACCTTACCGCTGTGTAAGTGTGGTGTAATTTACAAGAGTTTTACGTGTCTTCGCTTTTATTACAATCACCAATTGTTACTAAACGCTCTAGAACCAGGGTGCGTAGGGTCCATTGAATCAAAAACCTACACGTTAGTTAACTATAACCAGGATTTGTTTACTGTATGACATAGTTCTTATTTTACAACTAAGGTAATAAAAATAAAATAATCAAGCGGTAATCAGCCTTTAGTACCACGAGTGCCATGGGCGCGCTGTCAACTTGTGACCTAAGATATTTTGCGCTAAGGAATCCGGATTTTTAATTATCTGTTATACTTCCAACCAATCTTAAGAGCCTTCCAATCATAAAGAGGTAATAGCTGAGATTACAAACGAACTTGGTAAACGTAGGTATCTTTAAAAAAATGGCTTGATGATATATGTGATCCTTTATTTACGCATAAGTAATTTGTTTAAAAGTAACTTCAGATCCAGAACCTTAAATAATAACACGGATTTTTGATAACTTATGTTTTCAGTGAATAATGATTTTTAAATGATGGTGGCGCTAGTGTTCACCGAGGTATCATTTTAAGCAAACTTTTTTGAAATTCTCAAAGGATGCCTGTATTCAGCAGTAGACTGCCTGCGATTGAAATTATGATGATGTAGGTCGTACTCTGAGCGAGAGAAGTTGCGTAAAATTTGCGCTTTCGATGCAATTTGCGCAGACACACGAATATAGAGTCGAGCTGCATTAATTCGTAAATTACTTTGTCAAATGTGCAATATACCCTGAAATTGTATTAAATTAATGTTTAATAATTGCCAATTAGTTTTATGTAACATTAATAATCCTTCTCTTCATATGAATAACCTACTTGGCGACAAACGGAGTCATTGTTTTTTTTTTGTTTCTAGGTCAACGTGTTGGCGAAACGCTGTTGCCTCATACAAAATTCGGAAGGACAAGATGACTAACAGAATTATAAAGCGATAAAATATAGACAACATTATGTTAATTTTATATTGTCATACAAAGAATTTATTAGTGCAAAAGGCACTAATAAATTCTTAATATTTGTTTTATTATAATTTTAATTTAATAATTCTTAAAGGCACTAATTTTGGCTACAGATGGATTAATACTCTATAATTATCGTTTCACAGTTTCGTTAAAAATGTCCATATACATTTTGTAGAAAAATAAATAATTAAAATGAAAATAAAGGATTGTGTAATTTGGAATATCCACTGAACGAAATAGATCACAAAAGTTACGAGATTGAAATAAAAAAAAAATCTATGAAACGATGAATGTGTGTCCTAAATAAAACTAATAAAGTGTAAAATGGGCTAAGCTTAATTATCGCTCTTGGCTTTAAACTTGAACCCTATAGTGATTCCTGTTGTTTAATCGTGGCACTGATCAACGGTCTACTTGAAGGTGTTAATCATTTTACAAGCTGAGGTGAAGTGAAAGAGCAAGGAAAGTCAATTGCATTGTATATGTATATCTTTATCTAACAGAGTTTGTTTTTGAATATATCTTCAATTATACATACATACATACATATAATCACGTCTTTATCCCATACGGGGTAGACAGAGCCTAGAGCCATAAGACCTTAGGCAACGTTTAGCATAATGGTAGTTGAAACAGGAAATCAATAGTGATGGGTTGCTAGCCGCATCGCCTATGTCATGATTTCCCCATTCGGCGATTCCCTCAATCTTCAATTATTGGGCTATTATATAATGTAACTATTTGATACTATTATATATCTAGATAATTTTTAGTTTTTAAGTATTTACAAGCTTTTATTTTTTATATAAATTTTATTTTTAAGTTTAATTAGAATATTATAAAAAAATAAAAATAAAATATTTATTTAAACAAGGCATGTACATTAATCATGTACTTAAGTGTTTTCTATTACTGTATCTAATTTCAAATAAGTTATATAATACTGGAAAATCGGGACGTCGCGGTTTAGCTTCTTTTTTGAGAATTTATACGAGAGGAGAGTCACAGGGTCAGGTCACAGGCTTTAGTTTGTATATAAGCAAAGAAACAACTTCTTAAATAAAAACAAAATAACATTTTCTTGTTTTCCTATGTTTAGTGGAATTTAAAATCGCTAAGAATCCATAGGCGTGCCACAAGTTTGTAGTCATAGATAAAAAAATTAGCGCGCTATTGCCTTATAGTTGTTGTCATTATTCCTTCTTTAAAAAAAAAATGTCATTTGTCTGTAAGCTGATTAATTGACCTAGTTAGGACAAATAGACGGAGGTCAAGCGATATCTACTTACAAAGTAAGCAAGTATATAAAATATTTCATTCATAAATACTTAATAGTAAACGTTAATATAAAGATAAGATACTAATGCTCAAAACAAATTTTATTATTAATCGTTGTACTCGTGTTAGGAAACTAGCTATAGTTTATTCCTTTGATAACGTGTTCTATAATTTAAGTTAGTTTCTTAAAAAAATGGTTGTTAATCCCCATAACATCACCTTTTTATAAGTAGAAGTTTCGCCAAATCCGATACAATCATTGTGAGAAAAAAGAAATATTAAAATAATATTATTAAATAGTCAATTTTATTAATAAAAAAAAATGTCAAAATAAGAATTTAACTAGCCCAACTTCTTAATTAAATATTGTTAACTTACCATAAGTTAAAATTTGTTATAATTACAAAAAAATTTAACCTTAGCTTGCAACAAAAACTAAGAACAACTTACAAATTGTGCGTGCAATAACATCATTTATTTATTTACCTGAAACAAAAAAGGGAAAAAAAATTTTATTCCATACATTATATACAAGAGCCTACAATATTAAGCGTAAACACAGGCTTGAACAGACTCTATGATTACGATGATTCAGAAAATCATTACGTTTTGCATAACACTATAATCAGAAACAATTTGACTTTAGTATAATACGTCGATAAATAGAACCTACTTTGTTATTATTGACACCATTTTTTAGATTCGACGATCGTGATATGAATAAATTATCGCACTAGTACGGAAACGCGTATTCTACTCCTTGTATTGTAAAGTTACGATAATATACCACTTTACGACAGTTAGGTCGTAATACGACTTATCTTTTTTTTTTAATGAATTTACACATATACATAATGTATATGTGTGAATTCATAATAAAATCGTCACTGCTCTATCAAATATTTGTATATGCGAATAGTAAAGAAAAATAAATTAAATATTCTAAAAAACAGTAAAAAAAATAAGCAAGCGAGCATATTAATATTATCTTTTGTAAAGTCCGTGCGAACCCAACGAAGGTACAAACAATGCAATGTCCAAATATAGAGATGTCAAGATAACGAACGTGTAAAATAATCCTCATTTCTGCGAATGTTATTTCGAACATCTTTATAAGGTAATGAGAGGAAAATCAGCGACAACTACTGTACAATAACGATACTATAGAAGTATTTCATCATTTAAATTAACTGCCTCTGTGGTCCTGTGGTTAAGGCGTTTGTCTGCAGATCCGGGGGTCATGGGTTCGATTTCCACGGGAAGCATACTTTGTTTAGTTGTTTTCAGTTTGGTTAGTATAAGGATATCGCAGGCTTGAATCACCTGATTGTCTGATTATGAAGATGATTCCCTGTTTCGGAGCCGTTGTTCCCGGCTGCCATCTGGTAGTCGTTAAAGGAACCAAATAGGAGACTGAGAGGCGGTTCCGAAGAAGACACCAGGGTGTGCATCGTCAATTGACCCTGTAACCCACACGTTATGATGATAAGGATACGCGGCTCTCTACCGTTTCTCTTCTATCTAACCTTCTGTAATAAATATAATTTGTGTTGGCACGTATAGTAGGAGTTAGGACTGAAACAAGGTATTGTTTACATACAATGGACTCCTCAAATGTGAGAATTTAAACTGTTTTCATACACTTTCTATTTTAGATGTGTTGATAATGAACTTGATGGATATTTGAAAATGTATGAAGAGACAGTTGTTTTTCTCATAACGTAAAATTTTATCAAGATTTAAATTTGTATAACAACAGCCATAAAAGTTTTGAAATATGCTAATGCAGCGATAGCATTAATTAAACTTATGAAAATACACTTAAAAATCATTGTAATAATAATAATTATAATTGCAATTGTAAAATTTTACTAATTTTTATTGCTGATTAGGTACAAAATTTTTTTTAGTTCAAGGTAGCTTGTAAAATCTTACAATTAAAACGAAATTCACAATGACAGACTTATCCTAGGTGTAAGCTTACCTGCTGATTGTCTTTTGGAACAAGTTAATAAACGAACGTTAAAGAAATATACTATTAAACATCTCGACTTAATCATCAACCTCTAAGATTTTTCGTTTTATAATGAAGTAAATATGACTAAAACTAACAAGTTACTTCTAGAGTTAGGAATGGTCCACTGTATATTAGCCTAATTGGCTGAACAAATTTCAACAAAAGGGGAATTAATTAGATTTGTGGTTGCTTAAGTAGAGTACATAATTTTTTTGTCAGGTATATTGATGTTAATAATTTATTATTAAGTAACAACAATGACACCGTGGGCAATATCTAGTTCAAAAGTTTTATGATCTATAACAGTCATATCTAATGCAAGCGTACAATGGGCTGCAGAGAAATCTGACCCCCTTTCAATAGCAATACTTGTGGTATGGGGGTCAGATTTATCTGCAGCCGACTGTACATTACAACAGTCCAGGTGGTCAGCTAATGTAATGTTTATTGTTAACATTAATGTTACTGCTGACCCTGGACAGGCAATGACACTGTTTTAGATACACATATCTGGTTCATAATGACGATATTATGTACGATATATGTCATCTATATCTAGTAGCTCTCATCTGATCTGATACTGTGCTATCCTATCAGCATTCTATGACGATATAGAAGTAATAAAAGCTTTATTGTTCAAAGTATTAGAAATCAGGCATTTACAGCCTGATATAAGTAATTAGGATCACAGGCGTGATATATGTGGGAAAGTAACTAGATCTGCTATGATCGATAATGTTAATAAACTCAATGCAGCTTTGTATCAAATATAAACAACATCTAGTTATTGGTAGCGGATTGGAAGTAACTGGTAGGGAAAAGACACTATTGATACAAGACGCGATACAAGCAAACACAGTGAAGTAATAAAGAGACCTTTATTCATATTGTAATTGTTTGTAAATGATAAGGTCGATTTATATAATCGTTTGATAGTGGAACTGTAATATATCACTTTCGATTCAAACCGAAACATGAATTTCAATTCACATACTCGTTCACGGTGCTTGGACATTCTGTATATTCAGTTCTTCGCATATCTGAAAGCACCATTAGAAACTGGATCGGTAGCGATTGTGTCCGTTTTTGGTGATCAAAGCTGACCACATTTTTGGGATCACTTTCGAGCTGTACCGTATAAGGTATTCAATGGCTCATGAATTATCCGATGCCTACTTGAATTGGACTTACTTTTTGATCTGCAATGCTTTTGATGTTCTTGTTAGAAGAATTCTGGTTTGCTTTAAATTTTATTATAAACAAAATATTACGTGGATCATAAATATCATTGTTTTTCTTATTTATGGCCAATTGCAATTCAATCATTAGATTATGGTATACAAAATTTGATTTCTGAGTTAAGAAACTTACCAGATCTTTGCCTGCCGAGTATTTTGTTTTTTTACCTAAAACAATTTAATTGTTTGCATTTTATGGACCTATGCTAAAATTTGGTATTTTCACATAGTTGGAAAGATTTGGTTATGGTATAGGATAACCTTGACTGTGTGTCGCCATACAATCGTTTAGGTAAAGCATCGGCTTAAGAACCTCGGCAATCGAAAAGGGAATGAATGCATAAATTACCAGTAAAATATAGTAAAGGTTACTTTACAATTTGCATTGAACTAAGCCTAGCTATCTAAGATGCACTGAAGTCGTGAGATTTAATAGGTATTTAGAAAGTAAGGATGCTCAATTAGTAATGTTTTCTCTTAGATGATTGATTATAAAGGAAAAGTAGCATTTATCGGCATTTTACCCGGATTTATGGTTTCTGCAAAAGCTATTATTATCCAATTTTATAATATTATTAGTAATACTAGGTAATCTTGTAATTGTAGAACTGTGTCTAGTTAACATACGCGTCATTTTTTTCTTCTTTTCTATTTATCCTCTCTGATTTTAAACTATAATTAAAGAATGAATAGTTTTTCTTGTTTTCTCGCTACTAGACTTAAACATAATATCTTGGATAGTATTATTTGCTAATAAAACTTTTTCTAGTATCTCAAATATGTAACAATTATTTTTCATTTTTATCACAAAGTATCATTTAATCTGAGCATGATAAGATATTACCAAAAACCCTTTTAGAATAAAACTTGCTACCAGTTAAGGAGTACCCTACTTGATAATAAGCTTTTAATTTACTTGTAAATAGAATTAATTGCAGAATCTAAGAGAAAGAAAAAAAAAACATTTCTACTTAATTGTGCCTTCTAAGAAGTGGATCTCAATTATTAATGAGCGCTAAGAGCATAGACGGAGTCTATCGAAGTCCAGACGAATCATCATTACACCCAAAAATATCATGTGTAACATTAAGTAATTCAGTTACCAATGAAAAGGTCTTTGTTACAACATCGCCCTATTTTGACAGTCATGATTGACAAGCAACGTGCATTGACTGCATCAAAGGTAATAGACACGTCTAAAACTATACCATTTTGTACCTTACAGCTTTGAAATTAAGAGATGTTATTCCACATGGAATATTTTAGACTGAAGGTACGTACAAATAGAGCACTCCAAACATTCCTTATCTGCACTTTGATGTTTTATTTCCTGTGCTTATCTGTACCTTTTTATTGGAACTGTTTTAGGTCACGATTGTACAGGAGTCTATAAATCGATTGTAAGGGTGGGTGCATATTGGGTATAATACGAGTTTATTGACTTAACACCTAAGTTACAGGTCCTTAGAATATTTTTAAAGAAGGTTAAACATGGAGTAATGGAAAAAAGGAAATATTGTTGATAGATAATGCAAATTGAGAAACGTTTAGAAGACAAAGATGACAAATCATTTACATCTCTCAAACTTCAAGCGAAAGCTAGTACTACTATCAGTGTTAGAATTAGGTGTTCATCATACCATTTGTTAATACACTATTTTTATTTATACTATACTTGAAAGAGATTCAAGAGCTTTTAAATAGATAGATCTTTCTGTCTTTTCTAATATAATAAAGAGGAAGTATTTGTAAGTTTGTGAGTTTGTAATCATGGAGAGAATGCATTTAGAATTATATATGTTATTTTTTAAGGTACAATATTGATTTATAGGTAAGTAAATAAATCTTCAGAATTAAACCGATATCCATACTTACAGTATAAGACAATCTAATTCTTGCAGAAGGATATAGGCTAGTTTGAATATGCATATACACCATGGGCGGGTGAAATATCTATTAGTTTATAATTTTATACATAACTGTAGCTGTTTGACTCTAAGTAAATGTCACTTAATCCTCACACTAATTTTCACAAGCGTTGCGTGAACGAAGATTATCAGAAGGATCTTAAAACAGGTGCAAAGTGGTCTCACGTTTTGTCTATCTTAGATCAAAGTTTGCGTGTTTAAGTAAGTCTGAGATCAAAAGTGCCGCCAAATCTTAAAAACGTATCTATATCAATGACGTTTGATATAAATTATGTCTATATTTGTTTGAAATACGTTTGATCCAATTTTGATAAGCAAGTCATAACGACCTATTTAACCTATTACTTAACCTTAACCTATTACTATCTATAAATATATATAAAAATGAAACCCGTTTTCCGTTGTCACGACATAGCATGTAAACGGCTTGACCGATTTGGCTGATTTTTTTTTTTTGTAGTTTTCTAATACTCTGTACAAGGTTCTTACGGAAAAAATATTAAGAAAGGCGGTAAGAAGTTCGCCGGGTCAGCTAGTAGGTAATACATACATACATATAATAACGTCTTTATCCCATGCGGGGTAGACAGAGCCTAGGGTCATGAGATCTTAGGCCACGTTTAGCATAATGGTAGTTGAAATAGGAAATCAATAGTGATGGGTTGCTAGCCGCATCGCCTATGTCATGATTTCCCCAATCGGCGATTCCCTCAGACGACTTTTACGGCATGCGCGGGTGAGAAGCAGCTGGTACATTCTATGTTTTTCTTTTTCTCCCAGACCAGCATGGAAGAAATAGTAGGTAATAATTATTAACAAAATACTGTTTCTTCCCAGGGTTATTCTCACTCAATATGGTCATTAAGACAAGTAATCGTCAGGCCTAATAAATTTTAGTTTTACAAATTTTAACGATAATACCACTCCTTTATTCAAGGACTTAAAAATACTTGCTTATCTTTCGTAGGTACTTATAGCAGATAATAGTACCAACTTATTTATAGTAATAACAATAGAAAGGCTCGTTCTAAAGTGAACAGCAAAGTCGCATTAGCCTTACAAGATTTTTACATTACATTAAACTTATTAGTTCACTTAAAACTTGATCCGGATTGCGAATTAAATATTGATTGATGAGTTTAAATAAAAGGGATTAAATAAACTTTCCTAAGCTGTATATTTTAACAACTTTCTTGTTTTTTCAAGCTACAGAAAAGTATTATGAAATGCTTACATAGATTAAGTATGTTGCCAGTATTCTATTACAGAAGTTGGGGCAACTCAATCAGTGTGATTGGTCTCTACATAATAATTTTTTTATCCTATAACCATGCACTGAAAAAATATGTATTACCTGACTTCTTCGGCTATTTGAGAAATAACCAAAGTTTGGCAAGGAACTAATGAAGTTGACTTGATTTAACAAAAGTGATTTACAAAAAAAAAGACAAAAGGTTTGGGTTTATGCTGCAAAGAGTTGTGTAGTCACTTTTTTGTGCTATAGATTGGCGAAAGTTTGATTGAATATAAGTAAGTATATTACCACATTACCACTACCGCACTCTCGGGAACTAAGTTTCACTATTTCTGTGCTTGGGGAAAAAAACCAGGAAAATGCTGAGATGGTAATGAGCAATTATGATTTTCTCACGGGAGCGGTAAGCGACGTCTTAATGGTTTTCAATACCTAAATAACGAAACGCGTGAAAGGCCTATTATAATAAACCATTTATGACTGGTACACACGATATCTCAATGAACATCTTCCACAGATGTATAAATCAGTACATTGAGTATCGATATGGATGTAGGGTTACCCATTTGCCATGTTTTATGACTATAAAAATCTAAAAGTATTAAGTTTTTTAAATATTATCCCTGTATTTTTGCCATAATCACTATAGGTAACCATATGATTGTAATTAAATTAAATATAAAAATAATCAGAAATGTCGTGAGACACCTTATACCTACCTGTAGTTAGATAAGAACTCTACAATTTCATCTCGATTTAGTTCCAACTTCAAAATTCTCAGGTGCTTGATAGAGACTGGCCACTTATAATAAAAACAAAAGGGGCAAACCGCTGTTTAAATCTATTATTTTTTCAAGTTTTCAAATATCGAAACATAATAATTATAAAAACATTATTACGATTGGCAACCATTGCATGCATCCCTGTGTGAAAGTCCCTTTCTCTATTAGCTCCTAACGGTGCATAAAGAGGAGTGCATGACGGCGGTCACTTTATTATACAACGACATAAAGCAATAACGTTATAACGATTAAATTTCTTAGTATATATGAAACTGAGCTCTGTACATTAAAAGCAATCTATATTATCGTTAGTGCGGTGGCAATCAGAACGATTTAACCGAAGATATAATAAGTCAGATGTCTTTAGGCAAGTTCTGAATTTGAAACCAGTGTTGCTACACTAGAAAAAATAAACGTAAAGATGTTAAAGCTTCTATTTTCTTACAATGACAATCAACTTAATTCGCGGGCCTTATGCTTTTTTTTATTTTTATTTTTTTAAATACTTTTTACGGCCATGGAAACTAGTTCTTTAAGGCCTCTCTTCATTTTATTTATCTTCTTCAGTCCTACTTTAGTCAAGTTAAGTCAGTAGTCTAGTCAAGTGATGAGTCAGTCGGATGGCTAAGTGAAGCGGTGGAAAAATTTCACTTAGCTAAAACTTGGAGATTTTGGTGACTAAGGTAAAAGTCACATAATCGACACTGTACCACTCCCCAACACTCACGCTTGTTTCCGAATACTTTGCGAATAATAATCCACCAATATTAATAACAAATACTCGAATAAACCTAAGTTTTGGAAATTAAATACAGCGCGGACATTGCGACAGTTTACTTTCCCTCCAAAAACTCGGGCCTTATGCTTGATTTTAAACTCAGGGGTGTGAAAAATAGTAAACTGTTACGTGAGTATGAATGGATGCTTTACCAAACCACAAACGTTCCATTGCTACAAAGTTGCAAAGAGCTACAATATTAATCAATATTATTTATGTGGTGTTTCTTACTGGGTACGATTATAATTTCGTTATTGCAGTAACGCCTTGGAATAAAGACGATTTATTTTTAATGAATTGAAATATTGTAGAAATTTAGGTTGGAGAAGCCTGGTTCTTTTAATCTTTAATTAATTTAGTGATAATTTATTATAGTATAATAACTATATATAGTTTAATAGGTTAGGATAAACAGCTCTTAGATTAAACTTGTAATATTATATTGGCTAAATGTAATATATTTTTAAGCGATTGTAAATTTGAAAATTACAAAACCCCCGATATCAAGTTAAGATGTTACCTCGGTGAACACTAGCGTCACCATCATTTAAAAAATTATTATTCACTAAAAACACAAGTTATTAAAAATCCGTCTTATGTAATCAAGGTTCTGGATCTGAAGTTAATTTTAATCATATACAATTATAAAATTATAATTCCAAATAGTTACAAATTGCAAAAGTGCTAAAAGTGGCCGTTTTTAGCAATATTGCAATTTTTAACTATAGGAAATTATAATTTAATAATTGGATATGTTTAAAATTAACTTCAGATCCAGAACCTTAATTATGATGCCAATCGGTTTAAAAGCAAACAGACAGTACAAAAGCAATATGTATATGATATATATGATTTATATGTAAGTAGTAACAGATTTTTTGTTGATTGCCAATATACAGATACGTATAGTTCTTATATCATAAACAAACTTATAAAATATTACACGCTCTTTTTGCATTGTGGGTTGAAAATGAAGCCCATTCATTCGGACCGAACTAGGTCAGATATGGTTACGAGTACAAGCGGGCAGAAAATGTAAAATATTGCATTTTTGTCTCATAACTTAGACGCCTTGATGATTGTATCTTTCAAGTACACGTATTTTTTTTACCGAGGTTATCAGTGAGAAGGTTTTAAAATGAGTTTATGAATAAGTCACAATGTGTTGTCGCATCGTAAGGTAGTCTTTATTTACTTTTATTATTACTTTTATACTTAAACACGTTTGTTTTATTTCATTATTTGAGCGAGCTTCTCAATTGCTTATTTAGCTTACGCTTCAGAACGAGCCGATCAGAGCCTGCAGGTACGCATTCATAATGTATTTGGCGGTATTATACACTGGCATCTTCCGATCTCAAGCGATCTTCCGTAAGAGCTGGGTCAGTAGTTGTAAGCGCTGATGTTGCTAAGCAGGGTAAAATAAATTTGTGCCGTTTGGTATTGAGACGTTTGACCCTCCCTAGCGCAAGAGATCTTTTCAAAAAGATCTCTCCGCGACTTATCTCTGCCGCTGGTGACAGGCTGGCTGCCTTTTTGCCCAAAGAATTTATTAGCATAGCTATCTAGATTCTACCACGGGCAAAGTATTGTCAGTGGCTTCGTACAAATTTCTGAATATCCCTGACTGCAGGTAGTTGGGTACGTAGAGCAAGACAAAAGATGTAAAGCCCTTTGAAGAGAAGGAGCGCGAGCTATGTACCGAAATATTAACTTTTGTTGCACCACAAGCACTCATTAATGGCATAATGGTACAGAATTTACGCTAAGTACCTTTCTTTTTACTCCCCAGTGTAATGTCAAGAGTTTTTACGTAATAAATAATCGTATCGACGTTTCGACTCCTGAAAAAATGGTTTTAATCCTTATAATCTAAAAATTAAGGTCGAAAATGGCTTAATTTGTTAATAAAAATTTTGTGCTCGTACCCTTTTAGTTTACCGGTAAATTGCGTAACATGTCGATTTAATTTGTTTGAAAGAAACTGTTTAATATCAATTTACACTTAAATAATAATGGTTTACAATAATACTACAATGTAGGCATTACCCAATTATTACTTTCTAATACATATTATGTTAAAAAACAATTAATAATATGATTTTTTTATTGTGGTACGCGTACATATAGTCACATCTTTATTTCATACGGGGTAAACAGAGCCTAGGGCCATAAGACCTTAGACCACGTTTAGCATGATGACAGTTGAAACAGGAAATCAATAGTGATGGGTTGCTAGCCGCATCGCCTATGTTATGATTCCTCCATTCGCCGATTCCCTCAGTCGACTTTTACGGCTTGCACGGGAAGAGAAGATTTTTCAATAAGTACATTAACAATAATCCATTAAACAAGAATTTCGTATTAAGATAATCTAGACAAACATAATTGTATTTTGTTTAACATTTATCAATACAAGTTTGAATACTCGATCAATAGCCGCATTAAATCTCATTGATTCTAAATATTATAACATTTATAGGTACTAAGCATTTAATTTATAGATGGAATTTTCAGGATAATTTGTATCTATATTTGCTTTTAGCTATTTGTTTTGTTATCTGTCTATCTATACAAAAAGAACAGCAATGGCTGGGCAGATTTGGCTAATTTTGGTTATGAAATATTTGTGGAAGTTAAGGAAAGGTGTTAACGGTAAAAAGATTGTGTTGAGGCGGTACGCAGTTCGCTTGGTCAGCAAGTAAGGTATAACAGTAATACCTGTTGACCCATATATAAAAAAATATATACGGACAACACACGTAAAGATAAACCAAGACCCAGGTCAATCTGAAAAAGATCATTTTCCATGTTGAAGTGACCGGAATCAAACACAGGTCCTACTTTATAACAGCCTCAATTACGAGTACCCTGATAGGTCATAATGGAGATAGGAAACTACGATACAGGCTGATAGGGAATTAAAAAAAAAGTGACAAGTTGTGCAAGGTATTTAACCTTACAACATATAAATAAAAAAATAGAGACAATCATTCGAAAAGATTTATCATCATCATTTTAGCCGCAGCCTGTCTACTGCTGGACATAGGCCTCCCCAAGGATTTCCAAAATGACCGGTGCTTGATGACCGAATTCAAATTGTTCCCCGCGGCTTCGCTCCGCGTGGGACTCGGTTATATCGCGCCCAAAAGTAGCCTATGTTTGACCTCAAGTCGTTAACTACATCCCTACCAAATTTCATCACAATCGGTCCAGCAGTTTAGCCGTGAAGAGGTGACAGACAGACAGACAGACAGACTTTCGCATTTATAACATTAGTATGGATTAGTATGGCAGTATGGATTCTTATCACGTCTTATTGACGTCAATCATTACCTATATAAAATTTACCACCACTTCCAAAGCGCAAGTAGGGAAGGAAGCGGCGCCAAAAACTCCACTGCAGCATTTTCTACTAAAACGTCAATTTTCAATTTTTTTTTGTCAAAACAGACGAATTTACATACCTACATTTTTTCAGAAAGTGTACTGCTGCACTTTCCGGTGCTTCATCGATGGTGGTTGAAAAGCTTCAACAAAGAACCTTTAAGGCTATATAAAAAAGGAGCTTTTATTTCACTTACCAAAATAACTTAAGGGTTGCTGGAAACCCGATACAACAGATGTTAGATACATACCTGTAACAAAAAAAGTTACCTATAAAGCTTCACGTATCATTAACTAAATAACAGCTTTTGTAATTCTATAGCCAAATGCATAGGAAGCGAAATTCCGTTCCGTTATATGTCAGTTAATTTTTTAACTAGTAATTCATTTTTTTTTCCAGAAGGCCGTAGATCGAAGGCAAACCACGCGAGATGGCGTCAAGTGAAGACCTAGTGGCTTACTATCATCTCTTAAAACCATGCAAGAACAAATGAGACAGCGCAATGTAAGGCGACATCTCCCTTACTCCAATCGTTCTTGCGTTTAAAAGATGGTGGTAAGCCATCTGAACAAATTCAAGACTGGATGGCAATTGTTTTGAATTGTAAATTATGCCCGCCCGTCTAAGCTTAAAACGATAAATATAATCGTATAATTTAAAGTAGAAAGAAATAATTATCACCCCCATATTAACCGCAATAAACGAATCACATCAGCATCGGTAATGGTCTTCAAAAGCCTCAACCGATTTCAATTAACATCGGTATATAACACGACCACGCTCCCGATTTTTTACTCGTTTCTGTCCTTTTATGCTCCATTAACAGGTAAATGTACTTGGGTCCGGGATATTCTGACATGAGGATGAAAATAGGGTAACTGTGATTTTCGATTGCATTAATACTTACTGTGAATGATTCTGGTTAGTTTCAGAAAATATTAATCAATGTGTTTATTTCATGTTAATCAAGAAGTCTTTATTTGTTTCGTATTTGGTTTTAATCCTATAAAAAATAATGGGTATAGCATTTCAAAAAGAATTATTTTTTTGTCTAGATTTTATCTTCCACTTTGTTTGGTTATGTACTTAGATAGGTTTCCCCTTATTTTGTCCCATATATGACTATTTTTTTTCAAATATTATAATTTCTTTTTGAGACAACTAATTGGCCAGTGAATTAATGAGTAGCTATTAAATTTAATACCAACAGCTTTTATATTCACTCCAAACTTATCTATTAAAAAATGTAAATAATTTTTAAACACCGTATAGCACAGCAATAGAAAATAAATCACCAAGGTTTGGTCAACCTACGTAAAAAGCACACCATTTCTCGCTGTGCTGCAGACAGACTCCCACATTCTATCTCACTCACTCTCGGTATGTTTAGAGAGGGACAAAACACTCATTTGAACACCCACGGGATCTCCCGCTGGTCTATAGATGATCTTGTTTCAATTAACGTATTATAAAGTGGCCGACAGCGCAGGACCACTGTTCAACGAATATTTTGATAATGTAAGTTGTGACTGGAATAGGGTATGAGTGAAATTTTTTAAAAGGCTTGAATTTTTTTCTGTCGGTAAGAATAAGGTTCCTTGATACCAGAAATAAATCTCAGATTTTTAGAATCAGCCAATTATTTTAAATAAAATATTATATTTTAATGACGAATTAATGGCGTCGGTAAAAAAAAACAAATGTCATTGTCATGTTGGTTTTGGTCGTCATAAATGTCATTTATGACAACAAAAACGAACATGAATGATATGATTCATGACTACCAAAACCAACATGACAATGAAATTTGTTTTTTTACCGAACGAAGCAAAGGAATAGACCGCAAAGGCCGTAGCGACGCCATTAATTCGTCATTAAAATATAATATGTTATTTAAAATAATTGGTTGATTCTAAAAATCTGAGATTTATATTTGGTATCAAGGAACCTTATTTCTACCGACAGAAAAATTTCAAGCGTTTCAAAAATTTTCACTCCTACCCTATTATTGAGAATTGATTTTGTTAACCGTCATTATGCTGTCCCAAATCTTTTAAAATTAAATTATCTACAAATGTGAATAACAAAACAAAATTTATTCACGAAGTCCTCAATAAATAAACGATGTTTTTGGGACTTATTCTTTTTTAATATCTTTCTCTTTTAGGCATTGCACTTGTACTTGTTACAGCCATTTTAAGAAGTGTCAGAAATTACATGACTATATGTTTTATTGATCAGATGACCTTAAGACGGTCGCAGTAAGCGCCGTATGCAATCCACATCCAACCGTTATAGAAACCACTGTTCTGTAATGCCTCCAGCAGTTGATTGCCCTTGGCTGTATTATACCTACATAACATGCGAGAATCAGAAATGAAGAGATCCATAAGAGCATAAAGGTTGCTGATAGAAATGCTCCTTCAATTAGTAGTGGGCGGGCACATATAGCTTCGAACTGAGGGCCGATGGGGCAGAAAGGTTCTCGAATGGCGACCAGGCACCGGCAAGCGCAGCATCGGACACCCACCGGCCAGATGGTCAGATGGCTTGAAGAAAGTCGCAGGCAGGCGCTGGATGTAGGCCGCTTCCAACCGGTCATTTTGGAAATCTGAGTGGAAGGCCTAAGTCCAGCAGTGGACAGCCTGCGGGTGAAATGATGACGATGAATTTGCGATTTGGGTCGCCTGTCTATTAACTCCTATTTATACTAATACTAGCTGTCCCGGCGAACTCCGTACCGCCTGAACCTGCACTTTACTCACCGTTTAAACCTTCCCTGAACTTCCACAAATATTTCAAGACCAAAATTAGCCAAATCGGTCCAGACATTCTCAAGTTTTAGCGAGACTAACGAACATCAATTGATTTTTATATATATAATAGAAATAATAGATTATAAAGAGAAAAGATTTGTATTTTTGTTCGTTATTAATAACCTCAAAAACGACCATTGAAAAGTTGCATTCACCCTGAGTGACAAGGCTATGTATGTACCACGGGCGGAGCCGGGACTGTTAGTATAAAATAGTTGTCGTGCTAACGGGTAAACAAACAGTTACACAATCATGTTTTTATACAAACTACACAGTTTAACTGCTAGCATTCTATAATCTGTGGTTTAACATACAATTTTCCAGTAACCGTACCTTGCCTGTGACAGGGAGTCATTACCGAGTACTTGTACCTTTACCTACTTACGAATAGTTAAATAAACTACTTTCCCCTTTCCTTGCAGTTAGGTGTTGTATAACTGAAACAACGATTTAACTGGTTGTATCAGTGAGGTCAAAAGGTGACAGTTTAATGACTTAATTTTGAACTAGCTGTGCTAGCCGGTTACACCCGCTGCGATTTATATATGAAATGTCTTTTTCTTCCCTTCTTTTCTAAATAAGCAAAGCTGTGAAATCTTAATAATAAAAATAAATACATAAATGAAATTTACTGTACAGTAAATTTTATTTATTTATTTGAAGAAGTAGTTTTATTTAAACATAATAATAAGAAAACTTAAAGTCTATAGAATTACGTAAAACTATTTACTATACTATACTATATCTAGATATGAACCAAATTTTTCTTTTTTTGGATCTGTAATAGTTCTTCACATTTGCATGTTCTAGTGCTCGGTAGTATTATGGTACTATTTTTAATATCAAAAAATTAACAGATTAAAATCGCGCCACTTCTTGGTTGTTTGGAAGTTCAAAATTGGTTACAAAAAGCCTTCGGATTTAAGCCCTCCCTTTACATTCATTAAAATGCAGTTAAATAAAAAATAAAAAAGAACTTTATTGCAACTTTGTACCATTAAACAAGTTGCGGAGCCAAAGCTCTGCTAGCGGTGTCAAAAGTTGATTCACTGTTTCGAACTAATACGAGTATTATAAATGCGAAAGTGAGTTTTTTATTTATTTATTTGTTTGTTTGTTTATTACACTTTCACGCCCTATCTACTAAACCAATCGTTCTGAAATTTTGCATTCACATAGTTGAAGGATATAGGATACCTTTCATCCTGGGAAAAAGTTTGTTCCCGAGGGAAATTCACGCGGGCGAAGCTAGTAAACTATAATTATGCTCAAAGTGGTCTAAGTTCTTCTGGAAATAGACTGTCTACCCCGCATCGGAAAAAGACATGATTACATTGTATGTATTCAATTATAGAGATGTAATCTTTATGCGATCCATATATAGCTATATATACCTAGTTATATATATCTTACATGGCTATGACGCAACGTAGGCGCAACTGGATAATAAATCATTCGGTTGTGATATGCTAATTATTGAGTTAACCTGTTCTTAAACAAAAAAAAAACTGAACGAAAAGCTGAACAGTACTGGTACGTTGGGTTTTTATGTTCAAGTTTTAATCATACCCGCTTGCGAATGATAGCATGTTGAAATAATTGAAATACAGAGATGACGAGAGACGAACAGATGAAAATACATTTTTTTTTTTTTATAACTGGTTGAAACTATATAAATCACTCGAGCGCTATACCAACTCCTATGAGTTGTTGAGTTGGTATGCCTTAGACTCTTTCGCCACAATATTCTGTAATTCCTTTGCATCACTTACCTTTTACTAATGTTTGGCGGGTGAAAGAAATAGGTGAGAGTGAAGTTGGTACCCAAACACATTAATGAATAAATACTTTATTGTACCTATTACATGAATACATAATTGGATTGTACAGGATCGGAAATAAAATTAGTACAAACGTAGAATTATTGTTAATGCCAACCTTTAAAAAATGATCTATTTACGTAGGTATATACATATTATTACGCCTATTTCCCGCAGAGTTAGCACTTTTAAATTATAAGGATTTCCAAGGCTAACATCTAGTCTATCTATACAAAATTTAGGAGCTGTGCTCTTGTGGGTGCAGTCCCTTCCAGGTGTTTCTATCTTTCTCTAGCTTTTTCACATCCTGATACGACACGGCTCCCACTTTTCTTTTAATTGCTCTACAAAACTTCTTCTTAGTCTAACTCTTCCCCGTCTTCCCGCTATCTTTCCTTTCATAATGTTTTTCATTAAGTGGTCGTGTCGTATTAAATGTATCTACATTTCCCCTCTTCTTTTCCCAAAGCTCTTTCCTACATCTAGTATCAAACCTATAAATAATTTTATCATCAATTTCTTACTTTGTATGTGACGAGTTTTGCAAGTAATCATTTTTCCTTCCCATAACAAATTGCAATGAAACAGTAATAACTAAGAATGAAATACTTCACAAGTTTTAATTGATTTGCAGTCGACTTTCTGTTGTAAACATTGAATTAGATAGACGTGTTGTTAACCTAGCTTTGAGCTTTCAACGTAAACTTATTAATGATGCGAAATTGTCTTGATTATAGAAAATGCGTATAATTTCTTATTAAATCTAACACCTTATTGCTGCATCAGTGTTGATATTTAGAAGTATATAATAATAGGAGATATCACGGCCATAGGTCAGGTATGTTATAATCTGAACTCATGTGTAAAAATATTGTCGAAATTAAACTTTCAGTTTAATAAATGATTTGTGTAACAAACACAAAGAATTTGGAATCGCGCGCGGTCGAGGCAATTTTTTTAATCTATGAACAAACATAACTCATACATACATACATATAATCACGTCTTTATCCCATACGGGGTAGACAGAGCCTAGAGCCATAAGACCTTAGGCCACGTTTAGCATAATGGTAGTTGAAACAGGAAATCAATAGTGATGGGTTGCTAGCAGCATCGACTATGTCATGATTTCCCTATTCGGCGATTCCCTCAGACGAATTTTACGGCTTGCGCGGGAAGAGAAGCAGCTGGTACATTCTATGTTTTTCTTTTTCTCCCAGACCAGCATGGAAGAAGAAACAAACATATCTCACTGAAAACAAAGGTCTCGTGAAAGGTGTGAAAAGTAACAAACAGACACACTTTTCTATTTATAATATTAGTACGGTAGAACAGATTTTTTTTATGGACCAAATGAAGAATTTAATTGTTGCATTGCGGCATGCAGATCGATATGAAGCCTATTTTCATTTTAAGTATGTGTGTAAATTTAACCAATAATGATCATTATACGAAGTTTTGTTTGGTTGGCATTTTGTTTATTTTATATATTATCTATGATTGTAATATTCTCATTGTATATTTTGACTTATGCAATAAAGAATTATTGTCTTGTAAAATTTTTTGTTTAAAACTGTGTTGTCATTTGCTACAGCTTTTTTCATCAACGAACCTTTATTTTATTGCTGAAGCAACTCCGGGCTTAGCGTTTATAACAACACGATCTCACTGGGTGGCATTATAATGAATAAAGTAATTATTTTGTGTCGGAATTTGCACATAAAGGGCGAAATGATGTCATTAAATATTTTATAGAGGTCAAATCTATAAACACAAATTAAAGATAAATTGATAGACCATAAAAGTGTAAAGTAGCAAATCATACAATTCTATGAATTGTTACTTTAAGAACAATAAGATTTTAGCATTTAATTCACCCACGAAAGAACAATTTTCACTTAGTGACAAAATCCCAACCATTGGGTCATTTAATTACATATAATATAATATTGTTTGAATTTATAATAATCTAGGCTTTATTATTGTTTATTGGTTAACTTATCAAATAAAATTACAATAATGTTCCCTTTATAATATAATAATAATAAAAATATAAATGATTTATCTTTAAAGAAGATTTTATAACATGTGTTATGGGATACTAACTCAACGTAATATTTTATATAACAAATATATGATCAATGTTTTGTTTATATATCACATTATTTGCTATAAAATAAATACTACCTACAATCCAGTTAAATTTGAAAAAAAATAATTTTCTCACTACGACATGGCGCATGTTGCCATCTGACCGGGGAGATCGTCAAGTATATGAACTTGCCACATTTAGGTATAGAAAATCAGCACCCCATTTTTAACACTAAAAAAGATATTTTCAAGGACACCATAACTGATACATAAGTCCCTGATAACCATGCTAATAAAAAGCAAACTTCAACCAAACATGGTACGCCGTCTACGGTTCACATATCCAAGAAAGTCAATTTATATCACTGATATGCCGTAAATATCGTAGCAGAATCTGATGCGGACGCCATTGATACTGATAAACTTGGTGATAATGAAGAAGAAAAACAATATGCGAAATACTAGGAAAATCTAATGATGTTTAATGAATGTCGTAGAACGGGACGTGATGCATAAAAAGGTATATCTATGTTGTCAAATGGGTAATTACTTACTGAGCAGGGTATAGTTTAAATAAGGTTAATGAGCACAGTTTTAAATAATTTTTTTGAACATCATTTAATTTTTTGTATACCATTTAGTAGGAAAACAGACATACGGCTTGTTAGGAAGTTGAAGAGATGGGACGAACAAAACTAATTAATCTTTACTAATATTATATGAGGAAAGATTTGATTGTTTGTTTGTCATTTGGAACACCACACTATTCCCGAGTGACATAGGCTATGTGTGTTCCACGGGTGAAGCCGGGGTGGACTGCTAGTAATTTATGATAAGAAAATAAAATAACTATGTACAAAAAAATCAAATATCGATTGTAAAGGGATAGGCTGTGACTGATCCTTTTAACACAAAATAACTATAATTCCATATAGCCATTGTGACTCGACAAGAAGAAGAATGGGATAGGAATATATTACTAGAGAATTATTTGATAGGAAACTCCATGAAATGAAAAAGAACAAAGATGATATTACACTGTATCATTGTACACACTTAGTTCAGTATATAAAGAGTATCGTTTTTGTTTATGTAGCCTCGCTTATTATGTCAGTGTTTTAATCCGAGCAACCAGTTAAAATCCGCCATTTCCCGTGAAATGTTTATTATACGCGCAAATAAGGATCAGCACATTCAACACAAATATTCTGCTCTAAATGTATCATTAGCGTTTCTTGGTATTACTTTTACTCGTTATACAGAGAAAGTCTTTTCTCCAAACGTATTAAACGATACAAGATAATCTTTCGCATCCTTAACTGAATCAAATAAACCCAACGTATTTAACTCAACATTAATTTTACTTAGGCCTTCGGAGCATGTAATCGTTCATTAACTTTCTATTTATGCGATTTTGGGGTCAGCACTAAGTCTACACCTTTCTATGACTACCTGTCCTGCCATAAGGTCGTGATACCACGCCTGCGTTCAACCTATTCCCTGTCTTTATCAAGTAAAGTGTGGCATTGGATAAACACCCACTAATATTAAGCGCGAAAGTTTGTATCAGGCTCTAAATGGTTGCTTGATTATTATCTGCATTTATTGACGACTGATTATTAAATATTTCTTTATTTTCAAAATTAATTTAAAATTGTTCATAATAGTTAAGTGTGATCTTTGTAATTGATGCTTTGGATTAACACGTAGGATACTTTATATCGGAAAGTACGCGATTACCATATGTTTGGTCAAAAAATGGCTTCATATAGTAGATTACGCTGCTATATATGATAAATCGCGGGTAACACCGCCGGGTGCAGCTAGTAATAAATAAAAACTGATAAAACATTCAACAGATGCAAGCCTTCAAGGGAATCACAGAACATTGTTAGCTTTACCTCAGTACACATCAACGGAGAATTGAATAAAGGGAACTAAAAGCATAGTAAATATAGGAAACAAATTAGTATACCGTTTGGGTCAGGTTTTGGTTTGCTTAGGTTTGATTTCTTGCTTTGTTTTAGTCCACCTGTTAGCGTGGTCATCGCAATTGGAAAAAATCGATGGGAAACAGGTTTCAATCCTGATAGTCTAAGCAGTAAGATGCCTTTTTTTATATATAAAGAATTAAATATGTAAAGAATCAAATTTGGTTTTGGAATTTGATTGAGAAATTGACGTTGTTGTAGCAGAGTTTTTGTAGCAAACACAATCAATAAATTATATGGAAATGATAATAAATTCTAAATATTTAGTTTACAAGAATTTCTTTTTTGCATAGCTTTGCAGTTAAAACACTATAGTAATAACTTCTACAATTTTTTTAAAGGTGATAATAATAAAAAACCTTATATCTTGTATATTATCTGCAAGATCTTGCTAATTCGAATTTTGATTTTAAACCTTGGGTATTCTAGCAGGAGTGCCATTGCTATGACTATGTTAAGGAATTTTTATTCTGTGTCTTGTAGTTAGTCTCACAAAGTTGCATGCGTAAATTTAAATATTGCATGTTTTAGTTTTGCAGTCTGATAATTTACATTTTTCTTACATTAGTTTACCAAATTGGGACAAATTTATAATCTTTTTGATTATTTTTAATTTGATTATCTAAAGATTATTTTACAAAGTTTATATTTGTATTTATAAGTTTATCTGTAACGCTAGACTTTATATTATCAGGAGTATCATTGACTGATAGTATATGTTACCTGCAAATTACGTGACAATTTTCATCATTTAGCGCCGACACCAATATCTTGATTACATTTGTTCAACGATAAAGTTCATTGAACTCTGACTATGATCGATGGAATGTTAAAAGGAGATGGCTCTTTTTATTTTTATATGGCGTACTTCCGATGCAATCTAGTTAAAGTCAATGATGCAAGTACTTACGTGCAACTATGATAGTCAGGTCCGTTATCTGGCTATTGCACCGAGAACTTAATGGTATTCTGAGTGTGTTTTGAAAATATCATTCTCCAATCGATGGTGTAAATAAGATACAGTACAATACAACTGATGATAATGGCAAACTAATTATCAGATTGAACGAAAATATTAAAAACTTTTGAGACAATACAAGTCCTTAAAATCGTATAGTCGATTGATCAATCAATTATTGTTAGGAACGTGTACAAAAAAGGTTTAAAACAGATAAAGGCGGTGTCAACAATGCATTGGCCTTTGTAGTCGATCAGTAGACCACACGGGTCGGCACGCCGCAACTCTGTTTACGGATTAGTGAAGGGTTTACTCTAAAACTACAAAAGGAGATATGGACTGTGAAATTCTGTGTACCAGAGATAAGGGTTTCTACTGGAAACTGGCAAAAGGTAGGTGTTAACAAGAACATCTTTGAAGAGACATTGTACCTGTTCTACTTACCCTTCTCGCATTCTATGATTTTTTTTGACACCGGCTCTACTCCCCCTTATTTCATCATAATTTTGCATGAGTCCCACTTTTTACCATCTAGAAGGATTGAGTATGTACTTACTTAAAGAATTCTTCATATGAATAACTAATTAGTCTTTTTTTGCTAGTCTGTGCTTCTAAGTATTACGACATTTTTATTAACGCAATCGATAGCTACTGTGTTAGGATTTTGTGAGGAATATCTTAGTTACCTTACTATCCTCCATTGGCGCTTTACGGCTCCAGCGGTGCTTTACGGGTTTAGAAAATAAAAAATTATTGCTATAGCATTTGAAATATCTCAAAGTAGAGGCACTGATGCTATTTTAAGTCTTGTTTTTACATAGTTATTACTGATTACTAATTAATAAATCAGTTAACAATATTGATTTGACACGCAGTATGTTTTAAAGCTAGTCTGTCTCTATGTTTAGTACCAGAAGCATCTAAACTGATATTAACTATTCGACAATTACACACAAAACCAGATATGGTGTTATTATTTAACCGTAAAATTTCCTTTTTAACTAATTCTACTTTCCAACTTTAAGTAGCTTAATTCTGACCATTATATTCTTCCGCCGAGACTTTTTACTTACAATACTTACCATCGAGCTATCTAAAAGCTCACAGTGAAAGCTTATTTGAGCCGTTTATCCATGGATGATTCTGTAATGATGGGCAATTTACCTACTTAGAATTTCTTGATGGTTAAATACATTACAACTTTTATTGGGCAAACTACTCTTGTACATGGAGTTTTATTGTCGTTTATAAATGCATTTAATTGTCTTATTCCTGTAATTTTGATAAATTTATGACTCGTTTTTATTAAGTTTGGTATTTATTACTTTAAACCTGTACATCAAGATACATTGATTTATTTTAAATACTTTATTCTAATCGTTTCGATTCTACAAGATTTTTGACTTATATAAATTTATAATAAAAAAAACAAATCCAACGTCTAGTTCTATCTTTGTCTATTGCCTGAGGCTACTCATAACACTAATATGTATATAATATTTTATCAAAGCGTTTCCCTTTAACCAGATCTCTGAAGCCAAAGGCCTTGCTAAGATCCATAGCAAATTTATATACTTCCATGTGAAAAATATTAACTAAGATTTGATATTATTCTTATTGCCGATCGTTATTAATCAAATGATGTGGCTGGTTTCCTACAGATTGTGCGATACGTGCCGACTTATTTATTTTCTTCTGATGTAACTCTTGTCATATGTGTATATCTATATCATATATGCTCTTTAGTTCTCTCTTACGTCATAATAAGATCATTCATTGGTTTTATTCTCAGGCACCATTCATCTTTATTGAAAATAACATTGTCAAAATTCAAGAAATATTTATCGACAATGTAGAATTAGGAAATGCGTCATGGGCTAGGATGCGATGAACGTTGACACGAAATTGTTCATTTCCGTTGTTAAAAATTATTGCTACAAAAGATGGCGCTATATCATTAAGCAATTTAATATTGATTTAAATTCAGGAAGCATCATTATGCTAATTTATTTTTTTGCATGTCAATACTGGCAACCTTGTGCCGAACTTGTTTTATTTATCGGAGTGACGACTCACGACTGGCGTCTATTTATTATCAATTAATTTTGATTTAGGCTCGTTATTAGTAAAAAATCGTCATATATTTATATGTATAGTGGGCCAAAAAGAAATGTATACCATTTTACTTTTTAACTTACACTTAGGTAGTGACCTTTTATTGTGGCCCAACAGACACTAACATCGCTATTTTTATTTATAAAACTAGCAGCTTGTGCATTTGCTCTGTTTTTTATTTGTACTACTTAAATATGCTAAACCGCTTTAAATACGTTAAACCGCTGGACCGATTTTGATGAAATTTGATCTGGACCTAGTAAAAGATCAGGAGTCAATCATATACTATTTTTGGTGCAATACAACCGACAGCTAGTGATTTTACATTTGTAAACAGTCAACGAGAAAATAATAGCAATCCCACATACTTCAACAATACAACATACCTACGTTACTGTCAGAAAAAGTGTTAATAAGACATTCAAAAAGATTTTCAAAACAACATTCACAAAGTTCTCATGGATGTGTTTAATTAATGCCATTTAGAAACACCACTATCAATATTTTTTGCTTCAATATCCGAAGCATTTAAACATCTCATATTCAAATCAAACCAGCATATTGACACGACAAAACCAGACAAACAACTCGTCATCTTGATGATCATCAGGTCGAAGTCAATTACATATTAACAGTCCACGAGTCTACTTTCATAATTTCTGGTCCATGTGCATTAGTTGCTAATATTTTTTTTATTAGTGTATTTTCTCTCGCGATGTTTAGGGATCAGTTGAAGAATGGTCAAAACAAAATAGGTAGTTATTTTATGCTTTCACGTAAAGCACGTTTTTAGGCGTCACATTTGACTGTTCAACAGGATGAAGATAATTTATTTTTGGATCCCGGTGCCAAAAGAAGGGTATTTTACTAGTAGTTTCATGTGCATTTCATTTATGTTTATATACTCAGCTTCTATATATATAATACAAGGTGTCGGTCAGGGTGAGTTTAATAGGTTTTCCCGCGGTTTTCCCTCATTTCAATGTCATTAATGTAAATGCGCCTAAAAGATCTCACTTCAAAGAAATAAAATGATAAAAATATATCAAGTATAGTCTGACAGTCAAAGAATTTAATATCATGAGGTTATGTTTGAATGCTTACAATAAAAAAATGCTGTAGAGCCCGCGCGCGATTTTCTTATTCTATGTTTGAATAGCAACAAACCAAATCACCTCAACATTGACATTTTGATCATGTCAATTATTTCTGACATTGACACATCAAGTACACGCTGCATAATACGTGATTAATTAATTTTAAACCAGAATTTTATTAAGTTTATAGTAAACATATTTTTTATATTATTCATATTAGTTTGCTATGTTTCAGAAATAAAAAGATTGGTGACCTCTAAGCTAGTTTTAATTAGTTGATTTCAGCCTAAAAATAAGTAATAATGTTTTATTTCTGACTAGCTGTTCCCCGCGGCTTCGCCCCACGTGGGACTGGTTTATATCGCGCCCAAAAGTAACCTATGTTTGACCTCAGGTCGTTAACTACATCCCTACCAAATTTCATTACAATTGGTCCAGCAGTTAAGCCGTGAAGAGGGACAGACAGACAGACTTTCGCATTTATAATATTAGTATGGAAGTATGGATTATTCAATTAAAAAGATCTATTAAAATCCAAAGTCCAAACCAAGACCCACGCGAGCGAAGCCGCGGGCAACAGCTAGTAAATAATTTCAGCAAACTAATGAGTCTGTTTCTTACAGACAGCGTGGGTGATCCAGGAGGCTGGACTAAATGAGTCAGTAGGACAGGATATGCAATGAGTAATTTACTCCCACTATCATGTGTCAAAAATTTTAGACATAACCTTGTGAAATATAGTGAAATTCGGTTCTTAATCACCAATTTTAAGTCATGGCTAATCCTCTTCAAATATATTAATAAATATATTCATATCATCACACCTGTTTTCCGTATGGGTAGGCAGGGACTAGAGATTTCCTTTGCCTACGATCCTTACATATCTACCTTCTTCGCTTCCTCCACACTCATCACTCTCGTCATACACGCTCGTCGATTTTGGTTACTCCTAATGCCTCCCTTTTTCAAACGGTCCGCGATCATATATATTTATTAAGGAAAACTCATATAGTTCAAAAATGGGCAGAGAAGAGAACTTTATAATGATTACATTAGGTATATTCGATCAAAAAATTTGGAATCGCGCGCGAGGTAATTTCTTTAATCTATTTTTGTATATTCGATAAATTATTATATACCTATTCGGGCATATTATTACAATGGCTTATGTCATATGACTGTAATTTATTCCAAAAGTTCTCCACATCAAATTTGCATGAATCCGTAAAATCATGCAATGTGTAGAAACTGCTTTCAATATAGGTACCTAAAAATATATTTAAATAAATAAAAAGTTGTTATTGGATTTTGTTGTGGGAGACGTTTCGTATCAGGTTAAGAAATTACTGCTATCGAAAGATAGATAGACTTGAGAGTTTTCTACCTACATGAGCAAAGCTACCTTAAATTTTAGATAGTGAAAAAATAATTGATTAATAAATTGTTCTAATTTCAAAACATAAAATTTTTACATTTTTGTTGAATAATGATAAAATATCAAATTTCACAATGACGAAATTTAATATTTAATAATTAATAATAATTTCCCTGAAAAGTTCTTGTGATATCACTACATAGTATAAAACAAAGTTGCTTTCTCTGTCCCTAGGTCCCTTTGTAAGCTTAAATCTTTAAAACTGCGCAACGGATTTTGATGCGGTTTTCTTAATAAATAGAGTGATTCAAGAGGAAGGTTTTTATGCTCATGCAAAGCCGGGTCGGGTCGCTAGTTATATATACTACTTATGTCTGTAAAAATATATCACAACATATCTCAATTGTTTCAATGTGGAATGTGCTTTATAAGGGAATCTATATTCTCTACCACATCATTGTAGTTCACAAAAACTAATAACAGAGACTGTCCTTATGTTTATATAGGTATTCGCTATGAGGAATAATATATACGATACTAGCTGTTCCCCGCGGCTTCGCCCCGCGTGGGGCTTGGTTATATCGCGCCCAAAAGTAGCCTATGTTTGACCTCAGGTCTTTAACTACATCCCTACCAAATTTCATCACAATCGGTCCAGCAGTTTAGCCGTGAAGAGGTGACAGACAGACAGACAGGCAGACAGACAGACAGACTTTCGCATTTATAATATTAGTATGGATATATTACTTCTAAAACTAATAATAAAGAGCTATCGGACACGAGTTCAGGCTTCTTTTTTATTTTATGAAACACCGAAACGTGTGTTAATATTTGTTTTGTATATATAATAGTACTAGCTGTTCCCCGCGGCTCCGCCTGCGTGGGAATCGGTTATATCGCGCCCAAAAGTAGCCTATGTTTGACCTCAGGCCGTTAGCTACATCCCTACCAAATTTCATCACAATCGGTCCAGCAGTTTAGCCGTGAAGAGGTGACAGACAGACAGACAGACAGACAGACTTTCGCATTTATAATATTAGTATGGATACAGATGATAAGCAATATTTACAAAGACATGGATACAGACCAAAGGACTTTTTTATATACATATAGACGATCTAAGTAAACAGGTCTTCGAATCACAATAAAATGCAAAATTATAGGGTAACTACACCTCTTACTGGCCTCACTCTAATTAGGGTCTAGCTATATTGTATTTGTCATTTTGTTTTCAAATATTATATTATTATTGCGGTACGATATTAAATGGTTATATTTGTTTTGTACTCGTATCTGGTATCTATGATTATTATTCATAATGATAAGATATTTGTACAAAAATATTTTAACACAATAAAAAACTTATATTCAAATGGTAAAATAAAATTCCTAAAATCACTATATTTTCACATAATTCTAAATTATATGTACCTACATGTTTATTTTTCAGTGAACAAATTTGAAATAAGTAATTAAAAAATTTATAAATTAAAGGGTAGCAGTATCTTTTACTGCCACTATACTATTTATAGACCAGCTCTTTATTATGTATGTCAATCATTGTTTTTGTAATTTATTACATATGTTTTACTTTTGCAGTGTGTAATAGACGTCATTACTTCATTCTTTATCAGTACCAAGCGGTATGAAATTTCCCCACAGGACTATCGAAGACAAGTTATAAATGCTTCATAATAATAACATTGACTATTAATAGATTTCTTGTTTGTGTATTCCGATGTAAACATGTATCATTTTAATATAATTTCAATTTGATATATTTGTTGCATTGAGTACATTTTATCTTAACCTCACCTGAAAAGCTGAGACTTGGTTTCGCATCAGCTGAGTCACCATCGAAACACTCCAATTTTTTCGAATTCATTTTCCAACACTGTGCCTGGCAAGTTTTGGAACAAACTCCTTTTTTGTGTTAACACAGAAGGTCACATCCACTTGTCTCTACATACACTGCACAGAGTATAATAACCAATTATATTGTATCAACTATCACAAAAAGCACTGGCATCAAACGTTTCTTATTTTCACTTGATTAAAAAGTTAATAAATGTCCCTGTTCTGTCAAAGTTTACTGTAGTAACTTTGAATTTGAATATAGAACGTTAACGGTAATGACGTTCGTATCGACGCGTGCGGCGTACGACGTCTCACCGACGCGAATGACTGACGCCACCGAGAGTCGAGCGTGCAGACATGTGGCTAGATTCAAGCCGGACGGAGTAACCTGCAAGCTGTTAATCTGATTAAACCTTTGCTTAGTATATTTTGTTCTACTATGTGTGTAAATTTTCTACGTTATGCAATGTTTGGATTCAAATTATAGTGGCCAGTATTTTTTTCTAGTATTTTCTAAAATTTCTATTGTAGTACTTGTAGATGATTATCATATAGATATTTACTAGATCTATGATGTCAGAGATATTGATTAAAGAAGTTAAAACATCTAAAAGACAAATATTGCTACTGAGTCTCATAGTCACAATGCAAAACACAAATTATTATTGCGAAAGGGTCGACCCACCCTCTAGAGATCTCATTGTTCAGTTGGTAGGTACGCATGCGTCAAAACTATACTAACAATACATCCCCAAAGACCCAGTGAGTGAACAATGGCCATTAAAGTGTGGGTTCCAATTTAAAATAGGAGTTAATTTTTGACACTGCTCCAACAGGACTAAAAAATAATAATAATGAATTTTGTAAAATATTAACAGCTATCATAAAACTTTATCTGATCAACAAGCATGCTTCCCTAAAAACTGTAGACGATATTCGATATTGAAATAAAAAAGTGGAGAGTTTTGATGCGTCTACGGGACGGTTCCCACACCATCAAATTTTTTACGAGGTCCAAAATGTTCACGGACCTATGATTCTCCGGCCAATTTCGTCCGACGCATCCACCTTGTAATTTTGTAAGCCATTAATCACCTCCGGTGATTCAAGAATGACAATCCAAAGTATAGGCAGTGAAAGTATAATACAGGTATTTGCTGATATATAAGTAATTTCTGTCTCATATTCAACCTTATTCGTCACTGGAATAAGAATTGTTGATACTTTTAATGATTTTGGGGTTTTTTAAATTTGTTTTGTCCTTAAGGTAAATACAAGCCTTATATTGATTTCGCTTGAGAAAAGTGGGATCTGACGGTCAATGGTCAAGTCACTAACATTGAGACGGAAATAAAACATTCAGTAGTTTTCAATGGATTTCCTATTAATGCCAATGAAAACACAGTACACATAGTATCTTTGAATCGCAAACAATCCTTGTTTTGCCTTGAAAATCAAAAGTGAAAATATCTCACAAGAAAACCAATAAAATGGTGAAGTTAACAACCAAAATGCTGTTTTCAATTAATGCATTAGTCTTGTTTATGGCCAATATTGTTGCAGTTGAGAAAACGCTTTCACGCTTTGCTGTTTTATGGTTTCCATTTAGGCGCCGTGTCATAGTGATTTTTTTTATTACCAGTTTCTTCGTCATTATGAAATTTTAATTCGGTAGTAGTTTCAATTTGCATTGCCATCGAGGTTAAATATGTGTTAATACATAATATGACCAGACCACACAAATAAGTAATATCCTTTGGTTATACCAAAGTCATACCTCGAGCATTTATTAATAATGGCCCACTTTCTGTGACAGGTGCAGTATTGTTCGTGTTGTTACAAGCGTAGAGTTAAAATGGACAAATAGCAGGATTTAATAAGCTCACATTTGGGTTAAGTGTATCAAGTTTAAGTGAATTTATTCAGAAAACTAGATCGTAAAAGTGGACATTTTAAAATTTAACGCCCCAAATTTGAGGTTGTCATTATTCGTCATTTGCATAATGATCAATTCTTTTACACAGATTGGGCGGGTTTTCTGTGTTTATAAAATATATTATAGTAGAATATTTGAGTGAACACAATTTAATATGTAAGTGAGAGCGAATTACCTCGATATTAAACTGTTTAATAGCTGTTCAAGGGAATCTTGGATCTGTGTTTTTACTCGTAATTATGTATAAATGTAAGCGGAGGTTGAGCAAGTCATGATAAATGGTAGCACTTTCGAAATTGATGAGAATGCGTATAATTTTCGACCAAAGATATTACGATATTTATGTGTTCTTCTAAATATTTGAAAAAAAAAATGTCTCAGTAATGAAATTTAAATAAAAAGACACAATTATGTTGAGATGAAAAAAAATTTATTCGTCTTAATCTGATTAATTATTCCAGAGACTTGCTGATTCCAACTATAGCGATTCAGGTTAAAGAATGGTATCACTTTAGGCGCCGGTAACATGACCCAGAGTTGAATCACAAAGCCAGCTCATACAAATTATTGCAAAGTTTGTGACAGTAAGAAACTCGGAGATAAAGTCTAGAAAATGATATATAAGTTTAAGGCACAAAAACGATTTTAATTCACTTCAATTTTAAAAACTGTGTTTAAATCGCGATCATTAATATGAATGACCAAAAATGCATACGTACGCTTGTAACTATATAATTTTGTAAAATTAAGAAAAATACAGTATCTTATAATTTTGTATGATCAAACATATATCACGGTTTTAAGAAATCGGTATCTTAATAATTTTAATATTTTGTATTTTTTAACAGAAAGCATGGAGTTTAATTATTTATCACAAAATCTAAACATGTGAAGCAGATTATTTGCGATTATGACGTTCAAAAAGACTTTTGTCATCATCATCAAATTTAAGCTTCCCTATGTCATGTAAAGTAGTAGAAACTATTTCGAGGTCAGTGTCACGGTCACATCAGAGACGTCCATTCCTCGTTTTTCTTCAGACAAGACATCCCTTTATGGAGCCCTATTGAAATTCCGCTCCCGTAGCACCGAGGTGCGGTCCGAACATACCCAGGCGTTCGAACTCCGTGATCCCTGCTCATAAGTTTAAAAAAAGGCTTTGTCCTTTTTTAGAAATTTATGCGGCGGATTTGTGGGAAATAATTCGGTGCAGGTTTATTAAGTTTCGCTTTTGAGTTCATGTTTATTTTATTTAGTTCTGTTTGTTTTTTTTTTAAAGCAATAAAATGTGTGTTGTAGTGTAGTAAATGAATAAGGACATTTGACAAGTATTCTACATTTTAAATTAGACTGGTAAGAAAATCTGACGTTAAGATAAATAATCTGAAAGAAGAATAATAAAATGATCTGGTAAGAACAAGCTAATTCTCCAGTAAACTCTTAAATGCTCAAGGTTTAATATTTTTATTCTAAAATTGTAGTAAAATAATTGTTGAAATTCCTAAACAAATGATCAGCATCCCACCAATCGCTCTCATTTTTATAGCTAAGATTGTGACACGACAAATATGCGATTGGAATGCTAAAATTTAATGGAAAACATAAATCTTAAAAAAGGAGGTTGTGTGTATATTATCTGATCTCAAAAATATAGAGCACATGCGTGAACAGAATCTAAATTACCTTTTTAATCGAAAACTGAACGAATTTGATAATACATATAGTGTTTAAACCTTAAAAGAGCAATTTATTGTTCGATGAAAAATAAGATAGGTATGACGTTAAAAAATACAATTGCTCCGATTATTATTTGACTGTTTTCAATGATGATACTTACCTTACAAGCAGCTACATAAGGTACAAGGTACAACGTCTATGGTAATGATCAAGAAGACAACCTTGGATTTCAACTAATAGTCATTATAACTTTATCAAAAATATTATAATTCATAATTCATTTATTTCGTCCTCGTATATATTTTATGTAACATCCTTAAACCTATGTTAGGTTTAAGGATGTTACATAAAATATATCTTATATATATAAAAGAAAGTCGTGTTAGTTACTTCACTTATAACTCAAGAACGGCTGAACCGATTTAGCTGAAAATTGTCACGGAGGTAGTTTAGAGCCAGGAGAAGGACATAGGGTACCTTTCATCCCGGGAAAAAGCACTGTTCCCGAGGGAAGTACACGCGGGCGAAGCCGCGGGCAAAAGCTAGTTAAAAATACAAATAACATTTCTTCTTGACTGGTACAAGGTAGGTATTATTTGTCATATTTAGTTTTAAAAAAAATTCTTAAATACTATTATTGTGCCAGTGTCGGCAACAACGTCAAAGCGTAAATTTTAAAAAATTTCTTTCGAAAAAAAAAACTATTTACTTCGTCATTTTGTCCTTGATTTACTCAATAGTGGACTACTACCGACACACTACACACTTACCCTTCATACTCAAATGACTGATTGTTCAAAAACAATGAGAAATTTATTTTTCTTGTTCTTCTTGTTTTAATGTAGCATACTTTTGCAATTTTACTATGTTGCTGAGCTTTTGTTCGATGTTACACATGCGGCACCGATTTTATTATTTGCAAGTGCCCAAAGGCTATCTAACCGGTATGTACTCGTACTTACTACATCTTCACTCTATACCCACATCACATTATCCTATCTACCTAGGTTAGCTGAAAGAAATTACTTTCATTTTTGAATTGAAATCGACAAGTCCACGTTTGTTCAATTTGTTTTTATATATTTAACTTTTTTGTTAAATGCAACTATGATATTTCCCTGAAACGTGGTCCCTTACCACGGGCCTTATAAGAAAGCTCAAAGTTGCCCAAAAAGCCATGCAAAATGCAGAGTGTTTTACCCTGCGAGACTGAATCAGACATGAGGAGATTCGTAGTAGAAAAAAGGAATGGCAGTGGGCGGGGCACATAGCGCGATAAACCGATGGCCGATGGGGCAGAAAGGTTCTCGAATGGCGACCACGCACCTACAAGCACAGAATCAGACAACCACCGACCAGATAGTCAGATGACCTGAAGAAGGTCACAGGCAGACGCTGGATGCAGGACAGCTTCCAGCCGGTCATTTTGGAAATCCTTGGGGGAGGCCTATAACCAGTAGTGCACAGGCTGCGGCTGAAATGATAATGATATTATTTTCTTTTATGAGGTATTTGGCTTTCGTAAAAAGATTTTATGTATATACTTAATATGTATGTATGTCAATTTGTGGCACTTGGAGGGTGAATGGCGAGGAGACAAAAATAGGTAAAAAAACTTTTTAAGTTAAACGGTTTTATGTTAAACATACATTGCAATGTTTAAGATAAATGTACTAAAAACCAAAAAATAATAAAATAGATACAGTCGTGGGAATTATAAACATATGCATAGACTAGACTAAAATAAAACCGTGGGGCACGTCAACTGTCTACAATCGTTGATTAAAATGTTTGTTTTGTAATGTTACACTATTATTAGGTAGTTGTTCAACCGACAACGATGGACGTGTGATAAGTAGGGCTAGAATGTGGAAACAAGCTAGCAAGCTCGATTATAAGCGAGTTTTAGGGTTTCATAGTGGTGAGCGAGTAGTACTTTTATCATATGTTTTGTCGATTAAAGACAAACTACGAGCAGTGAAACGATTCCTCGCCAGCCAGCAGTGTGAATGTCCAACGATAAACTAGTTGAAACATCTCTTTTATTTACAGTGTATAACTATTGGAATTTCCATGAGCAAGAAAATAGTAAGTTATTTCCTCACCGTCTGCGGGCCAACTGCCTAACGACGAATTAAACGATTCTTCTATCGCACATTAAGTCGATAATTTGTAGACAATTGACGTGCCCCACGGTTTTATTTTAGTCTAGTCTATGCATATGTTTATAATTCCCACGACTGTATCTATTTTATTATTTTTTGGTGTTTAGTACATTTATCTTAAACATTGCAATGCATGTTTAACATAAAACCGTTTAACTTAAAAAGTTTTTTTACCTATTTTTATTTTCTAGTTTTTAGTTTTTATTTCGCGTTCTGTTTAATTCATTTAGTGCTTCATTATTGCCAGGTTTCTTGCCCGTTAGTTTATTGCATATCATTTTTATCCACGCTAATGCCATACAGTTCTCGGCGCGTTTTAACCTTTCACCTTAACTTGGGTGGTGTACCGCTAACAACGTATCATTTTAGCCACCCTAACGCCACACAGTCCTCAACACGATACAAAATCTTGACTTGGGTGGTGGATTCAGGCTGGATTAATCAGATACCTAAATTACAGATTCAATTTCTAAATTTAAATCTTATTATTATACGCCATTTAGTGGCTGCGCCCATCTTAAATATTGAGGTTGTATAGTGCACTGTATTCTTCTTGTCAAGCCCTTTTATTTGATACCCATATTGGTGGGATTGATAAAAAATTGTTATCAGCCATTTGGTAGCGGCGGCCATCTTAGATTTCAATTTTGCATACCAAATTGTATTCTACTTGTTGAGACCTTTCATTTGATACCCATGTTGATGGGATTGATAAAACCTAAGTTATCCGCCATTTTGTAGAGGCCGCCATCTTGGATTTTAATTTTATCTAGTACATTGTATTCTACTGGTTGAGCCCTTTCATTTGATACCCATATTAATGGGATTAATAAAACATAAATTATCCGCCATTTTGTAGCGGCGGCCATCTTGAATTTATAATGATAATGAATAAACATAATTGTATTGTCACCAAAATCCAAAGTGTATACAAAATTTCAAATTAATCGGTTGACAGGAAGAGGGTGAAATTTGAATTACTAAATTTGACCCAAGAATAGATAAAAAAAAAACAAACGGGGTGAGCTAAATAAAACCGTTTAAAAACCACGGATGTGCTGGAGTGACGACCTAAAAAAGTTTGAGAGCAAATGGCTGGATGCGAAGGGAGGTTTAGAAGGAGATGGGTGAAGTCTTTGCCCAGCAGTGGAACAACATAGGTTAATATAAACATAGGTATTTTATTGTATTCAAAATAAATACTAATATTATTATTTATGATTGATGAATAATCAACCTTAAACACCGTCATTGATGACGCAAAATATGTCAAATATTGCTATAGCATTTCGAGGTTATTTATAAAAATACTACTTAAACGGTTTAAATTAATCAAAAACCCATTACTGGCTCTTATCTAGAAGGGTAATTGCCCTGTTGAATTTCAGCTCTTTGCGCAATTTCAAGTATTAATCTTACTTAAGTTGAGCACTTAGCTGAGTAACTGAGCTACTTAATAAAAAATGTTATATTTTTTATTGTCGTGATAGAGGTAGTGTTACTAGTGTTGCCGAACTATCGATTGTTTTAATCGAAAAAGGCTTATCGATAGTGTTGATAGCAGTTTTCGAGGACAACTATTGATAAAGAACAATACTATTGATAGCATTGCTTCGCAATATGACGAATATAAACTATCGATACTATCGTTACTATCGATAGTTATATTCTCAATCTATGGATAGTCTATCTAAAACCTATCGAACGGTATCGAACTAACACAAAGTGTACACTTTTGGGTTTTATTAAGTGTGCCATAAGTTACGACCGAGAGCCAAAGATTAAAATCTTTGAAAATCATAATTTTAGAAGATGTTTTTTTAAGATGATACCTCGGTGAACACTAGCGCATTATTGCTTAAAACGGCCACTTTTAGCAGTTTTGCAATTAGTAACTATAATTTAATAATTGATTATGATTAAAATTAAATTCAGATCCAGAACCATAATTACAGCAGAGGGTTTTTTGATAACTTGTGTTTTCTGTGAGTAATGATTTTTAAATGACGGTGGCGCTAGTGTTCACCGAGGTATCACCTTAAATACAAAGCTTAATTGTTATAATGATAATATTATTAAAGTAACTTTTGGTAGCATAAAAATTTCTTTAGCATTTAAACAATTGTAAGTTTCATAACTTACAACTTGAATGTCTGATATGAATGATAAGTCAGTGCTCAACATAATCAGTTTGTGTGATTTAAAAGATCACTCGACTAATAATATGTATGAATTATAACAGTTTATTGAAGAAAGTGTAAAATATCTAGATAAGATAGCTTATTTTGTTCTTTTTCTTGTTAATAGGTGGCGCTACAAGCTTATTTATACACAAATTTTGACGAAAATAGAGTTTAAATGATAAAAAAAACGTTTTTTTTAGTATCACAATCCTACCGAAAACTAATTTAGTGCTTTATTTAATAAGTTATCAGATTAAGATTCATAGTGCCTGAAGTGATCGATAGATGGCGTTAATATGACTGTCTAAATATGGGAAGAGCTCTATAAGTACACTTAAAAACGGCTCGTGTCTTTGTATGGCGGTTGAATATTTTATTAGTATAGTTTTCTTAATCTGTGATATTAGACTATCTAACTTAATGCGAATGGTCCTAAACTAGACACTTTCTAGAACTTTCGTCGCAGACACTATAAATAATAGGCGTTCTCACGAGGGCTTATTTAAATAAACGTATCAACTTTCCAGTATGTGAGACATTCCCTCTTAATTTCCAAACTAGTAGGGGCAGGGTTGTTTAATAAGGACCGTTGACTCATGTTTTCTCTAAGTATAGTAACATACAAGTGTTGGTAGCTAGATTTATACAGGTTTGTTCGATAAGTTATATTTTACTATAGTTTTTAAATAATGCCTTACTTATGTCAGCGCCCGGTAACATCACGTGACAGATATCTCCCCACTACAGGTAAACCCCTCTTGGCAGTAGTAGTGTCGGGGTGAGTATGAGTGTAACGCTCTCTTCTCCTTGGGTTCGCCAAGCGGTGCAGACGTGTATTGTGCTCTAGTGATTTAACATGGCCTTTATCATTACTTGATATTGATATGATATTGCTGTTGATAAATTTTAATATGTGTTCAAATGTAACTGTAGATTAACATAGTTAGGCACGGACGAGGGATTGGTACGCTTCAGGCTGGATCCCAGTGATAGGGGCGGGGTTGGTGCTCCTATCTTTACCGTGATTAGTGCCAAAGCTTAGACACGAATGGGTAATTCGGTCGTAGCTAATACTTACTTATTAAGTGTTGAATTCCGTGCTTTGGAAGACTCGTTGAGCCGCTGGCTTATGGTTTTAACGCTGATACCTTAAGACAGCCTGAAAAATATGTCAATGCCACGTACGTTTGTTCTGGATTCCTTGTAAAAAGGTGGACCGATGGCAATCATTCAATTGTTATAACCAGTGTCATCACATCACCATGATAAAAGCAGATCTAGGATTCTGAAGCGTGAGCTGATGATTTAACCAGGAAACACGCTCGGATAAAGAAAACCTACTCGTTCAAAACTAAGTACTATCAATATTAAACTGCCTAACAAGCATTGCGAATTCGATCTTACATCCACGTCTTAAGGGGGTTAAGTTGATATGATGACTGTACTGAATCATTTGCACCTATTAAGATAGCTATGTCTAGTTTCTACCTCTTTACGCATTAAACATCGTGATGAATCGTGATCATGAGAAAATTTATAAGTGGGTTTCTAAGTTTTTATGTTATGTGCCACATATAGGTGTGGCAAGGAATGCAAGAAAATTATCCCCCGCGATGGGGCAGAACCACACAATAATTTATTGTGTGGACTTTTCTTCCTGTAGGTTATTATTTATTATTCTTAAACTTATTTTGGTCTAAGACTAGCGACCCGCCCCGACTTTGCATGGGCATAAAAACCTTCCTCGTGAATCACTGAATCTATTAAAAAAACGCATTAAAATCCGTTGCGTAGTTTTAAAGATTTAAGCATAGGTACAAAGGGACAGAGAATTCCTTTAATAGGACCTGAGCCCTTCGTAGGGCTGGCATATGGAGCGGCAATTACAGCTGTCAAAGAAAATGTCGAGAGGAGACAAAAGGCGGAATGGAATACACTGAGTGGACTCGCACGCTCGAAGGCGACGATTGGTGCCAATGGTACCTGGTGGCATAGGAAGGTCTGTAGGTATAACAGAACACAGACAAGAACAATAATAGGAGCTCTGACCGGACATTTTGAAAACCGCAGTCACCTCTTTAAACTGAAACTTGTCGAAAGCCCCGAATGTAGGGCATGTGCAAAAGCAGAGGAGTCCATGAGCCACATTTTGTGTTGCTGTGACTCACTGGCCAGCAAGCGAATGGACCTCTTTGGAGCAGCGTACCCTGACCTGGAGGACTATAGGCACTTCGCACCAGGTGATGTTCTGAAGCTCATACAGTCCTTCTTCAGAGATCCCTGTGTGGGTTAGTAAGGGATGGGGTAAGTACAAAAGGACCCAAAGGTTCGACGTGCTTCCTTTAATTTAGGACCCATATTTAAGATAAGATAAGGGACAGAGAAAGCGACTTTGTTTTATACTATGTAGTGATGATGTTGTGATAGTGAAGTACAATCATAAATGGAAAATACAATTGAGACATTGTATAGCCGCCAGAAATAAATTACCTGATACAATTGAACGAATTAAATTAGCAAAAAATTAAAGCCTCCTTCCTATATTGCTTTCACATTACTAATCAATCAATTTATGTGTTGTCTGTGTTTTATTCATTTGAAAAAAGTATGGCAAAGTTGAATAAAATAAAATAATTAAATTTTGTCTGGTCGTGTCAGTGTGTGTTCAAAAAAAAAAACATCTGGTTGTTCTGTTTCAATATTGTTATTTTATTGAATTTCGAAGCTTTAATTAGGAAAATGACATAATAAAATTATATATATACTACATAATCAACGAGTACCTATTTTCTACGTCATATATTCAAAAAATAGCAGTCTGGGCCCACAATTTCGTGATTCCAGTAACTGTGTTTTCTACATCGATATGTTTTTGTTTCATAACAAATCATCATCATCATAAATTTAAGAGCTATGCACTTGTCGGTGGAGTTCCTTCCATTTTTGTGTATCTTAAGCAAGTTCCTTTATTTCTTGATACGACACGACGTATAACAAATGGTTAATAAATTTAACTTATGGAGTAACACTTTCGCTAACAGTAACGTCGCTCGACGTAGATAATAATTAACTCTTATTGTTACCTCGTTTACTGTCGGCGAAAGGGTTAACTAGGACTATTTTTAAACAGTGGTCCGGCTGTCCTAATAGCTTTTTTAATAAAAGTTACAGATTATCCGTTCTGTACGTGTTCGTGAACACTCTCCAGTGTAAAAAAATATTTTCTGAATTACTAGTTTGGGCCTTAGATTGGTCGGATTAAAAGTCTATGTGTGAGGCCTCTGTCCAGCAGTGGACCTTGATATAATGAAGTATATTATTACAACAAAACAAAGAAGCTTGGTCTGACTGTATATAAGGTGCAGTATACAATAATGCATTGCGTTGCGCAAGATAAAGTATTCAGTATAATAAAATAAATTGCTGTTACCGTGAAAGATAGAATGACGCATTGTTTCAATACTAGGTGAGACCGGTAAGGTTGTAGATACACGATGGATGTACAATAAGATGGGAATATTAACAAGAAAGACAAAACAAAAATGTTCTGTGTGGCGTCCGTCTTAAATAAGAATACGAAATAAAATATTTGTTTCTCACGAATATTACATAAGATCCTATCTACTGTAAAAAAAAACTTACTTGCACTATAAAATCTGTAAATTGTTATGGTTAAAAATAGTAAATTTGGTTTGGGTTCCAAATCATATACATACTTTGCTTGTGATAGATATCTGCGTATACAAAAAAGTTTAAGTTTAAGATTTCTGTCAATACAGTCGCAAATGGTCCAGTTCTCAGAATTATGTATTTTCAAACTAGCCAATTCTCAGAATGACTTATAGTTAAATGAGCAATTTTTAGACAGGTAATAGTTTGTAGAAGAAAGAGCAAATTATTATCGTTAATTTACCAGTATTTTTTTTAAGAAGTTACAAGAAGCTAGAAAAAAGAACAGTTTTGTACATACCGAGAAATAGGAAAAGTCACATTGTCATAGTGTAACCTATGCCTTACTGTGATCTATGGGCGACGTTTTATGAATGTATGAAACATGAACTGACTGCATCTTATAGATGTTTATTGTGACAAGTTAGAACAATAAATAAAAAAGTTACGTTATAAAATGCATATTATTTTTTAATTTTTCTTGTAAAATCATCTATGCGTCATCCGTTAGGATTTATACCGACTCTCCTGACACCTATATTTTTTTCAAAAATCTTTTCTCTTCTTGTATCTATAGCTACCATTAAATTCTTGTCTACGTTTCTCTTTTTTTCCATCCAGCTTATGCTATCCATGCATACACCTCCAACACTACATTTCGAACGCTTCAAAGACCAGAGTTTGTTTAAGACGAGGCCTTGGTGAACACTAGCGCCACCATCAAATAAAAATAATTATTCACCAAAGTTATCAAGTCATCAAAATTAAAAGTGGCCGTTTTAAGCAATATTGCAATTTGTAACTATAGAGAACTATAATTTAATATGTTTAAAATTAACTTCAGATCCAGTACCTTAATTACATAACACGGATTTTTGATTAGATCTGTTTTCAGTGAATAATTATTTTTAAATGATGGTGGCGCTAGTGTTCACCTTAACACAATTTACACTTAAAATGCCCGTTTACTCATATTATTAATCTGCAGTTTAGACGGTTGTTTAATGTTGGTGTACTTGGATCAAAACGTTCTCTATCCTGGACTCGTTAATCCCGTATTCTTTTATATTTATCACTACATAGTATAAAAAGACGCTTTCTCTGTCCCTATGCACCTTTGTATGCTTAAATCTTTAAAACTACGAAACGGATTTTGATGCGGTTTTTTTTAATAGATAGAGTAATTCAAGAGGAAGGTTTTTATGCTTATGCGAAGCCGGGGCGGGTCGCTAGTTTTCTATATTTATTAAAAATATAAATAACGTGAAATGTCAGCACATTTCTTGATAGCCACCCATAAAGCAGGATAGCATGCACCAGATGCGATGCACCGAGGAAGCTTTAAGTAAATATTTACACTTTTTACAAAACTTCCGTAATGAAAGCTCGGTACTGACAATGACTAAAATAGATTAGATTTGGCTTATATCATACAATTCGTTAAATAAATATACTATTTTTAACCGACTTCAAAAAAAGAAGGTTCTCAATTAATTGGAATGTTTTTTTTTATCATTACAGTTCTGGCAAGGCAGCTCTCTTGTTTTAAACTATTAAGTAAGCAAACAGTATACGGCCCATCTGATAGGAAGTGGTTACCGGAGCCTATGAGACGCTTGCAACACCAGAAGCATTGCGATGTAACTTGGTACGTGTTCAAGTTATCTTTATTTACGCCATTGGGCCACGGATTTCGCAAAATTATAATCACAGAATATAGTTTTGTGCAACTTTGACAGAACTGTAACTAATTTAATTTCAATTTTATTACAAGTAAGTATAAATCAATTGATAAAGTCATCAACCGACTATGTCCTTAACAAAAACTCTAGACCATTCGTTTAAGGCAACGACAAACACAAATTATAAGACCTACAGATATGAAATTTCATACGCAAAGTACGTGCTTTCTTTCATCTTCCAATGACAGCGTTTCGAGATAAATACAAGTTTAGTTTTGAAATTAGAATTTTAGAACTACCAATCCACATATATTTATTATGAAAGATTTCGATTAGCCATTCGTCGTAAAAATTAACAATTTTAACTATATAGTAACTTTTACCTATTTAATTTATTACTAATTTTATTTAAATCAATTTCATTAAGATTCTTATACCCTCAATTCTTCAAAGAATCAAGGATTTGGACAGTTACTTTTGTACCTTAATATTCTGTGGAACGACAACGGCAAAAAACATGAATAGTGATTTTTCATGAAATAGATTTCACTTTAACAAAGAACTCGAATCATCTACCACGCAAAAAAAGCAAAAAAAAGTACACAAAGCAAAATTATAGCAGTATAGTACCTCTCTCCTCTCTAGGACCTTATTTTATCTATTTGGGGTCTTCCAGGACCTCTATAATTTAAGGCATTTTTTCTTTAACTTTTAGTACCTAACAAAATATAAGCGAATAAAAACCATTCATTTATTCAAAAGGATCTATCCATACCATGGATATTTTGCACAGCAGATGAGAAATTGAGATAAAACTAGCGGGTGTTCGATTAGCTGTAAATCGGGGGAATTTATCAACTGCTTTCTGCAATACTTCGTACTTAAGATATAGTGGAGAAACCAAGGGATTCCTTGTAATCTTAAATAACTAATGCTTACTGCTTTACGCGTGTGAAATAAGCACTTTCGCAGGTATAACTACCATCAATATTATGGAGGAGCTACATTGCCTAGCGGGGCGCGCAGCGAGTGCGGTACTATGTTTGGATTGGTCGCCATTACTGTCATTTCTATCTTGAGCTCCTCTATTCTTCGGAAGGTACGTTAAGCCATTGCTTGTTAACGACAGATGACATTTGTTAAATGCCTTTAGGCAGTCTGAAAAATCTAACAATGTTAGCCATTAACACACCCGGATCAATGTTCCTATTGGTCTGGTTTCCATCTAAAAAGGTTTACGGAGGTCAGATGGCAGTCACTCTATTGTAATAACCCTTACGTAGTTAAAACCGTACCCTGGACTCTGTCTGAAACGTAAGCTAAAAATGCAACCGGGAAAAATACGCTAGAGCGAAGAAGAACTAACATTAATTCAGTCACTGTGTTTTTTGGATTCCTTTTTAAAGATGGAGTTTATCATATCCTTTCCTATTCGTGTGGGTTTTAAGACCAGAGATATTACATCCATATCCAGGAAAAAATCTTTCTTCAATATTCTTGAACCAATCCTTAAACTTCTTTAGGTGATGGTTTTCACCAGCAATCATTGTCTCCAGATAACCAGGTTAACATAACTTAATATTATTAACAGGTTATTTTTCCTGCAGTTTCTCATGTTTAAGCTACAGAAGCAGTAAGCCTACTCCAAATAATTTTGTCCTTTCAAGCAACACGCTTGGGTGTTGTGGATTCGTCAGTAGTTCATGAAGTACAAGCAGCGGCACTAAAATAATTTTGCTGTGATGACACACCAAAAGGTCTAATCGTATAGCGTTATTACTATGGGCAGATGTCTGGTTCATACCATTGTTATCTTCATTATATGGAACACCAAGAAATGGACTAAGAACTACTAAATATAGATTCTGTATTCTCGCCTAAAAACAGCAAAAAATGCTAGACATATTCATTGACGCGGCTACCGCGCAACCCGACATGTATTTTCTCTGCTTGAGTATAACAATGAAAACAGGTTGCGCCGTCCCTTTTATAGCAAACAATTTACTTATTAGAAGAGATGGAAAACGAGGCCTTAAAACGCTGCTTATCTGAATATAAATTTATACTAATACATTAAAGCCGAATAGTTTGATAGTTTTAACGCCTTTGCCTCTGGGGCTATTAATTGGTTGGATTTGAAAAAATGCACTTGTCCCATTTCTTTGGGAAGGTTAACCTACAAGTACAAACACTCTAAAACTTTTTAAATTTGCCCTAAAATTGCAATCGCTGACAGTAATGGTGTAATTTGATAATTATATTCGAAACAGCATACTTATGAAATTATGAATGAATTTGAATTTAAATTTCAACACAACTTAACCCCAGTGATAAAGTAACAAACCGAAGATGTTTTAAAGCACATTATATGCATAAATTTAAAAAATACGCAAAATTACTACTATGCTTCGGAACCAATACTTACAACATACAATTATATATAGTAATTTACTTCGATCAACAAACGATAATCTTCATCAATGAAAGACATCAGCAAATAAAGTCACTTCTTATCTAAATGTTTTCCGGACTACATCCTCAGCTAATTGCTTTGGAACTGGATTTAATACATGGCCATGGTCAATATTTATTTGTTTGTGTAAATCGGTCAGATTGGAAAACTCTAAGGTAGGCCTGAGTAGGATATTCAGAAATAGGACGTCTTGTGGCTGAAATGAAAATGATGATTCACATTGTATGGTCAATTATTAGTGATGGTATCAATCTCTTAGCAAATATTTAGTAACATTTTAGCACGCCTTCGCCCAGTTTTTGCGTCCAGCCGATGAGTCATCGAGTCAACGCTCCCAGCCAACCGTCTCATGGGCTTTTTGCTTCAAAAACTTTTTTAAGCCTTTATCGGACTGCGATAACTTCTGTCTTATGTTTGAATTAATCGGCATTTCATGGCGTCACTTTGTCTGCGCGATTATCGAATTTGATCTAAAAATCTTTATGACATAATTTCTTATTTTTGGTTGTATCCGCAGCAGTGTTAAGGTTCCATTGCATTGTTCATCTATGAGGTGTAATTGGGGACTTAAAATCTGGGTTAGGTTTCTGGTCAGATTCAGTTTGTAACCCATCCATATGGGGGGGGGTCACTAATATCTTAGCTCGGCTGTATTTACATGCTTGCCTGATAGCCATTTGTAGTATTTAAAAAAAAAAGAAATCTCTGTCTGCCCCTTTGTCACATCATCTGCGGGAAGATTGCAATGATCTGATCATGGTGCTAAATATAGCAGCATCTGACATCTTAAATCCATTATCCTTTTTTTAAAGGGAAACTAGACGAAAAGGATCATGCTTACTTAACATCTACGTTTCAAGTAATTTATGTGTATGTTACTATAATATGTTCTAAAAATTAAGCATCTTGAATTTTTGTAGGTACTAAATTTTTTTTGTTATTCTTCTAAATCTCTATCGATAATAGCAATTTTACCGGAGCTTTCGTAAGCAGGCGTTAGACTTGGCCACTTCATAAACATCTCGATATTAATTTATACCCGTGCGAAGTCGGGCCAGATTGCTAGTTTGTAATTACAACGTTAAGTTTTACCACTAGAAAGTATGGACCACTAAGGGATAAGTAACAACAGCACTTTGCTCTATATTGTTTCCGCTCATAACAGTCCTTACTTTCTAAGTTTATGGCCTTATAGGCGTGGTTGGTCCAATAAGACATTATTTTAGGACGATAATTTCTATTGCTTATAAGCCATGTGGTGTGATGACCACTCCCTTACACTTAGATATTAAAAAAGAGACTTGCAGATGAACCGAATTTCAATTTGTTTGAATGGTACAAACAATTTGAAGGGAACAAACTTTGATGTTATTTTATCTGGTGATAGATAGATTTACCTAAAACGGCATTCCCCTACAGAACCCTAAAAAGACGTGAAAGAGCATGCTCATAAAGACATGATGATGAAGAATACATATCTCGAACAATACACTAGACCCAAAGAACGTTAAAACTATAATCTCAAAACAAAAATATCATCACACCTTAATCCGTCAGCCTTAAAACTGATCGTTTCATTTGAAAACCTGTCATTAATCACTGTAAAATTAGATATGTAGATAAAATCAAGACTTGTAGTGTGAACCGAAAAAAATGTGTTCAACTTTCTCCCAAAGCAAAAATAGATCGTATTAACTAATGATCCTGTATGAAAAAGTGAGAACATTGACAACTACTTTCGCTTACCATGAGGTATCCGGATAAAGAATGAAACCACTATAGGTATTCAAGCCAGGGTACGCTTTTAATCATGTTCCCGAATTCGACGTTATTTGGATATAATAATAGATAGTGTTTATGGTCGTATGGCCCTAGGCTCTGTCTATCTCGTGTGGGATAAATACGTGATTATATGTGTAGGTATATGTATGTAATAGAGCGATTACTACCTGATTTCAATAACCATTTTTACAGGGAAACCAGACAAATAGGAATATGATCCGGGTGCGTTAGTAGAATAACCGGCAGATTTTTCTGGCATCCTAACCTGAAACAGTGCCATTTAATCATCACTACTATAAAACAAAGTCGCTTTCTCTGTCCCTATGTCCCTTTGTATGCTTAAATGTTTAAAACTACGCAACGGATTTTGATGCGGGTTTTTTTAATAGATAGAGTGATTCAAGAGTAAGATTTTTATGTCCATGCGAAGCCGGGGCTGGTCGCTAGTCTTACCGTAAAAAATGTAGACAGAAGCCGAATTTAGCATTGATTCATTGTAAAATAATTTTTATTTTTGGTACAGTAAAGTTCAATTCGTAGTATTTGTTTTTGAAAGTTTTTAATGGTTTTTATTTAAAGTGAGTCCGTTGCAGATAAAACAAGTAATTTCTTCAAGAGGGCGTGTGAGATCGATCGCTTCGCTTAATCAATGATTTTTGAAACTGCGACGCTAAATTAATAAGTGTTCGGCAAATTCAGAACTGGATTCAAAACTGATGTGTATATTTTATTAACCTATATTCTTGAAGTCTGTGGAGATATTAATAATTAATTTATTTCAATTCTTCTTCCATTAAATTTTAAAAACATAAAAAAAAATTGTCTCTTCCTGTAGGAACTTTTATACGAGTAGCTTAATACGCACTATCATAATGATCACCTATTTTATTGCTATCGAGCTACTGAAGTTCTCGGGATTGAAGTATGTATGCAATAAATATCAATACAGCTCACTATAAAAGTAGCTTAACAAGGTATATGTAAGAAGTACTCGAAGTGGCATGAAAAATCAGTGAAGCTAGTGATTTATTGCTTGCCCCAGTAAAAATATTAATACCGTAATAAGATAAGACACAAAAAGTCTGGTCTGATCTGACAAAAACAGGAGAATTGCGAAATAATAAGGCGCCGTATCCGAAGGAAATGTTAATGCGCGAGCGCAAGGCATTGAGACGTGTTCGTGTCACGCGGGCGACTATTCTGAAGTCACTCGAATTTGGTAATATCAGTATTGCAAGTATCCTGATTTAATTTTAGTTGAGGTTTTTGCTTAGATATTCCGTGTGGATGTCACCTGGCGAATCAAAAAAATTACACTGAAACTTTTGTCCTATTCTTATTTATGCACAGTTACGCAGGTAGTTAGATTCTCAATAGCGTAACCCCAAAAACGTTCGATGAGGCTACTTTTCCCCCTTTTTAATTGAAAATTCCTTCAAAACTGTAATGACTACATTATTTAAATTTTAGTCTAAAAAAAGTGTTTTGAATGAGTAGGTATAAAAGATGACATATATTTTTCGCATAGAATTGCGAGTGATCTACATATTAAAATCAAACAATATGGAAAATACTGAGCTTAGTAGGTAACGATTTTATGAAAAGCTATAATGCATATAGGTACCGGCGGCGGCTTGAATTCGGTTGAAAAAATTGAAACACTGGAACAATAAAATTATATATCAACATCATCGAAACTATTGAAAATTTCGAGTGGTTTTAAAATAGTCCCCGCGTTTGCATGCGGTCAACCGCGCTTAATGCATTCAGAGTCTTGTAAAAGTCATCATTGGATTGGATTGAGAATAAATTGCTCTGCGGGTTTTTCTATAGCCATTTATGTGGCTTCCAGCTTTTTAATGGTAAAAATATTAAGTGAAATTTGAAGAGATTTAATTTAAACATTTATAGTGAATATATCGATGTATATGTGCTGATATGCAAATGACTTATTACGTAATATATTTTGTCCAATCACCGATCTGGGATACAAGGCTGCCAAACTTAAATGGAATTGGGCGGGTCATGTCTGCCGAAAGAAAAGCAACCGTTGGGCTCTAGTTGCCACTAAATGGCACCCGGAGGGTGAATGGCGAAGGAGGGGAAGACCACAGATGCGCTGGAGTGACGACCTGAGAAGGTTCGAGAGCAAGTGGCTGGATGTAGCGGAACAGGGAGAGGTTTGGAAGGAGATGGGGACACCTTTGAACAGCAGTGGGGCAATATAGGTTAATAAAAAAAAAATGTCCAGAAAAAATTTACATATCTATATGGTAAAAACAATGGTTTAGTAGAATAATTGCGGCTAAATTAATGATGAATGGTTTTATTGAGTCGTAGGTAGAGTGTTCTTTAAAGTTTTCAATATTATATGATTTATATTGTCATATCAGTCCTAGATTACAAGTTTTAAACCGATTATATTAGAGTTTCATCATCAAACTACCGTAAATTTAAATATTACTTACCTAATCTAATCAACATTATTGTCGTTGCCAATTTTACCTATTGAGGGAAGTGGCTATGTAGGTACCTATGTAGTCTCTTTTCTTCTTCCAAATCTCAGTAAGAATAAATTTAACTTACCTTGATTCCAAGCCGACGTGATATTCTCGTGGTAGAAGTACTCATTTTCTTCCTCATCAGACCACAGCACGCCTTCAATACTCGACGTTATACCTTGCCCCTCAGGACCCTCAACTAAGGACCGCCTCGACAACTGATCATAACTAGGAGGCCTTGATAAGGAATAGCCAGAAATAGCTGAAAACCCTGAGATATCAACAAGTGATGATCTAAAGTTCTTTACACTTCGACTATCTATAGGTCTGTAGTACCTAAGCCTTGTGTCCTCAGATTTGACAGAACGTAATGACCTACAGTCGTAATTAGGGTCGTCTATGGAAGAAATATCATTTAAAGATACTTTGAAGTTATTTGAAGAAATGTCACCTAAAGGGACTTCGCAAGAGCGCCTTTTCATGCATGTTTTTTGAGAAGGGGCTTCCCCTGTAGCCTGCATTTGGCGGCTTACACCAGCACTTTGAAGAAATTCGTTGGAGCTATACATTTTTTTTTAAACTAAGCTAGTTTTAGGAACTTTATTTTTGACTAAGTTTGGAATTTTATCGAGTTTGGTCGCGTGTCGTTCTTCATCTGAAACAAAAGAGAATTATTTTATCAAATTAAAACTGCGGACATATATATATTCTGTGAATGCTGTGAGGCAGTTTATTAAAATCCTTAGGTAAGTACTGTGAGTAAATTATTACGTAAGTATTCAAAATCTGTGAGATAATAATAAAATGATTAATGTGTACACTACACATCGCCATCTAGAGTCGAAACGATGAACTTGTGAAACAACGAAAGCAGAGAGAGAGCACAGCACACCTAAAGTTACATCCTGCTTGTTCATGTAGTCAACACATTTTTATAAATAGTTAGTTCAGAACTTAACAGATGGCGTAGTTTATATTTTAACTTTTACTAAAAAGATGTAAGAAAGTAGAAAATGTAGAACTGTTTTATTGGCTCGATAAAAATCAACTTAATTAAGATATTAATTTTCTCGGCTTTTAAAAACCAAAAATAAATACAAAAATATACACAACATTTTCGTTTCGGTGCTATATTATCACAGTTAGACACAAGAATATTTCTTTATTTATGAGTGGGTTGTAGGCCCGGGGCCAAATTTGAATAAATAAATTAGTCTTAAATAATTATATATATTTTTTTCTTTATAATTGATTCTATGTGTGTTTGTGTTGTTAGACATTATGAATAACACATAGGTAGATATAATATAGCTGCTTATTCGCCCTAAGAATCAGCATAGCTATCCAGATGTGAGGAAACGCTGCACAGCCACTGTGCTACCATGTTTCACGGGATAGAGCATAATGTTTTAGAATTTTTGTTTTTATGAACTTTTCTTTAGTTACCACTTAAATTTGTAAATATAGTAGGCACCTTTACCCCTATTATGAGATTTTTTAAACTAAACTCAGACACTAGTGACTGCGTTAGTAACTTTGTATGACAAACCTGCACAGCGCCACTGGTGGATAGGAAGGCAACTAAGAAATTCCATACAAAATCCTAACGCAGTCACTATCTTTATTTAAACGCATCTAGATAAGTTTATAAAAATCGCATACTAGGTACTAGTGTCGGAGGCCAAGATTCTTTGGGTCGGTGAGACATCGCAGCAGTAAGTAATATTAGTTGTTGTTTCCAAAATAATATCAATTTAATTTCATATGTGTAACCACAAAAATACTGCTTGTATCTGCGTATTTAATCAGACAAGTCAAATAGTCGTTTGAGCCAAAGCTTACCAACCTAAATAGTTGTTTACATGAAATTGTCGGGAACAAACAACTACTAATGATAATTACTGTTGCAGTAACAGTAGATAATATATTAATTACAGAGTTGAATTTAAATAGTTTTTGGATAAGTTGTAAAAAAACACATTTAATTTATATGTTAATTCATGTACTTACACTCAAAAACAAGCATAGAAACCTTAAACTTAGAAAATTTGGTACAAGAGCGCTTTTTATATTTTTTTAACCGACTTCAAAAAAAAGGAGGAGGTTCTCAATTCGTCGGAATGTTTTTTTTTTATGTATGTTACCGGATTACTCGAAGACGGCTGGACCGAATTGAAAAAATTTTTTTTAGTTCGAGTGGGTATACTTTCCCATTGGTCCCATATTCAGCAGGTCAGGATCTGATGATGGGATCATGGAGAAATCGAGGGAACTCTTCAAGTTTTGTATTGGGCATGGGTATTTTTTTGATATATTTCATGTTAGTAAGGTTAGACGTAGGTGAGACAATGCTGGAAAATTTAACCCACTTTCAAAAATGCGAGGTATTTACAACTTTTTGATTGCAATATATCTTGCTCGATTACTCGAAGGCCACTGAATCGATTTGTAAAATTATTTTTTGTTAGAAAGGGTATACTTTCTAGATGGTTCCATAGTCATCAGATCAGGATCTGATGATGGAATCATGGAGTTATCGAGGGAACTCTTCAAGTTTTATTGCGATTTGGGTAGTTTTTGATATATTCCATGTCAATAAGGTGAGACGATGCTGATGACGTTTACCCGACTTTCCAAAATGCAAAGTGTACAACTTTTTAGTTGTAAGGCATTGCGTATTCAAAACTAAAAAGTATAAAATAATTGTTTTTGCCCAAAAAACGAAACCGACTTCAATTTCTCAACTAAAAAGGATGAAATAATTAATACAACAATGTATTAATTATTTCATCCTTTTTAGTTGAGAAATTGAAGTCGGTTTCGTTTTTTAGGTACAACACTGTATATAACAATACAACAATGTATTAATTATTTCATCCTTTTTAGTTGAGAAATTGAAGTCGGTTTCGTTTTTTAGGCAAAAACAATTATAGTTACATACCTTTTTAATTAAGTACTTTTGCGTTACCTTCTTTTTTCCATACGAATATTATAAATGTGAAAATCTGTTTGTATGCCTGTCTGTTACGCTTTCACTGCTAAAACCCTCAACTGATTTTGATAAGATTTGGAATGGATATGGGGGTTATATATAGGCTACTTTTTTGGAACAATATAACCGAGTACCTCGTCGGTGAAGCCGCAGGCAACAGCTAGTTGTAGAAGTACCTATATAAAATACAAAACAATTTATATTATTATTTTGTCTATTCATTCAAAACTTGCAAAGGAGCAATGTCTAGAACTGTAACAAGTTATTAATAATTTAACTTATATTTCACGCTATGCTTGGGACAAAATAAGTGTTATTTGAAACAAGGAATCTCATTACAGCGAAAAACACATTTTTCTCAGATCTCCGAGGGCCCAGAGGCGTGGATTTCTAAATAAAAAAGATACATAGCCAATAAAAAATGTACAAGTAATTTTCTTGCACGCCACAGCACAATAGCTTAGGGTGGTTACACAATGGGTTATTTTAGTAACGTTGAACACGAGCTTTTCATACTATTACATTTGGTAGTCAAGCAAATTACCTGCGAAAAAACGGTACGCGGTCACCATAGCCAACGAGTATTTACGCTGTTGATAGGTACCATCATCATCATTTTGTGTAGGTGTCACCGTTAATCAACCACGCACACCATAGTCAGCGCCCGGTAACATAAAGTGACAGGTATCAGGTATCTCCCTACCACAGGTAAACCCGTCTTGAGTGGGAGTATCAGTTTCAGTGTGTAACGCTCTCTTCTGCTTGTCAAATAAGCTATGAATTTAAATTTAAGATGGCTGATTTTGCTTGGCTTTAACGGAATTACTGCAATAGTGAAACAGCTATTAAATTATGATGATAATATTATGACTATAAGTGAATTTAGCCTTAGCCTATTATATATTTCTGTGTCTTAGTCGACACGAAATTTTTCAATCCTTACTACTCCGCGCTATCTCTAGGCAGCTTGGCATTTGGCCGGCAAAACCTATTAGGAGAGAGGTCTATTCTTAAGACGAGACCTTGGTGCACACTAGCGCCACCATCAACCAAAAATCATTATTCACTGAAAACACAAGTTATCAAAAGTCCCTGTTATGTAATGTATATAGTTACAAATTGCAATATTGCTTAAAACGGCCACTTTTAGCAGTTTTGTAATTTGTACTAAATAAACTATAATTTATTAATTTAATATGTTAAAAATTAACTTCAGATCCAGAACCTTAATTAACATAACACGGATTTTTGATAACTTGCGTTTTCAGTGAATAATGATTTTTAAATGATGGTGGCGCTAGTGTTCACCGAGGTATCACCTTAAGCCATAAAAGCCAAGTGTGTATCGACCATAACTCTCTTGTTATAGAACGAATGCCCCGGAGCTATTTCATTTCCTGCGATCCTTTTCGGATTTGTGACTTTTTTTGTACGCACTGTCTCATCGACTTGCCATTGGCATTTTAATTTCCTGTAGGCCAATGCTGTTATCATCATTGGTAAAACAATGAAATAGTTCTATAATTGGATTCGGTATTCGTTAATCCCAAAGAATCCTTATTTCCTGGTTGCATTGGGCCATATTGCTTTGCAGTTTTCTGTGCAAATAGTGGTTATTATTTTCGATAAGGTGACACAAGAGCATTGTCTATATTTCATAGATATGTTATAAACAGATAAATCTATGCTATATTTACGATAATTTAAGATTTTCCTTTTATGGCTGTCAGTCTTAAAGAAAGTAAGCATGATAAGTTTAAACATAGTTCTTTAATATAAAGGTAATTTTAAAAATGAGACCGCAAGAAATAGCTAGTTAGTATTTATACTTATGATCATCGATAGGTACCTATCCAATCCATACTATCCATACTATGCATACTTCCATACTAATATTATAAATGCGAAAGTCTGTCTGTCTGTAACCTCTTCACGGCTAAACTGCTTGACCGATTGTGATGAAATTTGGTAGGGATGTAGTCAACGACCTGAGGTCAAACAAAGGCTACTTTTGGGCGCGATATAACCGAGTCCCACGCGGGGCGGAGCCGCGGGGAACAGCTAGTATATTATAAAAGTAGCTACCTGTTCCTCTATTGAGACACACGAGTGTATTACAATAACCGCTTACTTACTACCAGATGAATTTTAAGCTCGTTTGACTGGCCCATGTTACATATAAGTATACATATAAGTAAAAAATGTATTTACATTTTTTACTTATATATATAAATCTAATATATAAAATACCCGTGTCACAATGTTAGTTACCTTACTCCTCTGAAACAGCTTTACTAATTTTTACCAAATTTGTATGCGTATTCAGTAGGTTTGTGAATCGGCTACTCTCTATTTTTCATACCTCTAAATGATTCACGCTTAAATAACCTAGAAATAATTTATAATGCAAAACAACGTTTGCGGGGTCAGCTAGTATTTTTATAAATTGAACAACCATTACTCATTTATTTTAATCTGTAAAAGCCTTTTTGGTACAGTTGTTAATTTAATTTTGATAAATATGTAATAATCTCGTTTCAATATATTATGAAACAAGAAAGGTTTAATTTTAGCTACGAGAAAATTGTTAATAACCCGTAAAGTTAAATATATAAAATCTTTGAACGACCTCCCATCAACCCAACATGAAGTTTAACTACAACTTAGTTGTGAGGTGTAGCTAGTGGGACCATATTTTAATTGAAAAAATTGGGAATATTTTTATCATCCCTTCTATTCGAAATGTTCAACTTTGCTGCCCCAAAAGTGCGACCAAAGTAAGTCTTTTCCGATAGGGTTTTTTAGCGGGCAATAATGAGTTTCAAATTTGGAACAAAACATTACGGTCATGCCGAGTGCACATATTATGAAAAATGAAACACTGGCTGGTAAGAATAAACGCAATCATCGGATGAATTAAAATATTATTAATTTTCAGTTATGTATTTCATTTAAATTTGGTTCTGTACGTGTTTTGTTTTTTCTCATAGAGCGAGATGAAAAGTAGAGTGTATCATTCGGCTAAAAAAAAACATGAAAAAAGCTTGTATATAGATAAACATGACCCAGGCGAATCAGAAAAAGATCATTTTTCATATTGACCTGACCGGGGATCCAACCCGAGACCTTCTTAGTAGCTGTCAAGCATGTTAACCATTACGTCACGGAGGTCAACTATATAAAATATCTAGGTATAATTATAATGGCTACGAAAATAAATCTGCGTAAAACAGTTTTGTATTATTTATTACACGATTGAATTTCTGATGTTTCACTTTTAAATAAAAGTAAATATAAAAGGTTATTTCACACTAATATTATAAAGGCGAAAGTTTGTGATTCTGTATGTTTGTTACCCTGTCACAAGAAAACGGCTAAACGGATTTGGCTGAAAATTGGAGTTGAGATTGCTAGACCCTGGAAGAATATTTTGACTATATTTTATCCCGGAATTCTCACAGGAGTGGAGCCCCACCCAACAGCTAGTATATATAAAAATATACAAAAATATGGTGTTCCTAGGCGCAAGCTAGACGTATTACTGCAAGCTCGAAAACTCAGGACTAAAGTGTCCATCATTTTGCTTCGTTAAGGTGATTAACTAAGCTGGCGATGTGCAGATTTATGCATTTATGCAGCTAAAATGTTGCATGCGGTTATTAAGATCTGCATTTTAATATTTAATGATAAAATATAACTTTTTAAGCAAGAACATCTTACTAACTTAAACTGCCTCAGTGGACCAGTGGTTAAGGCGTTTGCAGAGACCCGGAGGTTGAGAGTTTCGCATGGAAAACATACTTTGTTTGGTTGTTTCCAGTTTGGTTAGGACATTGCCATTGCAGGCTTGAATCACCTGATTGTCTGATAATATGATTCCTTGCTTTGGAAGGCACGTTATACCGTTGGTCCCGGCTGACGTCTGTTTGGCGGTTTTGAAGAACTGTGAAACCAGTGTGTGCGGCTATGGTCGATTGACCGTGTCATAAAATGATGATAAGTCACATAAATACAAAAATAGTATGTCGGCTGTGGATACTCTTAGCAGAGGGGGTTGCTTGCCAGTGGCCACTCCCGGTGAGTTTAAGGCTCCTCCTTCGGTTTAACTAGTGCCACTTCCCAAAAAAAAGTCTCTGTAAGTCAGCTTATCAAAAATCCTCGCGCAACTTTTTTGCTAGTATCCTTAACCTACATTAGAACCTGAAAGTCATTGAAATACTATCCGCTTTAGAAACCTTAACAAAAATTGTCAAAAGTTTAGTAATTTTTAAAAGGGAAACCAAAGCGGATCGTATTTCATGAATACTAGTAGAAAGTCGTGCGAGGATGTCTGATAAGCTTACTTACAGAAAGAGATTTTTTTTTTGGGAAGTGAGGCCGTAGAAACAGCTTTAATGGTCTAAAGATTTTGATTCATAATAACTCTACCAGAAATTCTACACCAAACCAGGTCAGACTGTAGTCAAATCTTTGTCAGAGGACTGTTATTTATTTATTTATAACGTGCTGTTCCTGTTTCTACGTATTTGATCTTGTGTACAAAAGCTGTATTTAGAGATTCTCTACGTTGTTTCAGACCTCTAGCACGGTTGGTACCTAATATGTCAATGTTTCAGACGAAACACAATATTCCATTTAGATATTGGAGTACTCTAATACTAGAGTAAGATTTATCTATCCAAAGGTAGGTATTGATGAGTCAAAATGGTAGGAAACTAGTTTTCCACCCTTGTTGACTAAGCCTTGCTGACTAATTGACTAATATTTTCTTTCTAATGCTATTAAATTTTAGCGGAAAAGCCAGCCACCTTTAGGTATTTATAGTTAGTTAGTGAGCTTGTATAAACGGTGTACATACAACGCTCTCACAAAAAAAATAACTAGAAATTTGCATTAAGTAAATGTATTACAGAAACTAAAATTCTCCTTCTATTTAGATTTACATTTATTACACTGAAGTAAAATTAAATATATAAACCTGAAATAAACTAAATAAATTTTCAGCATTAAATTGATATTGAATCAGACTTGCTTCTCGATTCCTAATAAACAGATAACAGTTTACAGACCCCTGACAATTTGATTCGTAAATTACGAGTGGCAAATCTGTTGACAAACTTTTTTTGTCGTTTCATTAGACAAGGATGTTTTTCGGGCCACAAAATAAAGAAAGAACAGAGATATTTCAAGTTAAGTTTTTAAGAACGTAAGAAAATTGTGGATCTTTAAAATCTTTTAGATATTTTCATTAAAGTTACACAAACTGGTATTAAATACGAATCATAAATTTTATGAAATGGTGTTATAAAATTGTTTTCAACATCTTTAACATTATATTTTTGGGTTCTTAGGTTTTTTTATAATTTTTGCGGTAGGTATAAATTGCATTGGTCAATAATATAAATTATTGTGCTTAAAATAATAATTTTTTTTTATTAATTTTAGGATATCGGAAAAAAGTGATCAGGAGTCCCATTTCAGCGATTTTCCGTTGCCTTATCAACTAGCCCCTGTAAAGCCTAAGATTCGCCTTTCTGGTTTTTCTTCATAATTTTGCACGTTTTTTAGCAACAAGCGTGAATAAATAATTTTTCTCTAAATATTTTTATCCATCTATTAATATGTCCCACTGCTCATCCCTATCCATTAAAACAACGGCCCACTTGTCCAAAAAGTTATCGATATCGTCATCTCTGTGTATTTTTTATTTTATTCACAGATCAACCCGAGAAAATTTATCGTCAAAACTTGTGGTAATTTATGTTCTACAATAAGTCAGGGCGTTGCCCGGAACTTTTCGGTCCTACTTCATTATTTGGTTTGCTTTTAATTTATAGAAGTTTCGAATTTAAACGACTGCTATTGCCAACATACCTGGAAGTTGAAAGGGTTGATTTATACGATACTGAGTTTTTATAGGTATAGGTATAAATATTTTGAATCTATCTAAAATTTAAGAGCTGTGCTCTTGTCGGTGGATTCTCTTTCAGGTGATCTCTTCTGCTAGTCACATCTTGATACGACACGGCTCCCACTTTTTCTTTTAATTATTTTATAAAATTTCTACTTGGTCTACCTCTTCCCCGTCTTCCCTCTATCTTGCCTTACATAAGTTTTTCATAAAGTCGTCGTATGAAATGTTCCCACATTTTCCCTCTTCTGTTCTCAATTTCCTTTATTAAAGCTCTCTCCTATACGTTTTAAAACTTCTTCATTGGTTATTTTATCTTTCCAACTGATTCTCTCCAGCACCACATTTCTGTGTATATGTTGATAATGTGAGTATTTAGAATATTTTTTTTGGTGTCATTAGTTTGGGTATGATCGCAATACGTGCATTCGTTCTTCTCAGTTGAATTCTTAGGCAAGTTGTTTTCGAGTAACACGCCTTCCGTATCGGAAGCCTTGTTACAAGCAAGTTGTAGCCCAATGTGTGATTAAACACGATATCTTGTTGTATTTACTCTTTATTAACAATGACATTTTTTTTAAATCTATAATGCACGTTAAAAAAACAACGTGAATTTTTTTGTCATTTTATGTGGAAAAGATTTGGAATTTATTTTATGTCTTGCCGCCTCCCTGGCGCTAGCCTTAACCTTAAATGTTTTCGTAGGTAAAAGCCTTTACCAGCCAGGTGGACATGAGGATCTGGATATGTTTGTCTGTTAGTTTTCCAACGTCCACGGAAAGAGAAAGTCTCTTAAACCATAAACCAGGTGACCACAGCTGCATCTTTATTGCCTTCTTTTTAGAATTCATACCCAATTTACGCATGTAACATAGCTAATGCTGAATTAGGTATGCAAGAGGTATTAAAATTGTTATTGATAGAAACTAAATCATTTTTATTAAATTTTTTTTCTATTCTAGACAATTCGCTAGTATCGGTAAAAATGCACTTTCCTATAAGCCACAACCTTTCAAAGATAAAAGTTACAAGTCTTTAGGCGGTTACAATTAGTTGGCCAAAACTGCGAGCCATCAAACATTGGGTAGAAGTGGTAAAACTTTATCCTACTCCTTCCAAATGAAATAGAGGGTGATTACCCTCGTTCAGGTCGACAATGATTCGGACACAAAACTTTTAGACAGTTTCCGAATCGACACCTGAATTTACTGACAAATCTGACAAAAAACATTTAAGCTGCTTAGGACAGATAAAAAATGTTATGTGGAATAAGCGTGACTACCGTTCTCTTGTAAATATTTTGCGCCGCACAGTTTTTTGTTTCTCTCAATTTTTTACTGACTTTTTTACTAACAATTCTGACATAATTTTTTAAGCTGCTTAGTAGAGATAAAAAAGTGTTTTAAAGTATCATATGTAAAAGAAGCGTGACAAATGTTCTCTTGTAAATTTTTGCGCCTCAGTTTTTCTGTTTCTCTCAATTGTTGACTGGTGGAGAATTGTTTTAGTTAATTGTATAAGTATTAACATGGATCACTAATAAATGAAGATGATGACTTATAATTTTATAAAAAACTTTTAAAAAAATATATTGCTTATTAATTGATTGTAAAAGTTAATTGTAAAAGTAAATGAAAAGTGTAATTTCGAACACAGTGTACGAATCGTCGGCAACCCTACCAATTGGCCTCCAGAACGCCCGGGGATATGATTGGTTAAGAAACAGGATCCTATCTAAGCTTTTTCGATCCTAGAAGTTAAGGAAAGGTTTTGTAATATATCATCGGAACTTACATGTAGTAAATAGTCACTGAATGTTATCATAATAAAATTGTAACTGACCTTTACATTGACATTTTTGATATAATTATTACATACTATACTTTAAAATAACATACAAATAAATACCAAACGTAATATCAAAAAAATAATAATTAAAAATTAAATTATTACCTAAATAAAAACAAATACGGACAATTTTCCAAGGTGGGTTAACGTCAGTTATTCCCTTGATTGTCTATTGCAATCTTCATAAAAATAAATAAATCGGTATTTTTGTTTCAAGCTTAAAATCATTGCAGTTCAGCCAATAGAACTTCTGTATTATGGCTTATATCGTACTCTGGGTGCCAAACACATGTACCACGAATGAATAGTCCGTGGTCTAATACAAAGTTGTTCAATTGGCTTATTTTTGGGCTGACAAAATAATAATATATAACTATCGACAATAAAAGAAGAAGAAGCATTATGACTTAATTATTAAGAACTAATTTTTTATTTGTTCTTGAAAGCCAACTGTAGACTTTAAATAAATTTCACAAAATCTGTTGAGAAGAATGCAACGTCGAATAGTTTTTAAACAAGTTTGCTTCATTTTCAATATTTCAAGTTCCCGGTTCAAAAGTTACACAAAGAGCGCAGTAAAAATCTCTGTTATTTCAAATTGCAAAAGTTTTTCCATTTAGTTGTTTAAAAAAACGAAATACGGATCAAAGACTTATTTCTATTTCCGAAGCGGGCGCAACTATTACCTAGACTCGTGTTGGTTAGAAGAATAAATAATTTGACAGAAGATTATCTCTGCTCAGGAGATTTAAAGAAACCAAAGGCATTAATTCCATACTGAAGTGTACGCGGGAGAATATGCTTATTGTGCTCTGCACCTTGGGTTCTGTCTGTCTGACTGCCTCTGTGGTCCAGGCCTGTAGACCAAGGGAACGTGGGTTTGATTCCCAATGGGAACATTTTTGTCGTTGGTTTCAGTTTTGCTTGGATATTGCAAGCTTTATTCATCTGATTATCTCATAATATCGTGTAAGACGAGAGTGATGAGTGTGGAAGAAGCGAGAGAGGTATATATAAGGATCGTAGCCAATGGAAATCTCTAGTGTCCTCCGAGAGACAGGCGTGATGATTATAATGTAGTCTGTCCTTGGGAAGGCGTGTTAATCCATTGGTCCTGACTGCCATCTGGTAGTCGTTATAGAACCACGTTAGATATTGAGAGGTATTTCCAAACAACGTTGCTGCCAGGGTTTGCCTGGTCGATTAACCCCACAAGATATCATATTGATGATTTCTGGGATCTAAAAAAGAGTAGGCATGTACACTCCAGCTATTGCTGGCGTTCGTAGACTACGGTAACCACTGTCCATCAGATGAGCTGTGGTAAACAAGAGGAAGTTGTTGTTAGTCTTATAAGTAACTAGCAACCCGCCCCGGCTTCGTATGGGCATAAAAACCTTCCACTTGAATCACTCTATCTATTAAAAAAACCACATCAAAATGCGTTGCGTATTAGTTCTAAAGATTTAAGCATACAAAGGGATATAGGGACAGAGAAAGCGACTTTGTTTTATACTTTGTAGTGTTAGTAATAGCAAAGATAACATTCTGCCATTTGTTTCAATGTGCTTGGAACATGTTGCCTTTATAAAATTCCTTTGCAGAATCGATTTTTGTGTCTGCGCTGGCTCCAATTTGTCATTGGCTGCCAAAGCGACAACATTTCCGTTTCCTTTTGAGGTGTGCGCGAGTTGGTTAAACTAGAAATACGAATGTTTGCTTAAATCCTGTTTATGTGTAAGACTTTGGGTAAATTGATTTTTTTTCTTTGGATAAGAAACTTGGTTGACTTGGCTCATTACAATGATGTAAAGGATGGACTTAAATCTAAAGGCTTTTTTCCTATTCAACCAAGTACACTCACTTTATTTTAGGTATATAATGTAAATTTATTTTAACGGTCTCTCTACCTTTTACGATATGATTGGTAAAGACGACTGCGTTTGGATAAGCAAAGCTCATCATCATAAATTTAAGAGCTAGGCTTTTGCCGGTTGAATTCCTTCCATTTTTGTCTATCTTTAGCAAGTTCCTCTAGTTCTTGATACGACACGACGTTTGATTTCTCTTTTTTTTATTTCATATTACCTTGGTCTACAAGGGAATAGTAATATGAAACAAAAAAATACTGGACCCCTTCTTCAAAGCGAAGCTCATACAGAATAATTTAAAAACGACTTAACGTCATTGTTTGAATGAGACGCAACACGACACTGCTTAAAGAATGAGTAGAATTAAAAACTGCGTGGCATAATTCATAATTAGCTATAAAATATGTGCTAAATCTGATATAACAATAAAACAAATAAAATTTCAACCTACTTAGAATAATCCAGCGGTAAATTCTTAAAAATGGCACGTAAATCTTTTAAGAAAATCGAATGTCTGTAGGGGTACAGCGTGCAAATTACCTACCTATGTCACAAGTTATGAATGAGCTTCATTCTCACTGAATAATAATGAGCCACTTAGCTCGGGAACATCCGCTGGGGTAGTTCATCCCATTCAGACTCGAAAACGGCATTTTTACGTCTATGATGATTGCACTGAAACACACATACATTCATACATATCATTCATATAATCACGTCTTTATCCCATACGGGGTAGAAAGAGCCTAGGGTCATAAGACCTAAGACCACGTTTAGCATGATGGTAGTTGAAATAGGAAATCAATAGTGATGCGTTGCTAGCCGCATCGCCTATGTCATGATTCCCCCATTCGCCGATTCCCTCAACCGACTTTTACAGCTTGCGCGGGAAGAGAAGCGGCTGGTACATTCTATGTTTTTCATTTTCTTTCAGACCAGCATGTAACTATAACACTACCATAATATGCCATTGTGTAAACACATACGCTAACGACTACGCCAGCAATTTTCTAAATTAAAATCTAAAAGTGCCATTTTTACGTTTCTGTCGAGTCAGAGAAACTACATTGTTATTTTATATTATACAGCTTATATTCAATACCCATTATCATCATCATTTCAGTCGCAGACTGTCCAATGCTGGATATAGGGCTCCCCCAAGGATTTCCAGAACGACCGGTTGGAAGCGGCCAGCATCCAGCGCATGCCAGCGACCTTCTTCAGGTCATCTGACCATCTGGTCGGTGGGTATCAGACGCTGCGCTTACCGAAGCGTGCGTTTATTTTTAATATACAATTTCATGTATGTAGTCCAGTATTTATGTATATATACTTCTAATACTCGACTTTTTTTACTTGGGTAAATAAAGAAGTAAAAAACAACTTGATATTGGCAATAATTTCCTTTAAGTTAGATTGCCATATTGTCCATTACCATAACAAAGGAAAAAAAATAACTAGTTCTAGCAAGGTACAACCTACCATTACCTATTAAGATTTTATTATTTGTTTTACGGAGGCTCTTAGTGTGTCGAGACAATGAATCATGGTTTCAAGCTAAGTGCTATTTCTAAGCTGTCGACATCTGTCTTAATATGCTCGGATTTTACAACGTTAAGAATTCATTTTCCTGTTTATCTTAACGACCATGTAAATCCTTAGTAATTTTATTTATTTATTTTATAATTATTTTTATGGAAAATTTACAGCTAATTTTACAATGATAGAACTTACAGTAGAAGTAAATATGGCCAATTACAAGTTCTCACCGGTATAAAGTTACAATAGAACTTAGATACTACTTCTTCATCCCTATGTGTTTTTGGTTACATCTTCAGCTTGCTTACGCTTTAGAGCCCAGGGTACGCTACTAATCATGGTCCTAATTTAGCGGTACTGGTTATTACAATGGAGCGACTGCCGTGTGACTTCCGTAACTCTTTTATACAGAGAAAGCAGACCCACAGGAACACGATCCGTGTGTGTTAGTGGCCAACACTGTCAGATTTTTCAGGCTGCCTAAAGGCATCTGACATATCCTAACGACTGCCATCTACCAATAGCAGCCGTAACCAACGGCTTAACGTGCCTTCCAAAGCACGGAGGAGCTCAAGATAGAAAATGCCACTAATGGCGACCAATTCAAACATGGCCGCGCACTCGCCATCGCCGTCGTTTGACGCGCACTATTTTACGTATCGATTAGAGAGGATGCTTATTATGATTAATATTTATGTATTGATAACATGGTAGAATAAACTTTATCTCAGAGTTAAATGTACTAAACGATGTATTTAAAATACTAATTCTACCTATGTATTCTGTAATCTGTGATAAAAAAACTTGCAAAAAATAAATCTCAGTAAACTGTTTTCATGTCGATACGAAATCAATTTATTTGAAATTAAATGTAATCTAAATAGGTTATTACGAGATTTCCATTTTTTATTAAATTGATTTGGATATTTGAAGAAACATGATATATTTATTGGCGAACTAAATATTTTTTTACGCCTTTTAGTGTTGTCCTAGTTGAATATATAGACTACTAGCTGTTCCCCGCGGCTCCGCCCCGCGTGGGACTCTGTTATATCGCGCTCAAAAGTAGCCTATGTTTGATCTCAGGTCGTTAACTACATCCCTACCAAATTTCATCACAATCGGTCCAGCAGTTTAGCCGTGAAGAGGTGACAGACAGACAGACTTTCGCATTTATAATATTAGTATGGATATTTTTTTAGTACCATTTGTAGGCAAACAGTCATACGACCCACCTGATGGAAAGCGATTGCCGTAGCCTATGAATGCCTGAAACACCAGGGGGGGGGGGGGTGTTGCCGACCATTAATTTTCTTTTGTTGCATTTTATTTGCAGATGATCACTTACGTGTGCGGAAAAACTAAGGGTTATACTATAAAGTTTTTTTTTGTTTTTTTTTTTTAGTAATAAAAACAAAAATGAAACAAAGATAAGAGAACAAAACAAGTTTTTCCTGCCAGGTTTGCCTTAGACTTAGCTTCAAATCTTTACAAAGTTTACCAGCATACACAATCATTAAAGTGTTTTTATCCATTAAATAATATAACAATGAAAAAAGTAAATACGCAGAACACCTACTTTAATCTATATTGACTCATGTCTGAAAATTTTGGAAGATATTATTAAAACTTTTGACGTCAATTACATATTTCGCAACTACCCAAATTTTATCGAAACTTCCCAACAAATATGAGATTTTCCGTGAATATTAGAACCGAGGCACAAAAGAAAATCTTACGTACTTAATCTTGAACATTTTCTTGGAAAACATCCGATATTGACTTTTTTCTTACTGTTTAAGAGATGTTTTGGATTCTTTTTCCGAATGATATAAACGAATTATATTCTGTCGTGTCTTAGTGATAGTTAGTAGAAAGATTTTTATTCGACTAATCGGCTATGTCGAATAAAAACTATTCGAAATCGAATGATAATTATTCGGCTCACCAATTTTGAGTATGTTGTAGATTACTAAAATAGCGCCCAGGGCGAAAATAATTAATCGCATTTTACTGCGAATTAGTTAGAAAAATAGTTTGGTTTCTTTAGCAATTATTTAAATTCCCATGGTACTCGCTATGGTATGGCAATTAAATAAGGGTCTCAAAGACTGGGCGAAGTAGAGAGAAAAAAGCAGGAAAGCGGACCCTGGGCTACGAAGCAGTCTGCTGAGGAAGCAACCGGGAACGTGCTAAGATGGAAGAAAGGTATGTACATACATACCTATAGTCACGTCTTTATCCATACGGGGTAGACAGAGCCTAGGACCATAAGACAGGCCACGTTTAGCATGATGAGTTTAGAAAGGTATGTGCTATGATAAATCTAAAATATCGCTTTTGGCGGGAATCATTTTCGACAGAGGTTTGGAGTGAATGTTTATTTTAGAAAATTGGAAAAGCGGCTTAGTGTGTGCTTTTAATAGGAAATTATTTGTGCTGATAACTGGTGGCGTCTGTCGTGACCACTACTAATTATACTCTGTCGCCGGTGTGATACTTTCATATGAGAAAAGAAATGCCTAAATAATATTTTTGATGCGATTCTACTTCGAATCGTCCAAGGCAATATCATTTTAACTAATAAATTGGTTAAAGTTTCTACATTAAATTTTAAGTTTTTAAATTAGTTTGTTGTAAAAAAGTAAAATAATTTTCCGGAAATGTAAAAAAAAAAATAGAAAATGCCACCTAAGATTGAACCCGGCTCAAAGGTAGCCATCACGCTAGTAATTGAATATATTAATCTGTCAAAATTATGATATAGTCAGCAGAAATATATTCTGACTTCATAGTTTACATTATTTTTCTAGTTTCTAAGTTTAGTTTCTAGTTTGTATATTCTGTGCTTCAGAAGGCACGTTAAGCCGTTGGTCCCGGCTGCCATCTCGTAGTCGTTAAAGGAAACACGTCAGAGGACGAGAGGCGGTTTTGAAGAACTCTGACACCAGGGTCGATTGACCGTGACGCCTACTCGAAATAATGATGATGATGAGTTTGTACGTTTAATATTTTTATTGTCTGATTAAATAAATTCTAATCTTATCTACCAAAAGAATCGTTTATTTATAACTTTAAAAAAATACACTTTGCTAAACTGATTAATCTAATGAACAATCGTTGCAACTTGCAACGTTCGAGTTTGAACCGATTTCATTTAGTAGGGGATCTGAAATTGATTCGGCATAGTAATGCCCCCGACAGTCTCTCCATCACGCCCGTCGCTTCCTTCGCATAATTTCCTTGGCTGTTGGCAGAATAAATAACATTAAAAATCAACTTTCACTTCAACAGAAAATAAGGTTCTTTTTAATGAAAAATTGTCCTGATTCTGCGATTTTATAAAATGAAGACTATTTTTTGGTATTTTTGTTTAGGAATTGGAATGAGATGATAAAATGTTGATTGAGATTAATACTTTTGTATATGTCCAGCCATTTGGATTAACTAAGCCGATTAGTTTCTAGTTTTATACATCCATTTAGGTCCACCTACCCCGTGGTAGGAGTACCTAAACTCAAAAACTACTGTGCCGATTTCAAAAAATTCTTTCACTATTGGAAAACTACATACACCCTGAGCGACATAGGCTGTGTATGCACCACGGGCAAAGCCGGGGTGGACTGCTAGTATAATGTAAATGTAAAAAAAAATGTTATAGTCCTTTAAATGAACGAACTTTAAATCAACGCTGTGTTCTTAACAATCATAAATTACAATCTACAAATCTGTATATATAAAAGAAAGTCGTGTTAGTTACACTATTTATAACTCAAGAACGGCTGAACTGATTTGACTGAAAATTGGTGGGGAGGTAGCTTAGATTAAGGAGAAGGACATAGGAAAGGTACCCTTTCATCCCGGGAAAAGCCCCCGAGGGAAATACACGCGGGCAAAGCCGTGGGCAAAAGCTAGTTAAAAATAAATTAAGCCTGTCCTTTTCTATTGAGCGATACATCGATCAAATGGAATTTGTTCTAATGTTAGTAGGATCATGATCAAATCCATAGACTTGTTTAAAAGAAGGCTTTTGCCCAAAATAAAGCTAAATCGCTTGGATTATAGATTAAGATCAAGCATCAATATTCTTAGAGACGCGACGCGAGGGAAATTAGGCGGGAGTACAAGTTACTTCCAAGTAACTTGTAATAGATTTACATTGAGATGGTAAATGACAGGTACTTAATAAGTAATCAGTACAACCCATTGAATTAAGGAGCCACACGCGGTCTCTACCAGGCAATTTTTTTAGCTATGATAAAATCGATATGAAAATAAGTTTATACCATTTTTGTTATTTGTTATCCAAACTCATTATTAATATTATAAATGCGAAAGTCTGTGTCTTTCTGTTTGTCTGATGCGCTTTTACGGCTAAACCGCACAATTTTCATGAAATTTGGAATGCATATAGTTGAAGACCGGGGGTCAAATAAAGGATACTTTTTGGCGAGATATAACGGAGTGCCACGCTGGCGAAGCCGCGGGCAATAGCTAGTTTTATTTCGCAATTATAGTACTAGTATGGAAGTAAGGATTTTATAATAAACAAGTTATAATGGAAGACCGACCAGATGGTCAGATGACCTAAGGTCGCAGGCAGACGCTGGATGCAGGCCGCTTCCAACCGGTCGTTCTGGAAATCCTTGGGGGAGGCCTACGTCCAGCAGTGGACGACCTGCGCCTGAAATGATGATGAATGGAAGAAACTCCACCGATGAGAGAACGACAATACAAATAATTACCCTTCCTTTTGGCTTCGCCGTAGTCGGGTAATTATGTATTTAGGTCACTCAAAAAATAAAAAAATTGAATTGCACCTCAAAGGCCTACGTGCCATATATTATTATATTCATCTTACAAAAACCATTGTAAATCAAACAGTATGCTAAGTACATGAAGCTTAAGCATTACTTATATTTCAGGAAACGCACCTCACAATAAAGATTAAGAACAGGATTTAAAACTCGCATTTCAGAGGCAGATATTTGTTGTGAAAAAAAAAAACGGAACGGCGTCGGAAAGTTCTGGAGGATTTGCAGTCGCCGGATGACAGTTCGCTGTAAGCCTCATGCTACGTAACAAAAGTGGGTTTATTACGTATTTGCTTAGCCACGTTGAATTTGAGATTTTGATTTGCATTTATTTGTTAACTTATCGTAATGCTATATTTTTTTCTAAATATAAGTAGGCTTATGATGTTAGAGCTATCTGCCAGTGAAAGTCACGTCAAGTTTAGTCCAGCCGTTTAAAAGATTTCCCGAAAATTTTACAGGCAGAGAGTTTTTTACTACTCTCAATAGATGGCGTTAGTGTTAATGTAGTGGCTTGATTCTTTTTTAATCAAACTAACTGGACTTAATCTCGATTGGACTGGTTCGCTATTTGACCAGATATCAGAATGACTACTATCTTTATGACTTACAATTCAATCAAAAAGTGTTTACCCGCTGTATATTATGGTTTTGTCATTAAAATCCTAGATGGAATTACAGTGCAAAGACTTAATTATCCGGAAAAACATATACGATGCGATCCATTTATTGTGACCCACTGCTGGCAAAAGCTAACCCCATCCTTATTCATTAATTAAATTTTGATACAAAATATGTAAAACGAGAAAAACCCAGAAACTCGATATCCAGATGAAGCGATCATAAAACCATTATAAAAATACGTAATAATGTCCAAAAAGTTTTCGCAATTCCCCAATAATCCTTTTGTAACAAACCTGTTTGACAGATGGGGATTCTATTGTTGAATTTTTCCCGCTAACCCAGATTACTGTTTAATTAAAATAAAAATAAGATTAATTTCCTTGAGGATTTCCAATATTAACGATGAAATTGTTATATTTATTTTTAGAGCGCTTATTTATTTTATTATTTATTTAATTCATGTACACTCAAATAGGTAAAAACATAGAAAATTTAAAATTAGGAAATTTAGTACAAGGGTGCTACTTATTTCTATAAAAAATTCTTTTGCGCTTAGTTTACCTACTTAGTTTTTTTCTAAAGCGTAAATCATGAGTTCATGGAATCCATATTTATTTACACATCTATTTCAACACAGCCATTTTTTTGATTGAGTAGTATTGAAGACACTAAAAAAGGAATTTGTGAATGGAAGTCGTAGCTTAAAATCCCTTTGCTAACCTGTAACATCTGTACTCATGGTGAAATGTGTAAAAATAAATGACTCCTGAAAGGCAATGACCTCGGACCCCCAGCGGCCGGATATGCACTAATTAGTAACACTAACATTCATGGCATCGCGTAGAAATTGCAGCATAACATTTCTGCATAATATCATAATCCTAATATCATCGTCATAATAGTTTCAAGTTGTTAAGGCGTTTGCCTGAAGACCGAGTCGTGGGTTCGACTTCCACGGGAAGCATACTTTGTAGTTGTTTGGTTAGGACATTGCAGACGTGGATTCCCTGTCTGATAATAAAGATGATTCCGTGCTTCGGAAGACACATTAAGCCGTTGGTCCCGGCTGACATCTGGTAGTTCAGAGGTCGAGGTTCAGAAGAACTCTGATACTAGGGTATATTGCATTAAGTATTTTTTCTGCAGATAAAGGAAAATAATAAAAAAAAAACGAAAGAAAAAGAAAAAAATACTTTACTATTATTTTAGTATAGATACAGATTCCACCTCATCTATGCAGATGACATAGTGCACTCCCTCCACCTCCAATGGCTCTAAAAACCTCTCGGTTATACGAGCCGAATCTCGGGAGAGTGTGCTGTACTTGCATTTCGCATCTCTTTCCAGTCGCTTCTGCTTGATCTCCTACAAGTTCTCTATAGTATCGCCTATCTATGCAATCATTGCATTTTAATAACTCTTCCCCATATTTTTAGGGGGCTTACGTTCACACGTACGCCTCGCTTGCCTTCTTCTCGGCCTAAGGCCAGCTTCTGTCTTCTAGGTCTTTGAGTTTGTCTTAGCTTACAGTTTTTCTCTTCGTCTTCTTGTAGCAGTATTCTTGATGTGCTCCTACTTTTCAAGTTATGCCCCTCTTGAGGCCGCTTCGGATTTTATGCCACCGATGCGAGAATTATTTTAGCCGCTTAAAGTTCGCCGCTTAAAGATGACATAGTGCACACTTCCCTCCACCTCCCATGGCTCTACCAACCTCTTGGTTATACGAGCCGAATCTCGGGAGAGTGCGCTGTACTAGCATTTCGCATCTCTTTCCAGTCGCACCTGCTTGATCTCCCTACAAGTTCTCTATAGTGTCGCCTATCTATGCAATCATTGCATTTTAATAACTCTCCCCCATCCTTAGGGGGCTTACGTTCACAAGTACGCCTCGCTTGCCTTCTCGGCCAGAGGCCAGCTTCTGTCTTCTAGGTCTTTGAGTTTGTCACAGTTTCAGTTTTTCTCTTCGTCTTCTTTGTTTGCTTGTGGCAGTATTCTTGATATGCTCCTACTTTTCAAGTTATGCCCCTCTCGAGGCCGCTTCGAATTTTACGATTAGATGACATAGTGCAGTCAAAACCAAGTGACACGTCATAGTTACAAGTATTCTGAGCTCAATGCCCCCAGACCCCCAACCAACAGGATTAAAATGGAAGCGCTTCCGTTCTAAAAATAGCTTCTTACCAAGTAAATACTGCGTAAGTTTTACGGCTTGTTAGATCCTCGAATTGGTAGTTAACTTGTGAGGATGGAGTGCCGACTGGGTTCCTTTTAGGAAGTACTTAACGCTCACTGAATGATGGTACTTGTCAGTTATTACAGTAATTAGGTACTTATATTAGAATTATCAAAAACGATTATATTTATATAAGATGGACTCAAATCTACGGCAAATATTTTAAGGGCAAATTCAGACCGCTAAACTGAACAACTTTTCCAAATAAACTAATATCGAAATACAAAAAAAAAAAACTTGGCCTCCCATACAAATTAGAAATCATGTGATCTAGAGAGTAAAAAAAAATATATTTCGATTTAAGTTTATTAAGACAAATTAAAAACAATATAAAATTAAATATAAAATATAAAATTAAAAACAACTTCCAAAGTTGTTTTAAATTTGTTAATGGTAATAAATTTTTAATACAGAAAACATTAATATTTTTATGTTAAAAAAATATATTTATAATATTAACTGAATCACTGCTTAAATCTTTAAAACTACGCAACAGATTTTGTTGCGGTTTTTTTAATGAATAGAGTGATTCAAGAGGAAGGTTTTTATGCCCATGCGATGCCGGGGCGGGTCGCTAGTAAACAATAAAACTCTTAAAATTAAATCTTAAATTAAACGATTAAATAATAATAAAAAAATAGAGTAGCCTAAATGTTAGCTTTAGAACATTGATAATATGTATTTTAAAATAGTTTTGTCTTTTTTGACGAAAATTTTGAATTTTCCAAACAATACCGAACTGATGGAGTGTTCCTTATGCTACATGTAATATTTGTTTTTTAAGGACTTTTTACGGCCATGGAAACTAGTCCTTTAAGGCCTTTCATCAAATTATTAATCTTCTTCAGTCCTACTTTAGTCAAGTCAAAAAGTCAAGTCAGTAGTCTAATCTAGTCAAGTGAGTAATTCTAGTCAGTCAGATGGCTAAGTGAAGCGGTGGAAAAATTTCACTTAGCTATAACTTGGGAGATTTTGGTGACAAAGATAAAAGTCACGTAATCGACACTGTATCACTTCCTAACACTCACGCTTGTTCACGAACAATTTTCGAATAATAATCCACCAATATTAGGCACAAATAGTCGAAAAAACCTAAGTTTTGGAAATTAAATACAGCGCCGACATAGCGACAGTTTACTTACCCTCCAAAAACTCCTACATGTAGTAAATGCGACCTTATGGAGGCAAAAACAGGTGTGGTCCAAGTGACAGCGTACTGGACTCACTTAATTAGAACGTCGAAGAAAGAACCTAAAGAAGAATTATTTAGTAATTTTGCCTTTTCATGGAATGGTAAATAACGTCAATTCAGAAGAATGTTCAAATTAATCTATTTTTGTGGGCGCGTGACGGAGCGTGCTTAATTAGGCTTTCTATTTACAGCCCCAACGTAACGATTAATTCCTTAGCTACAGTTTTCACAAGAAAATCTCCAGAGATTATTTTAATTAAAGAATCAAAGTGCTGCAACTCTTTATCTACACAGAGTAATATTTCTTTTCACCTTTAATTTATAGTAAATGTTTATTTTTAATCTTTTTTTTGTGTGTCCTTGGTTTTATTTAAAATAATTTATTCACTACATTAAAATATGTTGGGTTTCCCTATAGACTGACATGCAGAGATTGCCGCCAATTGTACCGTTTTAGGTAAGAGTTAGTTCATGGCATAAGTTGGCCACAAACGGGACGTGCGAGGGGGGGGAGGGGGTTGGGCACGTTAATATTTTTATATAAAAATCGGCTACTGCGCATTCAAGGTCATTACATTTTATTGCCAACTTTTATGCCGCGAACTATATCGCGTTTCATTGAGCCCTGGACTTCAAAGTTCGACTCCAAGTTTTAATTTTGGCCCTGAAAATTATAAAAAAAAAGACTTAATCTAACTACAGCCATCATACTTATAATTTATTCGCTAAATGTTATATGAAATCTCTGCCAAGAAGAACCCTTTGTTAGTCGGAAACAAACCATTTTAGGTTTCAAAATGACTTCATTTCCGCTGCTCTACGTTCCGTTTAGCGAAGTCGAGTCAAATTTGCAAATGTCAAAAATGACAGATCTTTTTAGCTCTGAATTAGAATTTTATAATATGTTATTTATTTGCTTTGTTTAAATATGAATGTTATGTAACAGGAAAATCTCCTTCGTGGAAAATGGTATAGAGAGAGGAATTTGAGGAGTTAGTTCGTCTTTATAAAGCTCATGTGAAGCAACGGCAAGTGTGGCTTGATTTGGACTGGTCGCCACAAGAATCGCTGAATAGCAATCGTTAGACTGTATCACTTTAGGCAGACTAAAAATCTGTCAGTGATGAAGAAGAATGTCTCACGGGCTTCGAGCAATACGACCTCCGTACCGGAAAGGAGTTGCTATACGCTGCCTTCCCCTCTGTCAAAGTATAAGCCGAATCGACATATCCAATGTATTAGTGTGTGTAATTTGTTCACAAATTATTTGCTGTTTTGTTTAATTTTTTATGTGTTAGTGTCATCATTACAGTCAGGTGATAGTATAAGTTTTTAATGTAGGTATGCAGAACTGCACTTGTGTGTATTTTACCCAAAACGCAGTACAAAAGCCGTGTTGTTCGAAGCTCACGGGAAATGTTTCCTTTCTCATTTTTCATGTTTGGATTTGTGTTTTATTTTAATTGTTTTAGCTATTAAGTATATTTTTTATGATATTAGAATCAACATTCTTTTAAACGTTTAAACCTCACCATAAAAACAATTAACAGTAAATCACCACAAGTTATTGAATCGATTTCTCGATGTATAATCGAGTTGCTCGATTCGATTCCGAGTTTGCGCCGGGGCGGCGACGGAAGCGAGTCCCGCTTCCGCCACAGCATCCTGTGATGTCAGCAGACTGTCTGATTTACAGGACACGAAGTTGCTAACGTTTCTCAATGTATATTTTGTACAGTAGCCAGAGCTCAGAGGTACATTTCCGTGGGAGTTTTCAATAAAATTGTAGTATCAAACTAGTGCGCTGAGCATTGAGCGTTAGAAAGCTCTGGTGTCGGAGGCCAAGATCCTTTTACGGTCATTGAGCCATCGCATTAAGTAAGTATTAAACTAGTGGTAATAGGAGAGCAAATTATAGGTGAAAACTAAGGTAAGGCTTCGTTTGGGTCGCGTGCCCTCTTCACGTGGAGAGAGCATATTTATGAAGACCGATACATATCATATTATATATACCCATAACACGTCTACTATCTAACCATAGCTATTAAGCCTTATCACTAAATAGTATAAAACAAAGTCGCTGTCTCTATGTCCCTTTGTATGCTTAAATCTTTAAAACCACGCAACGGATTTTGATGTGGTTTTTTTTATAGAGTTATTCAAGAGAAAGGTTTTTATGCCCATGGGAAGCCGGTCGCTAGTTAATAATATTATAAATGATTAATTATTTTAGTTTTCTTTAAAATCCATGTCACAAAGTACTTATTAGTGAAATTGACAGTATTAAGGATATGACTTTTGAAGCTAATTACTCGTGCATGCACGAATAAAGTGGAAATTTCCGTGAATTACAATGTGTCATAACTTAATGAGAGTATATTTTTATTTGCATGGACATCAGGGGCAATGTGTAACAAAGATAAATTGGTATTCAACTTAATAATAAATTCCCACAGAGAATATATGATAATTGCAGCCGTTCACAGGCTGCGTTAACTACTTTCCATCAGGGCCTTGATTCTGTAAGCTTTCATTTTAAACTTCGAATCTGAATCCGATGTGAGTTTCTTGATAATTAAATCTATACTAGCGCTACCCTTGCAAGCGTGTCAGCGAGATTAACAAGATTGGACGTGAGATTTTGTATGAGATGACGTAAGATGTTTTCTGTAAGGTAATTTCCCCGTCACTTCGAAGCTCACTTCTCACTTGTCATTTTGAACCTTATGCGAAGTGTGAGTAAAAGCGACGTGAGAAGCGAGTTGTTGTTTGAAATTTACAGAGCCGATAGGCAGGTAGGCCATACGGAGATACACGTACCTATGTAAGTAATCATCAAGATCTGTCGTGACCATGATTTGCCTTTACCGGGTGCAAAATTTCGGAATACAAGCAAAGTCAGTAGTAAATGGTAAGTAGTTGTTAGGCTGCGTCAGGTGACCAGCACCCGTAGCCAAGTGACAATTTCAAAACGCTAACGAATGTCGACAGGAACAAAATGTATGGGATGGACATAAGCTGCAGTAAATCACGTGGTCAAATTTATGTCAATCCCATACATTTTGTTCTTGTCGTACCTCGTTAACGTTTTGCGATTGTGACTTGACTAACTCCGGAAGAGATTGCAGGCAGGCGCTGGATGCAGGCCGCTTCCAACCGGTCATTTTCTTTCTTCGTTGGGGAGGTCTATATTTAGCAGTGGACAGCTTGCGGCTGAAATGAGGATGATGATGATGAAATGCCTTAAAAAAACACGCTATTGGCCGTTAACACACCCGAGTAATTAAAATAACCAATACCGCCAAATCTTGGAGAATGATTATATACCCTATGCTATGAAGCGTAAGTTGAAGATGCAGATTCAAAATTTGACTGATTCGAAGCGGCTTGAACCCAGTATCTTTCTTACATCTCAATTGGAACATCCGAACTATAGGTAATCCTAGATAGTTGTTATACCACAGATCATAACAATAAATTTTAGAAAAAAATTGTATTTTCAAAATTTGACCATGGGTAGAGTAACTTCCCTGTAGTAGTCCCAGTTGGAGTCCCATAGCCCCACAGATCTGGAATGGCATAATTATAATGCTAAAATTTTTTTTTAAGAATTTATAAAAAGACAATTAAACGCTCATTCGAAATATTCCATAAACTCTACATCGGTTTTATTAAAATCCTTGGCATTTACACAATAAAGAGATTCACGACCGCTGCGAATTTTAATTTTCTGTTTGAAGGCGTCGATTACGTCCACCCCGCTATCAGATAAAACGGTTTGGATTATCGCGTTTTCCTATCTGCTTTTCAGATTTTGGCTGACTACGGTTGATCACCGAACTGATATCGGCATAGAGATGACTAGAAAATAGTCTTCTTCTTATATCGTGACAATAGCTAGAAGCCTTATATAAACTTGGCCCAGAAGGACGCCAGATTCACGAAAGAGTCGAGAGGCCACAGCAAACGGTCTAACGATAGATTTATTCCATCTTTTTCACACCTACGTGGCTGAAAGGTAAAGTCTGAGCTTGAAATCTGCTTCAACGGGATGTCTTTTTTGTCTTCGCCCTGGTTGGGTAGTATGGAATACATTGCATCAACTTAAGACTTAAGATACTGAATTATTGTAAGTAAAGAAAGATCTGTGTAAAGTTTTCCTAAAGAAATAAAAAAAAATGATTATGATACCATCGGGATAAACCTTAGATAATTGTGACTTCACTTCATGACTCAATAAATGACCATGAGTGCGAAAAATTTGTCATTTTCCTAAGAGCTAATTTTAATAGCGCCACCTAGCGGGAGCATAAATCAATATATATATAAGTTGTGCATTCTGTACATAAAACTTCAGTGAAATGATAGTCCTCATTCTTCCAATCGCATATAAATCGATGGTTTGAATTATTCGTGAAATAAAACTGTAGATAGTGAATTTTCATATAGAAAAAGAATTTTCAGGGTTCCTCTAACACCTACCTCTAACAAATTTGGGCCTCTAACAGAAAGGCCCCTAAGTCAAATATCGAAGCTGGCTTATCACGTTGCCAGTAATAGTGCTAGTATCGTAGGTATATAATAAATCTATGGTGAGTATAGCATTCTATAATCTGTGGTAAATAGCTACAGACTATAGAATTGAACTTTAACAGATTATGAATTTTATTTCGTGCTTTATATTATTTAGATTGTTGTGTATACATGTGTCTTATTTTGTTAAATGCACTTATTATAGGTATTTATAGATATCGCTATAAAAGTTAAATACAAATAAGCAGGGACATAAGAAAACTACAATCGCTTACGTTATGATCCTACTACACAAAGAATTTGAAATACCGCGCGGTCCAAATTTTTTTAAAAATCTATGTTTCTACCTGATTGGTGTTGGTTTCTATGAAAAGATGACCATATTCTGATTTTGTCTAGTTACGGAACCCAATGTGCTCAAAACCGACTCGGGTTCAGCCGTAATTTTTATCAGTGCGTAAGCGAAATTCCATCGTAATTCAATTCAACCGCACTTCAAGAGGAAAGCGGGAAAAAAGTGCGAAGTGCGAATCTCTCGGCATTGAGTGTGGATTATAGATTTTCTTTTGAAATTTCATTTTGTTCCTTTGATTAAAATTTGCTAGAAGTCATCGGAAGAGGATATAAGATTTTTTTTTTTTTATTATTTTATTTTATTATTCTGATGTTTTGACGAAGCTTGTTGTGTAATATGTTTGCTTTAAAATAAAAATAAAAATTTAATGACTACTTTTATTACAGACTTATAGACGTTAAGTAAATATAAAGACTTAAATTAAATTAAAGCCTTCCATGCTGGTCTGGGAGAAAAAAAAAAACATAAAATGTACCAGCTGCTTCTCTTCCCGTGCAAGCCGTAAAAGTCGACTGAGGTATTCGGCGAATAGGGGAATCATAACATAGGCGATGCGGCTAGCAACCCATCACTATTGATTTCCTGTTTCAACTGTCATCATGCTAAACGTGGTCTAAGGTCTTAAGGCCCTAGGCTCTGTCTACCCCGTATGGGATAAAGACGTGACTATATGTATGTATAAAGACTTATAGTAACAACAACAACGTAGATGCACGTACCTCAAGGTTTATTCTTATTTAATAAAAATGCTTTAGGAAGCTACGTTATAAAATAGAATTAAACTTACTTGATTATTTACTCCATTGATTTTTATCTGCAACAAAAATAACAAAAAATGACAGTGTCATTACATAAGCCGAAAGAGGAGCCTTACATATTTGATAGAATCTAAACATGTAGACTGTCAAACGTGTAAGACTTTTATAACACCGATTCACTGATTATCTGCTCGTATTGGGTTATGAAAAAACTGGGCCGCGCAAAAACTGGGCCGCGGCCCAAATGTCCACTTTTCAAATTTTGTATGGGTAGATTCGCCCGAACCACTTGAAAGCGGGCCAGATGTCCCCTTAAAAAATTTAAGGGTATATTTCGGCTCAAACGTATATTTTTAAGGTATACGTTTTTAGTTAGGACCAATTTTCAATCTAAACATAGGTCATACTAATCTGTCAGCATAAACATTTATTTTCCTTGACAATAACTTTGTTTCATTACGAAGACTTAATAATAATCTTAAATATGATTATAAAATACCCCATTAAAAATATTAAAATTACAAAAAATAAAATCAAATTTACGTAACACAACTCAGAATAACAAGGCAAAGATGATTTTTAAAGTCTGCATAAAATTTAACGTCGACGAACGTGACAGATTTAAAACTTGAAATGAACATTCTTGAATTTAATGAAATCTTTTTTCTCAAATAAATACGTTCAAAGTGTTTTTGATATTTTAGTTTAATTTTTGAAGGGAATTAACTCTCTTTTATGTTGTGTAGAATAAGATACTCCAAATATACGCAAAAATTTTATAAGAATCTGTCAGGCCGTTTCGAAAGAGTTTTGTTACAAACACTATGACATGAGAATATTTAAAAAATATATACTATAATCATGTCAACAGCCAATATTTTAAATTCAAAAATCGAAAATGATCGTTATAACCTTAGAGTAACTATAACTCATGGAATTAAACACACATTTCAGAACCGTTATAAATAGACTGAAATTTAAAAAAATCCTATAGCCTTTACATAATACAAAAGTTATTTCAACCCAAACTAATTTGTATGATTTGTCCTTTAAAAAACTAAAATAAATTTAGCAATTAATATATAATTTTACAAATACAAGTGTTAAATAATAGTGGACCTGTAAATTTCAATTAGTTTACATCAAATCCACGCTCTATCATAAAAAAATCTACACTCTATGGTATTAAAAAAGTACAGCTCACGTCCCGGATTTACGCCCTTTCTCCGATTCGATCCCGATAACTGAACACACGTACGTACTATTTCAACTGATAAGCAGCCTTATTTCTGTAACCGTACTTCTGTTAATTTGTTGCAGGTTTCTTATTTGCATTTCGAAATAACATTTGCTCTTACCTTGTAGCCTTGTATTGGACAGAGCTTAGCTATATGTTTTGTTTAATTTTTTTAAAAGCGATCTCATGAATTAATATAAATTGTGTATATCTCTATAAGTGTCAGTTAACTAATTTCTCCATTATGTCTACTCTGGGTTCTTCTTTTCATGTACATGGTATATTATCTTTAACCGACTTCCAAAAAACGTTCCGTACAAGTAAATTAAATTCCTGGTATAGAACCAATACCGTATAAGTACATTAAAAGCCTCGTACGGAACTAGTTTCTAAACTTTGGTTCTTTAAACGGCCGAAGCGAGAGCAGGTTCTCAATTAGGATGTTTTTTACCTCATATCTCCGTTATTTCTAATCAGATTTTGAACATGTTTTCTACCCCACCAAGTTATACATGCAACATGTTACAGGTCAACTTAATTTCACACCTCATTTATAAATTAAGTCACCAATCATATAAACACATAAATTAGAATGTTTAAGTAACCAAGTGAAATATGAACCAGATATGTATGTAGAGACATTGCATCAACTTTCCAAGTAAATATTTACCAACATGATGCATGCAGGTTAATTTGTTTCAATTCCCGTGATAACTTCACAGATTTATGAACTTTTTTGTAGTTGAATACAGATTAATATCTTATTTAAACTTAATCAGCAAACAGTTTTACAACCAGCTATAAAGCTTTTTTTTTAAAGCAATTTAAAAAAAAGTTTCATCGTTTATTCTATACATATATATATAAACATATATGTAAAACATGTGGGCTCTGGTTCCTGCATATGGGTGGGCGGAGATCTTATGTTGTTTTTAATATCTCTCTTCTCTTTAATATCTCTCTTACGATGAGTCGCGCGCCTAATTATTTGATAAGGGGTAATTTTATCCTCGGAGGAAAAATTTGCGGATGATTTGACACCTTAAAATTTTAAAAGGGCGACGAAACATCCTCGGATGAGATTTTATGCGGATCAATTGTCACCTAAGTCCTCTTTTTTACCGTCTTATATTTGTGATAATATTGTTATATTTATTTATGTTCTCTTTCTTTTTGCGTTTATTATCCTTTTGGTTGCGTTCATTGTTTTGTATTTTATTAACTTTCCTGTATTTATTCCAGTTTCTTGTATCTAGGAGTTCTTTATCTATATTTGGAAATTTAATTTTTTTGCCTTAATTTTTTTATTACATCCTGGAAGTCACTAAACAGGACTGATGTGAGAATCATTAAAACAATATTTTTAAAGTATCGTCATCTTATTACAAACTTATTTATTGCTTTATTTAATAAGCTAACGGATTTAGAATGTGACTAAAGTTATCGATAGATGGCGTTAATATGCCTCAGTATGGGGATGACTCTATTAGTACACTAAAAATCGGCGCGTTTCTTTGTATGGGGGTTGATTATCTATGCTAGTATAGCATATCTAATATTTGTGGTTACTATACTATGAAGTAGGCAAATATGCTTACGACTGCACATTTTCTAATGATAATAGTAATGAACTATCATTGTAAAAGGGCATAGACTTTGTAAAGTTGTAAGCTTGACGATGTAAAGCAAAAATAGATTTGTTATTGTGTGTAGTTAGCAAACAAAATATAACATATAAAATGATAATCAGACATACTCGTAAAAATTATACAAATAATATAACGCGATTAGATTTCTCCCAATTTACGAGTCGGGACGCATAAATTATTTTTAGCAATTCCCTTTATGACTCCAAGTAATAATTTCATCGCAAGTTATGTCATGAATAAAGCATGAAGCATAAGCCACCATTTTGTCAAACTCTCAAGATAAATTACATGCGTGCTACGAAAAATTAATAATGTTAAATTTTACTATTTATATGGACGTGGAAAAGTCGAAAATAAACAATGTAATCTCTTAATTCTTGTTTTTTAAATGCTTACTTGTTTTGTATATGTGAATAATCGCTGTTCGTAGTGTTTGTGTTTTCAATGACAATATACATAAAATATTTCATCATCAACGAAGTAATCGAAAAATTGATTTAACTTTTAAATTAAACAACTTACAAACGAAAGTCAACAATATTTTATAAACTTGAAAATAACAAACTTTGAATTTGATTTGAAATCTACAAAAGGTTGTATTGTGTTAAGTTACGAAAAAGCTTTTAAAATCGAACGGAGGTAAGCCCGAAGTCAGCGAAAATTGCGATACCGTCGGCAAAAAGACCCAATAAATAAAACGATCTATCATTATACTATTTTTTTATTATTATTTTTATTTGTTGCTAAACTCAACGTATGCAGAAAAGGGAGGTTGAGACTTGGATTGGTCGTCATTGGCAGCATTTATTTCTTTAACTCGTATTGTCGGGACGGGACATTAGTTATAAGTCTCGGCTGTTATGTAAAATGGTCTAGGTTGATAGTCCAACGTCTAAAGAGATTTTTTTACCCTTGATTCATCTTTTCTTTGGCTCCTATAATAGCAATTATTTTGCAATATATCCGTAAATACTTATATGTTTTCAGTAAATATAATTTTATACTATAACCAACGTGCGTTCTTGAACGTAATGTATGTGTGTTCAGAGGAGACTTTAGATAATTACAGAAAAGGTTTTGTCAGGATGATAGATTACGTGAAATTTCGCAAAATCTTGTTCATTTGTGTACGATTTTTATGATTCTAATAACTTTGGTAAGTAAATATTTTACATTACAGTGTAAATAAATCGTTTATATGAATTTAAAGAGATAGGTGTTTTTCCATGGGATTAATTTAATCCATAGATCAAATAAAATCGCTACGCGCGATTCCAAATTCTATGATTTAACCCCATAATAAAATTATATGAGTGTCACAACCAACGTCACTTACTTACGTAACTACTCGTATTATCGAAAAGGTATTTCAAAGCAAAATGGCACTCAACACGGAATTATCGAAGAACATTTCGCATGACGTAAAACAGCTTTCACAGACTTGGAAATAACTCATCAATCATGATGTGAAACTTGTGGATTTCGGGGAACAAATGTATTGTACAATATATTGTACTACTTACTTGTGATATTGTCTTATTAATGTATAGGTACTAGTAGTAATAGGTAAAGTATGACAATATAGAGGGATGTCATTTGTCATAAATAAAAAAATACATGGACAAATCACACAGATTGAGTTAGCCCCGAAGTAAGTTCGAAACGATATTCACCAAGGTAACATTTTGGCATTTGTCCTTTATTAAACCTCTATTTATCCTTTAATCGCCATCCACTGAAAAAAAAAAACAAACCAGATCCTATACAGGGCTAAAACAGGGGCCGTTACCCCACATCCTTTAAAGATATAATGGAACAAACGTCACTAAACATAAATCAATACTAACCCTTTGTTTATTCACGCTAATGTGTGATGCTTCGAACATGTCGTTCAACCCTAGGTGTAAAGAAAATTGTAGGGATGAATTGTGTCTATCAACTTTAATCTTAGAAACAATTTAAAATTACATGATTTGGTGATGGATTTTTGTCGTAATTTTAACGTGAACACTACTTAAAAGGATATTGAAAATACATTGCAAATATAATATGTGTGTAAATATACAAATTAAACAAATATTTGCCAGCCCTGAATTTTCTTATCAGTGTTTCTACTCATTGGCTACCAACTACACTAAACGAGGGTTCACACACGATTTGCTTTCAATTGCTCCAAGCAAACATAGAATTATGATGTCTAACCGATGGGCCTTAAAATTGTGCCCTTAATATTTTCTTTTAGCGTTCCGTAAAAATCTAATACTAAATCTTAAAAATAAAAAGAGTGATAGAAAGTGTGGCACTTACGATGTATTTTTTTTAAGTATATGTTATTTAGTTATAGCATATCTTTAACAATTCTAATATAGAAATAAAGTACGTTAGGCAACTTTTTTTTTTGCAATCTTCCCAATGCTGCAAAACAAAAAAAGAAATAGCAAATCAAACATTGGTTTCAGTTAATTTTTTACAGATTATACCTACATTCATTCTATTTTCACTGGGTATTAGGATTACTAAATTGCATCATTTGAACGTAAATCAAGCCCAAAGGATTTCTTAACATTATTGATTCTCTTTGAAAAAAGAAAAAAAAAAACGCCTCAATAATAATTAAAGAAAATCTATGGAAAAGTTAAGTTTACTCACTGAACGATGTAAAATCGGAGAGACAATATCAAATGGCTCTTTCAAACTGCCGAAAAAGAATAAAGATGTTTTCAATTTCGGCAGTCGATTAAACTCCCTAAAGTTAATCCAATCAAATCCCGTAACTTTAGGAGCGTTCAGGAGCTTTATAACGATATGCCTCGGGTGGACAAGCTAAATGACGCGAAACGCTGATAGTGAGGGTATTTATCTTTTTTGTTATAGTAAAATGCACGATAGATATTAAAATTTGAGCTCACGATGCAAATACAAAGTTCGAGCTCTATATTTTATTAATATAGTTAGTTTTTTTTTTATTTATTTGTTTAAAATTTTAGTTTAGTTCATTAGTAAATTATTTCTATGTCATTTTTGAATGTATTTAATAGATGACGTAAGTAACGAAATAAGTGAAATGTACATATATATGTATACCTATAAATACTGAGTTTCTCCCAATGGTTGACTGGTAGAAAATGCATTTAGCATTAAGCGCACTAATTATATTAGTATTTTTAATATTGAACCAATAAAGTTTTTGAACATAAATACCAAAAATATTTACCAATAATTCATCATTATAAAAGTCCATTTTGTTTTTACCCGACTACGGCGAAGCCAAAAGGAAGGGCAATTATTTTGGCAGTCTATGTATGTATGTATGTATGTATGTATGTATGTATGTATGTATGTTCCATCGTAGCGCCTAAACTACTGGACCGATTTTATTAAATGAGTCAAAAGATTCGTAAAAATAGCGCAGGTAACATAGGCTATATAAATTGTATTAAAATTTTAACTGACGGAATTTAAACCTCAGATTCTAACCTAAAAAAAATTAAACTGAGATAGGCATCACCTGTTTGGTATCAAAGGAAAGGTCTTGGCGAGCACATTACAAATATGTATATAACTCATATTGTTCAAGTAAATAAAAATTCGAGCATATGGGTTGAAATATTTAAAATGCATTCGTAAAGTTTATTTCACGCGGTTCAGTCATATCTGTTCGGGGAACGGAAAAGTATAAAAAAAAAATAAGTTAAAAAACTATAACCCGACTACATGGTGTCTAAAAAGGATGAAACAAGAAAACAATTGAGATAGAAATCAGAAGACAGAAGACATTGGGTGCGACCACGGCTTTACAATAACAATTTTGTACCTATGTATTTCTGGATTTCTATCTCAATTATTTTCTTGTTTCATCCTTTTTAGACACCACATAGTCGGGTTATAGTTTTTTAACTTAATTTTTTTCCATATTTTATTTTGTGTCAAAGTTTTCTCATTTTTTGTGTATTATTAAATCTGAACAAAATTCCAGTTTTGGGACTTCTCTCAGTATAAAATATTCAACCATAAACAATCGAGACTTAGACCCTTTTCGTGGTCATTCACTGTCCAAGGACGCATTAAATATTGACATGACTGGGCACCTGTTCGGACCTCTAGACTCAAGATGTAATAAGCCGCATAAATTAAGAAAATTTCAAAGATCTACAAAAGGGTAGGGTAGGAGTGAAAATGTTTAAAACGCCTAAATTTTTTTCTTTCGGTAGGAATAGGGTTCCTTGATACCAGAAATAAATCTCAGATTTTTAGAATCAGCCAATTATTTTAAATAAAATATTATATTTTAATGACGAATTAATGGCGTCGCTACGGCTTTTGCGGTCTATTCCTTTGCTTCGTTCGGTAAAAAAAAAAACAAATGTCATTGTCATGTTGGTTTTGGTTGTCATAAATGACATTCATGTATGAATGGATTCCGTAGTAGTCGATTTTACGCCTTTTCTGGTTAAGATCGTTTTTTTTTGGGTATATACCGGTTAAGTAGAACCGTAATGCTTTCGGTCAATGTAAAAATGCGTGAACGGAAAAGCGAGCTGGTTTCTTTGTCCCAAAGTTTGCTGAATGTTTAATATAATAAATAAGTATTTTGTCATTGAACGTAGAAAGTAGTCCGATCTCGAATATAATATTTGTTTAAAAATACTACAAAAAATACTTCGACATCGATATAAAATTCACTCACACCGTATCATAAAACGCAATTTCCTTCCAATTTTCTCGTGTTCTTTTGGCTTCTGTCACTTCTAGTGATTCTCATATCTGTATCACTCTGGTACACTCCCAAATTAAAGGGCGAATTATTTATGTTGGGCCAGTTCCTTTACAGTACGTATTTAATTTCACAGTTTCACAACACCTGTGGCTTTGTTTATTTCTCAAATTCCCAACTCTTAATGTTCCCGGGAAATTGTTCCGTGTAAAATCATGCATGCTACCTGCTTCTCTGGAATTTCTTAGAGGTTCGTGTTAATCGAGTAGGCAGAAGGGTTTGGTATATTTTGTTCTGGGCCCTATTGTTCGGATTAATTAAGACTTATCGTCGTAATTATAATGCGCAGTCTGTAGAATAAAATTAATTTATAATTTGGTAGTTAGAATATGCTTGTTAATTTAAACTATAGCTTGAGCTCAAACTATAGTTTAAATGCCACAAAGAATACGACCTTACGATTAATGACATAGTTTATTTTTGAGAAAACTTAGAGAATATTAGAATATGAAACAAACTTGGTAAGTACAGTAGTCCACATACTACCTGAAGTGTAATTATGACTTTTATATGTGGCTAGCTTACAAGGAAGTGGTATATGAGCTCTTATGTATCAATGGCCAACGTACAGCTCAAATGTTTTTTTTTCCTAGCTATAGTATGTGTTCCACTGCTGGGCAAATGCCATTTCGTACATGTATTCCCCGCTAGGCAATTGAGCTCTTTTAGGATGTGTTTTAGGGCAGGTATTTCTAGTAGGCTTTACTAATCCATCTAAACGTAGGTACTATTACATCCGTAACTTCACAGACAGGGAGGAACGCAATTAGGCGAGGTGTAGACTGTTTATCTTCCATAACACAGGGCAAACACGGGGAAAATTATAGGGTTTACTAAATTTAATTGAAGGTCTGTTAGTTGTCCGTAATTTGTACCGAGGTGGCGAAATATGTCTTAGAATTTTGAAAGTTATTGGTACCTGTAAGTTTTAGGAACCTTAGTAACTTTTTCTTGCCATTTTTTTTTTTTTGCAAGCATTCGTTGGACTCAGCCATGGTTTTAGCACGAATACAAATTTAGAAGTTGTTAAAAATACGCAATAAAAATTCGGGTCACGCATGACCTGTTAAATTTTAATCTTTAAATATATTTCATAGGTTTTATACATACATAGCTTAAAATAGTTATATTTCTGAATAGTAATTTTTACTATTCATTCTGTGCCCCTAGTATGGGTGGTTCTTAACGCAGACGCTAGCGAATACGTTAGCGATTTAGTATGGCAAACCTGTACAGCGCCTCTGGCGGATAGTAAGGCAACTAAGAAATTCCATATAAAATCCTAACGCAGTCGCTAGCGTCTGCGTTAAAAAAAACTCATACTAGGGGCACTGTGCTCTAGTCTGTATAAATGACCTCAAAGAAAAAGCTCAACTTAAGCTGTTACGTTTTCATTACAATGTTGATCTTCGCTTAATTTTCTTAACAACACTGCCGTTTCAAATTAAAACATAATTTTTCCAAGTTGCATAAACAACAATTTTCAAGGCACTCTTCCCGTAGAATGTTGATAGTCTAAGATCTCATTACAAAATTTGAAAAATCTTGTAACTTGTCTTGTCCACACTATATTATCTTCTTGTGTTTGTTTAAATGTTTTTGTAAGCTTTTAAATTAATTAAAAATGATAATATTAAGTACTAACATTAATTATTGCGTATTTTTCAATTATATAAATAGTTTAAAACAGCAATATACAAACTCTTGGAACGAGTAGGTACTCTTGAATTTTTTTAAAATTTATATTCAAATATTATTACACATAGGTACTTAGCATAAAACAGGCTATAGGTTAATTTTACTTTTCATTATGATGACAAAGTTTATTCCGGGTGTAACAAAGATTTTCTGTTGTTGTGGTTGACAGAGTTCCAATTGGAGTAAGCAGTGGGCGATTATTATTACATTTATTAAAAAAAAAAGTAATGTAGATTTAGGAACAATGCTCGAAAGGTATTTAAAGGATGTAAGTAAATAAATAAAGATGAGGGTCAAAACATTTCTAGATCTTAGACTACATAGGATTCTTTGAGATTAACAAATCTATATGTAACCATCACAGATGTATCGTATATAACGGAATGAAACTCCGTACAAACAAGAAATTGAATTTGCGTGTACTTTGGAAATACTCGTATGTCTTTTTATAGTTTCTCATGTCTCGAAATAAAAATTAGATAACATTTTTCTGGATTGTCCCAATCCTAAGTAAATATATATAGGTGAAAAAATTTGTTGATTATATTGATTATTTCCTTCATGCTTTATTTACTGAACCAATCTACTCGAAAATTTTGCACATTCGTTTGTTTGTTTGTAATATCTTTATTGCTTTAAAATACATAGTAAAAGGAACATTATTAAAATAAGAAGACAATGGCGGACTTATCCCAGGATGTGCATAACCTTCTTAACACTTTCGCTGACAGTAACCCCTCTCGACGAAGATTTATTAACAATTAACTGTTATTGTTATCTCGTTTAGTGTCCGCCACCCATACTTAAGATGTATATAAGTATGGGTCTTTTTGTATTTGCAAATACATAGTTATAAATACTGATAAGGTCATATGGATCCTTTCACAATAAATAAATTTTTCTTTGGATACAAACCCAAAAATCTTTTGAAATAAGAGCTTATATTTCAAGAGTCCCGAGACCTTTTGACCAGAGTTTCACAGACTATATAAATATTATCACTGGTCAAAGGGTCAGAAAAATCATCATCACTAAATAGTATAAAACAAAGTCGCTTTATCTGTCCCTATGTCCCTTTGTATGCTTAAATTTTTAAAACTACGCAACGGATTTTGATGCGGTTTTTTTAATAGATATAGTGATTCAAGAGAAAGGTTTTTATGCCCATACGAAGCCGGGGCGGGTCGCTAGTCTAATATAAATCTTTTTACTAAAAGTTCAGTCATTAAGCGGAAATTTACAAACACAGTGTCATTAAACGTATACGTGGTACAGGTGGAAGCATTCAACGGATGAGCAATGGTTTTTAATGGAGTGACTGCAGAAAAGCAAAAGCTAGGGTTGGCAGATAAAAAAAATATATAATGGTAAGTCTAGTTAAAAAGGTAACTCTGACACCGACGTGTGCAGGGTCAGTGACTCTGTTACTACTATAAACCTCACGATGATATGAATTAATGAGAGAGGTAAAAAGCTTCATCCTAAGTCGTTTGTGCGCATCGACGTAAAATTATACATTTTAACCGTTTTCTACCGTGGTTTAGTATTAAACACATACACCATGATACAAAATCTTAAGGTTTACCATTAATATCCATCATTATCTATCATTAGTGTATACTTATTGTGTGGATTTCCTCACCCTCTGCGTATAATGTGGCAGACTTTTTCACGTAGAAATGGTGAAAGTGCGCGTGTCGTCTCCAGTTGCTTTAATAATGAATGAATGAATGAAAAATTATTTATTCAAGGAACTAGTCTCATAAGTGTTAGTAAATAATGACTCCACTATGCCCGGTATTCTGCATCCTTGGTCTGTCAATTGCACGCGCCTTGCGCCATTATTTTTGAGGTTACCTCTTCTACTAGGTTTCGAAAAAGTGGTGGATAGTGTTGTAGTCAAATCTATACTAATATAATAAAGCTGAAGTTTGTTTGTTTGTTTGAACGCTTATAACCTGAAAACTACTGGTCGGATTTGCAAAATTCTTTTTGTATATGAAAGCCTGATTCTTGGGGAAGGTTAAAGGCTATAGTACATACACACTAATGGCGAGTGAAACCGCGGAGAACAGCTAGTAGTATATAATCTTTAAAAACATTAACGTGTCAATATTATTGTAGAGAAGTTGTGGGAGCTAACTTATACAAATCGAATATAAATCGGAAATACTTTCCATTAAAGCGCTACAGTGAAAGAAAATGGGGTTTAAGTATGTACCGTAGAAAGCATTCGTAATGAAGAACTCCAAAGCCTTAAGGCATAAGTGCACTCAGTTCGCTCGTGTAAACGGAGCATTACGTGCTCTTTCTTGATTTGGTTGTATCGCAAAATTTTACATATTTCTGTTTTATAGCAAAAATTACAAGCTAAATGTACATATTGTTAATTAAATGTCCTATTCTCAACCAGTCCACCATAGGACCAAGCAGAAAGTATATTATGTCGGCAATAAAGGAGATTGACGGTCTGCTGAGCGTAAGAAAGTAAAAGAGCCAGCTGTTCCGTGATCACTTCCACTGTGACACAGTTGAAATGTTGTATGTAAGGAGGAGAATTCTATCTTGTAAATATGCGTTACAAAAACGGATGCACCAGAGGTAGACCTTCGTACAAAGGTGCTTTGGTTGTCAAATCAAATCAAATTTATTTGCAGTGAAAATGGTTACAGTTAATGGTCAAGAGACATTATGTTCTCTCACTTTTAACCTATCTAGGCATAGGCATACAAATGTTTAGCATCTTTATCTTTACATAGTATAAAACGGGAGTTTTTGGAGGGAAAGTAAACTGTCGCTATGTCCGCGCTGTATTTAATTTCCAAAACTTAGGTTTTATCGAGTATTTGTGCTTAATATTGGTGGATTATTATTCGCAAAGTGTTCGTGAACAAGCGTGAGTGTTGGGAAGTGATACAGTGTCGATTACGTGACTTTTTATCTTTGTCACCAAAATCTCCATGATATAGCTAAGTGAAATTTTTCCACCGCTTCACTTAGCCATCTGACTCAGACTAGACTTACTTACTTGACTGGACTTGACTATTGACTTGAATTTTTGACTCGACTGACTAAAGTAGGACTGAAGAAGATTAATAAATTCAAGAAAGGCCTTAAAGGACTAGATTCCATGGCCGTATAAAATATTAAAAAAAAAAATAGTATAAAACAACTACGCTTTCCGCTATTTGTCCCTATGTATGATTGTATGTAGGCAGTGAAACTATTGAAAATCTTAGACTAAGAATCAGAAATGCGCAATTCCCGTCAATGAGCCACACTACGTTTGTTTGCCAACATAATCGTATAAAATCATATTCAAATAACGAAAGCATGATATATGAAGGTAATTCATTTCATAATTTCCGTCGCGCGTTGCCGCTCGCGATACGGGGCTTGAGATCAGAACATAACTGTCCCATCCATTGTGACTAGATGTGGATGCAAAAGCGCGGAATTATACGGCAGGCAGATGTGCACATAATTTCCTTATGCTCCACGCTTTGTATCTTGATATGTGTGTTTGCCAACTCGTAACGTTAGGGCTGGGTCACACAGTTATTTGTTGTACAATAACTCGGTGAAAATCTTTGTTGCGTGGTTTCCTCGGCTTGAGAATAAGACTAGTTTTCTCTTTCTCATGTAAGCGCTTTATCGGTTGTATCATCAGCTTGGAGCCTCGGGTACGCTTTTTTGCTTTTTATTTTTTACTAGCTGTTACCCGCGGCTTCGCCCCGCGTGGGACTCGGTTATATCGCGCCCAAAAGTAGCCTATGTTTGACCTCAGGTCAATAACTACGCCCCTACCAAATTTCATCTCAATCGGTCCAGCAGTTTAGCCGTGAAGAGGTGACAGACAGACAGACAGACAGACTTTCGCATTTATAATATTAGTATGGATATTAGTATGGAAGTATGGATATGGATATGGAAGTATGGATACTTACTATTCTATTCTTAGTTGGTTATGAGAAAGTTTGCACGCATATTTACCACTACGATGTCGACGCAGTACTTTTTTGCCTTCTCTTACCACATCATCTTTTCTTGTAGTATCTTACAACTCTACCAAAGATAAATAGAAGATTTTTTTTTGTCTGCGCATTCCACTAATAGCAATATTCCAAAGGAGTGATGGCCTCAAGGCGTTAAGGGAAGGGTCAAAAAAATAATGTGGAATTTATCAATAACTTTTTTTTTCTACATATACGTGCTGCTGGCCATGTGTCTCTTTTATTCCTTTTATTTTATCTCGTTTTTTTGTAGTAATAGGAACTGAATAAAAATTAATATTTTATTATTAATATTAATATTTTAATATTAATTTTATAAGAATTCTCAAAATCTATTTATTTTTTGGTAATAAGATAATTTCTTAAAATCAATACAAACACCCATTTATACAATCACATATTAAAAATAAAGTTCAGAAATTCACACGAAAAATGTTTGAAATTCAGTACAAAAACAGTACATGGTATTTATTGGGCTGAAAGAAATATTAAAATCCCAGGAAAATGTAAGCAAAAACTGTCTACTGTATTAAATTAAGTTTCATTTAATTTTTATTTCTCTGTTTTTATGCAAGTTAAACTACTTACTCGCCCTTTTAACGGTATAAAATTTACATTATGATAATTTGCAAAGAAATAACATTATTTCGGCAACAATAAAGATTCACATACACACAAGATTCCTGAAAGGAAATATCTTCACTATTTTATCTTTTATTTAAGTGCTAGTTTAAAATCTTTATCATAATATAAGTCGTTATAAATGCTGTCACATTTAGCCCGCCTATTGCACGATTATTATACAAATGTATTTATTAGGATAAAGTTTTAAGAAAGAAATATATAAAAACAAATATCGAGCCTTTTGTTATTAGGATTAGACACCGATTTTAAAAAAGAATGTGGATTTGATTACCACCTAGGGTGATAACTCGTTCAAAAGATTACCATAGTCTTTCAAATGCAATGCTGCTATTATAATGGGGTACAATTAATGCATTTTAATAAACTAATTTTGGTTTGAACTGTGGCTCAGGTCGCGAAGACCTGGGCTCAATTATCCATACGTGGATTAGATCACAAGACCTAATCTACTTTTGGTTTGAAATGTACTTACTTAATATTTTCTAATGAAGTACATAAGATTTAAGATCACCGCCTATATTTGTTTAATAATACGACTAATATTTACAGATTTTTTACAGGTAACAAAAGAATTGAAACAAATGTCGAGATGATATTAACTTCGTCATCTCTTAAGATACCCAAAAAATGGTGGGATTGTCTATTCTTCAACCGGATTTAATAAGAGGAGTTCTCATATCTTTATATGCTTGTTATCTAGGCAAGGCGATAATGGTCTAACAGGCAGTGTCGACGCTATAGTCATACAGTTTGTGTATGAGCACGGCGTTCATCACACATCACAATTTCGACGTCATAGCGGGAAAGTAAACGTGTGTTTACAGTTCATGAGAGCGCGGGTAGTTGCTAAATATCTAAGTTGACTATATTCAGTCATTTCTTGGTTGCACCAAAAGCTATAAACTTTGGAACCCGAGGTCACTTTGAGCGCGAAGATTAATTTTTTTTTTTCGAGGTATTGAAGCATGTAAGCATTGTAGCAAAGTGTAGTGTTAATAATTAGTATATTGATCAATCGGCACTTTGTAAATCAAGTTATGGATATTCGTTTTTTAACGTTTGTAAAGCAAATATAAACGAGCTTATCATATTTTCTGAAATTAGATCATAGTGTTGAAACGTGATGACACTATCACTCATTTCGCCAAAGCTTTCAAATACAGATGATTTTCCCAGAGAATATGAGTGTAAGGTTATTTTGTTTGGGCTAGGTCAAAAAAACTGCATCTTTGTCAATTGTGTGATGTTCACAACATGTGAGATGTAGCCGTGACCAATGTAAGGGACTCTCATGAAGCTTGTCCGTTATGTATGTTATATCACGAACGTCAATACTAGCTTAAATGCGGGCGCTCAGCAAAATATCATCTTCTATACCGCTCAGCTTGTAACTAAGCCATCAGGCTTCATAGGGATCAGAGGCGGGTGGTTAATTTCGCCCCCCACAGCACACGTAGACAGGTCGTCGACGCGCCTCGAATATTAATACTACAGCGATGGTAAACAAAGATTCATGATTTATGGTTTGGCATCCTCTGTTCTGGATGTCTCAATGTTGTTACAAAAGCGGGTAATGTTTGGTAATCTGTGTTATTTAAATGAGCATATAATTTCACCATCATCAACGATATGATTTATCTCAAAACATTTATATTAATTCTAAGATTGCTGGAAGAAATTGCGGCCCGCCTTTTTACACTTTATTTTTATTGATTTTCTTTGTTATTTAGTACAATAAAATGTATATTTATCTATCTATTTAAGAATTTAATGTTTAAAGCAAATATTTTATTTAACTGAAAGATAATAAAATATAAATTAAAGATAATTAAATACTAATAGCTGCCGCCAAAGACGCATAGACTTACGGGGAGATAGATAGCTATCTTCTCCCCGTAAGCCTATGCGTCTTTGGCGGCACTTCATACAGGACAGCCTCGATGCGTTATATCTATATATTTCCATATCGAATATCTATATAAATATATCAAGCAGCAGAGTTTCTCAATGCTCTAAATCCTTTAATAATATCTGAAAATACTTATTTTATTCATATCGTGTGTTAAAACGTCAACTGACCCTGAACCTTTCACACCCTGATAGACTTTTCCAAACCAACTCTCAGCCTCTAACGTAGTTTCTTGAACAACGTAGTATTTTAGTGATATTTCAAATGGAAACAATCTTTTCTGGTCCTAACTAGTCATATGATATTATTGTGTTATTATTTAAACATAATCTTAATATTTTGAATTTGATGGCTTTAGATACTTATAATGTTGATATATTCAGTGCACAATAGTCAAAGATAGAGTTTGCTGTTTCATTAATAGCCTATTCACTAACTGTGGTATAAGGTATCATACAACCTCTAGCAAACTCTCGGCTTCAGAAATGAAAACACGAACAACATTTAATTAAAATATATTTATTCGTGCAGATGGAAGACAGTAAAGAGGATTGTGACAATTTTAAACGCTCACAAAGGAACCAATACCCATTTGTTTGTAAGGCCTCCTTGTTGTATTGTGTAAAAATAATTCCATTGTCTGAGGGAGAATGCGCTGCTACACTTAATATTTTTCAATGGTTGAATATATTTTCTTGTAGGCGTCTCTGTTTTTGTCACTGGTGCTAAAGAGCGTATTTTTTGCAGATTTAATATTTTTACACGACTGTTTGTAATAGGTTTATAATTTATATTCACTTATTGACGTCAATTATAACTTATATTAAATTAACTACCACTTGCAAAGCGAAGAAGCGGCGCTACGAATTCCACTGCAGTATTTTCTACGAAAAAGTCAATTTACAAAATTTGAGTCAAAACAGACGATCTGGCAGTCAATATTAGTCCGCGAAAAGCGTGCACAGTCATCGTAGCTCGTATTTACACATTATAGAGTATTACAATTTCCTCCGTGGTTCAGTGGTTAGGGCGTTTGCCTGTAGACCCGGGGGTCGAGGGTTCGATTCCCACGGAAAGCATACTTTGTGTTAGGACATTGCAGGCTTGAATCACCTGATTGCCAGACAAAAAAGATAACTCCGTGCTTCGGAAACGGCTTAACCGCCGGACCACCCGGCTGCCATCTGGTAATCGTCAGATGCCGAGAGGCGGTTTCGAAGAACTCTGACACCAGGGTGTGCATGGTCGATTGACCATGACACCTACACGAAATTAATTAATTAATTACACAGTACCAAGTAATGCAAGCACTGTTTGGCAGCAGAAATTTGGGTCATGCTAAATTATGGGTTATTCATTCATATCGTGTTACAAGGCTAACCAATCCAGCACACCCTGGTGTTACAGTTTTTGAAACTGCCTTTAAAGTAGTTTACTTATCGACCATCAGTTGGCAGTCGGAACCAACGGCTCTACTTTCCTTCCGATGCACGAAATCATCTTCAAGGTTAACGGCTATATAACTCTCTTCTTTTTGGTACAAATATGTATTGTATTTTGATAATATAATAAGGATTAAATGAAAAGGAACGAAATCATAAACGGTTAGACCAACAAAAACATTCACTATTATCGTTACACCCAAAACTTTTGACCTGTGTAGTGTGTGGTTCAGAATCTGTTGTACAAAAATAAGGCTTATTTTGGCAGGCGGTAACCGGGGCAAACTTGTTAACAAGTTTAAATGCCTAACTTCCGACATTGGTAAGTTCGGCACGTGAGCGTTCGTTTTCACTAACGTTACCTAGTTCGGGCTTTTTCTAATTGAATTGGATTTCCGCCAATGTATCAGTCGTTTACGCAAATGGAAAGGTGTTTTCGTAACGGAAATACAAAGGGAAAGTTTTGATTCCATTAATTGTATGATATGCAAGTTGTCGAGTGAATGGAAGCCATGAGTATTTGAGGAGATACGTGTTCAATCCCAACTAATATTATAAATGCGAAATCGAGTTTGTTTGTTTGTTACGCTTTTACGACTGATCTACTGAACCAAACTTCCTGAAATTTCGCATACACGTAGAGTGTTGAGAAGGACATAGGGTATCTTTAATCCCGAAAAAGTTCTGATCCCGAGGAAAATTCACGCGGGCGAAACTGCGGGCAAAAGCTAGTATTATACATATTTCAATTTCAAAGGTCAAACAGTTTTAGAGATTTTCGTACCTATTTAATCGGTTCAAACAAAACGATTATACATAGAGCATCTAGAAGTGTTTCTCTGATAAATCCTTAGAGATAAGTTTTCCTAAAGGTTGTCTGGTATTAGGTTCTTTGGCATTAAGTCTGCCTTTTATATCATCCTAACTAATATTATAAATGCGAAACTGAGTTTGTTTGTTTGTTACGATTTCACATTTCTATGAACTAAAAATAACTAAAGTTTGAAATAAATATAGTAAAAGTGCTAGTTGCTTTACGGGTTTACATACAAACATATTATCACACGTGTCTCCTGCAATGGTAGGGAGATACTAGAGATTTCCATTGACTACGATCCTTACAGACCTCCCTCGTTTCCTCCACACTCATCACACTCGTCATACACGCTCGCCGATTTCGGGTACTTCTAATGTATACCTTTTTCAAAACGTCTCTGGGAGTCAACCCTCCCTACTCTACTCTCGTGCAACTGTATTACATTATTAATTTACAGTGTACTTTCATTGACTAAGGCAGTTGCATGAAAGTCTTTCATCTCTACATGCCCAAATCACTTCAACTTTATTTTTAGATCTTTGTCACTACCTATTAATTCACACTTCATCATTTCCTAATCTCGGTATTTCTTATTTTATATCATATAATTTAAACCAGGCTGACCTTTGATATTACAACAATTTCACGCGGAAAGTTCCTTATATTTAGGTTTCCATTTACGTATCAAAGTCAGAGTTGTGTCTAATTCGAATGGATCGCAAGGGTTCTGGAGATACGAAGGTAAGCTGACAGATTTATACCCACACTAAGTTAATAATAATTTAAAAATAAATAGAATTAGATTTTTGTAAGTATTTTTTGATCCACTCTTTCCCTCTTTCTCCACTCAACTCCTCTAAAAAATAATTTATTTCTGTTTACACACTGCTTCATATGCTGGAAAATCATGACCTTTCTGAGGGTAGTCGGGTTTTGTTCTTCTATTGTGTCATAGCTGAAAACTATTCAATTTTTTACCCAGTATCATCATTTCAGCCGCAGGCTGTCCATAGCTGGACATAGGCCTCCCCAGGGATATCCAAAATGACCGGTTGGAAGCGGCCTGCATCCAGCGCCTGCCCGCGACCTTCCTTAGATCCCAGTAGGCTTTATCATCCTTTGTACATGAGAAAAGACAGCTGAGGCACGACACGGCAGCAGAAGAACTATTAAGTGACTTCCACAAGACCCATGGCAGTCGGAAATTTAAATAATACGGCCACTAACCAATTTTAAAGCAAAGTCATCTAAATTGCTACTTGCTACTTTTAAAGGAGTTGAACTCATTTTATAGTCGCAATACGGTTACAGAACTAAGTTTAACCAACTTAAGAATGGACACCTTGATAGAAAAAGTAACGGAAATTAACGATCTAAGTTTGTGTAGGAAATGTTAAAAGAAAAATCTAGAATTCTCGATTTTCTTGGTGTTACTAAAGAAAACGAATGTACACAGGTTGAGGAGGCTTAAAGGCAATCGTTATCGTATCGTTTAAAGACATAGGGTGCCTAATATAACGGCTTATAGCAATCCAAAAACGAGTCATTAATAAAATGATGGCAAAATACATGATGTAAGGTCATATCTCACTTAATCAATCATTTTTTGATTGCCTTAGTTCGTCATGGTAGGCCCCAGATCAAGCAAGGTTGAATTTAATACCCACATAATAAGCACGAACGATAAAGTCCGTCTTAATTTCCTTCAATATTTTATTTAAATAATGATCAATCACGTTTCCTCGAAGTAAGTGAAACGTTGGCTGGCTGTCATGCCGATTTGCCAGACTTTATTAATTGAAAAACTTTAAAGAAAATCGTTCAGGGATCATTTCCGCAAGACGAATTCTAATAAGTTTCAGAGTTCGCCAAAAGAAATTAAAGACGGATTGAAGCTACGGACGTTTACAGAAACGTTATAATTTTGTTATCATTTATTAATGTTTCGTTTTTAATTAAATGTTTTGTGTTTTGTACTGAAAATTTATCTCTGCTTTTGTACGGAAATGTGGTCTCCGGCCACTCATGCCGTAAGTGTCGTGAAAGGCGACAGAGATCTAAATAGAAATATTTACTTACTAACTTATATAATACCTTTCTTCTACAAAAAATGGCGCTGCCTAAAATCCACCTCACTTGGTTTCTCGGCATCTTTCAACAAAAACCATGTATACCGCATAACAGGCCAAACCTAACCAGGAGAGAATACTGTTGAATTAAAAGAGTTTATTTTTATTTGGAATATTGTGTATCTATCATTGCTATTATTTTGTAATCCAACTAATATTATAAATGCCAGTGAGTTTGTATATTTGTGTTTGTTTGTTTATAACCTCTTCACGCCCTATCTACTGAACCAATCTTCTTGAAATTTTGCATACACATAGCTAGGAGTATTGAGAAGGATATAGGGTACCTTTTATCCCGGGAAAAGGCACTGTTCCCGAGGGAATCTCACGCGGGCGAAGCCGCGGGCAAAAGCTAGTTATATATAAATAAGTGCAACTGTGCCCGTGTTTGATATAATAACTCCTAAATAATGAGACACGACGGATTTTTGTATATTTTTAATTAATCTTGCTATTGCAGTTCCAGTCTATATGTAAATTCTGATTTCAGGCAAAAATAAAAGGAAATCACTGAATTTTACATATCATGACGGTATCGCCAGCGAAATTGTTATATGGCCCGTTATGGTGAGTACTAATGATGCACTCCATTAGCGCATGAGATTAAAATCAAAATGAAAATTCGGGAATTTAATTAAAGTCAAGTAGTGTAATTTGAGATTTTGTGGTTCCTATATAATAAACTATAGGTTTTTTCTCAATTTTGTTTCTTTATAGTTTTAGACAAATAATGTCTCATAAACATGTATTTAGAAACTAAGTTCAATTAGCTAATTATAATTAATTTCTAGTTATTTACATTTTTATTTTTTTAAGTATAGTTTTTAAGGTTTATTTATTTAGTTGAATGTCTTGAATTTTAAATGACTAAAAACAAACATGTCATCCAAATTCTATATAAATCTATTCAATAAAAAAATACTCTTAAATAAAAATCTGTGTCTCAATTCCAAAATTGATATCACAGACGAAATCAAATATTTATGTAAAAGAATGAAGTCGGTAAAAAAAGCCAAGTCATGCGTACACGAAACGGATTCATGTAACACCAATGCTAGACCATTACCAAAAATAGTGAGAGGGTAGAAGTAAGGCTGCTTATAAAAATATCGATAACATTGCATAAAATACAAAAATCTTTATTTCTGAGATTTTATGTGAATTGAAACGAAATCTCATTATGATTTCGAATTGAAAACTTCTTTGCTTTGATAATGATGTTATCTATATTATCATATTTAGATTCTCCTTGATATAATCTGATTCGACAACGCGGCCATCAAATATGTATGTTATATGCTGCGTGCGGTAACTACTTTTGAACAGGTGAACTGAATACTTGCTTGGCTAGTCAATAGTATACAAAAAGCTTTTTACATATAAAAGCAGATAAATTGGTTATTATAAATTAATATAAGTAAAGTTAATAATAATAAAGTAATTAATTATGTAAATATATTTTTTTATCTTGGGAAAAAAATAGATATACTAAAAAAATGTTAAAAAAATGTTAGTAATACAACAACTGCCTACAATTAGAATAAATTAATCATAACATCTTACACAATGTATAAGTAATTTTTAAAATTTATCCTACTTTAAATAAATCGAACTGAGGATAAATATTTTTTTATAACTTCAAGCAAACTTGTCTTCTATACTCAAACTGTTTTGCACCATTGCCCTCCGAATGAGGGAGATCAAATCCAGCAGTTTGTATTCAACAGGGTTATATTGAACCCTATTTGTACCCTGCATGTACCTTGAAAGGAGCGGTTCCTTATCTCTGCCCTTTGTGATCTCTTGCAATGTATTCCTGACTGTTCTTTTATACGCGTATATTTCGAACCGATTCATAAGATTATGCTAATTCAATTACAAAATTTGAGAACTCAAAAATTCTGGCTGCTATTTTCAGTTAGATAGCCATGTTTATCAACTGGACAAAGTAGCCAGTTTAGAGTAAAGTGATTAAGAGTACTTACTTGGAAATCACTGTAAAAAAGGAGGTTTTGTTCGTTCCTGAAAAAAAAAACAAATAATATTAGTTAATATCATAATGTCCAAAGTACTCAATTATTGATATTAAAAAAATCCAGAATTACTTTTTTTAGGTATCAAATGATTGAGAAAAACACAAGACCGAGCGGAATGGCGTGTATTGCTAGATACCCTTACTCAGCATTAGGTGATGATTAGCTGAAGAAGAGAGAGAGAGAGAGATTTCTGTGAAACATCAACACAAATAAGCATACACTCAAAAAACGTAACCTTTATATATAAAAACATAATAATCCGAAGCCAGACGTTATATTACAAGGTTGAAAACTAGCTCAGTTGCGAATAATCGTATTTATATCGGTTTTGTTGTGGTGCTCGCCCACGCTCGACCGACATTTTCTGTTTCTCAAAACGGTGTCAATTGCCTCGGAAAAATTGCAAACCGGTTGCCAAGTCTGAGAATTCAAATCATATTCGCTTTCCCCACTGTCCAAGTCCATTCTTTGTGGCCAGTACTTTATATGAAAATGAATTTTCGGCCAGTCGCTTTGTTGGTTTGCGTGGAAATAAGAATTTTCGTTTGTGCGACAATTCTATTGAGTGGGACTTGGTTCCAAAATTTGATGCGTGTTTTTGAAGCTGTCGGACTTACTGAGATTTATGTATTTTGAATATGTACATAGTTTGATATATTTTTAAGCTGCGCAAAAGTTTATTAGCTCATCAAACGCACATATTGTTTTATTAAAAAAATTAAGAAACTAACAATTACAATAGTAAAACTGGGAAACTCTGATAGCAGTGTCGGTTACTAATATATCAAAAAATAGAAATACCTAAAAGATAAAAGTACCAGAGTAACAGTCAATGAACTTCATTAAAATCTCAAAGTAAAGTTTTCAAAATTTTATATGAATTCTTGAAAAACGACACTGGAAGCTGATAGATCCTCTTAGGTATTTTGCATTTTAGCGTAAAATACAGTACAAAAACCAAAGCTGGATAACAAACTAACCGTTGAGAGGCTCTACAGTATTTCTACAAGCGCCTCATTATTATTCCTAGTAAGACCATAACAATCATGTCGAGAGAGACCGTTTGGATTTCACTGATTTCACGAGGACGGTCGGCTGACTGTTACACAGTAGCGAACATAGTTTAAAATTACAATTAGGGTCGTAAGACCACGTCAGAGGTCGAGAGGCGGTTCCGAAAAACTCTGAGACAAGGGTGTGCATGGTCGATTGACCGTGACGTCTACTCAAAATGATGATGATGGGTCGAAAGAGGTTCTAGGCACAAAGTCGGTTCAAGCTAATATATTATTTTCTCAACTTGCTGGCGATAACAGGAAAAACCGTCTTTCGGCGAGGTTACTTATATATCGTCTTAGATGAGGGACGATGGAAGGACGACACGCTGCAGCGTCATATTACATAAGATAGAATGTTATACCAGATGGAAAGTTGTCCTCAATTTTTGACATTTTCGTCTTATCAAAATCTGCCATTTGCTCATTAACATCATCTTGTCAGTTTCTTTGACGATGATATTTGATAGGTGTAGGTATTTATATTTATAATTGTAATACATCAATTGTCATTTTTTGACATTGCATTTTAACTTTTACTGGTTATTGGATTTTCTGTTTAATTTCTTGTAATTTATACTAATTTGCATGCAGAAAGGTAGTGTATGGCTCCTCATTAAAAAAAATCTTGTTACATAATTTGTAACCATATACGCAAATAACGAATTTGATTAATTGATTAAGCTAATAATATGTATTTTTTGCATTAATATTCTGTGTGTTTGATTAATGTAATGTATTAAGTATGTTACGGTGTAATTGAGGTCGTTTGTTAAAACGCTCAAGTGCGCGTAAATGAGATATATACGTCCATGTTTCACGAGTTTGCTGAAAATTTTTACGAGAAATCCTGTTACGATATATGCGTAATTTGAGTTGGGCTAATGGAATTCCCGCGTGCAAGTCTACTTAGAAACTCCGTGATTTTGAAATTTAATTTCACAGCTTCTTACCGAGCAACGTAATCGAATTGTGGTATATTTTTTTTTTTGAAATATGTCGTTACCTCTTTGCAAACCTGAAATTTTTTTGGAGCGTGAAATTAGTTAAATGCGGTATCTATTATTTTTCTTCGTGATTTTATTCCATTCATCAATATAAAAAACTGACTAGATATAAGACTTTTGTTGCTAAAATTCACCAAACAAATTCGTGAAGAATGTTTCCAATTAAAAGGTTCTCTTTTGCTGCATGTAATGTTTAATAATAGAAATTAATAAGAAAATTTGCGTCATCGCGATTAATCTGTTTCGAAGGCTTAAACGCAACCATGAAAACGCTACCTTGTAATTTAAAATTCACAAAGCAATTACAGCTTCATAGCGTGCCAACAAATAAACATAACCCTCCTATAGCAAAGATGGGTAAAAATAAGACACAAATGGAAGTAAAATGTCGGAAAAAGGCTTGGGGTGTCTCTGATTGGAAGAAACCGTCTCCTAAAAAGATAAGTGCGTTCTGAGTGCTATGGAAAATAATATAACAATGTAGGTGATTTATGGGTTGACGTATATATTGTTTGAGATACTATTATTCTTTGTTATACTATTTGTTTATTTACAAATATATAACTTGTGAATGTCGTTGTTAAAAGAGCATTTTTATAGACACACTTAAGTTTGTATGAAGATGAAATACGGATATTTTTGAGTAGTTCAAAGAATTAGGTTCAAAATGTCATGAGTTAAATACATGATTAGACATTGTGTACAAAAATTTATTAAATACTCATTACACTGATAATTAAATCACTCAATTAGTGTGACTGTGAGTATGTAAGTAGTACCTTTACACTACTACATGAATAGGCTGCCGGATGGCATACTTCGATTTTCTCAAGTTACATATATTACAACAATATATTATTATATATCTTCACCACTGTTTGGTTGTCTGATAAAAAGGCTTTAAGACTTCCTTATTTTTTAAATTATACACTATGAATAATATAGCCGCATTGAGTATAATCTTAATTCAATTCTAATCACTAGCACTATATAGTATAAACAAAGTCGCTTTCTCTGTCCCTATGTCCCTTTGTATGCTTAAATCTTTAAAACAAATTTGCAACGGATTTTGATGTGTTTTTTTTTAATTGATAGAGTGATTTAAGAGGAAAGTTTTTATGCCCATGTGAAGCCGGGACGGGTCGCTAGTGTTTAATAAACCAAAGTTTTTTCTCTGTACTTGTTCAATTAACTATTCTGTGTCGAATGATCCTTGCCACAATTGGCATTAACTTGTATCAACTACGTCTTCTACAATTACTAATTTTGCTCAGTGAACTATGAACCAAACACGTGTTTACTAATACCGCACTAAAGCTATCTTAAACGCCTAATTGTTAGCTGTGTCTAGACATTTCTGGCATGTAATTAGTTCAAGATATTTAATCTTAAGGATTCTCAAGCTTTGAGTTTGGGTTAGGTACCTGTTGTTTGAAGTATTAATATGCAATAGTTTTGAGATTAGTTATGGGAGCTAAGAACCTAGTTGTAAATATTTGTTTTAAAGTTCTAACAGAGTTTTCGGTTGTGGATTACACAAGGAGTATACTTAAATTTCATTTCTTAAAACAAATTGTTGAAAGGATATTTTTTTTAGCATTTCGTGATTTTGTAATTCAGTGTTTTTCCTTGTTTATATGAAATTCTACTGTGGTCAGGCTGGTTTAAATAATGATAAAAAATATATATATTTATTTCAGGTTTTTTGACCTTTAATTTAAGCGAAATTAAAGTTTAAGCGTATTTTTAATTTTTCTAATACACAATTTGGACTGTGAACTACTTGGCTAACCCTAAACGCAGTACTAACGCACTACTCTCTATCTCGTTATTAATGAGCTGCGATAATGACTGTAACAGGAAACCTAGCTAGCTCCCCGGGGAGCCGTGGTCGGCATAAATTTACTATAATTAATACTTCGTTACGGGACACCCTGTAAATAATATGCGCTTGGCAGATATTTATAGGGTTATATTTATCTATTGGTTATTGAATATAAAACCCACCAAAAACATAAATGTAAAAAACGAAAGCCAAGTTCAATACAAAAATTATGCTTGGCGGTGAGTTTCGCCGCAAAAAGAATGGCGATCTAAATGAGTGCCAAGTTCTATGCAAAATCGAAATATGTTTTTATAGGAACAAAATAACATTATGAACAAGTATTAAACTCTATTTCTTTGCTTTATTAGATACCTATAACAATTGCTGTTATTTAAAAATGTGAGATCTTGAAGTAGGTTAGATTTGACTCGGCCAGTTTTTAACACAATTAAAATGTTGAATAACTTTATAAAATGACTTATGTAATGAAAACTGGCCAAGTCTAATCTGACCTACTTCAAGATCTCACATTTTTAAATAACAGCAATTGTTATAGGTATCTAATAAAGCAAAGAAATAGAGTTTAATACTTGTTCATAATGTTATTTTGTTCCTATAAAAACATATTTCGATTTTGCATAGAACTTGGCACTCATTTAGATCGCCATTCTTTTTGCGGCGAAACTCACCGCCAAGCATAATTTTTGTATTGAACTTGGCTTTCGTTTTTTACATTTATGTTTTTGGTGGGATATCATTACTTTTTGTAAAGAAAACTAGGCAAGTATTCCTATTTAATGTTTTTTTTTGCGTGACAAATTAACCTAAAAGAGCTACAAACAATTGAGGTTTTGAAAGAAACGATTTACGTAATATTAAATAACTCACAAATGCCGTTAAAGTACAATACTAAAAAGGAATAATTTATTTTTGGACTATTCCAGCTATAACTCAAATAAATTTAGTCGAACGACGCAGCATTAAACGCAATCTAATAGGTGGGTTTCCGCTAAACAACCGGGCATAACGAGGACGCTGGCGCGAATGAGCTCCGCTTAGAGCATACTTTGGTTCGTTCGCATTTTAAGTCGTATAGCGCTGTGAGCCGCGCACAAGTGCAAGGCGCGAGCGAGTTCAAGCAGCATTCTTAGACTAGTCAATACATACATATATCGGTACCAATAAGACTTCGCTATTGCCTTGACCTTGGTATACATACACATTGGAGTTTCTTTTAGGGTACAAAGAGTTCGAACTAACAAATTTATACCTTAAAATATTATTTCTTATTTTCAAAAGAAATCAGAGAAACGAACCTTGGGCACTGATCTTTGTTAATTTAGTGAGCCGTGGACTATAAGATAACTACTATGCAGGTATAAACCAACCGACCCGCTAAATTTTAAGTAAATCGCTACCGCTTATAATTTTGTACCATAAGTCAGAGCGTGACGCTGATTGGCTGGTGTGCTGCCGCGCGCCGCTGACGACACACCGTTGTTGGCCGGTTGTTTAGCGCGTAGGTATTACAAGTTTTTTGTATGGGGACACCACTTATTTTTTGACTTTTTTTTATTTTTTGATTTTTTCCTACGCTTACACACAATTTCCGAGCTGAATTCCAAATTTCATCCTTCTAGGTCATCTGGAAGTAGGTTAGGTTTAGGTACTATAAGTCAGTCAGTCAGTGCTAAAATTTACAACTTTTTGACCTTCATATCTTTATAACCGTTTGAGCTAGCTTCATGAAATTTGGGCTTCTACATGTCCTGATGGATCTTATTAAACACACGTAGTTTTATGTGTTTACATTAAAGAGGTTTCGAGTTATAGAAGGGTCAAAAGTGGCACCAAGTGGTTCGTGTAATATTACACTCGGCGCTGGCTAGCCAGTTCCTTTGCTTGAACTTGGCTTGACACGCTGCCGCGTGTCTAGATTTTAGAGATGGTTATTAGCAACTAATAGTCACACAGCTCGACAAGCATGTTAATTTATCTGCTAATAATCAATAAGAAATTTCCACGGTAATGGCAACTAAAAGCCCCGAGCAGGGCTCTTTCCGTTTTCTTCCCTGTTTTTCTACCCTCTGCCTTAAAATAATAATAATAATTCCGTTTTCTACCACAGCAGCCACTGTTAATGATAAATACTTATTTGGTACTAGTTGCATCCCGCGGTTTCACCTGCGGTTTATTATACACTGTAGCGCCTCTATAAACTGCCATTTGTCTTTTTGACCACACCTACAAATAACACATACTTTTCAGTATAAAAAGTACCATATGTGTTGGTCAAATGCATCAGCTGCCTCCATACCATATTCATTTAAAATTGGCCAACCGTTTGAGCATGAAAATACAAACAGAAATAAAGTTTCGTTTTCATTTTAATAAAAATACTTGGTATTCAGACAAACTGTCGAATTGTTCTGACGAAAAAGAGAATGTTTGTCAAAGAAACGCCAAACTTATCGCCTACTTATAAATAAATGTATTCTCATTGAAGACCTACTTGGTGGAATCCTTTCAGGAAGTTTTAATTAGAAATTTGTACATAAATAATCATTAGTGCTGGACTTGGAGCCGCTGCAAATCACTTTTGGAATGTTTGCCTGGCTTGCTTAGTACGGGGACACACGGCTTTTCTGACAGTATTTTTTTTTTTAGTTTGTTTTTTATAAATTTTTAGCAAAAAATAAACAAAATTAAGTTGATCTTGATCCCTTATATTGATAGTGCACCATTTTTTCTTTCCATTTAAATAAATATTGTATCATCTTTGTAAATTGGAGCAGAAATATCTTCATTTGAAACACAATTTATTTTTATTATAACTGTGCTTCGCGGTTCTACCCGCTAAGGTTTGTAAGTACCTATATCCTCTGATATTATTGTATAATTATATAAGGTGAATTTTAATCAACTGCAAATATTTTAAGGGCAGATTCAGACCACTAAACTGAACAACTTTCCTAAATAAACTAATGTCGAAATACGACAAAATTTTTATGACCTCCCGTACAAATTGAGAATCAGCTGATCTAGTTTAGTATGGAGAGTGAAAATGAAAAAATTTCGATATAAGTTTATTTGGAAAAGTTGTTCAGTATAGTGGTCTGTATCTGCCCTTAAAATATTTGCAGTTGATTTTGTGTCCACCTTATATAAGAGCAATCAAATGCAGATAAGTTTTCAATCCTGACCCGAGTTATTACGTATTCTGTAATCTAGAATGCGCATTTTGAGTTTGACGCAACAAACACAGTAAAAATAATTTCAAATCTGTGTACTTTCACATTCTTTAAAAAAAACAGTTGAAAATACATATACTCCTCAATCGCACATTGGTATGAGCCGTGTGTCCCCTGTACACTGAGAAGACTCTCACATCAGAAGAGTGGCGAAACTTCACAACTTCGTATTTACATTCCGCCTCAGATTCGTTTCGAATCGTAATATAAGAGCGCTAAAAGCTTTCGTGGTACACGGGCGGAATTCGAACGTGATGTATGGGGAAATTAAAGGACTTAACTGTTAACCTGGTTTTGCGTGGGTTTAAAGTTTGTGTGAAAAGATGATTTCACTTCTACGAGTAGCTATTTCTCCAGCCATTACTGGTGTTTTGGCTTCCATTTTGATGTTTTACTAATTATATTTTAGGCGATCTGATAAGAGTAAAAGTATATAGGGAAAATTTACGCATAAAGTTACCTACGAGTATTTGCAGTCATAAGAAATAAAATTCTAAGCTGCGCATTAAATGCATCAAAAATTTGAATGAACAATTAAAGTCTTCGATGGTTCATAACAAAACTACATTTTGAATAAAATTATCGTTATTTTATTAATAATGCAATCCATAAAAAGTATTTATGTTAGTGAAAGATACTTAAAATAGTGTCAATGTAATTTAAGCCAGCTTAATTTCAATACCACTGAAACCTTTATCAAATATTCTTGGCAAAGCTACAAGTTTATTTTTTGTAGCATTAAGTGTCTGCTGTAGCCCAACATGTCTGCCCTTTATTTTTACACATCTCTTAAATAATTGGCCCTTGCTTAAAATGGAAACATTTATTGTTGCAATAATACACCGAAAAAAATGTTTTACCTAACTACTTTGGCTATTTGAGAAATAACCAAAGTTCGACAAGATATTAATGAAGTTAACTTGATTTAACAAAAGTAATTTACAAAAAAAAAAAAGACAAAAGGTTTAGTTACGTACTGCAAAGAGTTATGTAGTCATTTTTTTATGCTATAGATTGACGAAAGTTTGGTTGCGTATAAGTATTTTTTTTTCAGTGTATTATTTTGTGCCATGATGTTCTGTTTGATACTATTTGTCATCAATTTGGTATTTCAGCTGAATATTGGACTAAATTTGTCTATTCTATAAAATAAAATTACATCGTTATCGATTAAGTACTATTAAGTAGGCAAACAGGCTTACGGCCCACCTGATGGGAACGGTAACCGCAGCCTATAAGACGCCTGCAGTACCAGGAGCATTGCAAGCGCGTTGCCGACCCTGGAGGGATCTTTCTACGCCCTATTACATTACTTTTCGAAACGCGTATATTTTTGGCGCAACAACAAACTTGAAGACGAAAAATTGGATGAAAAACATGACACTATAATGGAAATGTATTATATTCGTGTACGAACCCGATCCCTTTTAGTGAACGAATAAGAGAAACGGCAGAACTATTTCGATATCGTAAACCCACAATTATGCAGATAAGTACAATGAAATAATCAGTATAGAGGTGACAAGATAGTAGTCCGTTGGTACCTCTAAAGAGCGCTTTTATACGCTTTTTCCTAACCGCTTCATTTTAAACACTTTTGATACCTTTTAATTTTTAATTTACGACAATTTATAAGTATATAGAATGTAGTTTATTCAATTGTTCGTGTATCAATTGATTACTAGAAGGCGCAGAAGTCTGAGGATAAATATATTGATTCCACTATTTGCAGTAGTATGGTGTGTTTTTCAAAGATTTATTTTTCAATATGATACCTACTTGCTACAAAATAATATTAAAAAAATTGTTTCACTTTTTGATACTTTTTAAATTAGATAACGCTTTCAACACATAGAATTTGGTCTTGTCAATTCCTGTCATTTAGTTCATGCAAACGGAATTCTTTTATTGTCGGTATTTTTTCGCCTCGAATATTTTCGCTGCGCTATCGAAAACGGTCGGTTGAACATAATATTATTTTGGCAAATCAGCTGGGCAAAATCGGTTGTAATTTCAATGAAGAACTGGAAAGTTCCTTAATTTTATGGGCTGTTGAATTGAAATTATCGAACAATATTTTTCAAAGGAGTATAATTATTTACCGGCCAGTGATCATAAGTTTATTTTGGTGTAAAAAATAAAACATATAAAGAAAAGGTAAAGATATGATAGGAAATCAAAAATAATGAAAAAACATAACAAAATTTCGGGTATAGCGCTAACGTTACCTAGAGACGACAATATAATATAAAAAAGACGTGAAAAGATTTTTTTAGGGGTCAGAAATGCGCACGTTATACTAACTGCCTAAATTGTATAAAAAAAGCTTCTTAAAGTAAATAACAATAATTGTCATCATTCATCTCTAGAACGTTGCAACCTACGAATCTTTATTTCCTGTTTTCCTAACTCAAATTTTTTTGGATTAGGTCCCTATAATTCTAAAGGTGCGAATTGAGCTTTTGTCTCGTTGAGTGTCAGCGAAAATATTAGCAAAGCCACAAGCGATAGTTGTCTACAAAATCGAATGTAATGAGATCACTACATTACACATTCTTCAATCCATAAAAATAAATATATTGTGATGGAATATGGAAGCAAAAGCTTTGATCAGATAAAGTGAAAAAGGCATAAAACCTAATTTAAAATTGACTTTTATTGCACGACTTTTGAGCCCTTTTAATAAATCCGACCGCCTATCACACCGTCACGTAACGATGTCATAGAACCCTCTTTATCTTTCAACCCGGATTTCCTTTTATTGAGTTCGGAGAGCTTGACGCAAATAATTTAAATCTGGAATAGTTCGGGCGAATTTACTTCGGGTCGAAATGACCCCAGTTTAATTTGCGTAAACAATGGTAATAAGTGTAATTAATTTGGAACGTAGTTTGTTGTTTGGAATTAAAATGTTACTAATACAGGTTACGGATTGTTGCCCTATAGTTATTTTTCTGTTCTTGATATTAGTGATTTTACATACGAATATATACATATATACATGATTTGGATGTCTAAAAGACAGGTAAAGCTTAAAAATTGAAAAGAAAATGGATTTGTAAATATGCAACGAAAAAATAAAATACTTAACATTGAATCTTGGGTGTTAAGTAAGGCTGTATTGTGATTTTTGTTTCCCAAAGTATACAATTCTAAAAAATTTTTTGAAATATTTAGCCATTTGATTGTATGTATGTTTCTTATTCTTTCATGTTACATTACACATTCCATCTCAACATTCTTATTTCTAATATATAGGGAACGGAGGGCGTTGTCAAGGAGGGCCAATATGCTGGCACGCAGGTTTGCGCGTTGCTCAGACCAGGTAAAAATAACTTTGTTTAGAGCGTACTGCACTTCGCTGTACACTTGCAGCCTGTGGGCTAGTTATTCGCAAAAGGTCTGCAACGCTCTCCGTGTCCAATTTAACAACGCTTTTCGGGCGGTATTGGGGCTGCCTCGACGCTGTAGCGCATCAGGTATGTTTGCAGACGCACGGACGGACTGCTTTCACGCAACATTGCGTAAGCGGGCCGCATGCATGGTGCGCAGGGTGCGAGGCAGCTCTAACGCCGTACTGACAGCGATTGCCGAGAGAGAGGACTGTCTGTATCTAAGGCATTGTTGTGACAGGCATGTCCCGTGTAGCCGAGCCGAAAGGCAGTATTAATTATATTTAATTGTATTTTTAATTTCGATTTGATTTCAATATGTATTAATCAATTTAATTTATTTTATACTAGCTTTTGCCCGCGGCTTCGCCCGCGTGGACTTCCCGGGATGAAAGGTACCCTATGTCCTTCTCCTGGTTCTAAGTTACCTCTTCACCAATTTTCAGCCAAATCGGTTCAGCCGTTCTTGAGTTATAAGTGGAGTAACTAACACGACTTTCTTTTATATATATAGATTTAAATATAATGTTTTGTGATTTCGATGTTCAATTATGTAATTATTATTCGAGCGACGACTGTAGAAATGTCATTTTAAATTATGGGCCATAAGTCGCCTGAAATAAACAAATTTTTATTTTATTTTATATTCGCATTTCACCCGTCTCTTTGGTAGGCCGTCACTGAATAATACAAGACAACAAATAGGCCTTATGATGGCTCTAACGACTCTATTCTTGCGGAACTCAGCATCACGAAACGTCTTTCTTTATACTGCCAGGAAAGGGCCTTAAGTTTTTTCGGACACATCATGCGATCACATAGGCATTTTCTGGAAAAACTCATAATACTGAGCAGAACAGATTTAAAACGTGCCAGAGGAAAGCCTCCAGCGAGATGGGTGGACAGCGTGAGGAGAGCTGCTGGAGGCAGCATATATAATGCGGTTCGTAGTGCTGCCGATCGCGCACTCTGGATACACATATGTGGTCACGATCCACAGCATTGAGGGACCGATGAAGAAGACGATGGCTATATTTGAAAGTAAACTTTTTAGTACGGTTATAAATATCTAGTACAGAAAATGTTTTTCCTAGAGAAAGTTTTACTTACTCCGCGTCCGAGAGTAAACTTTCAGACAAACCCCGTTTAAGAAGTTTTATATAGTTCCCAACACGCCGTTAATGTCTCTGCACTTTGTAAACAAATGCACTGCACTTGATTTATTTTGTGTTTGTGACCCGCCATTTTGATTTATAGTGACGTGTGATTGGTAAACATTATAGTGTTTGTTGAAATCGATCGATTTTACGCGGTATTGTTGTAATTTACAGCTCGTGTAGAGGAACTATAATGAACTGCCTCCGTGTCACTGGATCGTTAGGAATTTGCCTATAGGCTAACCTAACAAAGTATGCATCACATGGGAAGCATACTTTGTTTGGTTGTTTACAGTTTGGTTTGGACATTGCAGGCGTGAATAATCTGATTGTCTGATGATAAAGATGATTTCGTGCTTAGGAAGGCACGTTAAGCCGTTGGTCCGTTGGATTAAAACATTGAGACATGTCTTTTTAAATAATATCGAGGTGTCCCAGGTGCAATGCTTGTAAAGAGATGATATTATTAGTTATTTTAATCAACGAAGTAAAATGTTTTTAACTCTCATGTGTTTTTATAGATAATTGAATTTTCTTATTCTTTTCAGGCAACTGATTAGGTATTCTTTATTTCTTAACTTTCCTTACATATTTATAATATATTATTTATATAAGTTTGCTATAAGGTAACAGTACATTAAACATACACATTTCAATTCAGTCTATTTTTAATGTATCTTGCATTAAAATATGTACCTATTGTGCTTAGTGTGGTACTGTAATTCTATTTTTGTACAAATTGTAAATCATCATCATCATTATCATCATTTCAGCCGCAGGTCGTCCACTGCTGGACGTAGGCCTCCCCCAAGGATTTCCAGAACGACCGGTTGGAAGCGGCCTGCATCCAGCGTCTGCCTGTAACCTTCTTTAGGCCATCTGACCATCTGGTCGGTAAATGTCCGTCGCTGCGCTTGCCGGTGCGTGGTCGCCATTCGAGAACCTTTGTGCCCCATCGGCCATCGGTTCGTCGCGTTAAATTGTAAATGGTTGAGAATAAATCATTTATCTATCTGCCTATCTATTATTTGTACAATAACCTTTTCCAAGGGCTTGAAGAATAAATCTATTTTTGCCCTTCTTGGCCTCCCTTTACGCAAAACGATTTGTACGCAATAGAAAATATTTTTGTGACAACGGTTATCGAACTCATTAACAAAAATAACACACCGACTGACAAACTTTGCCAAATTATCTTATCATTAAAATTGTAATGGTACGGTAACACTATGTTATACAGTTCCATTGACCTTTTTTCTTCTTCTATTAGTTCACTCTTTCTTTTTCTTCGGACTGCAATCTCTTACGGATTTCAGCTTAGGCTGATACCCGGACCCTGACTGAGGCCTCTTTTTAATTGTAATAAATGTGTTCCATAAATATGTGCTTTATATATGAATTTATTTTAGTGCATTATAGAATGGCATTTAATCCGCATCTAAGGCTTTGGCACCAATCACGGTAAAGATTGGAGCACCAACACTCTCCTATTTCTCAGATCCAGTCTTATCATCATTTCTTTTCAGCCACAGACTGCCCACTGTTTGACATAGGCTTTTCAGAAATATAGGATTTTCAGATAGACCAGTTGGAAGTGGCCTGGCATCCAAATTTGCATTTTTTTTTGGTCGGTGGGTGTCCGATGCTGCGCTTGCCGGTGCGTCCACACTACAGCGTATAAATTAAAAAAAAGCTCGAATAAAAAAGGAGAGGTTAACCTTTTACTTAAACGATTTAAATGAATACTCTTAAATACGGTACAGCAAAATATTTATTTATCACCCAAATTAACATCCGCGGAGCTTATCGCCTCCATCGTACATTTCCTACTCTGATACCCATTCGTCGCTGAGCCTTTAATTAAGCCTTTATTGCCTGAAAATCGACGCCATTTACATATGAATGTTATTTTTTATTCCATTTTACATTGCTGAATGTTCGAATTTGGCAGTAAAGTTCGATATAATCCAATTTTGAGGATCCAGTAGTCTAATGACTGTATAACATATAATGAACTAGCAACCCGCCCCGGCTTCGCATGGGCATCAAAACCTTCCTCTTGACTCACTCTATATCTATTAAAAAAACCGCATCAAAATCCGTTGCGTAGATTTAAGCATACAAAGGGATATAGGGACAGAGAAAGCTACTTTGTTTTATAGTATGTAGTGATAAAACATCCAGTGTTGACTATAGAACACTGTTGCAATACCCTGGCGCTCACAGGTGTACCTTTAAGGACCTTGAGCATGAGCAGGGAATGGACAATGCTGTTAGAGTCGCGGACTAGGATTTCATAGCATGTATTTATTAAAAAAACATAATCAAATCAAATCAAAATCAAATCAAATCTATTTATTGTGGAACACAGGTTTATAAGATCTTCATAATATAATTATTTTGTGTCACTGTGACCTGTCCTAAGACGTACAATAATTTTACAAAATCATCTATATTTTTAGCGTCAATAACTTAGTCATTACTTATAACAAATTTGAAATTAATAAATTCTGTGATAAAAAATAAAATAAAAATTGTATACAATTAAATAAATAAAATTTCTAATAAATTAAAACATAATCAATCAAAACTATCATCCAAAAATTCTTGTACAGTATAATAACATTTTTCAGTCAAAAGCAATTTTAATTTATTTTTGAATGTCATCAAATCCAAAGTTTTAAAACTATCAGGTAGTTTATTAAAAATAATGGGAGCCATGCCAATCACGTTTTTATTAATCAATGCTGTTTTATGTCCGACAACTACCAGTTTCTGTTCATATTGAGGTCTAACGTGATTTGGTCTCCTTCTTGTTTCTCTTAATTTGGCAAACAAATGTGGATGAACCTTCCTAATATCATCGACCCATCTAGCCGCTGGACGTTCAGTACGTCGCTTTCCGTATTTACAGATAACATAAGCACACACAATCTAAAAACTGTTCATTTAAGGTGGTACCATATGGCAATTCGCGTATTTTAATTTTCGACGAATAGACAAAAAGCGCAACTACACATGGAGGTAAATACTAAATAAACATACACAAATAACGCAAAAGTTTTAGGAAATATACCGTTCACACATGGTCAAAGCCAAGTGTGGTACCAGCATTACGCTAACAGTTCGTCCATTATCAGATATCATAAAAAAATTAACGTCAAAATCACAGCTGTGATCGCATTGTTTTGTTCGAAAAGAGAGAGAGACAGTGAAGTTACTGGGTAATTAACTATTATAAGTATTTATTCGGTGGTATAGTAGCGAAGTAGAGTATAAATAGTAGCAAAGCGAACTCAGAAGAATAAGCTGAAAATGCAACCAGGAAAGGATGTAGAAGATACTGTGGTGTTTTGGCGAAAAATCTTTGAACACAAGATATCAGCGCGCAATTAACACCCTATAAGATCAGTATACTGTCAACCAAGTTCTTAACTTAAGGAAATTCATACAGAATGTACAAATACAGCTTCTGCACATAAGCCCACTAACTCAGGACAACCATTTCGCACTACGAATGTCAACATATATCCGAGGGTAGACAATTGTAACGACCCCAAGCAGAAACTACATGAATCCTCATGATATGTATCCAGCGCAGTATTTAGACGCTTCCACGCGGAAACCAATAACATAAATACTCGGTAATGTATAACAATTTTGGGTTAAAAATAGAGTAAATATTTTTAAAACTAGCAAAGCCATGCTTGTTTTCTGCGTACCATAGATTAAAAAATGCGTAGAGACCGCGCGCCATTTAGGTACTAATTCTATTTGTGTAGTAAAGCCATTTATTCTACTACCAAACATGTCAGAAACTTTAAGCACAATAGTATTTATAATAATAAGTAGTGTTCATATTATGATTTATTTAGTATTTTTCCAAAAAGGTCCGTCATATTTTATTTCGTCAATTTAAAATATGCATGTCAAAAATTAATTCATAAATTTTTATAAAGTAATAAGAAATTAATGATATTCTAGATAGTAGTCGCCTCATTGGCGTAGGCCTCCCCCAAAGCTTTAGAATCACGTCTTTTACGGGCTTTTTGCATCCAGTCAGGCCCTACCGTTTTTCCAAAAACATCTCGCCACCTTGTTCGGGGTCTTCCTCTGCTTCTCTTGCCGTCTCTTGGTATCCATTCAGTCGCTTTCTTCGTTAATCAAGAGTCATTCATTCTACATATGTGGCCTGCCCATTTCCATTTAAGTTGTCGTGTTCTATACGTTACATCTGCTACTCTAGTTTTCTTTCTGATGATGATTTTTCTATTTGTGTACACATTTTTTTTTTAAGTATCTACACGGGCATATCTACCTTATCTTTGACATACTTTTGTATATAGCTCTCCTTGTTAGTTTGTACTGTGTGGGCTGGTGTTCTTTGCAACCACCTCTCCGCTCTGACGTGGTTTATTTAATGAGTATAGATGGCAAGCGGGACCAACGTCTGATGAGATAATACTGCAATGTCCTAACCAAATTGTAAACATCTTTTTAAAATACCCTTGCCGTGGGAACTCTCCAGGTTATCAAGCGACATCTACTGGACCACAGAGGAAACTACTGTGGCTCACTCTACATTGTACGTTATTATTTAAGTTTTATATTTTTTTAACGATAATGAACATAATGAACTATATGCATGAATCTACAGTTTAAAAAATAAATTTCCTAAGTAATACGCATCCAGGGCCGTAATATACATAAAAAATATGTCACAGACATAATCTCTCAGAGATCTAAAGTGACCTATTCAATATTCAACCTGTACGTATTTTAGCAATTGTACGTGGTACACACTCTCCGTGCATTGATCCCAGGATTAACTGGCATGTAACCCCAGGGGATGAAAAGACAAAAAAGCATTTTACCCACTGAAAATACACTGGAATATGTTCAGGAAACTTTCAACAAGGTCGTCTGTGTGAAATAGAATTACCTATTTATTAAATGGGCCAAGGAGGGCCGTGTTTTATGTGCTCATTTATTTTTTATTCGTTTTTCTGAGAAACATGTCAAGTGTATAATTTTTGTTCGAATTAAAAAGTACTTGCCGTTGCCTGTGTCTCCGCCCATTTTATAGCTGCATTTTGTAGTCGAGAGCTAACAAAATACACACAAAGTTTTATAAATAAATTTTTGAAGCCGTTTCGAAGGAGTTGAATAAATACTGTGAGACGAGGTTTTTATATATTAGAAGATAAGCTATGATAGTAGGTACATGTGTATACATTGATAACAGACCAGGCAAATGCTGCTAAATATCTTTTAGTTGATATGTTCCTTACAGACCTTTCTCGTCTCCTCTGCACTAATCACTCAATTTCGTCTTCATAGTTCCAATAGTTTTAGTGAAGAATTCACAACAATTTTCACCATGAAAATAGGCCTTACCAACACTTGGTAACAAAGGAATTTATTGCTCTCATACGCATTTCCTTATCACTTTTTCGGCTCGATTAGAACAAAGATGTTCCGTAAGGGAAGCTCGCAGAAATTTCCATACTATTAAGCCGACGAAATGAAAGTACAAATGGATATGAAATTTAGTTTTATTTTCGTGTTCTCGAGACACTTTGTTACTTCAAGAGAATTTAAGCAAATGTTTTGCTATTATGACGGTAGAATTGGTATTTAAAACAATTGTTTCATCAAAGGTATTTTTAATACTTGCATTTCTTTGTATTGCCAAATAAATATTAGAATTTTGTACCTTTGTACAATTGCTAGATAGAGGAAGAGTTTTTATTATTTTAACGTTTTGTTCCTGACAAGCCTTAGGCTACTTGACTTACCTATACCAATTTTGATGTAATAAATGTTTTTTACCTACATTATTTGACCCATAAAACTAAAATACCTATATCGGTGTTACATATATATAACATTCTAGAAATTGAAGACAAAAATGGCTGACACTGTTTGCGATGCTTTTTTAAAAGTGAACTTTTATCAAAAATATATGGAAAAAATTGTTTGAGTCGAAACGAATAGAAAATAATTAAAAAATATATTTAAATTAAAATACTTATCAACAAGCATATCGAATCTTAGTTTCAAAGTTTCTTATCCTAGCTTTTTAAAACCAGCACAAGAATAAAAATGTTATTTTACCAGTAAATTTAATAGATAGGTAGATATTTATGATTAAATATCAAATAGGTATTTTCTTATTAATACAAATAACTCAGGCGTGGATGTATCAACGGAAGATTTCCGAAATCTTCTTATCGTACGTTTAAAAACAAATTATAGTAAATACAGATAAATCACGCCAAATATTTTCCGGGTTATAGTCCATACCCACTTGCCCTGTCGATGTCGTTTAAATAGTTTCCTACGGAGAAATTCTTCTTTCACTGTTTATTTCTCGTTCATCGTGGTGCCAATCCCTCTGGGGTCAATCGCCGTAAACTAAGTGGTACATGTCTTGTATTTCAGAAGCAACATTATTTTGGCAATAATAAAAAAGAAGAATAAATGTAAATATCTAATAATACTTAAGTCAACATAATTAGGTACCTACTTTAGAGTACTTTTCTATCTAAATAATAATAAATAACGAATTATAAGTTAAGATATTGTTTATCATTGATTTCTTTTTTATCCAAAGGTTGACTGTTAGATTAAATCTGTCATTAAATAATTTAGATTGCCAATTATTATTTTATTTTTATTTATTCAGTTTTAGGAAGACTTACAGCTGTTACACGAGAAAATGAAAACTCAAATTTTACCCCTACTACAAAGCTAAATAATGAAATAGAAATATTTCTTCACATTAAACGTTTTCAATATTGTGCTCGTACCAACATCCTTCTGTTCTATTTTCTTTTGTACCTAAAATCCCGTGAAGCACACATTTTCTCAATCTCAGAACTCGTTACGTTTCGTACCCGACGATGTGATAATTTGATGTAATGAGATTGTTAAGGATTACATTTGGATGAAAATGAAGTAATTTACTTTTATTCGGTAAGAAAATACCGATCTCGTTTGATTTAACATGCGTACGAACTTTCTGCTTTAGCTTTGCAGTGTTATACTTATTAGGACATGTACTTACCTAAAACACGCTACAGGTTTCAAAGATTTCTTTAGGCACAGTTTTCATTGTTTTCCTATACGTAACAAACCTTATACAAAAATTTATATGTTGACTAATTGGAATAAGGATCAACTTTGAATAATTCTTATGTATTTAATTTTTTCTTATGTATTTCAATTTACAATTAAATCAACGGTAACAAAAAGCGGTAGGTAAACAAAGCCACGACAACTTAAACATCTAAGTAAAGTTTCGCACCGCTTTAAGGAACTTCCAGCGCGAAGCTCGCAAGCTTTAGGCGACGGAATCCAACTTACTGGCTGACAATTTAATGCACTTCTGGATAACACGTTGCTTTAGTAATATAAACTTTTACTTGATATTTGTTTAGTGCAAAGGTATTTAAATAAATGTTTTATAAAGATGAAGAATTAAGAAAACTGAAAGAAATAGTATCCAGCATCTTGCTAACATGCCTCACGATTTATGAGATTTTTAGGGATTTTTTTCGTTAGTTTTTTGTATAGTTCTATATATATATACATATTGTTGTAAGTATGTAACATAAAATGTGAATATTAGTACTTACGCTCGTAGGTACTCACCTACTATAGATTAATTATAAATACATTTTAACAATACTAAACATTAATTAAAATAATTGTTAGCAATATGATTTTAAAAAATGTTAAATAGACACACCTGTTGTAAAAATGACTACAAACGTCCCATTAAATTAAAATCTCTCAACTAACCTTATAACGTCAAACATAATCTAAATAACCTGCTTAGTACGGCATCTCATCACGTTTTTATTAAATCCGGATGAGGGCAATTATTTTTTAATTTTCTCTAGAGCTCACGTACATGTAGGGCAACAAGCGATATTGATTAATGAAAGTTGGAAATATGGTTTTATTATGTTACGTAAGCGTGAGCACGTCATATACAGACTGAAAATACTATGTAAATAATATAACCATCACAAAGCAAGGAATTTTCATATCACTCGGCGCGAGCACTTTTTTCTCCATACTAAATATTATAAATGCGAAAGTTTGTCTGTCTTTCTATCTGTACCTATGTCTGTTACGCTTTTACGGCTTTGCTGCTAAGCCAATTTTAAAGAAGTTTTATGTGGATCTCCCATATAGTTGGGTTTGGGACCAGGAGTCAGACATAGGCTACTTGGGAGGCGATATAATAACATAGCGCGGGCAACAGCTAGTAGTATAAAATCCTTTGATATATAATCAAAGATATCATCCTCTATCAAAATCACTTAGCATAGTACCATAGTACTTAGCGGCTTGTTCGTAACGATTTTACATGACAAGCGACGGCGGCGTGGTCTGAATTTGATTGGTCACTACTTTTGGCACTATCTCAAGCTTATTTGTGCTTCGATAGACTGTGTTAGATGACTTTAGGCAGCCTGAAAAAGCTGCCAATGTGGACCAAGGTTGTTGCGAATATGATATACTATTGCATAGATGAAACGGTCAACCAACTATGGTATCATGGATCTGCTTTTGGAACCACCTCTCGGGCAACTTTCAGATGGCATCCGGGACCAATGGCTTCCGAAGTATAAAATCATCTTCTTAACCATTGGACTACGGAGGCTGTACACCTATTGTAGGTACTACTTATAATTTACTTTATTCTGCTTTTAAAACAATTATCGGCAATCATTATTTTTTACAAACTCAATACTAACTCGCCGTAAACAAATGAATGAAGTTAACTTCATTCGCGATCGCAACTTCGGATAAACAATTAAAATGGCAATAATTTATCTGTCCCCCAATTAGTGCCGGCGAAATAAATTTATCCGACGGAAGAGCGAATTTTGTTGAACTGTTTGGTGGTTGGTGCATATCATAAACTTTTCACTTTTTTTTTCAAATTCATATAGCGAACAATCACTAATAGAATCCAGCTATGTATACATCATCATCATCATCATTTTGTATAGGTGACATGGTCAACCGACCATGCACATTTGTATCAGAGTTCTTTGGAACCACCTCTCGGCCTCTGACGTGGTATATTTTAACGACTTCTAGATGTCAGCTGGGACTAACGGCTAAACGTGCTTTCCGAAGTACAAAATCATCTTTATTGATAGATATCAGGTGATTCAAGCCTGCACTGCCCTTACCAAACTAGAAACAACTAAACAAAGTATGATTCCCGTGGGAATCGAAACCACGACCCCCGGGTCCAAACCACTGAATTTCATAATATAATACATATGGAGGGTGGTTTCCAAGATGGCTAAGCATCATAAAAGTGGCAAAGACTGGCAATATTTGTGCATCGTTCCAAACTACCTACATTTTACTTTCAATGATAGGTATAGAATTGGAAGGTAGGTAGGAAGGTAAGGTATATTACTTGCTTAGCGACTTATTTATTATTGTTAATGTAATTTTTATGTTACAGGCGTGCGATTTCTTAATAAAAATACTCTAAACAAGAGTAACGGGGTTCAGATGGCAGTTAGAGTCATAATAGCACCATGATTAAAAAGTGTGCGTGTAAATGCACGCTGAAACTGCAACAGTAAAACACGCTTCGATGAAAAAAATAATTACTTTTATTTTTAGATAGTAAAGAATCTTGATTATTTCAGGAGAATATTGAATAGTAAAAGTAAGATTTCGATTAATAGTAATGATTTTGATCTGATTTGTGTGAAAATCGCTTTGTTCTTATCACATGTACCACACATTATTTTGTAATAAAGAAAAATTTCGCTGAAACAATTTTTGTTCGACAATTTTCGGCATTTCGCACCAGCCTGCAATATTTTAAAAATAACTTCAATTAACTAAATATTTTATTTAATAAGAGTCTATTTAATAACTCTGATTTTCACAGAAAAGGCTTATTATTACATAAAAGTAATTCTTGAAAGAAATAAGACGACCAAGGTTGTTGCGAATATGATATAATGGAATAAACTGAATTTTAGTTTTCTTAGAAAGCTTTGTTTATCTAAAAAAATAAGATTTCGATTATTATCCCAACTAATACTTATAATAAATACGAAAGAGTATGTCTGTTTGTTACGCTTTCATGACCTATATCTACTGAACCAATTTTTCCTGAAATTTTATATACACGTAGTTAAAAAGTAAGTAAAGTAAGTGAGAAAGACATACCTTTCGGGCGAAGCCGTGGGGAAATGCTGGTATTAAAATATATTATTCTGACGCCTGCACGTATGTGATTGGCTTCAGAATAAATAGAACAATAATTATACTATGAATATTGCAATAAAAATTTGAATTTTATTTTTTTAATTTGGATATAAATTTTAGGCAGACTAGTAAGTTATGAAACAGCATGTTCAGGTTTTTTAATTTAAGCTCTTAACTAAATTAAACCCACGCGTAGCCATAAAAAAATTCGTACGTCGAAATAATCCCTAATTTGTTTTAAAAAAAGTAATATAAATTAGAAAAAAATAAATAATCTCTCAGACTAAATGAATTTAAATATAAACTAAGAACCCTATTATTAAAGTAATAAGAACAAAAGAGTTTTAGTTCTGTTAACCACACAGTTTGAGTTTCCGGAGCCTTCTCTATTAAATAAGGAATCTGCTTTTGTCTTTGAGCTGTCGTTGTTTATCAACATTGCTTAGCTGTAATAAATTCCCATTATAGCAAGGGCCATCGTATAAGGCAGGAATGTTGCTAAGATAATGCTTTAGTCTGGCATCCGAGGCTTTGTAATATCACTTAAGTTATAAAATTTTTGTGTAAGATGTTTGCCAAATAAATATAATTTTTATAGATAGAGTACAAATTTGCGTATATTAGTATGCCAGTGGATGTCTTATGACTGATGAGTTGATGATAGATTGCTACGACTTGTTCATGAAGTTTCATAATTATATTTCTAACTAGCTGATCCGGCGAACTCCGTACCGCCTAAACTTGTACTTTTCTCAACTTTTAAACCTTCCCTGAACTTCTACAAATATTTCAAGACCAAAATTAGCCAAATCGGCCCAGCCATTCTCGAGTTTTAGCCAGACTAACGAACAGCAAATGATTTTTATTATATAGATTTCTGTGGGTTTCATGGTTCAATTATGTCAATACGCAATAATTTGAGATATTTTAAAAAAGAAGAAAAATTGTTTCCAGGTTGATGGTTTTGTCCATTTTCACTTCTTGAGTTTCAAATTTGGTATTTAGTTTTCAAATATGAATTAGAATGAAAAAAACTCGAGAAAAAAAAATTGTGAACAAGAAATTAATCTTTTGTTTCATTGCGGAAAGCAGACGAATCGATATGTTCTAAATTCACAAATATGGAATTCTAAAATGAAGCTGCAAAATTTCCCCTACGACGAGTTTTTCGCTATCGGCTGCGATAGGATTTTGTACAATTTTTTTTATTTACCTTACTATTCACCAGGAAAAATATAAAAGTTTGTCATACAAAATCGCATAAATTAAGTATGTATAAGCTGTCGTTAGAAAACGCGTTTACTAAATCTCGTGGTAGAGGCCCAGAGCACCGCAGAACACCGCACAATCCACGATGACGTAGCTAGCTGCGCCAGCTGAATATGAAATGTGTCAGCAACCTAAATTTACGGAAGAACATTGACCTATATAATTAATATTACCTAGTTACACAGTTAGTTTTCAATGAGTAGCTCGATAGCCTAACGGGGCGTGCGTGTTTGTGGCGATACCGTGCGTTAAGCGACGGCGAGTGCGCGGCCATTCTTGGTTGGTCGCCTTTAGCAGCATTTCTATATTAAACTCCTTCATGCTTCGGAAGGCGTGTTAAGCCGTTGATTTCGCCTGTATTGATAGACAAAGTAGTAGGTTATGATAGATGCCTTTAGGCAGCCTGGAAAATCTGCGAGTGTTGGCCACTTACACTCCCGGATCATGTTCCTATTGCTCTTTCGCTGTAAAGTGGAAGTCGAAAGGTACGGAGATCAGACAGCAGTAATTTTACAGTAATAACCATTTCTATCTTCAGGTGCTTAGAAGTCATATGGACGCTGCTTTGAATGCTTTAAACCTACAAATAGACAATAAAAATAAACTTTTAAGTTTAAAATATACAATTACATGTAACTTGAACCAATTAACATCTTTATATTTACAGTAATTCAAATTATACATTAATTTATCATTACTACTAAACCAGTTTTAATAATGAATTTATTTTATTTTTAAATAGATTAGGAGTTCGATACCAGTTCTAATTTTCTGTAAAATGTATTCCATACGTTTCTCAACACATAGGTAAAATCAGTTGCGTCAAAATTGACCTGAAAACATGAGTAAAGATTTGGAGAAGAGTGTCGTGTATATTTTAAAACGGGATATTATTAATTGCACATCAAATAAATAATCACCCATCAATTTCTGTATATCAAATAAATTATTTTACTTTAAATTAAATTAAAAACTTGGTGACAGAAGCAACTAACGGTCAAAAGACGACTTTGTGACAGAAGGTAGGTTAGGTTATGGTTATACAGTGACCTTAACAGTGAGCGAGCGAGCGAAGCGAGCGAGTGTCAGACTTGGTGACAGAAGCAAAACAAATTTTGCTGTGCAATCAGTAATTTTGATATGTCTTTAGGTTATTTTTGCATACAAAAATTGTTTTTATTGATTTGCGTTTAAATACTACCCTTTTAAAACAAGCAGTCGAATAATTTTGCTCAAGAAAAAACAAAAGTTTTGGAGCAAAATTATTCGATAAGAAGTCTATACTAATTTCAATAAAATTGATTTGTTTGAACGCTTATACCTTATGAACTACTGATCGGAATTAAAAAGATATTTCAGCAAATGCTCATGGAAAAGGTTTTAGGCAAAACATATACCCAAAGAAAACCACGGGAAACAGCTAGTTTTAATAAGATTAAAATTTTTAAGTCAGAAATTTCAAATGTATAAAAATAATACTTATGTATAAAAATTCTGAAGATTAAAAAAAAATTAAGTGCTTTATGACATATTCTGTACCTTGAACAAATTAATAGATGCTTATAAATAAATTTGGCAATATAATGTACTGATGTCACTCAGCAAAATTTTATAACTGCATTGATTGGACGGGCATATTTAAGCTCTAAAAAGAATGATTTCATCATACTCGTAAAACATTTAGGTTAAGATTTTTAAAGTGGAACCTTATTTAGCAGCATTGTGCACTTTTTGGGATATGTAAAAAACACAGAATAAACAAAACACAGAAATGGTAAGTTGACATGGTAAGGGCACAACACCTAAGCATATCTCTGCAAACTGTAAAATATGGCTGCAGTACTTTTAAATTTACTCTGTGTTCTCTATATATTCATGAGGTCACGATGTATACTGAAGTGCTTGTATTATCGGCCGACTGAAGCCAGTCTCGTGGCCCCCAAATATAAATGAAATGCTGGCAATTTATTAACATTCGTAGGGTTATCAAATTATAATTAATTTGGGACTGCTCTTTTTTTTACTGTTGATAAATTTCACACTTATGTCCCTTATTAAACTTAGGACTGCTATTTTGTTTTCACAGTTGGTAAATACCACATTATTGTCTTTTTGAAAATTATTTTCTATGTAATTTATTTTATATACCTATAGTTAAGTTTTCTAAACTCTGTCCTTTGTTTCCATCACAACCTTCGCAAATGGACTACGGCCGCTACACTGCACAGTAAGTACCTATTTTTGCAGAAAAAAAAGCAGGCCAGTGTTTCATATCGGTCCATCCGTTTGTCTGATGCCACAAATAAACATGCCACACTACATCAAACCTAACACCCCGTTTTGAATTCAGTAAAAAATAATTAAATACACAACCCTACATTTGAAAAATCAGGGTCAATGATCAGCAAACTGGCGCTTGTTAAGTCTGCCCTAAACACTGGCAATGCGATTTTTATAACTGCCAAACTAGTTGGATTTCCCTACTCGTTCCAATTTTGAATTTACTTCAAACTACAACAATTTTCAACTTTATTTGTTACAGAAAACATTAATTGGAATTTGGTGGTTAGCTCTTGGAGTTTTGCTTCTCACAAGTATTATTTGTCCGAGCTGACTCGATAAAAAAAGAGAAGATAAAATTATTTATTTATTATTATTTATTTTTATATTAGAATATTTTTTATATAAGTTAGTTTTAATTATTGTTATTATTTTATAATTTAATTTAGACATAGCCTTTGTTTAGTACTTAAATAATAAAATTTTTAAAGATAAAATTTAATTTAGAACCTTTTAGAAATGATTTTGTTTTGTGTAAATTCGTAAGCACCGATATAATCAGTTATTTCAATGTGTGAAACCATGTAATTGATCTTATCATAATTAAGATTTTTCTATTGATTTATTTTCATATATTTGTACAGGTCGCATGGTAGGTACCTCAATATTAGTCAATTTGCCAAATACCTACATGTAAGAGGGAGGGATGTGTTAAGTGTGACTTAGTATTCAGTGGAAATAGCGTTGTACTTTATGTGTTAAATATTGATAGGTATTTAAAATATTTTTTGATGCCATGACAGGTCTAAAATGAAAAAAGTATGTCCTATCTTAACACGTGGTAGATATAATATGGTGAAATAGTTATTGTTAAAATTTAAAACATCAAAAAATCCTTACCAAATTCTTGTAGACTCCAAATATAAAAAGCACAGCAAAAATTCACTTCACTTCTAGAAATCCAAATGGGCAGACAAAAGACACTAACTACACTGAGCGAGTTCGAAATTACGCGCGGAAACGCGCACGCGCCGGCGCGCCGACCGAAACTGAGTCATGCGCATCCCGATTCCCGAAACACCCTTCAGTTCTATTTTTTGAAATTCGAAATAGGAACAAAAGAAGGGGGGAGGCGAGCGCCCTCAGTTAATTTAAATTTAGAACCGCACAAGCCACGACGTGTAGTCAGAGTTCGTTCACTCAGGAAAGCGTACTACAAAAGTCTATTGCCTGAAGAAAAGATAATATTTTAAAAATAAACGTCCGGCTCTAGGGTAATAGCGCCGATTCCGGTCTATTGCTGAATGATAGTTCCCGTCTCATTAGTAACATGCCTGATCGATTTTGGTGACGCCGTTGCACCCAATAATGCCTAAAATAGACACGGTGTTGGTTGATAATGATATACGACTAAAGGTAATGGACATTTTAGTTAACATTAATAGACAATTTTTTACGTTAAAACATAAATTCTTATTATATTCAAGTATCAAGAACATACGAGTATGTGTGTTGTATGTATAAATATTTATTCTTACTTCTATAAATTATAAAACATAACATGGGTATACGCAAAATGAAAAACAATTTAAATACGAAATGAGTAAATTCTTCCGAAGCAAATGTATGTATAATGACTCATCGGAGCACAGATATACCCTTTTATAAAATATATTTGTGTTATTATAAATAAATGATTAATAAAAAACAAAACATAAAATAATACGTACCTATATTCACAATTTAGTATCATTTTGTATGCGTATTTGTATCGCCTATTGCACATGAATTTTAAATTTTATTATATTTAAGGAAGTTTAATGGAATAACTTTTGTTGTTAGATATATATAAGATATGTAACATAGGTGATATGTAAGATAGGTTAATTAGAAATAATATTTAATAGAAACACATAATACTTTGTTTTTGTTTCCGAGTCATAATAAAGATTAATCTCTGAAAAAAAAAAAACAAAAAAAAAAACCTGCAAAGTAATCTAAAGGGTGTTTTAGGAGACTATCCGTCACAAAAGCAGTAATCTGGAGTATTTTTTACTTGTTTACTTGTATTTATAATTACTATTGCGCAAAAAGACTTTTTATCCTTTAAATCCATTCCTTTAAAAGTCGACTAAAATTAGTTAACATATATTAACACATACCACTGACTAAAAGGTAGATCTTTAGCCATTAAAATTTTGTTTATTAATGTTAAGGAAGACCTCTTATATGTATCCCTTTAAAAGTCTACTAAAATTTAATTAGTTAATATTTAAACCCATACCCACTGACTAAGTCAGACTATGTTTAGCCGATTCAATTCCGGAGGACATTCTTGACAGTCCAAGTCAGCTGATAGCGTCTAGACGAAACTGACTATTTCTGGACCGATTCTGTCAGATTGGATGACACAGATGCAGAATGGTAGGTAGTTTATGACTAAAATATACTGACTGGGTGGTTTGGTGGTGCGCGAAGTAACTAGTGTTTGACTGGTTTTATTTTTATAGAATTGAGATTACATCATTGAAGGAAAGATAAAAAGAAGTAGGGATCCAGGTAGATCGAGGCATAGCTATATGAAGCAGATAAAGAAGAAAACAAACGTCGTGTTGTATCAAGAAATAAAGGAACTTTCTAATGATAGACAGAGATGGAAAAAACTCCTGGCTCTTCAATTGATTATGATGATGAGATTACATATAATTAAAATTCTGTCCCGTTCCGTGACTTCCAGATCATATGTGAGATTGTAAGATAAGAGAGGGTAAACAGAGTATGTGAGTTTATACACAAATTGCAAATCATTGGATAACACATTGGGGTTAAGTATTGGGACAATTTAATATAGCTGCAGCCATTTAAACTCAACTGAAATATTACATATGATTACACCAATGAAAAGCGGAAGAAGTGGGGATTTCAGATGACGACAGGTGTCCATGCAGGAGAATTACTGCAATAAAGTTATTATACAAACAAACCAGTGCGCACTTTCTGTTATGTCCTGCCTCTTCCGCGTTCTGAGTGGACGACTTAATAGAAGCAAACCGGTAGGCCATTGAGATAACTTTGTCTTCAAAAAAACATTTGTCATTGATGCAAAAAGAAGAAGAAATATATTAATTATGACGAGAACGAAAACAGCATTGCCGCTAGAGGGCGCAACTTGGATATTCTTTGTTTACGTTGGTCCGTTAATTTATTTATATTAAAATAGTTAATCGCATTATTTCAAGTATCTTTGTGCATATAATAATAGTGGAACAAGTGAAGTTTAATTCTATATTGATATAGTAAAATTAATATCTTTAGTACTAAAAAAGTCAACAAAATAACTAATCCGTGGCATCTTTTCGGTAAATGTCAAAGCAAAGCATCCCCGTTACGGATTTAGATCCCGGATATAGGGGGCTTGCGTTTTTTACAGCGGTAACCGGCGACTGATGGCAAACGTAGATATAGTTATGAGGAAGAGCATGTTTCTAGATGTGGCTCCAAATATTGCGAGTGTCAGTATTTGGGTGAATAATAATTATGTAATTAAGATAACGCACATGATCTGAATTTATAATGTACCTGACATAACTGGCGAAAAGGCGACCTAATACGTTCGGAAAAAAATCCATTTTGTCTACTTTTCCTGTGACCTCAAATACGGAGGACAGTCGGCAGGTAAACAATCGCCATAATCATTAAAATAAATAAACGTTTTATGAGCTCATTTTGGTAAAAAAAATCGGTTGTCTGTAAAGTCGGTTTACTGACGATAGTTGAACGTGACAACGTCATAAAAAATTCGCTTGCACTTCAAGCCTTAAATGGAACGCCTCAGAGCAAGGTAACGCCGCATTGCGTCATGTTTTTTCGTGCGTGCAGCCGGCTCCATCGAATTATAAGACGTTGTCACGTCAAAATGTTTTGTCCCGTTTTTTCATTTTAAATATCGATAAGAGAGAAAGAGTCGCATATTTTATAATCTGCATTATTACTATTAACTAAAATGAAGTAATATTAAAATAGAATGCCACTTCTAGCTAATCTAACTCTTCGCACAGCACTCGATAGGGCTTTTTTCCATCCCCTTTTTTCTTTTTTGTCACGCCTCATGTATTAAAGTGTTTAATTTGTTTCCTACGATGGCACGAGATAAATAGAAGTTGGCTTGCTGATACAAACCTCGTTGTAAGTGATGGATAGTGTTCTCAAAATGGTGGGACACTGATTGACATTGGACGACTGATGGCGTTAAAATAGATTTGTGAAGTTTCATCTTTATTTTTATGTGGTATATGATGACTTTTTTCTTTTCAACTTGTGTGTCCTGATGTTTGTTGGAGAAACCTTGATATGAAATTTATCTCTTTCTTTCACCACTTTCGTCTAAAAGTTTTCCCTGTTGCATCCTATATAGCTTTGCAATGAGCCCGGACTTTGCTTTAGAGATGTCTTATCATGCCGAATTGATAAATCCAAACATATTCTACTAAGATTTGGCATAATTTTTTGACTAGGTAACTACCAGCCAATTAATCTTTTAAAAAAAATTGTTGTTGGTGATGTTCAAAAACTACCTTCACTGGTTAAGGCTCTGCCAGAATACTAGAAAGCCATGGGTTTGATTCCCACGGGAATTACACTTTTTTATTATGATGATAATATTTATGTTGACTAATTCGGAGCTAAGATTACCAAATAAATCTCACTTCAGAATGTAAATACAATATTATACACCTTAGTACCCTACAAAATCATAAAACACTTTGTCAGTATGGTAACAGGTGCAGAAGTGCATCAGAACACAGCCACCTTATTTTTCACTCAGAGCCATAATCCATCAATGTCTGCATCAAAAATGTAAAAATGGTGAGCATAAACTAAATGGAGTAGATAAATAGGTTTCCTATTTTGCTCAGTTTTGGAAACTGGTTAAGATTTTATAAACATGAAGTGAAAGAATTTTATTATGTGTGATCAATTTACATACTAATAAATACATGAATCATGTGCAAATGTTTATATTGTCTATGCCTGTCAGTGGCGATGGCATATTCAAAGCATGTCTAGATAGGTTCGTGCTAATAATCTAACGGAGGGTTCCGTCGAAATCAACAAAGATACACAAAAATGCCAGTCCAAAAGCCGCGCACGAAAAGGTTCCGGGATTACGTATTCACGACGTAAGACTCACTTCACGAAATAACGGACAGTAGGGACAACTTGGAGCAAGGCATAAGAGAAAAGATTTTTGATAAAAAAAATCTTAAAACAATATAATAAATATGGACTTTAAATCGGTCCGATAGGAAATCTATAAGAGAAGCCTATGTCCAGCAGTGGACGTCTTGTTGTTTCTTTGCTGATAATGAAATATGGACGAATCACATAGATTGAGCTAAACCCAAAGTAGGTTCGAGATTTGCGTTATGGGGTACTAATTCAGCGATTCTCTATTTTATGCACTTTAGATTTTCTAAATCACTTTTCAGTCTCTGATACTTTAACGATCACTAAATGGCATCCTTTTTCTTTTGACATATAATCGCTTGATTCAAGCCCTATAGAGCTTTTTTTTAGACTAGAATCAACTTTTACAAAGAAGCTTTCCATGTGATTAGAACGCATGACCTCCAACCAGATCGTTAGTCAAACAATTAGACCATTTGATTACGGAGGCAGTCAAGACATTTTGTGATGTGATATATTACAATGGTTAAAATTTAAAAGTTATTGTCAGTTTACAAAAATTTCTAACAGCTAGTTACCATCGGAAAGTATTCTCTTATCAAAGCGATTACTCGGTCACATCTTCAAATTGTCACTGCGGAGCTCTGGGTTCGCTTGAAATCGTCTGAACCTAAAGTCTCACTAGCGCCGTCTAGTGGTAGAAAAAAAGTAATACCCTCATATCTTTTATAACTTAACGTCCTATCAGGGCTTCCTCAACAAACCGAGACAGATTTCAATTTAAGAATCTACATGTTTCTTCCTCGGAAGGCCATCCCTAATTTCTCGCACGATCGAATCCGAAACCGAACGTACCGATACGAATAGACGTTCCGTTCTAATATTAAGAATTATTCATTCCAATTCCTGCTTAGAATCGGTGAAATGAAACGCGAATGATTGTAAATCAGCACAATGAACGTAACTGAATGGAATTTGAAGAAAAGAAGATGTTATATTGAACAGTATTATAGGGATTTATGGATTAAAAAATACTGTAATGATCAATATTAATACGCAATTATATTTGTTTGTTAAACAGAAATTGCATTTAGTTCATCTGATAAACGGGGATGATAAAATAACATTGCAACAGTTTATTAGGGTATTATATGGTCTCATTGCATAAGAAAAAGATTTTATTATGTTTTTTCAAGTGACCGATCGTCTCAGTATAAGAAGGACTATTTGTACAGTGGGCTGCAGAGAAATCTGACCCCTTTTAATAGCGATACTTGTGGCATAGGGGTCAGATTTCTCGGCAGCCCACTGTACAATACAAATCGGCGCACTAATATTTTGGCGGTTGAATATCTGTACTAGTATAGTATGCTGTAATTTGTGTTAATACTTACATTATTTTTAAAACTCCGCGATCGCCAACGAATGATCTTGAAAAATAGCGTGACGAAACTTCTTTTCCATGAGGAAACATATTTTTCACGGCCTATCATTTGTAACCATAAAACTTTGGATATTTTCCGCAATTTGCTTATTTAAAACTGTAATTTGTAATCGTGAAACTTTTATGAGAAATGTACAGACTTGGGTATTGATATAAATTTTGGAAGAAGTGATAATATCTTCAAGCTCAATTTGCTAAGGAGCCAATGTAAGTGAATAATCATTAAGTAAATCATTGAGCATTAAATTATTATATTTTTCTTCTTCTTTTATTAGGTATTATTATATAAGTTTAACTGTCGCTCTTATAGTCTTTATTACATGTCAATTAGTAGTAGCTTATTTTTGGGTAAGTATATACCTTCTCCAGTAACCTCGACACTGCTGCTTTTTGCTTTCACTTTTTTTGCTACTCTGGTTCCTTTTTAGTTTCTGTTTCCATATCACCTATGCATAATATACTTTGGGGCTAACTCGATCTGTGTGATTTGTCCCTATATAGGTATGTATGTATTTATTTTTTTATCACCATTTAACAAATTGTCTGATTTCCATTTCTCTTGTCCACTATTTGTCAGACTTCAGTTCTCACTATTGGGACGTATAAAATATTAATTTCGCTTTCTGCAACTTGGAAGGCTTTTCTTAATGCCTGCTTAATTTTTAGGGTTCCGTACAAAAATGTAAAAATGGAACCCTTATAGGATCACTCGTGCTTCTATCTGTCCGTCCGTCCGTCTGTCACAGCCAATTTTCTCCGAACCTACTGGACCAAAACAGATGAAATTTGGTAGGATGGCGTAATCCTATGACCCGAACACAGATGTGCAAAGTAAATAAATATTTTTTTTAAATAAGAGTCATTTTTGGTCATCTAAGGAATTGATCTTCAAAACTACAGAGACTAAAATTTTGAAAAAAAAAAAAACAAAATATAGTTCATTTCCTGTAGATTACAGGAAAACATTCAAGAATACTATCAAACATTTAGTGGTAAATTCAATATAAAACGTTCACTTACGGAAAATAGTTCACTCTCCACGCGAGTTCAACTCGCACTTGGCCGTTTTTTATCTATACATATTTAAAGAGAATATAAAAAAATATTATAATTTAATTACGTTGTCAATCATAGAAGTATTAAATTCGAACACGTTGTTCGAGCTGAACAATTGAATAATGTGGACCACAGAGCCCGGAAAAATTCTGCTCGCGCGGAACTAAACTATATATTTCACGAACTCAGTTTTTACATACATACCCTTTTAGAAAAACCACATAGGTACTTTAATAAAAGCAAATCCTTGCTATTATTGCTCACTATTTCTGTCAGCCGAACCTTTGTCAAACGGTTGTGTGGGTTCGGAAATGCCACTTCAACATTGACACCAAAAATGGGTTCATTTACTCTTTGGCACTATTGATTTGCGCCTTTTGTTTTACAAAATAAGACAAATACGTAGGTAATACATAAAATGTGGAAGAGTTTTAAAGTTTGGTTTAATATTTATAGACCTTTTTAGAAATATGTAAAAATTACATTTAAAAACTTATTTAACCAAAACTACCTACAAAGCTTTTTATCAATAGGTATTCTCAAAATTTATTGAAAGTCACACTCATGTAAAAGAAGTTACCTCAGTAAAGACGTTGGAATTTAACGGTGTATGTTAATTTTACATTTAAACACTTTTTATAAAGGTATGTCTACTAGATTTTTGACTCGTGGTCCCGCCAATATTTTCCCGCCGGACTCGTAGTCCCACTGGCTTAGAGTTTGTGGTACTACTATTAAAAAATCAAAATCACCATGATACAAATTATAAGAACAACATTTTGTTTCAGTTGTTTAAAAGTGTACAGTAAGAGCAATGGTGATCTGTACTGCTCAGGCTCTACTCTCCTTCAGTCTACGACGACACCTTAATAATGTCGTCTTTCTACATACCTTGTTTGATTGTTGGAAAAAATAAATATATTTTTATCTTTATCGTACAATATTATTTGATTATTCGTTTCATCTCAGAGTTTGAAATAACAACAAATATGCGTTAACAAACAAAAGCACTACAAAGCTATTGAGAGTTCATCCTTTGTTAGTAAAATCTTTATTAAATTTAATATACTTAGGAGCAAATTTATGACTCTAACAAGAATTCACCAGGAAAGGCTCGGAAATATGCCTTGTAATATGAACGGGCGGATATTTTGAATAGCAGTATTAATAGCATATCGACAATGTGACAGCGATACTGCCAGGCAATGGTTCGGCACTTTTGATACTGCTCATAAGTGATATTGTTGTGAAACACACTTGTAGGTGGAAATGCTTCGCTGATTTTGATATGGGTAGTGACGTATTTCACTATTCAATGATACTTGTATTTTTATGAAAGTCCCACGATGTGATACGCATTTATGCAACAACATGACAGAATAAAGAATTAAATTAAATTCTTTATTTCTGTCATGTTTTGCTATAATCAATATATTTAATATTGGTGTATCACATCCAGATGTCGCCCTAATGGCTTTGTTTGCTACTTACACAACGGCTGAAAATTGATGGGGGGGCAGCTTAGAACCAGGAGAAGGACATAGGGTACCTTTCATCCCGGGAAAAGCACTGTTCCCGAGGGTAAAGCCGCGGGCAAAAGCTAGTATCTCATTAGATTGATCAGAGTTCACACTTAGTTAAAAAGAAATTCATATAATGTGTACTGCAATATGTTGATGGTGTATTTCATACCTAAATTGTAAATATTAATCAAATGTAAAACATTTTATATTTTTATTCTTTTTAAAAATGATAAATTAATAAAATAAGTGTGTCTACAAATTTTATGCTTGTTTTCAATAAAGCAAAAATTTAGTGGACAAGACAAAGAAAACGTTTACAAAAAAGATAACTCAGAAATTAATAACGGACAAGAGATAAAAATTCAGAAATTAAAATATTATAAGAGACGTTTGAACACTGATACGAAATGAAATAAATACGTCTTCTTTTAACGAATAGGGCAAGGCTTACGTACCTAAATAATTTTATAACGAATGACTATCAGCCATGAAATTATCTAGAACTCAAAATATACATGTGAATACCGTAAAGGGCGAGTGAGTGATTTCGTAAAATGACTACATTTAATGAATCTATTTTTGATTTACCTTTTTTTAACAATACAATATAAGATACTTAATGTCTGAAATGGACATCACTTATTACTACACTGCCACAAAAAGATGGCAGCCTTAACTTTAAAAATTATCTAGGTTAATACTAAACTGATCTAATCGAGCCATAACTGAGATCTGGATATGAACTTGAAAGTCCGAAATATATAAAAAAAAAATTATTATATTTCCGACGGGTTTATAAAATTTTTCATATCAGTCGATTTGAAGCCTGTACGAAGTTCGCCAAATCGTAAAGAAAAGATTTTGGATGAGAAATCATCCAAATGAGCAAACATTTAACAGATTGTTAAATTAATTTCTGTCTACATAAACACTCCAGTAATTTTTAATAAAACTTTTTCCTTTGTTTATACGATAACATAGAATACTTTTGATTTCAATTAATAATATTCAGGCAGCTGTGCAGCGATTTTATTACCTCATTTATTAGAATGTCATTTTTTATCTTACAAATATTAAACGTAAGAACGAGACAAAACACATTTAGTCAAACTAGAATAAGAGGGAAAGTTTTTAAACCGGTGCAAAGAAAGTGTATAAATCGTGCAAAAGCAGAGGAGTCCATATATCTGACCAGGAAGCCAATGGACCTCTTTAGAGCAGATGTTGTTGTATTGTTCCTTAAACAATATTTTTTTATTTGTTACTAAAAAGCACAAAATAAAAGCACCAAGAGATTCATCACGAACAGTTCTTTGAGCCGATAACAGTCGAGAACATTTAGTCGGTCTAAACCGTTGAACGGGGTGAGCCACGAGGAGGCAGTTTTGGACCAATTTCCACTCCCTTATCCTTGTCAATTTAGCCGCAGTTCCCCATGCATAACACTCGATCTAGTGTTAAAATCTTTCCTTTACAATGATCAAGCATACCACTAATAGTTCCCAACCCTCCAAAGTGTTAAAAGATTCTGTCTCACCACATCTCTATTGGACTGTTAGTATTGCGCATTATGCATAGAATTAGTTTTAGAATTAGTTATTTTTTTTAAATATATGGCACTAGCGACCAGCCCCGGCTTTGTATGAGCATAATAACCTTACTCTTGAATCACTCTATCTATTTATCTATTTAAAAAAAACCGCGTCAAAATCCGTTGCGTAGTTTTAAAGATTTAAGCATACAAAGGGACATAGGGAAAGAGAAAGCAACTTTGTTTTATACTATGTAGTGATTATCACTAATAACGCACTGATGTGTGACGTGACAAGGCATCCACATACTGTATATATAATAACAAAAAACTTATCCCCTCCTTTTACTCCAATACATACCTATCCTTTAATACAAACTTCATACACATCACTTGAGTCGCGGACTTAAAAATTGTACTGCAGAGTGAAATAGAATACGTGACTTGGCTCTAAACGAGCTCATACTTTGTTGGTTCTGCGCTCGCTTTGATTCGAATGAACCGGTTTTATGCATGGGAATATGTGTAATGAAGTCTTTGAACTTACTATGAAAATAAATACATCTCAATATTCATTGTATTAAATTAACAACATGACGGAAGGTTATAATATATTAGACGATTTTGCTTTAAACGCGACGCGTACAGTGCGCGAGGCGAGTCTATTTTTTTTACGTTTGCTTGAGCTGAAATAATCAATGCTTCACTATCACTATCACTACATAGTATAAAACAAAGTCGCTTTCTCTGTCCCTATGTCCCTTTGTATGATTGAATCTTTAAAACTACGCAACGGATTTTGATGCGGTTTTTTTAATAGATAGAGTGATTCAAGAGAAAGGTTTTTATGCTCTTGCGAAGCCGGGGCGGGTCGCTAGTGTATTATAAAGAGGAAAGATTTGATTGATAGTTTGTTTTCATTGAATAGGCTTCGAAACTTCTGGATCGATTTGCAAAATTTTCATTGTTGGAAAGCTACTCTATGCTCGAGTGATATAGGCTATGTTAGAACCACGGGCGAAGCCAGAGTAGACTGCTAGTATGATAATATACCTACCTAGTGTGGAAAACACAACTAGAAAATGTATTTCTGTGCACACGCACAGAAATGAATTCAAAAAGAATTTTAAATGTCGGTTCATAATCAGAAGATTTCTCCTATAATAAAAAATAAAAATAGGGTTGTCAAATCAGTTGTTTTCGCTACAAAATTAGATTGTGATGCATTAAAATACCAAAACAAGGATTAAACGAAATTCAAGAAAACGTAAAATTAATTATAAATTCAATTACACACTTCGGAGACAAAGAAGCAGCAACGAGAGGGAAAAATGAAAAAAATAAAATAAAACAAAAGCCGCACAATTATTGGTTCCTGTTCTTTTTATTTCATGCTTTTCAAAATCTTAGCAATAAATTTTATCGTTTCGGCCGTAAATTTTCATTTTACGCCTACTATTCCTGAAGTAATCTTTAGTGACGCAATCCCAAGGGAACCTTTTCGGGCCCTTGTTATAGATATGGTTTTTATGAAGCCTCCCTAACTGACAAGCTTATGATAAGTAGTGGATGGTATTTTTCGGATCTTATTGGTACTTTCATAGTTTTACTATGTATATATATTTATTTTACAAGTATGTTAAATCATTAATAAATAAATATAATATGATTGTCCCGGATTTTGGATATTTCTATAAGTATGTATATTGATCTCTATTTATAATACATTTTTTTATTGTTAAGTTAGTATCCCATAACACAAGTCTCGAACATAACTTGGGGCTAACTCAATCTGTGTGATTTGTCCCTACATATTTACTGTCTGGGCAGAACTCACAATACTGGACAGAACAGATGAAAAACGATCGCGCGCTTTTAAACACATATGTGGTCATGATCATTGAGGGACCGATGAAGAAGAAAAAGAAGTGTTTATAACAGAATATAATTTAATAAATAATGTTCCCCGTATTGCCGTTGTAGGTGCTATAATCTAGACTATTTTATTGCTATTGAAATAAATGCTCTTTATGGCAAACGTAAGCATTTCACATTGTAAAATAAATTATCTAGTTACATTAGCCAGACCTGTAATAAAAAGCATTATTCCCAAAAAAGTTCATTATTTTCACAAATTTTATCCAACTGAATAAAAATAACTTCTTAGATTATTAAGTTAAAGGATGACTAAAAAGCAAACTACATTAAATTATTGGAAAAATTGACAAGTTCATCGGTCATAAGGAAGATTATATAACTTAAAATTTAAAACCTATATTAATTCATTTTAACAATTAAACGTTTAAAGTCATAGAATTTGGAATCGCGCGAGGTCAAACAATTTTTTTTCAACAATGTTTTAAGCAAAGATTTTTTTCAACTGAAAAAACAATATGACTGGCTGCAGGCCGCCGTGAACGAATAGACTCACGGGGAGAAAGGTATTCAGGACCGGGCTTTTGTATAGGGTAGGACTATTTTATCATTCCTTTAATTTGAAAAAAGTGCTGGTGAAAATCTTTTTAATTATAAACTTTTTTGCTTCATTATTATAGTTCAAAATCACACAGTCACAGTTTTATACAAAAAAAACTAATACAAGTTTGTGTCAATCGCAAAGTTTCACTATTATTTATTTATCATACTCCAGTCCCTCGTGACCGCTTGTATTAATAGTTTATGAGATATCTGTGACAGACATTATAAATAGTGCCAGAACGGAGGGTTGACAATTTCACAAGTAATTAATTTGATGTAGTTTTAGTTCGTAATTAGTTTGTTAAATTGGCGTTAGTTAAAACTTGATAATGTGGTTTAAATCAAAGATATTAAGATAATAATTTGAACCAAGGACAAACCCTGTTTCTAGGTCAGATCTAGGGTTGGAGTTGAAATGTCAAAAATAGAGGTTAGTCGTGTTGTTTCCCTCCTTTTTCAGGTGTAAGAATAAATCATCTCTATTTTTGTGAGTGTAAAGTAAGTGGTCATTGCTTAAAAAAGATGTAGTTCCTTTTCTTGTCAATAGTTGGCGCTATAATGTCATGAAATGGGACTAAGGGATGATGACCGCTGGACCATAGGAATAGTAAAAAAACTGTCTATTATTCGGTGACGCCAATAGAAGTGGTTTAGGATGGAACTTGCTCTACACTTGTAAATAAATAAAATGTATAATATTGACTATTTTTACTGCAATAATTATACCACGCGAACGGAAACCGCAGGCAAAAGCTAGTTATAATAAAAAAGATGTTCCATTAGTGAAAGTCACATACCCTCATCTAACGTTCTTATAAAGTAAACCAGACAGTAAGGAGCTTACATAGAAACATAAAGGCACACGTCAACTACTTCTAAATCAGTTAGGTATGTACGGTTTATATTTTAGCTTTTAAGTACATGCAGGGTTGTTATTGTGACTTCAATAGTGTTTGAAGCACAGAATTTAGATATATTAACAAGAAGTTGCATAGCGCACGAAAAACGTGTCACTAGTTTGGCTTGCAAACCAACGTTTCACATAGAAAAATGGGCGAGGCATTTGATAGCGTCATTTATTGCCACTGTTATTGGTCGATAATATTAGATCGCTTTATTGTAAACTACGTAATACATTTCTAATAAGATGTGGTGTGGTATGCATGTATTAATTAAAGATAAGAAGAAGCCGCGGGCGAAAGCTGGCATAAAATATTTCATACCTTTGTATGTTGTACTAAAGGGTTTCATTAAACTTGTGTAATGGTAAAAGGAAACCCGAAACCGACCGCCCATTGAAAGTTCACGCGACATCTTGTAGACGAGCGCTGACGTCAGCGAGGTGTGAGTGGGTTGAAACATACGGGTATGTGATTGACCATGCTGATATGAGCAATTTCTATACCTACACTAAACTGGAGATGACTATATTTTGATCACTAATCATTTTATACTTAATAATCAATAAGTACTAATGTTATAAAGTGGAAATTATGATTGTTTGTTTAACTTGATTAGGCTTCGAAACCACAGGTCCGATTTGAAAAATTCTTTCGCTGTTGCCAAAGCTCCCAAGTGACATAGGATGCTGTATGTACGTGTATGCTACGGGCGAAGCTACTGTGGGCTGCAAGTAAAAAATAAAGTGGGTTCTAATTCAAAAGTTGCTTTCTATAAAAATATTTGATCAAAATTTAGGGATTTTTTTTATGCGATAAAAGATTACTTCAAGAAAATATTTTGGATATTTTAAATTTATTTCGATAGTACTTACCTGCATGCTCTGTACAATTAAGACCCGTATGTATTGCTTTCTGCAGATGAAGCAAGTTTAAGTTAAGTGACTCTATTCTTTTTTCCTACACGATAATTCATTGGTACAAAAAGATCTAGGTCGGCGCTTAGTCTGTGGTTGCCACGTCTTGAAATACTATATCACCAGATTTGGTATAAGCTTTCATTAGAAACTTAAATTATGTGCTTTGTTTTATATGTAATAACTTCTGATATTTTTAACGTAATATGATTACGAGTGTGACGTCGCGCATTCTCCTACGGCGGTCCTTCCTCGCTGCCCCGCACCGCATCACCCCGAGGGCCATATATAAGGCTGCGCGCGTCCAGTGGAAGACCTCTTTCGGCTGACCTCACCATCTCAAGTTAAGTGGCTGGCTATTTCATAGCGGCTGCCTGACTGGATTTCGTGCCTACTTTGATCTCACGACCCCTATAATCTCTCATTAACGGTTATCTTTAAGAGTCTAACCTTTTGTAAAGTACAAATAATAAATATTGTGCGATTCGCTGAAACCTGGATTTATCTTCTCTCCTCACACATACCTTAAGTAATTAGTAAATTCCACCTACGTTATACGAGTAGTATTAATGAATGGCATATTGCAAATTTCAGTGTGTAATATTTGTTTTATATGGGTCAACTAGTAACCTGAAATAAATATATTTTATTTAAGTATTTTTTATTTGAAACAGCTAGCGTTTAAAAACTGACGACATCAATTTGTATTCTGACCAATTACGCCATTTACTAATACATTTATGTAAATAAGCATAGAAATAGGAAATTGTGCACAGACAATTTTTTTTATCTATTTTACAAAGCAAGACTGAGGACAACTTGAAAAAGGCCATTTACTAACTTGCCCTGGTCGATCCCCAGGATGTCTAGATTAAAGGTCTAGCGTTTCTTATATTTTGTTTCTTATTATTGTCGTTGAATGAATTGATAGGGTATTATTTTACCCTATAGTTAGTACCATTAAGGACATCGTTTATCTGTTATGCATCTTCAGGCAAATTGAGTAGTATGTAAAAAATATAGATTTTCTTCAAACAGTAGTCGAGCTCCACTATGACTATCATTTAAATTTATTTTTTAAATATATAGAAGCATCACCTAAATCAGACCTAGTATTGTGAATTTCAAGTTTAAAATACGACATTCATTGCAGACGTATACTAAAAGGCGAGTTTAATTGATTAGCGGCCATTTGTAAAAGTACACAGTCTCACTCTATTTACCATAGAATTTATCCGGTTCTGTCATAGAAGAACAATATCATTTTTTTTTCAGTTAGCGAAATTAAGAAAAAAAAAATCTATTTATTATTATTAACTTGTGAATTGTTTCTTTTTAATTGAGGTTATGGCAGGGGAGCCCAAGAGGGAATTTTGATACGTACTCAAGCGCGGCAGATTATGATATGGGGAATACCTTATACCCTGTTGAGTACCTACACAAAATTTGAGCATAAAAAATTGGACCGCGCGGATACGGTTGCCAGTCAGAATAGAAAAAAAAAAAATGATAGTAGGACATACTCAAGCACGTCAGAAAGGTATGGTGGGATAATTTACTTGTTAAAAAGTGTAAATTTAAATAATCTGACGATTTAAGCTGAACGTGAGGCAGTAGTAGGATTACAAACTTGCAAAAATATTGTTACCCTGACATACTCGAGCGCGACAGATATTTTTTTATTATGAATTAAATAAAGCAACTAAAATGGAAAATATATAATCTACCAATTATCGCAAGCTGAAGTAGCAAAAAATATGGTAACAAAGTAAATAAACTGTTAGTCTATTACCATCTTAAGACTTTCACTCTTCGCTGTTATTCTTCGTTCTCTGTTTAATGATGTTGAAAGCGTAAATGAAGACACGGGCTTGTTAAGTACTGTTTTATTTTTGCTATAAGAATATTTTTACTGCTGAGCGAGAGAAAAACAGTCTTGCCACCTGGTTCTCCTCTTCTCGCGCAGATTGAAAAAATCGATCAAAGAACGTAGACTTTCACTTTATGGTCTTGGGTTAACGCGTAATTACAAAAGCCCACTGATTTCGGCCAAAAACACAGAGGCTTAATTTTAGTTCAAACCGCATATCGGTTCAGGTGTAGGGTATTAAAGTTACATTTTTAAAAAATGTCACTAAAAATCACTATTAAGTACTATCGTTTAAATTTAGCATATAACTGTTTTTTGAGAAATTTACTTATAAATATTTTAATATTCAAATATAGGTATATAAAACAAATGTGTAAAATTACTTATAGAAAAATAAAATTGGGAACTGGCAAATGTACAGCAGCTAAAAATGAAAATTATAACAAAAGCTAAATAACGGTCTATCCTAGGTATTAAGTTATCTTAAATCGAACTCCATTTCTAGTTATTTTTGGGTCTGAAGAATAAATTTTTCATCGCTGTTAAAATTCATTTATTATTATTGTATACGACAGATGGCGTAATAGCTTTAAATCTTAATCTTAATTTGACCTTATTAGAAAGTCGTAGCATAGCCAAACGTAACAGTATAACACCAAGTGAAAATTCTCGTTACCAAACTTTATTAAGAAGTTTTCTCACTTAGCGAACTTGGGCAGTCAACAGAAACCAGAAGTAGGTACGTGACACCGTGTAGTTTTTTTATTGTCCAACTCAAGAATTGAGTTATCATTTCTTTTGTTTTGCTTATATTATTGCTACTTATTGCTTTGAGGTTCCGACGCCAGAATACTCAAAGGCTAGCAGCATGATACTTGAGCAGCTCTCGAAATCTCGGATTGCTAGAAAAGTTCGTGAAAGCCATTATTATATTGTTATTTTTTTTTTGTTTTTTTTTTTTTTATTATTATTATTATGGCTTAAATCTGATGAAACCTGGCCTGGCCTGGTACTTATATGAAAAATGAACATTATAATATTATATAACGGTATATTTAGTTATAAGTTTAGCCTTCTAAGTACTGTAATTGGTGTAAAAAACCGTTGTATTTACTTTCCAATAAATAAATTATTATTCTTATTAGCGAGTCAACTTTAAGATTGCGCCGCGAACCAAAGTGAGTCTTAGGCTCTGATAATAAGGATTCCTACCTTGATGTGTCTTGTGATACCTCTTGTCTATTATCGTGTAGCTCTCAAGTCTACTCTACTCTAAGGCAAGATTCTACTCCGCCACTCGTTAAACCGAGGCGCTCGAAAACCTAGCGGGGCATGCGTGTCTGATTTGGACTGGACATTACTAGTGACACTGATTCCAATAAGAATTTATATACAAACTAGCTTTTGCCCGCGGCTTCGCCCGCATAGAATTCCCGGGATGAAAGGTTCTAAGCTACCTCCTTACCAATTTTCAGCCAAATCAGTTGAGCCGTTCTTGAGTTATAAGTGGAGTAACTAACACGACTTTCTTTTATATATATAGATGTAGTAAACAATAGATGTTCTATGCTCAATAATGGGCAAATTAAGAGTGTTATGATGATGATTGCTCTGAGCCAGATGGCAGATGGCTTATATAATTGGCAGAGGGGGTCACCTATCAGTGGCAACTTCGGTTAGTGTAATGCTCTAAGGCTGTGTCAGACTTCTTTGTACAACATGAAAAGTCATGTCATTGTCATTTTTATCCACTAACACACCCGGATTATGATCCTGTTAGTTTGTTTCTCTGTCTTTTTTTTAAACGATGTCAGATGCAAGTATACACAGTGTGCCTATACTTATCTAGGACCATGATTAAAGCTTACCCCGTCTCTAAAGCGTAAGCTTAGGATTTACCTAGGAAAAACGCTAGATTGATAACAATCTCGTTTGTGGATTATTGATGAAGAGAGTTCATAAGATATTTTGTTTATTTTTCCACTATTGAGTAGACAAAAGCTTTTTAGCAAACACATCATGTAGTCCGCTTTATGGAAAGCGGTTACCACAGCCTATGGACGCCTGCAAAACCATAAGTAGCACCGGCGCACTGCCGACTCTGAACATATCTTTAATACCCTTTTTTACATGCCCTTATGCAGAGCAACTTATTACTATTTTTTTACCACAACCAGTTTTCAAACAACCAACGCTCATTCTTATTCCAGTCTCAATCCATACTAATATTATAAATGCGAAAGTCTGTCTGTCTGTCTGTCACCTCTTCACGGCTAAACTGCTAGACCGATTTTGATGAAATTTGGTAGGGATGTAGTTAACGACCTGAGGTCAAACATAGGCTACTTTTGGGCGCGATATAACCGAGTCCTACGAGGGGCGAAGCCGCGGGGAACAGCTATTATTACATAAATTTGGCCCAGTAGAATGAAACATTTACGGCAGTCAAAGCCAATAAAACAACTAATTAAATTTCGAAATATTTAATCTAATGTAACTAAATAGATAATAATTTTAAATTAAAGATTGATGTCACGTCAATGTTAAAATACGACAGGCAAATAATGGTAAGAAGATTAAATTTTCGAGGGTCGGAAATTAACTATCGATCATGTTGAGTAGGTACTTGACTTGAGTAAGACATTTTGTATGTTTACTTAAGTTACGTAGATTTATAGAAATAGAGTTATAAAACGAGTGATTTATTTCTAAACCAGATTTACATAAATAATCAAAAATATACAAATTACAATAGAAAAATCTATCACCAGTTTCTCGGCATCTTAAATTTTTTGTTATACTAAAAATTTAACATTAGTCTAAACATATGAAGAAAAGCCATGTCTTTGCCTAGTAGGACTTAAGGTTATTAAAAAAAAGATACCTTAGATCATATGAAAAGGTAAATGCAGCTAATCTGCTGGGCTATTTCGGCATTTTTTGTTCTTCTACGGATCTCCTCATTTCTGATTCGGTCTCGTAGGGAAACACCAAGCATAATAGCAGAATAGAATTTTTAAGTGACAATTTTGAAAAATTACAAGAAACTGACTGCATGTAATCGTATTTTAGTAATTTATTATTGTCTTTTTTTCTCCTATAACATATATGTTTTTAATGTTTTAATATTTAATTGACATCTTTTTAATGCAATATCTTAATGTAATTAAATTTAAATGGAAATAATGTAAATTTGAAATGACTGACATAATGATAATTAACTGATAATTTAATTGACATGAATTGCATGAATGTTATTTACTAGTATACCATTTTTTTATAAAACTAATACCAATTTTGTATGCCTGACGGCGCAGCATGGCGCACAGTAACTAATTTAATACTAACACCCTTAAATGTACCCATGTCTGACATAAAATAAATGAATTATGAATAGCCTTTTCTATAGTTTTTTTGGGCTTTTTTATGAGGATTTTCTGAGAACTTGTTGTTATTATATATAATATTTGTTTCATTCCTGTAAACTAATCTTAATAACGCAAAAGAGGTCAAGTCAATACATTTCTGCATAACGACTTGTTGGCGCGGACACTGAGCAACTGCGAATGAAACTTGTCAATTTCGTGAATATAAATCATTTCGTAGGTTCACTTTTCTCTACTTTTTATAATAACAAACATACAAACTTTCGCTTATTTAATATAAGCGATATTAGATTGATTTATTCTTGCACACTGTTAAGTATATAGAATAAGCTTTTGCCCGCAGCTTAAAAATAAAAAAAATGTAATGTGATAAATGAAGAACCGCTCAACCGATTTTGTGCAAAACTTCACATAAACCATCAAATAGTCCGAACAAAGTCCAAACATTTGGTTTGGATAGGTGAGCCCGTTATTGAGTTATAAAATTACAACGAAAAGTGGCATTGATTTTTTATATGTATAGATTATCTAAGAGCGTTAGCCACAAACACGACGAAGAAGTTCATCCATTAACCCAACATCTTTCTGTTCTTATTTCTCACAGGTTTTTGCAAGCACGTCTCTGAAACTTATGAATGGTTTTTCCCTAGATAAACACTCGGCTAGTTTATGAAGGAATGATTTATATTGCGAACAAAACTGCAAGAAACTTCCCTCCAACTATAGACGCGAAGTACGAACATTCCCGACGTAAAATAACTTTTTCTGGATGTTGAGGCTGGCCATTCATTATATAAAAACAGGCTCGGGTTACTTACTATAGGATATAGTGTAAGAATTGTTTATTTTACTATATAAAATAGTATTTGGTTAATCTCTGATGTTGTTCTATTGTATTCTTCTGATTGCTTCTGTGTTTATATTTATATGAAACATAAAGAAAATATATAAAATATTTATTGAAATTATTTTAATAAGTTTAAATAAGGGTTTTAAATTAATAATTATATAAATTAAAAAGTCAAAGACGTCCGTTGATATATTTTATTTATTTATTTAAACTGTTTTTGTACGAAATACAGTTGAATATCACAAACTTAATGCTAAAAGCATTATCTAACAGTCAACCTTTGGGTAAAGCAGACATCGTAAGTGGTAATAAAGTGATAAGGTAAATACAAAATCTGTCTTAATTTTAAGTACTGCTACTACAGTTTACGAGATAGTCCGCTGACAGGCAAAGGCGTCCGTTTTAAACTTTGTATATCCGTTTACAAAGCACGCTAAAAAGTAGACTTTTACATAGTAATCTACTAGCGACCCGCCCCGACTTCGAATGGTCATAAAAACCTTCCTCTTGAATCACTATCTATTAAAAAAACGCATCAAAATCCGTTGCGTAGTTTTAAAGATTTAAGCATACAAAGGGACATAGGGACAGAGAAAGCGACTTTGTTTTATACTGTGTAGTGATATAACTCAAAACTGGAAAACAACAAGACATGAAACTCACCTGTAATGTCAGAACTTTTGAGGCCACGTCATTCATTTAGTAAAACCAGACTTCAGTAATAAACTCATTAGTCAACTGAGCTGCATGGAAATGGCCGCCGCATTCAAAGGATCAAAACTGTGCAGTTCACTTCATTCCAACGAGTTTTCCATTTGAAGTGAGAGGATAGGTTTTAAATGAGGAATGCTAATTCCACCAAAATCTTATATTATTATATATTAAATATATAAAACAAAGTCGTGTTAGTTACACATTTTATAACTCAAGAACGGCTGAACCGATTCGGCTGAAATTTGAAATGGAGATTGCTTAGACCCAGGCTCAACAACGCATAGATAGGCTTATATTTTATCAAAAAGTCGTGTTAGTTGCACAACTTATATCTCAAGAACGGCTGAACGGATTTGGCTGAAATTTGAAATGGAGATTGCTTAGACCCAATAACAACATACATGCTATATTTTATCCCGAAATTTCCACGTGAGCAGAGCCCCGGGCAACAGCTAGTATTTTAATAAAAAATGTTGCTATTAAGAGACCTAAAACGTTTTCAGATCTCATGTAGAGCTAATAGCTTCTAACTCTACAAGGCCTAATTTTACAGGCTACACCTACAAAAATATGTAGCTTGGTTGTTTGGCTACATTTACATAGGCGTAAGGTGAAAAGAATATGCACTGTTATTTTTTTTTAAACCGTTCTTATAGTAACGACCGGGGTACTGCAATAAATATTGTTGTTTGTTAATAGGTATTAAATTAAATATTACATTTATTCCTCTAGATCCAAATCTGTTTTAAGACTAGGTATTAAGTGATAGTACGCTTAAAGCACAAGCAAAATAGAATTCTAAAGCTAACATTTACAGAATTTAACAGTATTCCAAATAATAATTTCTCGCTGAAATAGGTTATAATAAAAAATAGAAACTCATAACATAAAATGAAGATAGATATTTTAAATTCCGCAATGAACAATAGCGGGGAATTGAATGCCTGATAATGAAATAACTTGGTGCACGGAGGGACTACAGAGTCTGCTAGTGGCGGCCTCCTTGGGATTCTGCGCGAGGCGTAAACTCGAATAGTTCACTTGGTACGTAATTATTAGAAAACTTTTATTGACCATTTAATATATAAACTAAAATATAGTCAATTTAGCTTAAATTATATTTCATTCGAGTCGTTGATTATTCATATTTATGCTGTTTGCAATCATTTTTCTGCGTTTTTAAAATCTTAAAATGAATAGTTTTAAAGCCCAGGGTTGTAGGCGATGACGCAAAGTTTCAGATTTCTCCTGTTATTACGTCAGACATTTACAGACACACAAACACACGCTACTGGTCGGACAAAGGTACAAGCAATGTTTAGTAGTTATTCTCTTTTAAGAATAAAGGAGGTGGTCTATTCTTAATCCAAAGCCACTTGCATGTTATTGAATTTATATACGTCACAAAGGTCTAAATGTACGTTCAAAAAACCGACAACCCTACATTATTAAGATCATAACATTTTATACATTTCCTTAAACTCTTATTCCTGAATAAGCTGCAAAGCCAAAAACAAATTCAAAGCCAGATTGAAAAATTCATCGGTCTAGAAAGTTCGCGAAAATATTAAATGTAAAAGCTCTAATTTAATTTGATGCGCCCGAGCAATCAAAGCGCAGAATATACGATATGAAATAAAAAGTCAGCTGAGAGTGAGTGGGAGTTAATTTGTGTGTGGGAGATAATCTGACTAGCTTTTACTTGCGGTTTCACCCGCTCGTGACTTATATATATATATTTTTTTTGTTTGTGTTTGTAACAACTTTATTGTACAAAAGGATATACAATCAATCATCATTATATCCTTCTCCAAAATCAGGCTAAAATTATATTGTAAATTTTTTTTGAAATCAGACTAGTGCTAAAGCGTGCTTCCCTCAATCTTAAATGTACAATTTATCGAGCGAGCTCCATCTTAGACATATGCAATTAACATCAGATGAGATCGTGGTAAATGACTGGACTTTATGAAAGAGGCCGCTCGCAATTTTATACTTCTACTAGCGACCCGCCCCGGCTTCGCACGGGTGGACATTTATTTTTTAAGCTCTCTGAAAAAAAAATTTGTTATGTATGTATGTTTTTATAGGTTTTTTATTCGTGTAGTTTTTTATTGTGTATTCAGCAAGTCGCTGTGCGCGTTCGGCACTCGATTGGCGTTGGTGTACCTGTGATGTTCTCGCAGTCTGCTCCGCCAGGCGAAGTGAACGTTCATCGCTAGATTCCCTTGCGCGTGCTCGTGACAGTCTGTTTCTATTTCCAGCAAGGCGCTGTGAACGTTCGGCGCTAGATTGTCGTTGGTGTACCTGCGACGATCTTACATTCTACTCCGCAAGGCGCTGCGAACGTTCACCGCTAGATTCTCTTGCCTGCGACTGTGAAACGTATTCTCTTTGACTTGCGAGACGTTCAGAATTTTCTGAAGAAGATTCCCCATTGCGACGTATTTTTGCTAATCTCGCTTGGGAACTACTTTCAGATAGCTGCGATCGTTTCTTTTTAGGCATATTGTTTATCTTGGGTTTATGTTAAAAAAACCCTACCTATCGTCAGACGAAAATAAATACCAGTTTTTCGAAAATAATTCGAATTATTTTTTCTTTAATATTTGAGACGACTATAAAGCAAATATATTTAAGAAATATTGAATGAAAGTATTTTTATAAGTATTTTTGAAAAGAACTTTTGATAATGAGTACCTAAATAATTCCGAAATCAATTTTAATAAGTGCATTAATTCAGTAGATTTGGCCTCGTCCGCTGCGTAGAGAGCCGACCGTAGTATCTCTATTTAGTTTGTGGCCGACCGCGCGAATGAGCCGCGCGGCAACTTGCTTCATAGATGTGCACGGTTTCGCCGTGCGAATCGTCGACACATATCGGCCGGCGGCCATCATTCATTTTAATACCAATAACAATTTTAAATTCGTAATATCTTTTAAATGAATTGTCCGATTGGAATAAAATAAAAAGTAATTTATAGCTATTGAAACAATCTTGCTCAATAAATAGTTTATTTGGATAAGGATTAGTATTTGACGATAATATGATCAATAAACATAGGCTAATAATTTTAATTACTTTTATTCTATGGAAAAGTGGTTATAATGGCTAAAATATAAATGTTTGGTTTATACTATTGCGGACTTTTTTGTAGGCATTATTGAGTTCTACAACTTTTCTATAGAAGTCAACCATACATCTCTAACCATTTAGGCAGCGTTCGCGAGAATCGTTAACGTACAGCAGGTTTTTCGTCGACTTACTCCACAATTTTCACTACCACGAAAAATCCTATCTATTTACCGGGATAAAATATAGCCTATACGGATTCGGAAGAATCCCTCTAAGTAATGGTAAAAGAAATTTTGAAATCGGTCCAGTAGTTTTTGAGCCTATTCAATACAAACATACAAAAATACAAAAATACAAAGGTTTCCTCTTTATAATATTAGTATAGATAAAAAATAAACTTTGTAAATAACATTGCATTAATGCAATGTTGTAATGAATAAATAAATGAATTCTTTATTTAGATGATTGTTTTGAGTGTATTTATTAGATTACGATGGCACGGCAACACATTTATCTGAACTGATTGCTTATTGACATTTTTGTGCAAAGTATTTTTTTTTTTTTTGCTTTTTTGTTTGTATGTTTATTTTATTGAATGTATATAATTGTGATTAAACTATTGTTCTTAAAATAAATGAATTACAATTTACCTAGCCGGGCCAAATATAGCCTGGAAGTCCTGTAATATTAGCAATATCACACGTACATTGCCAGCCCTCAAATTCTTTTGAGACAACAGAATTTTTGAATTTAATGAGCTTGAGAGCGAATACTTTGCGGAACCCTCTTACTATCCACTCAGTTCTCTAAGTATTTAATAAATTAAAGAAAATTCCTTAACTGAAGCTTAACTTCGCTTTGCACTTAAGGCTGCTACCAGCGCTAGCGACCTTGAAAATACAGAAAAATAATCTTTCTATATGTGAGATTATCAGAAATCTTCGCGCAACTTTTTTGTTAGTGTCCTTAAGTTACATTAGAACCTCAAAAGCTATCTACTTTAGAAACCTTAACAAAAAGTTTTTAGTAATTTCTACAATGGAAACTAAAGCGGATAGTATTTTTTTAAATTATTTATATAAAAAATGGTTGCCTGTAAAGTCGGTTTTACGGGCGAAGATTTTACGTGACAACGTCTTTTTCTCGGTAGAATATTTATTGATATGAATATAATCTGCCGCGCGCGGTCTGCCGCGCGCGGCAGACCGATCATAGTTGAGTGGGAGAGAGACGCAAGGCATTCGGCGGGCCTCTCTCTCGTTCGGTGACTCATCGTAACGTTACCGAGCGTTACACTTTTTCATAAGTGACTCCCAGCCGCAACCTAATTTAAGACGTTGTCACGTCAAAATCAATGCCATTTTTCGATCCCAACTTAATGTTTAGGCTTTGTTTATACTATTTAGTAGATGTTTTATGTGAAGTTTGCACCAAATCGGTCGAGCGGTAGGTACTTCATTTATAACACTTTTCAATTTTTATGCTAGTGAAGCCGCGGACAAAAGCTAGTTTTTTATAAAATTTGGTATGAAAAAAGCGGATACCTTAATTTTTATCTCGAAAAGTACGTGATTTCCGTAGGTCATAAAATGGCGCTTTATAAAGAAGATGGCGCTGCTGTGTACAGGTATAATTTAAACCATTGGTTAAAGCACCGGGGGATGCAGCTAGTAAATAAATAGTTCAATGCGCATATCAAAAATACAATTTCAGTACAATAGCGAAAACGATCCAAGAAATACCATGCAATAACTGAATTACTGAACATTCAGCATCTCATCGGTCCAATGCAGCCTTACAATTTTTCACACTTCATTTTGAATGAAAATAAATTATTCTCGCTTGAGAGGCTTCTAATATACATAAAAATGGTAATACATTCAGTGCTGCAAGGAACTAAGTGAAATGGGTGCAGATTGAATCTGAGAGTAAATTTAAATTTTAAAACTAGTTGATTATCTCTTGGCTTACGAATCGGGATGGAGGATAAGACTTTTGAGGACTTTCGGGAGTAACTCATACATGATTTATTGTAAATCTTGGTTGTATACGTATTATTCTGTAAAGAAAATAATACATTTAATTAATTCGGGTATTACTTTGCGGAAGTCAAAATTACAAGTACTAACTAAATTACTTTGCGTGCTTCCGCCACCAGTTAGATTATGCAAACTACTGCCGGTCGGCGCCCACCCACTACTGTTAGTCCCGGCATTCCCGCCACCATTAGTTTGCACACACTTCCCTTTCGATTGTTTTTCACCTCTACGCGAGGCATCCTCGATTCCTCAGGCACTAAGTGGTTAATTGTTCGACGCACAAGCGAAGCGAAGCAAATGCGAAGAGGTGAAACGAAGTGAAAGGGAAATGTGTGCAAACTTGGTGGCGGGAATGCTGGGAATAACAGTAGTGGGTGGGCGCCGGCAGGCAGTAGTTTGGATGTGTCGGTTGGACCGCGAGTCAAGAATCAAACTATCTGGTGGCGGAAGCAAGTAGAGTAATTTGGTATAAGTACTTGAAATAAAATAAAGCCAACCTGGATATCCTTAAACCGTCTGCGCACCCAAGTGCAGCTGTCAAACCTGCAGAAATGAGGGTATTCAGACAGCCCTCAATGTCAGTACAAACAATGCCCCACCTTTTGTCGTCTCCGTTATACTACATGCAGTAGAAGTAACCTAGTGGTAGATAATGGGTGTGGCCCAAGTGGCAGCGTACTGGGCTCACAACATTTAAAAGAGTCATAGACATGACGAAGAAATTTAGAATTTTTTAAATTCGAAAAATAAATGTTATTTTGTTCGCTATAGTAGTTGATAGACCTTCTTAAGTTATAAGATCGCAAGCAAGCGCTGGATGCATGTCGCTTCCAACCGGTCATTCTGGAAATTTTTGGAGAAGGCCTACGTTTTGTGGATAGCCCGCGCGTTTGATCAGGATGATGATGAGAAATTGTTGAGAAAAATCGGTCTCTGCTACCAAAATTTTTATCGTCACTTTAAACTTTAGGTAGGTATAACAGTTGGTTCAATAGGAATATAATCGCGAAATGAGTCCTATCGAAACCTTAGGAGACCCATATCGTAGCTGGCTTTGATTTGGGAAATTAAAATCCCATTGCGAACCTGGCTTCGAAAAACTACAGGTTGATTCGTTTTGGTCGGATGGGAATAACTGTACAAAAACAGCAACTTAATCAGATCAAAAGTGATTGATTTTTTTTACCTGCATAATATTTATTTTAGATATCTGATTTAATCCAAATGATATAATCTCCCCAAAATAACCAAAAATAGATTTTTAATTTAGCATCATAAGTAAACGGTGAACTTGAAACATAGACTTTTAAGGATATTGACTAGAATGGCCAAAATTTTTAATTTAACATCATTTTGATGTATACTAAATCAAATATACAAAATCAAGATCAGGGGCAAAAGAAACATTAAGTACTTACTTAGTTACTGAACTGTTAAGTAGTTATTTGTATAGTACAGTACTATATATAACTACTGTCAATATTATTAAAAGAAAAGTAACAAACACACTTATGTAGCAAACACAAAATCTTTAAAAAAACTACGTACTAGAAATACGAACTTAAACAAAAAGTCGGCAAATAAGTATTTTAGAGGTAGAAAAATTATCTTGTAAATCCTATCTTTACTGTGTAAATTCGTCATACTATAGGTATTGGCGGTTAAATCAATAAATTTTGAATGCGATGCGATGCGGATCAACCAGATGGTGAAGCGGAAAAAAGTTTGTGGCCTGGACACTGCGATTATTAATAAATTGATTATTACCTTAAATGCAATCCTTGACAAACGCAGAGCCGGCGGCGTGATGATGCGGTATAGTTAAATGCGTAATCTTGATGATAACATAAAATTAGATGCGATGCGGGTTTTTCTTTCAATGACAACGGTGTTATTTTTCTCTTAGTGCCGTTACTAAGTTACGTCGTGCTCCTAGTCAGGATTGGCAGCAGTGCCATCTAGCTGCAGTAATGTCAATTAATAAATAACCACAGCTATCCAAGAGCACAAACATTCTCCGGCGCCTTGAGAAACGTAGATTTCTCAAAGAAACAAAAAAGCAAATCAATTGCGGAAATTAATTCATTTAAAGGAAAAAATAAATATATAGATGAAATCATACAAAGTAGAAATTAAATGATGTATTAACATAGAAGGATTGTTATTGAGACGGTAATGGACTTAATTTAACTATTGGCCTTTTCAGATGGCCGGAATGCGTTTTAACTAACGCTACACGCGTGACACCATCTGAGCCTGGATAAGTTTTCTCAATAACACCCATTGGCCATCGTAAAGGTGGCGTGTTATCCTCGTTTATTAATACCACAGTACCAACTTTAACATTTTCAGCGTTTTTTAGCCATTTTTGCCGTACTTGTAAATTATTTAAATATTCTATGTGCCATCTTTTCCAATAGGAATGAACCATTTGATCTAATAACGATTTTCGCGTAAGAAGCGGGGTAGTAGTAAGCGGAGCAAGCGGCAAGTACTGCAGAGGCGACGCCATAATAAAATGTGCGGGAGTTAAAGGTTCCGGGTACGGTTCCTCTTGTAAAACACAGAGCGGTCTCGAGTTCATTATACTTTCTATCTGTGTTAATACTGTAATAAGCTCTTCATATGTAAGAAGTTGATTTCCAATGACACGATACAGATGAGTCTTTAAACTTTTTATATTAACCTCCCATATGCCCCCAAAATGAGGTGCCCGGGGTGGAATCATACGCGACTGTATGCGATGATTATTTAATTCATTCGAGAGTGTATCATTATATTCAGAAGAATTTAAAAGTTCATACAATTCATTTAAATGCGATTTAGCTCCAACAAAATTAGTCCCGTTATCAGAATAGAGACAACTAACTGGACCGCGACGGGATATAAATCTTTTAAATGCCGAAAGAAATGTCGCAGATGACAAATCTGAAGCAAGCTCAATATGAACAGCTTTCGTTACTAAGCATATAAACAGGCAAATGTACGCCTTTTGGCTACGTTGACCCCGGCGCCTGCAAAGCGTAATGTTTATGGGTCCAGCGTAATCTACACCGGTATGTACAAATGCTTTAGTCTCCTGAACACGAAATGCGGGAAGATTCGCCATTTTTGGTATTGGATGTGTTGGTGAATTTTTAAAACAGAAATTACATTTATGAACACGTTGTCTTATTATTGACCTAGCGGATAATATCCAATACTTTTGACGAATTAAAGAGCTGAGAAGAGCGGCTCCTGTATGACAATTAACGCGGTGAAAATAATCAATTATTAAGTATGTCACATTATGATGCTTAGGCAGCAAAATCGGATGTTTTGCATCAAAAGGTAAGTTTGCATTTGATAACCTGCCTCCTACTCGTATTAAGTTGTCTTCAGAAACAAATAAATCCAACCTACCAAGCGGCGCAGGGGGCAAACTACCCTTTTTAAGAATATCGAACACATGTGAAAAATGAATTGCCTGTATGGCACGGAGCAAATAAATTTCAGCGGTAAGCAAATTTGCGGTATTAATATTTTTATAGTGGGGAACTAAACGAGCAAATCGTAAAATGCATACAATAATTCTCAATAATTTATTCCATGATGAGACTTTGTCTGCTACTGAGCAAAGTGGAGAAGATTCAAATGTATAAGAAGCGGTTGTAGCAAATGACTTGCTATTAAATTCTGGTAGATCCTCATATTTTTCAGGTTTAAAAAATTCTATCGGCCACTCATGTGTAGGAGTATTTAGCCAAGCGGGACCATTCCACCACAACTCGTGAGTAAGCAACTGTTCGGGCAGGAGGCCACGTGACAAACAGTCAGCAGGATTATGCACTCCAGAAATATGATGGAAGGCTTCGGGATCCAAATATTCATGGCATTTGGCTACACGGTTGCTAACAAAAATATTCCATCGATGTGGAGATGAATGAATCCATGAGAGGGCGATTTTAGAATCAGAAAAGGCATAAACCTTTTGTATAGGTATGCGGGTTAAATATGTATCGTAAATTAATTTAGTTAATTTTGACATTAAAACTGCAGCACAAAGCTCTAAACGTGCAAGAGAAACTACTTTGACAGGAGCTACCTTTGACTTTGCACAGACCAATCTTATATAAATTTGACCTGTGGCATCTGTCACATGTAAGAAAATGACACTACCATATGCTTTCATACTAGCATCGGCAAAAGCAACGATATTTACTGTACAACCAAATGTAACAGCAACATGACGCGGAATTTTTAAATTTGAAAGAAGTGGCAATTGTTTTCTAAATTTGTTAAATGTAGCGGTAATATATGCCGGGGGCTCATCATCCCATCCGACTTTTTGCAGCCAGAGTTCTTTTATCAATAATTTAGCATAGAGAATAACTGGTGCGGCAAAACCTAATACGTCCCATAATCTTGCGATTGTTGAAAGTATAGAACGTTTAGTGCATGAGCGGTCATCAATATTAGTTTTAAAAATGAAAATATCTTTCTCGGGTTGCCATTCAAGCCCAAGTATTTTAAGAGATTCGCTCTTATCAAATTCTACTTGCTGTGTAAGTCTAAATGCAGGCGGAATACTCTCAAGCACCTTTTTCGAATTAGATGACCATTTGATCAAATCGAAGCCACCAGCTTTAAACATATTAATTAATTGAGCAGAAGCCTCAACAGCTTCAGTTTCACTAGAAATGGAACTAGCTAAATCATCCATATAAAGTTCTTTCTCAGCTATGAAAGCAGCTACAGGAAAATTATTGCGTTCATCATTACAAAGTTGGCGCACTGTGCGCATCGCGGTGAATGGGCTCGACTTGAGGCCAAATGTCACTCTATTAAATTTATAAGTACGAATTGGTTGAGAAGTATCAAAAAGGAAGAGTATTTTTTGATATTTTTGATGCTCATCCGTTACTAATATCTGAAGGTACATTTGTTTTATGTCAGCAGTTATAGCCACTGGGAAAAGACGAAAATTAATTAAAAGTAAAAATAAATCAGCCTGGAGATTTGGTCCGGCGTGTAAAATATCATTTAGGGATACGCCGTTATGGCATTTACTGCTCGCGTGCAGTACGACTCGTACTTTTGAAGTAAGTTTATCCTGTCTAATTACAGCATGATGAGGTATAATATACCCACCATCGTCTTCTTCAGATGATGGTACAAGTGACAAATATTTATTATTTATATAATCCATAATAGCAGCATTATAGCTTTTACGTAAATCATTATCGCAAAGCTTACGCTCCAATAATAATAAGCGGCGATGAGCGACAGCGTAAGAATTTCCCAAGCAACTAGGATCTTTAGAAAATGGCAATGCGGTGCAATAACGACCAGTAGGATCGCGAGAAACTGTAGAGATATACATTTGTTCACATTCTTCATCAGCCTTACTGAAGAATTTCTTGACAGGGACCTCCTCTAACTCCCAAAATTTGGACAGAGAAGCGTCTATTTTATTGTTTACACAAGTGAAGAAAGACGCGGTAGGCGGACAATCAAAATTAGTAAGATCGCTATGAACTTGCGATGCGGCATTAGCTGCTGTCTCGCCCATAAACACAAAACCGAACACAGTTTCAATAGCAGGCGGAGCAGGCGGGGATATTATTTTTCCACTAAGGAGAATGTAAGGGAATAATCCTGATCCCAGTACTAGTGATATAAGACAAAACCTTCCAATACAAGGTTTTAATTAACAGAAAATTATAGTATGCATTGATAAAGACATGAGAGAAAATATGACATTGTTGACTAATATGAAACCATAGAAACTATAAAAGGATATAATGAAAGGAGATCTATATCATTCTCCCGCACTAGATTTTGTAATATAATCTTCTAAAAATTTTGGCGGCTTTCGCAAACGATTAGATCTTCGAAGTTGTGATGACGCCGGTTGCTCATTGGATAAGGGCTCACTCATTTCTGTAGATTGTAGAGCATCTGGACTTTCACCAGGGTTTGATTCAGCTTGCCCATTAGATAGTCGTCTAGGACTTTGATCTTCTACATCAACGTCAACCTGAAGGGGATCAATCAACCCTACGTCTTCTCCTCCTTCTCCCAAAGGTGCAAGATGGCGATTTGAGACTGTAGTTTCACGTCCATCTTGAAGTCGGACATAAGAAAAGTCTGGATTACTATGTAGTAGTTCAACTTCTTCTACTATCGGTTGATACTTATTTGAACGATTACATCTCTTCATTAGAATTTGTCCAGAATTTGTAAGCCATGTGGGTATAGATGTACCATTAGAAGATCTACGTGGATGCGTAAACATTCGTTCATGTGGCGTACAGTTCGTAGCGGTGCATAACAGAGAGCGAATCGAATGTAGAGCTTGAGGTAGTACCTCCTCCCAATTCTCAACTGATAAATTTTTTGTTTTCAGTGCCAGAAGTATCGTTTTCCATAGAGTAGAATTTAACTTTTCAACTTGCCCGTTGCCTTGTGGGTTGTATGCAGTAGTTCGACTGGTAGCGATACCTCTCGAATGTAAGAACTCCTGTACTTCGGCGGAGAGAAAGGCTGCCCCTCTATCAGAATGAATATAAGAAGGCATGCCGAAAATCATAAATAAATTATTTAGGTGTTTTATAACAGTTTTTGAGCTGACATCTGAACATGGAAATGCAAACGGAAAACGTGAGAATTCATCGATAACTGTTAAAATGAATTTATTCTGTGAAACTGCAGGGACTGGCCCCTTAAAGTCAATGCTTAGTCGCTCAAATGGAGATGTTGCTTTAATGAGCTTTGTATGATCATTACTTTTGAAGAATTTGGGTTTGACTTCGCAACAACAACGACAGGAGCTAGTCATTTTCCTTACCTCGTCAATTGAATAAGGTAAGTTTTTGGATTTTACCCAGTGGTACATTCTTGTCACACCAGGATGACAAAGAGCTTCATGGAGCGAGAGTAGTTTAGCAAAACTTGATTCCATTGTTGCACAAACCCGAGACAGTGCGTCAGCGGCACAATTTTCCTTACCAGGCCTGTATATTATTTCATACTTATATGGAGCAAGTTCTAAACGCCATCTTTGTATTTTCTCGTTTTTAATTTTACTTGCATGTTTTTTATTAAACATGAATGAAACAGAACGCTGATCAGTCACTAACATGAATTCTTTGCCAATTAGAAAATGCCTCCATTTCTTTAAGGATTCTACTATAGCATAAGCCTCTTTTTCTACGGCTGAATGATTTTGTTCACTTGAGTTTAATGTTCTAGAAAAAAATGCTACAGGTCTAGAATTTTGTGTTAAAACAGCTGCAATTGAATGATCAGAAGCATCAGTTTCGACTGTAAAAGGTATGCCATCACTAATGGCATGGATAGAAGACTTTGCGATATCGTTTTTAAGTCCTTCAAAGCATGTGATTTGATCTTTTGAAAGTGGAAAATTAGCCGTCTTGGCGAGTGTGTGAATTCTTTCTGAGAAATTAGGAATCCATTTGGAATAATGAGCGAACATGCCGAGAGTTCTTCTCAAAGATGATATATCAGAAGGTGGTGGTAAATTTAAAAGAGGTTTAAGGCGTTCGCCGTCAGGTCTAATGATATGATTTTTAATTGTGTATCCAAGAATATTGACACAGTCTCGTGAAAACTTACATTTTTCGATACTAAGTGTTAGACCGTATTTCTTTACAGCACTCATAAAACGTTCCAGATTTTTGTCATGTTCATCCTTTGTAAGTCCTCCGACAGTAATATCATCAAGATAAGCATAAGTATTTTGAAGTCCTTCTTTTCTGATGATCCAGTCGATAGTTCTTTGGAAACTTGATACTCCGTTCGTGACTCCAAAAGGTATACGTTTGAATTGATACAAGTTTCCAGCGGCTTCAAAAGCAGTATATATTTTATCTTGAGGTTGAATTGGTACTTGATGGTAGGCACTTTTTAAATCTAAGGTACTGAAAAAGCTGTTCTTGGCTACTTTGGATACTAATTCCTCGATATTAGGCAAAGGATATGCATCCAACTCAGTGAATCGATTGATTGTTTGTGAATAATCAATAACTAGTCTTTTGCGATGATTCTCGCTTTTAGTTACAAGTACTTGTGCTCTCCAAGGTGATTTGCTTTCTTCTATTACACCCTCAGCAAGAAGATCATCAATTTCTTTCTTAATAAATGTATTATCTTCATCGCTATATCGACGAGACTTAATCGCGATGGGTTTGCATTGAGGAGAAATATTTGTAAAGAGAGGAACAGCTGGTACAGAAGCTTCAGCGACATTGCATACATGAAGCGGTTTCTTTGGTCCACCAAATAGGATTTCTAAAGAGGAATGTCTTTCGAGGACGTCGTGACCAATAATTAAATCAGCACAGAGATTTTTCACAATGAGAAGATGAACGTTTTCATATCTATGATGATTAATAGTTATAGTTTGGCATGTCTGTCCTTCAACTTGAGTAGAATGATTTAATGATGCCATATAAATAGATTGATTACAGAATTCTTTTCGCAATCCACAAAGGTTGAAAAAGCTGTCATTAATAAAACTGCTAGAGCTACCCGTGTCTAGAAGTGCTTCGGCTTTAATTCCCTTAATAAATGCTTTAACAGTAGCCTTACGTAAAGATGAAGGTGACGCCGCTATGATACAAGCTGTCGTTTCTGACTTTCGACCAGTGCCATATGTAGTTGGTTTTGAAGAACTTCGACAAACAGTTGCAAAATGTCCCTTTTTATTACAGAGTTGGCAGATTTCTTCCAAGGCTGGACAGATTTTACGTACATGAACTTGTCCTCCACAAAAGAAGCATTTACGTCGTCGAAGATTCGAAGCGGCTGCGCAGTTTTCATATTGTTTAGCATTTTCACCTTTATCAATTTTAGTCTGTATACAGTTCATTGAAGCATTATTAAAACTTACGGAATTGATCTCTGCGGTTTCTAGAGAAAGCGCTTGGCTATAAGCTTGATCAAGAGTCAGTGTTAAATTTTCAAGGAGTCTCTGTCTAATTTTGTTTGAGGAGAGTCCTGAAATAAATGCATCTCGAACGCTATCATTTCGATTTGTTTCTGAGTCGACAGCGGCGAAATCACAATCTTTTGACAACTGTTTCAAAGCTTGTAAGTATGTATCTAAATTTTCATCAGGATGTTGCTTTCTAGTAGCTAATATATGTCTAGAAAATATTATATTTTTAGGTTTAACGTACAGTTTTTCCAATAAGCTAATTGCTTCTTCATAGTTTTTAGCATCGTTTATGTATGCGTAGACATTTGGCGAAACATGGTTAATTAATAAAAGATATTTGATATTTGTTGGATCACCTGGTTCATGTTGATTACAGGCAACAAAACTTTCAAATGTTTTTCTCCAATGCTGCCAAGATTGTGTAGCGAAACTTGTCGAAGGTTCAACATCGAATCTTTCTGGTCGAAGATATTTTTCCATGATTCTGTTAATTAAATTGATATAAGACAAAACCTTCCAATACAAGGTTTTAATTAACAGAAAATTATAGTATGCATTGATAAAGACATGAGAGAAAATATGACATTGTTGACTAATATGAAACCATAGAAACTATAAAAGGATATAATGAAAGGAGATCTATATCAACTAGGTCTATCTCACTTGGTATATTCCAGTGCGGGTCTGCAAGCGGTATGTCTACTAAATGACTAATAATATTTTTATCAACATACTCGAATGGAAGTCTATCGGTAATACAATCGATAACTAAAGCGGTTAAATTAAAATAATATTTATTATTTTTTGCGGAAATCTTAAAATTAACATATCCAATGACAGGTCTTGAAGTTAATCCAACACCTTTTAAAGTTGAATTCGAAAGCGGTATAATATCTAGTTTAAATTTTTTACAACAATTTAAAGTAATTAAATTATTTTGTGAACCATTATCTATAAGAGTTCTAATGGTTATTTTAATATTAGAATTATGAGCATAAACACTAGCCGTAGAAAGAAGAATTTCACTACGGTTGACGTGTGACAACGTATCATGCCTTACATTAGTAGCGACAGGCGAACGAGAACAAAGCGAAACGGGCGATCGGTCTACCGTAGTAGCGGATGGCGGTGCCGATTGTACAGAGGTACTCGCACGATCGTTCGTTCCTTTCGGAATGACGACATCCTGCCTGACGTTATTAATGGTCGAAGTTCTGTCTTCAAAACGCGAATTATTTTTATTTTGATTATTTTCTAAATGAAGTAAAGTGTGGTGTGACTTACCACAATGTTTACATTTGTACTTTGATTGACAATTCAATGACGAGTGAGTCAAACTAAGGCAGTTTACACACCCTCGTTTGGATTTAATAAAATCGAAACGATTTTTTGGTAACATCGATTTAAAAGCGGAACAACAATAAAGTTAATAATGTTCTGACGTATTACATATAGAACAAGAAGGACGATTATCATAATTATTATTATCGCGGGTTACGAACGAATGGACTGTATTGCGGGGGCGGATGTTATTATTTTGCGTAATGCGGTTGGTTGAACTATTATTAGTTGTTCTATCTAATATTTTTACTTGAGCTTTGACAAATGCGGAGAAATCGGCATATGTCGGTATATCCATATTTATCGCAGATAATTCAAAAGCTTGAGCGGTACTTAAGTCAATTTTACGAAAAGCCAAGTTAAATAAAAGAAAATCAAAATTATCCTCAAGTTTTAGTTGCTTAAGTGCGGCAACAGCAGCGTCGAATACTTCAATAAAATTATTTAAAGATGCAGAATTATTCGCTGCGGCTTTTATATTGAGTACAGTAGAAATATAATGTGAACCTAACGCTCTTTTATCTTGATATTTATTTGTAAGGCTTTCCCATATAGAAGAGTAATTTTCACCGGCAGGAATTACACCAGCAATTATTTTTTGTGCATTACCTGTAAGTTTACTCACTAAATATTGAACTCGATGAGAATCGGTTAAATCGGGATTACAGTGTATATTAGCCTTAAATGATTCGTAGAACACAGGCCAGTTTTCAATTTTTCCGTCAAAACTGGGAATATTGAGCGGAGCTAGTTTGTAGGGAGCCTTATTTTGGCTCTGCTGAGCGTGCGAAGATAAGGGCTTTACTTCTGTGCTCGAGCGATATCTTTTTATACGAGCAAAAATATCTTCAAAAGATGAAAGTGCCTGGTAGTTCGGTTCGAAATCCGGGTCTATATCAATTTGAATTTCGTTGATTAGGTCCAAATTTCGAATGAACTCATTGCGTAGCGTGTCAATGGTCTCACTCTCAGACATAAAATTTTCGACCGAGCGTAATTCGGTAGTAGCGGGCGATAGGTTTTTACCTGCGTTATATAATTTGGTAACACGTTCAAATATTACCTTATTTTTAGCTTGAAGCAATTTTAATTTCGATTCCATTGTTAAAGATGGCAATGAATATTAAATTGCGTACCTATAATGACGACAAGTTGCGGGATTTTTATAGCAAAATCTTCGTCTCAGTAACAATACCTACTATGTTGAAGTTGGGTAAAGGGAGAAAAGAAATGCTATAACAAGCGATGCGGTATGCGGATAATGTATTATCCGGCTCGTGAAGGACCAAACAAATGGCGGTTAAATCAATAAATTTTGAATGCGATGCGATGCGGATCAACCAGATGGTGAAGCGGAAAAAAGTTTGTGGCCTGGACACTGCGATTATTAATAAATTGATTATTACCTTAAATGCAATCCTTGACAAACGCAGAGCCGGCGGCGTGATGATGCGGTATAGTTAAATGCGTAATCTTGATGATAACATAAAATTAGATGCGATGCGGGTTTTTCTTTCAATGACAACGGTGTTATTTTTCTCTTAGTGCCGTTACTAAGTTACGTCGTGCTCCTAGTCAGGATTGGCAGCAGTGCCATCTAGCTGCAGTAATGTCAATTAATAAATAACCACAGCTATCCAAGAGCACAAACAGGTATATAAAAATACTTTTATTGTATGGATGTTAAAAAAGGTGACTACGAGGAATCTTTCTTTATGCTTCTCTCCAAATGGTATGAAGTCTACCTATAATAGTATTCCCAAGGAGAGTTGGCGTATTATAATATAAAGATATAAAAATAGTGTTGTACAAAAATAAAACGCAAGAACTTCGGATTCCCGACTCATATACTTCGAATGGCACCGGACATAGGGATGATATTGAAGCATCAGCAAAAAATGGGTAAGTCGAAATTTTCATAGACAAGTCTAGTCTACAGTTTTGAAGTCTACGGTATAAGATTAAATTGAATCTCCAGTAGGCTTATTCGTTCCTTCTTTCTTGCCAATGAATAAATTAGCATTTTATCTAAATGGGGGATCTCTTTAAAAAGTGCTTTAGAGGCATAAAGGAAATTGTGTCCAAGACGAGCGTTTTCGATATTAGCGAAGTATATTTTGGGCAGTAAATCAGTTTCGTGAGGCATTATTTGAGACGGTTTATCTTTAAATCTCTTTTTGATCAGTTTAAGTTTGAGTTAATCCTATTATTTTTCTAGTGAGATTTAAAAAAAGTAGTAATAATAATAGTTTTATATAGAATATATTTATATACAGTAGTGTGTAATAAGTAAGAAAAAATGGCATCACCTTGAGTTGGTTACACTTAAATATACTTATTTGATTGGAACAATAAGTGTATGAGTTTTAGACAAATATAGAAATGCCTAAACATAATTCAATAAGGTTGTGAATAAATTCATGATCACGGTTCTTCTGTATTAAATCAGTTTGATTTCTCAAAATATTTTTTTTTATCAAATTATCAGCAAATGGGTTAAGACTTATAAAATAATCTCAAATTCTACATTTATAATCATAAATTTATATACCACCTAACTTTCCAATTTATTGGAAAATATGGCAAATAAAAGCAAATAAATTTAATAGATCTTAGTGCGCTTTCACCCATTTCATTCAATAGACGAGTCCAGGCTAAATCCAAAATTCCATTGGATTTTCCAACATTTCCTAAGATAGAAAACGTACGGGAGATTACACATGGCATTCTGATTTAAAAATTCCGTTGAAAAATTCGCAATGCGGTCGTATATAGCGTGACAGCCCACACCGTTCGCCTTCCGTTGAGCTATTCAAATATTTACGTTAGACCTATATGTAATACAGACTTGTGGGATGATGAGCAAAATCATATATTTATATGGTAAGATTACATGATACTACTCCAAATTCTACCACTGTATATCTTAAAACCAAAGGCCACAGTGCTCAGCAACAATATGCTCCAAGAAAGCCGCAGATAGAGATGTGTGGAGAAGAATTGCAAGAGCCGCGGTCATGGAGAAACACAATCTATAATCACGATCACTCTGCCAACAGTGTATGACTAAGAAGAAGAATATCTTAAACGAGCTTTGTGTGAAACTGCAAAAAATATGCTGAATTTGTAAGATACATTCGCGAAAGTATCGCCAATGTAATCTCATACTAATGTTATGGTTAATGGAAATAGAGGATGAAAAAGGCGAAGTAAGGTATAGTGCTGTACATAAAACCTAGAGTATTTTTACTGAGTATTTTTACAAATAATGATAGCCATAGACGGCCATTATTATTATTTTGTCTTTTATTGTATTGAAAAATAATATATATTAATATTTGAAAAAAAATGGATTGATATTCAGCGTGGCAATGGTGCTAGCACTGCCAGCCGTAGACTTGCAGGGGCTACACCACTTATAAATTTTTATTTTTAGTTACTTATAGTTATTAATAAGTAGGTAAGGTTTTATGTACACTATTTTGTCAAGAAATAAAATAACGAAATTTATATTTTAACTAAATTCACTGTTTCCCAAATATAAGTCCCAAATCAGTATGCGCTTCGTATTTCATTCTCGTATAAGGGCAATATGACAAATACTCGAAATCAATATGTTTCGAGTGTGACGAATATTTTAATTTTAATTTGAATTTGATGACTCTGTGAACTCCTTTAAATTCATTCGAAAAAGAGATCTTGTAAAGCAGCAAGGGCAACCTCTCAGAGGTCTCTGATCTGACTACTAAGTATTCTATGGAAAACAAGCTTTATACCTCTTAAATGTTAATTTCCTTTCCCCAATTAGTACTTAAAACCTCTGCTATAAAAGAAATGCTTCACGAATCTTCTTTGAAGTGGCTCAAAATAACTGGTACCTCAATATACTAGATACCAGTATGTCACAAGTACTGAATAGCAGAGCAATATGCTTGCGGTACCAAGAATCTGTTAAGGAGGCGATCATTCGACTCGATTCCGTTTAGGGGACGCCCCTTTCGAATACCTTCGGAATGGGGAGCGTAACGTGTCGTAAATCGACTGAGGATGGAATCGCAATGAGTTTTCTAGCATCCTTTCAAGTAAACTATACCTAGAAAAACATTATAGTTTGAAATTAGGTAAGTACCATTTAACAATGTCAATTATTATTATACCTTGGATTCTAGTTATTAGAATTCAATTTGGTATATTTTTTTTCTAAAATTTGCTTCTTTTATGACCATGGGATACAGTAGTAGACTTACTGTGAGAGTAGATACATCAACTCGTTCATTGAACAACCCCAAAGATGGGTTTGGTGGTGATAGATTTGGTTCACTAAAGAAATTAGCAGTAAATTAGTAAATAACATTTTGCATTCCATACATATTAAGATTAGAGTGATCAGGTTTTGAGACATCTGAGTCATTGGATTTTGTAGGGAAGAACGATTTTTTTTAAACCTACACAATATTGTGAATATTTGTCTACTATTTAAAGCAAAGAAATTCGAACGCAATTTTTTTTTAATCTATGATTTAAATTCACTCAGAATGGGGAAGTAATGGAATGAAACTGGGAGCTGAATAGATGCACAAAATATGCACATTGTGTTGTACTTGACGTCTACATAAAGAAGTAATTCTATCAGGTTAGGTGTGCCTGAGAAAGACGGTATTCAGTTTTTTTTTTCATATTATAAAAAGGGTAAACAGGTATACCTACTGCCCATTTAATATAAAGATGTTACGGTAGTCTGTAAGAAGTCTATAGCACTAGGAGTGTTGCGAGTGCGTTGCCGACCCTAACTGAATCTTTTTAGCTTAAAATTCCCGTGTTGAAAAAATAGAGATGGATGGATTGTCGAGGGAGGATATGACCAGGATGAGTGTGATGCGGGAAATGGCTGGAAATAGGTCTAAATGGAAGGAACTCACATACCGTGTTCGCCCCTCATAGAAAAGTGGGATAAGGTAAAGGTAAAAAAGAAGTCACTAGGGAAAACCATGGCAGAAAATTCATTCCATAATCACCGTTTTAGTAGGAGATATCTTGTAATATTGCATATTTTGTTAATTCAATTCCACGACTCACTGACAGAGGACAGCAAACGCAACAAAACAGTTATTTACACGATCAAATAATTTCCGCTCAATAAAATAGCGTTCCGCAGTCGATGTTAAAAATCGCATACTCTAGTTTATATCTGTTTCCGCCGGACGAATACAAATGAAAGCATAGTCGTACCGAAGATTGAAGGGGATATTTCGCAGACATATCGCAGTGTCGGGCGGAACCGCAGGCTGACATTTGAAACGCTCGAACAGTTCGTCCTTGGATTATAGAAAGTAGGAGATATGAAATAATTTAATTAACGACGTTGAAAGACGCTGTTTGCTGGCTTTTTCTGACTAGTCGGCGTGTGTGTGTCCAAATTCAAAAAAAATATTATGTTTTTAACATAAGCAGATGTTGAATTTTTATTAATTTTATTGCAAGACTTGAAGAGATTTAGTGGTTTAACGTAATTTAGAAATTTCCTAAATATATTTTACTGCTTTTAATTTATTTAATTAGAATGGGGGTTCGATTTTAGTACAAGGACCGAATGATATATAATACTTCACCTGCTATTGGAGTTTATTTCGTATGCAGTCATTAAGAAATTTTATTTAAACTTATTAAAAATTCAAGTGCAAAAAGATCTTATTCTAGAAGTATATTTTATTCTTGGACACGAAAAAATAAGAGGCATTTTTTTTATACTGTGCATGTTACAAAGATCGCAAAAATTTCTTGAAATCAAAGACTTAAAGAGCAATACACTATGTATAAGTTAGTTGATTTGATATGTATTTACTGAATTCTATGATCTTAGACTTTGGTCCCAATAGTTTGGTTGTAAAATATGTATTGATCTAAAATATTTACGGGAACAACCGTTCGTTCACGCATAGGTACGTGTCAAAGTTTCAGTCTGTCGAAAATTGGGTCAATAGTTGGGTGTTTTGTTGTTCGGTAGAATGGAAAAGCCTACTCCATATTTTAGTCCTTCTCTAAGCGTGTCAAATATTACGAACAAAATTCGACTTCGAAACTTTTGGAAACTTTATACTTACTGACAAAAGCCGTGTCAATTCTGGATTAGGATTCATAAATTTTATTTGATAGTAAGGTGTGATGGTAAGGTGGCTACCATGGCCTCGCAACACCAGAAGTGCCACAAGGCTGTTTTGAACAATGAACGAATCTTGTCATACCTATTTTCATTGAAGGCGACCTAGTGCAGAAATCTACCTACCATAAATTTCTTTCTAGAATAGATATTTATGTCCAGTAGCGGCCATTCATAAAACATAGATATTCTTTTTCAACAGCAACAATATTCGTACTGTAAATTGCATTTGCTGTAATGATACAATTTTCTTCGTAACATAACCGTCTATTTATATAGGAATAGCGGTCACTGAAAAGGAAAATACTAATTTTATAGAAAAAAACACTTGCCAACTATATCTAATATCATAGATTAAAAAATTTGCCCGCGAGCGATTCCAAATTCTTTGTCTAATTTATTTAAGAAATCTCCAACCCCCTAAAATCGGTGTTTATTTGTCAAATAACATTTTTTTGAAAACAAACGAAACTCATTCGTTATTTATTCAAAACTAGTGACCCACCTCGGCTTCGCATGGGCATGAAAACCTTTCTCTTGAATCACTCTATCTATTAAAAAACGCATCAAAATCCGTTGCGTAGATTTAAAGATTTAAACATACATAGGGACATAGAGACAGAGAAAGCTACTTTGTTTTATACTATGTAGTGATAACGATTAGACCCCATAAAATACCAATCCCATTCAGTTTTGTCAAAAAAAAAACTGGCTATTGTCAAAGGAAAATAAACACTTCTTCGTCCAAGCGTGTTTCCCGGTTGCATCTTCAGCTTACGCTTCAGATCCCATGGTACGCAATTAATCATGGCCCTGATTTGGCGGAACTGGTTATTAGCAAATTATACACTAATGTTTGTTATTGTCGTATAATAGTTTAAACACGAAGAATCGGAACTTGATCTTATAATATAGTATTTTTACATAAAGTCACACATCTTATAAATATTCTATGAAGCGTATATCATACATTATTCCCAGTGACCGTCTTTAATATCCACCCTGTATAACAGTCCTTATCGCTGTCTCGCTTCTGCACGACGGTGATAAATCGTGTGAATGCATTGCCGCTACGACGATAGTTATTACTTACAATGACCGGGTATTGTAAATAATAGATATTGTATAAAGGCCACGTAGGGTAGGTATTTACTGATTGTAAGCAATTTAATGTCTTTAAATGTAATTTTAATTTGTAGTTATTGTGTGACAATACAGAATAGAAAACTTTGGCGTTCTCTCGTTTCTTCAAGATCCACTTCGGTTCGCTAAACCAGCGGCAGTAGGTAACGTTTATTTTTTTCAAAATTTGATCTCATCGTGTTGTTAAAATAGTAAAAACTAAATTACCATTCTGGTCTACAGAATTACCGAATTCTTTTTGTTACCTTACGTATGCATACAAACGTCAATTTGCATTTTTAAAAGCCATCTTGCATTTTATACTATTTTAAGAACCATTAACTTAGCTAGTCTGGAGAGTAAATGCATTTTCTTGCATATTTTCATTTCATATTCATAAATTAATAATTTTTTTTTTCAACAAGGTTTTTTTTTACTTGCAACCTTTTTCTCTTCATCCGAGTGAGCTTCCTAGATATATCCTCAGGTTACTGTTCAAAGCCCAGGGTATGACGCTTAATAAGATCATAGATCACTTGTCTGATCTCCGTAACCAAAAAACATTTGCTTATCTCTAACAGTAATTCTATCTAATTCTCTAAAAATTAACATTTATTTATTTTTTTAATCATAATAAAATTGGACGACATTACAGTTCGACAACCAAAACATTGCACAACTTAAAGTAGTACACAGATTCATCCTTCCTTTGCACAAAATAACATACAACTAACATAGTAACATACTACTAAGTACTTACTACTAAAAAAAGAATGGCTCAATTACGTAATCATATTCTACTGGTACCAATATGATAAATAATTTACATTACATTGAATTAAATTTAAAATTAAAATAATTAAATATTATAAGATTACGAATATTAATAAAATAGTTGGCAAAAGGCTTACCTAATTTTGTATTATGAACCGCCATAAGGTTTTTTTTTCCAACGCTCTATTCTTTTCCAGTCATGTTAGAATACCTAATAATTACTTTGTTTTTGTGGATGTTCTATACTATCCTTTATTTGGTTAAAAAAAGGACCAACTTCTTTATTTAAATTTTATAATAGAAATACATTAATAGGCAGACTTAATGCTAAAAGCGTTATCATATTGTATTGTATCTATTATAGTATGTTTTTGGTTACATAGCGTATTTTCTATTTCATCAGAGCTCGTGGTGCATTCTATAATCTGTGGGTACCACAATTCTTATTATTATCCTCTTCACATTTTTCACAGGGTACTAAATGCTTCGGTAGGCAAAAATCGGATTTTTTTATGACTGCTATTTCATTCTGCGTGGGATGCAACCAAGATAACGCTATGATGACAAGCTCTACACTACAACATATTACCAGATGAAAGCGCAATAATTCTTCACACAATTGCTAGACGGGCATGACAAATTGGTATCCACGAAACAGCCAGTCATTCGCCGTCTTTTGTTTTTGATGACATTTATTATTTGTCGCGGCGTCCCCTCTCGTTGATATTATTCACAAACGGATATTAATATTGGTGACACACTGCTCAAAGGAGCAGCCAATCTACTCAAATTCTAAATTCAAATTAAAATTCAAAGTTCAAAGTAAAAATTGAAAATATTAATTCAAATTTAAATCTTAAATGGCGGACTTAGCTTTGGTCATTTTTTACCAGTCAAGTTATTAGTAATAATAGCTAACCGAAAATTTTAAAGATTAGAAATTACTTTCGCATTTATAATATTAGTTGGATTGGATTGGATAATTGGATGGATAAAGCGACAAATAGAATTAGCACCAAATTAAGTTTGAGTCTTGTGTTATGGGATACTAACTCAACGATACTATATTTAGAATAAAACATAATATAAAGATAAAACATTCAAGACCCAGGCCAATCAAAAAAATATTATTTTTCACCTTGACCCGACCGGGGATGGAACCCGGGACCTCCTGAGTAGCGGGCAGGCATGTTAACTATTACGCCAAAGAGGTTTTCGTCAATATGTTTCAGATGTCTGTGTCACTGTGTGATCACTCATTAGACATAACGATGTTTACTTTTCCTTTATTGCGAGCACCATTGTCGCCAGAATTGATGGCGATTATAGCGAAATATATCCGCCTTTTTGCTAATTAACCTCCTCGAGTTTATAATAAATATTCATGGAGTAATAATTACGAATTCCAGTGAATAATCTCGCCTTTATTTGTTTTAATTTTGAAATGTCATCAACATACAGCTCTGGGAATAATTAATTAGGATTTGTATTAATTCTAGACTTATTATGTCAGGCGCCCTTAAAAATTAATTCTTAAGAATGAGTAATTAATTATGAACATATTAAGTAATAAACAAATGTATTTCTAAAAATACCTTGTGGTACCCTGCTCATAACACCCTATCTCTCTCTTCCTGTGGTAATCGTAAAAGGCGATTAAGTGACAAAAGTTAATTGAACTAAAACTACTGCGTCAAGTACGACTCGAGGATTTTTTTGAACACAAGCGACAGCCGGCTACCGCCTAACATTATGGGTTCTATTGTACCCCCCGTTGCTGAAGGATCAACTGATGTTGAATGATTGTTGTAATTTGGGTTCTAGTATTCTAGTCAATGCACAATTCCCGCATACAAAGCCAAATTACACACACTACTGCACTTCGTTTAGGCTTTGATTAAGACTTTAACTAAAGCTGTGTGACAAAACAGATTGACTTAAGGTATATTATGACACTATGGTCACAAACGTTAGTTATGAAGTATGGAAAACCTAAGTGGTCTTGGCTAGAGCTGCTTTACGGATTTTCATGAAAAATATGAATACTTTTGGTAGTTTTGGTAGTCATGGTAGAGGCCATCGTAATATAAGCATTTGCGTGCTTCAGTAACCACTTTCCCTTAGATCAGCCTGTTACTCCCACTGACTCTAAATCTATACTATATTATATGCGAGAGTCTGTCCGTCTGGCTCACGCTTTCATGTTTGAACCACTGGACTGATTTCTGATGAAATTTGGTATGGATATAGTTGAAGAATGGAGGTCAAACATAGGTTACTTTTTAGCGCGACAAAACCGAATACCATGAGGGCAGAGCCGTGCGCTACAGCTAGTTTTTTCAAAAGTATATTACCATTCTAAATTATTTCTACAAGAGAAGGCAAATGGACCTATTATCGATCTGATGGAAAGTAATAATCGTACCCTACGGGCGTTTTGTCAATTAAGGTGTACAAATATTGAGTGTGTCAAGATTGTTGCTAAACCAGAAAATAGATCAAATCATCATGATGCTTAAATTATCTTCGACGACAGCGAAACATTGTACTGGATTATCATATTTGTTGCAAATGGCATGTATATGGCTCAGGCAAGCCGTCCTTTGCTGGAGTGATGTGTGGTTTTCAAATTGTGATGTATGTTTATTGAAACATAGTAGGTTATGGAGGTTTCAGCCGTATGGTATTCAGTTTTAGAATCTTTCATTATCATTTCAGTCGTGTAATTCCACGGCTAGATATATGTAAAGATTTTGAGTGATTTGAAGAGACTTGGTTTCTGTAAACAAAATAAGGCGAAGGCTATAAAGCCAAAAAACAAGAAAATAAACCTAAATTAATACAGTTAAGAATACAATTAAGAAACTGTTATGATAGAGTAATAATTTTCTTAACCGCTAAATAAGGTGATATGTGACCAGAGGGCTGGCCTACACCTCGCACAAAAAATTAAATTTACAAAGGCAATGCTGCCAGTCTTCTGGGCACGTTGCCCCGGGACAACGATCTGCTAGGGTTAAACTTTTTGTAAATATGTATACCTATAGTTATGATTTGTTAACATTTGTAGGACACAGGAGGAGACAGGCTTTTATCACCTGATTGTCTGATAAAAAAGATAATTCCGTGCTTAAAAAGCTTTAAAAAGCACGTTAAGTCTACTACTAACTAACACTTACAACCTGTTATGTTATGTAGTATGTTAGAGATGAAACAAAGGTTAATAGCAGGGTAAACTGTGCTCATAATAGCATCTGAACTTTTACAGATATACAGTCCATAGATGGTAAGCGGTTACCGTAGCCTATTTAACAACGTGCAGGCAGCTACTGATAAACCGTCGTCGCTTATTCAAGTATTCCTTTACAATTCAAAGCCAGATTATATGGCGTCAGTTTGATAGTGGGAAATGTTTGGTTTTCCATGACAGAGTTTACGATCAAACGGTTCTGATCATGGATTACAGCTTGCTTTTGAAAGGACTGTTTGGAGGTAAAGTGCATTTTCAGTGTATCACATTGAAATGGCATATCTAAGTAAGGTATGATGATGGAGTAATCGCTTAAGAAATCTTTTCCAGATACTGTATGTAGACGAAAATTGAGTAGAATATAAATAAATAAATAAATATATAGGGACAAATCACACGGATTGAGTTAGCCCTGAAGTAAGTTCGAGACTTGTGTTATGGGATACTAACTCAACGATACTACCCAGGTCAATCAGAAAAAGATCATTTTTACATCTTGACCTGACCGGGGATCAAACCCGTGACCTCCTGAGTAGCAGTCAGGCAAGTTAACCATTACGCCACGGAGGCCGTCCAAAATATGGCATAATGTCATAAAAGGAAACTATGTAAATTAAATATTAATTTAAAAACTGAAATTTATTGCTAGCTTGATTCAAGCTAGATTTATTAAGTAGGTTCCCTGATATGTTAATTTTTTTTGTGAAGTTTTTTTTATTATTGAGAAAAAATGGAGCTAAAATGGGGGAGTTTTGTTATACCGTTTTTTATCAACACACCAACTATTTTAGAAAAAAACATTGTATGTTGGCCCCACAGTTATTATCATAGAATTTAGAAATCGCACGCGGTCTCTCTTCGACAATTTTCTTTAATCTATGGTTATTATAAAAAAAGAGGATAGTTTTTCGAATTACAATTATATTTTTGATTGACATCTTTGTTTGCTAGTGTTTGTTCGTTCTCTCTCTTTCTGTTCACAAAACTACTAGTATATGGTGTCATTTTTTCCAAATTGATCAATTATCAGTATAATTGTGAACGCTATTTTAAGGCTTAACGCATTTCAGCATGAATGGTATACGTGACCCGTATGTGAGCTGCTTGTATATTCATGACCCTACACTTTGCTCGACGACCAATAACAGGCGAATGAATAATGACGGAAATAATTTTAAATTTATATATCTTGTGGTTTATTAGGTTACTGAACTGATGTTAAAACTGTGAGGCGTCCGGACTTAGTACTATTATGAATTTGTACTTGAAAAAAAGAAGAAATGACTTAAGGAGAGTTTCCAGACGTTGACGTTTACCAGACCTTAACTTAATTATAAAAAAAATGCTTTATGACAGAAAGTATACAAAATTTATTTAAGTATTAAACGTTATTCCAAAATTATGAGTTAACTCAGTTATAATAATTTTGTTTCGAGTTATATTTATGATTATGTTTATTATATTTTATGTATAGGTACTTTTATTTGATGGACTATAAGTAGAAACAAAAAAAAATATTCTGTAAAAGAATGGTCAATTGAAAACATATGAGCGAAGCTTAAATAAAGAACTTAATATAAAACATAGACAAATACTTTTTTTTAAATTAAATAAAATACATTATAAATAGAAACATGAAAATATACTTTTCATTAATCTCATAATTATCTGCTCTTTATTATTGATTGTGGATTTTTGTAAATTTTAATTTAAAAACTAATTTATATATTGAATATATTAGTGTGAATCCTGTCCTACTAATATTATAAACGCGAAAGTTTTTATGGGTGTTTGTTACTCTTTCTCAGAAAAACGGCTGAACCGATTTGGCTGACATTTAGAACTGAGATTGCTTAGACCCTGGAACAACACATAGGCTTTATTTTTATCCCAGAATTTCCACGGGAGTGGAGCCGCAGGTAACAGTTAGTAATAATATTATAAACTTGGTACTCACAATGCAAAAATCTATATAGAGCAAAATAGATGCTTAGTAAATTAGCAAAAAAAAAAAAAAATAAGCTATATATTATACCCATACATTGAGTTTTACGTATAGGCTCCTGTACCTAACAAATATAAAATGATTATGAGTGTTATCTGAAGCTCATAGCGTAACATGAATGCATTACGTGAGTCGACAGCTAATTGCGTGGTCATGAAAACGACCGATAAAGGCGTGTTTTGCATATAACTTTTGATTTAGTATATAACGCTTGTTTTATGTATATTTTAGGGTTCCATAAGAATAGGGTTCATCAACAAATCAAGCGAAGGAATTAGATCAGCCACACCCTCCAAAAAGGCCCCGACCACATACCTACACAGTCGATGAACTGAAAACCTCAAGAAAAGCGAAAGCGTTGCTGCCCTAAAAAAAGCTAGCGGCGCACGGTGCTGGATGTGGTTAAGAAGGTTCATAAGACCTGGAGCGAAATAAAACGTGAAGTCCAAGTTAGATCTACATGGAGAGTCACTGTGGAGACATAGTAGTAGGTAAAAACGGGCCTACTAATACTAAGACTCCTCTGTTCGTCTATCACCAGTGCCCCTAGTATGAGTTTTTCTTAACGCAGACGCTAGCGACTGCGTTAGGATTTTGTATGGAATTTCTTAGTAGCCTTACTATTCGCCAGAGGCGCTGTACAGGTTTGCCATACTAAATCGCTAACGCAGTCACTAGCGTCTGAAGAAAAACTCATACTAGGGGCACAGGCTGTATCTCATGAACCGTGATAGCTAGACAGTTAAAATTTTCACATATTATGTATTCTATTGCCACTATTACAACAAATACAAACATAATAAAAAAAAATAAGTTTGGCTACCATACAACAATGTGATTTTTTTGCCGTTTTGTATAGATATTGTTACGGAACCCTCCATGCGCAAGTCCGAGTCCCACTTGGCCGGTTTTATTTATTTAATTTCTTGTACGCTTATCCGTAATGCCATCATAATACACCATCCTCTTTCTTTCCCACTCTCTTTCTGTCTCCTCCCACAAGCAACTAAGGAAAAAGGAGCGCTCAGCTAAGAGATGTCGCTAGATGGCAGTCTTAACGCTATGTCAGATGCCTTTATGTAGAAGAATGTAAAAGCATATTTTCTTCCAATTTCTACATCAGTTTATATCATTTGCACTTTTTATGTGTTAATCGCGGTTGGTCCTAGCGTGAATGAAATTTGATTAATGGCCGGGCCATATTTACTCTGAAACTGCACGAGTCCATATTAAAGTTCAGTGAGATGTGAATGATATTGAAGATAAATTGAAGTCTCTCCATTAATATATGGCATGTTAACTATACAGGGTGGCTGCGAAATGGAATACACTGAGTGGACTCGCACGCTCGAAGGCGACGATTGGTGCCAATGGCACCTGGTGGCATAGGAAGGTCTGTAGGTATAACAGAACACAGACAAGAACAATAATAGGAGCTCTGACCGGACATTTTGAAAACCGCAGTCACCTCTTTAAACTGAAACTTGTCGAAAGCCCCGAATGTAGGGCATGTGCAAAAGCAGAGGAGTCTATGAGCCACATTTTGTGTTTCTGTGAGTCACCAACACCTTGCCAATAAAATTTGTATGAAAATCGGCTACTGCGCATTCAATGTCGTCATATCATATCATATCATATCGTCTTATCGTTCCGAGCTTAGATGGCTGCAAATTCGTCAACGTAGGAAACTTAGGCTCCTGTGTACACTTTTTTCGATTATTACGAATCCTCAGTCACCTGAATACTTAAAATGTAAGTTCAAATTTCTTGCAGACTCTCACGACCGACAGCTTCCTTCTGCTGTTTATTCCTTTATTTCGCAGTAGTTTTATGGCAAATTCCTACACATTTGTTAGCGCCCGGTAACATCACGTGACAGATATCTCCCCACTACAGGTAAACCCCTCTTGGCAGTAGTAGTGTCGGGGTGAGTATGAGTGTAACGCTCTCTTCTCCTTGGGTTTGCCGAACGGTGCAGACGTGTATTGTGCTCTAGTGATTTAACATGGCCTTTATTAGTATTTGATATTGATATGATATTGCTGTTGATAATTTTAATATGTGTTCAAATGTAACTGTAGATTAACATAGTTAGGCACGGACGAGGGATTGGTACGCTTCAGGCTGGATCCCAGTGATAGGAGCGGGGTTGGTGCTCCTATCTTTACCGTGATTAGTGCCAAAGCTTAGACACGAATAGGTAATTCGGTCATAGCTAATACATTACAATCCATCCGACTCTGGAATGCTTTGCCTGCCGATATATTCAAAGAAATTTCTTCTAAATTTACCTTTAAAAAAAGAGTTCATGCTCAGTTCTGCGTGTGAAAGTTCTTTGTGAAAGTTTTCGTAAAAGTATTTATGTAGGCTTATAAAATGTATATTTATATACTCGTATGTATGTGCATAGATATATATATATATATATCATCATTTTTAATATATGTAGATAAATAAGTAAGGGTATAAGTATGTATATTTATGTATTGTGTATGTATGTTTACGAAGTTTAGTATGATATGCATTAAAAATACCCATCGTGGTAAATTTGTTTATTTTTAAGTACCTATTTTCCCTTGTAACTTTTTTGCGCCGCACAGTTTTTCTGTTTCTCCCAATGGTTGACTGGTAGAGAATGCTTTAAGCATTAAGTCCGCCAATTGTATAAGTATTGTGTACTTATGGAACAATAAAGTTTTAATAAATAAAATAAATAAAATGTCATTTCATTTTCTTGCCAACTTATATGCCGCGAACTATACGCATTTATATGTACAAAGATCTTGCCACTTGGTGAATACATATTAACGATCTTTGTGAATACATCTTAATTTTATTATGAAACTGATGAGAGTTTCATCTTTTATTTGATCAGATTTGTTTCTTATGTAGAATCCAGTTTTTGAATGAAGATGGTATTTACCCTGCCTTGTTAGATCGCAGATTAGTTATACACTCGAGAGAGATTGTGGCCATAAAGTAGTTGATGTGACGTGAAAGGAATAATTCATATAGGTAGTTATAACAACGATCCTAACGAAAGCAACACCAAATTTTAATTTTACACCTACATATATTTTTTTATTGCAAAGGTTGATTGTTATACAATACCAGCATTAAGTCGGCGAATCGTGCGAAACAAATTGTATTCTGAACAATAAACGTTAAATAAACGTTTTCCCGAAGGATTATAAAGGTTCCATGGTGGCGGATCACTATCAAGCTTCGTTTTCTCATTAGTTTTCAATCCCTTTATTGGGAATTTGTTACGAATCAGTACAAATTTGAGATAATTAGTAAAATAGAAATATTTTGGTCGGAAAGGTTTAAAACCTACAATAGATTAATTTTGCGTTAAAAAAATATTATTTTCGAATATGATGTCCTATGGTAAGATCATAAAGGTACTAAGTACTCATTTTGGAGTACAATTTAACATAAAGAAAAGTAAATACTTAACCACCCATAAATACCACAATAACGCGTCGCGTATTATCGTAATGATAGTGCGCGTCAAGCGGCGGCGAGTGCGCGGCTATGTTCGGATTGGTCGCCTTTAGTGGTATTTCCTATCTTGGTCTCCTCCGTGCTTGCTGTTGTAGACTTAATGTCAATAACAGCATTCTCTACCAGTCAATCATGAAACCAAGCCTCATTATCCTTTCGTGTAGGAGACATAGTCAATCGATCAGTCTCACCCTGGTGTCAAATCAACCAAAACTAAGCAAAAAAAAATGTAATTGCCGCAGCGGTTAATGAATTACTAATACCTATTTGCGTTTATAATAATTGTGTTATTGAAAAGTTAAAATTACAATATAAACAATAATAAGTACTTCTTCCTAACAAATAGGTATAATTAAACCAGTACAAGGACTAGGTCGGCCTTTGTAAATCTAGGATCAAAGAGACGTTTTAATTGGACCGTTCTTTGATGTAAGTTTTACAAAACTAATAACAGGTTCAGAAAGGTTTTCAGGAATTTATTTGTTTCATAAGTTGAAATTCTGATTTATTTATTTCCATTCAACTAATTGATTTACATTCTGTAGGTTAAAATTTCAATTAACACTGCACACTCTGAAATCAGAATTAAACTAGCAACTAAGAAAAATAAAGTCCTTAGGTAATTGTTTTTTTGGTATTAGTTTTCAAACTGTTTCGCAGTCTCTAAAGCCTATAGTACAATGGGCTACATAGAAATGTATGCGAGTTTAGTGTTAGCATACTTTTCTCTGTAGCCCACTGTACACAATATATTGTAAAGAGATTGGCTCCGTCATTATCCGAGTGTTTTTTAAGTGTATTTTCAGCGTATGCAAAAAACTTAACTTGGGTTCTTTGGCTAGGGCCATGCCATGCCCAGGGTACAGTGGGCTGCAGATAAATCTGACCCCCTTTCAATAGCAATACTTGAGGCATGGGAGTCAGATTTCTCTGCAGCCCACTGTACGTTTTTTACTATAGTCCTAGTATATGCGGTACTGGTTTTTACAATCAAGCGAGTGCCATCTAATCTGATCTTAGTAATATTTTTACATGAAATTCACACCAACAGGAACATTATCCGGGTGTGTTCATGGCAAACACTGTAATATTTAAAGTCATTTAAACACCCTAACAGCTTACTTCTAACATGACAAACATAACTAACAAAGCATGGAGGAGCTCAAGATAAAATGCCACTGCTGGTGACCAATCCCAGCTCAGCCGCGCTGACTGTCGCTTGACGCGTGCTATTGTTACAAACACACCAGCCATGTTAGGTTATCTAAAGAGTTCGACACAGTATATATATATGAAACTCGTGCACAGTCAGAGTGGGTCGCTAGTTTTCTACAATTTTTTTATAACAAAATAGTCTATTTGTATGACAATAGTCGGACGATGAATGAGAAGGATTTTCTGTAGACGGAATTTCTATAGAAAGTAGAATTTAAGACTTTCTTAATGATACTCGTGGTGTTTTAATGCGCTACCGTATTATGAGTTTATATTTAGCAAAAATGGTGAAAAAAAAAAGAAATTCCAATGTTGATGTCGACCTCCGTGGCGTAACGGTTAACATGCCTGCCTGCTACTCAGGAGGACCCGGGTTCGATCCCCGGTCTAGAAAAATTATGTTTTTCTGATTGGCCTGAGTCTTGGATGTTTATAAATTTGTTGAGTTAGTATCCCATTGCAAAAGTCTCGAACTTACTTTGCGGGCTAATTCAATCTTTGTGGTTTGTCCCTATTTATATTATATTGAATCAAAAAATGTATAATATCGAAATATTTAACTGCTGCTCAGCTGACAAAAAAAGTAATGTATATCAATATGATGTAAATTCCTTGTTTTGGTTAAGATTAGGGCGAATAACATGTTTTAAATTCAAATTCAAATTGTTTATTTTCAATATAGGATATTCTTATCACTTATTGACGTCAATTGTTACTTATTTTAAGTTTACCACCACTTCCAAAGCGCAAGTGGAGAAGAAGTGGCGCCACAAACTCCACAGCAGCATTTTCTTCAAAAACGTCAATTCACAAAATTTGAGTCAAATCGCGAAACCGGTAGGGACCGAGAAATCCAAGAAAATCACACACACAACACACAACAAGGTATCACGTCAGAAGTCGAGAGGCGGTTTCGAAAAACTCTGAAATGACGTGTGCATGATCGATTGACCGTGACACATACACGAAATGATACCTTAGTCCCATTTCGTAGCTAGATTTCGTAGCTGGCTGACGTTAAGGGTACTCATTAAATCTGTAACAGAAATATTCCTGTAACACTTATTTTGGGTGCTTTAAACATGTTTGGCTTCAAACAGTTTTGAAACTGTATAAGATATACGTTTTCTGTTTGATCCCGTTTGTAAAGGGTTTTCACATTTTTTTTAGCACACAACGTTATTCAGTTACCGCCAAAGTCCCTGTTTATAAACACTGTTTACTCATAAACAGGGTTTGCTTAACAACAGATTATAAAAGAAATGGACTAACAGAAAAATCCAAAATCCCAGGAATATCTCGCTGAGCGCTATCATATAAAAATAATAATAAAATATAAAAGGATATAAATAGAAAAGAATTAATTTCCAGTTAAAAAATAGAAGCTCTTGAGATTATCCTGGCTTGTTATCGAATAAGGTAATTCTATAATCGGATAAAAAAATAATGTTACGAAAATAGGCAATGCTCGTAATAATGACTGAATTCCCGATCCCCGTATCCTTCATTTTCAATTCCCCGACTAACCAAAGAACCTTTATAAATCTTTTCGCGAAAATTCAATTACGCAATAAACACATTATCTTCAACGAGGAGATTGTAAGAAAATGCTTTAAGGACCTCCTTTTGTTCTGAGAAACAGTGTTTCTACCGCTAAAATGGTCATAATCACAACAGTATCAAAGATTGGTCGGAACATTATCATAATGAAACTGCGGAAGTGCGGGTCTGAATAAGTTGAATCTGCCCATAAAATGATAATGAAGCCAGACGTGGACAGTAATAATTTGAAAATAATTCTTGTTGTTCAAACTGTGAGCTTTTCATTTCTTACACGATTCTCAAATTTCTCATGTGGCAAGTGGGTTAGTGAGATTTATTATTTATATATATATATATATATATATATATATATATATATATATATATATATATATATATATATATGGCGATACCATGTGCTCCGCCTACCATGTACTTCGCCTACCATGTAGCTCGGCCGAGCGTTCATACTTATTGAATAAGTTGATAGAAAATGCTATAGCGATACCGCGGCAGTCCCCGAGTGCCACACGTCTTTTTTTATTATAAAAATTTAGCACAATACATCAATTCCAAGTCTGCTAAATTGTGATTGTTCTCGTACTTATTTTGCAAACTGTTTTAACATGTATGTAACTATTATACTTTCTATTATAGTAAGCCAACAAATAAATATGCAAAATAGTTGTCATTTATGACAAATGCTTTGCCAAAAAACATATTAACTATCATCATAAAAATATTTATATGTAAGTTTTTTATTAACATTGTCTTTTTATTTTATTTCATAATTACAATAAAACAATATTAAAATAAACTTATAAATAAAAAACTTCCTCAAACGCGCCACATCCAGGCAGTGTACCCAGAATACTAGCAGCATTTCCCCGCTGGATTGCTAGGCTTATACGCTGAGCAAAGAAAATACCCGCTTTAGAGTCACCAGTAGCCTGGAGTTGTCAAAAAAAATAAAAATATTAACGTTATATTACTTGCTATATCTTCATCTTTCTTATCTATAGCTATACTATAATATTATAAAAAAGAAAGATTTAATTTTTGTTTGTTTGTTTGCATTGAGTCTTCGAAACTACTTGACCGATTTGAAAAATTCACCGTTAGCCACACTATTCTCGTACGATCATAAGCTATGTGAGTAACACGGGCGAAGCTGGGATGGATTGCAAGTAAATAAATTTGTACAGGTAGGTTTAAAGATTCATAATTTGAACCAACTACCCGGGTACATACAAAGCTCAAGTCAACAGACGCACACATTTGCATATTTGATTGAATGCATCCATGTTTGAATTCATCACTTTTGGTACAAACGGTCTCAATCATTGGTCATTGCTGTGGTCTGCGAATTTTGTGTGTGTTTTTCATCAGTTATTTATTTAGTCTGATTAATAATTTAGATTTATGAGAGAATTTATTAGGTTTACAATCAAATTCAAATAGAGCGTTGGTGTAAAACTTCGATGGATTTTTAGATTTGAATAACCGAATTAATTCTTCAAATACGATCAATTACGTAACACAGTCTCATGAGACCTGGTATTTGATGTATCATATGGCAAAGAAATTGAGTAGTTTTGTATTTTTTAACAAGCTGTTTGCTTGCTTACTGTTTGGTCTACAAGGTCGATTGACCATGTATTTCTAAAAGCTTCACTTCACTACATAGTATAAACAAAGTCTATTTCTCTATATACATAGGGATGTATGCTTAAACCTTTAAAACTACGCAACGGATTTTGATGCGGTTTTTTTTAATAAAATAAGTGATTCGAGAAGAAGAAGGAGGAGGAATTTTATGCCCATGCGAAGCCGGGGCGGATCGCTAGTCCACTTACTGTATGAAGGCCTATTTCAAGTTGGTACCTGTCAACAAATGCATTTGATATTTTTTTTAGCGATTACTTTACCGTGTTCGTTCAGCGTCCTTAATTCCAGAGGTCTAAATGCAAGTAATACTTATAATGTCTTATGTATTACTTAATCCGGATTAATTAGTTTTCGAGAATTCAATAGCTTTCAACTGTCAAGGCTGCAAACTCGCAGTTCTGTGTTGATTTATCACGTGTTAAGTAATTAGTGGGAAGCCATGCTTGGCTGATCATCAAAGGTTTTTAATGCAAAATTAGCGAACTTTCACGTGTACATTTATTAAGACTTTGCATGTAATATTTTAGGTTTTATGTTTATAGTAATGTAGTCAAGAATTTTGTTTGTGTCCTTGCCCTTTACTGATAATTTTCCATATACCCTAAGAATGACTGAAAGATATTGCTTTAGCGATAAGTCCGCCTTGTGCCTCACTGTTATGTAAAGCCTATGTAATTATTTTGTTTTGTGGTGCAATAAAGAGTATTTGTATTCTAATGTATTATATTGTATTGTAATTTATATGCAATGCAATGCATTGTTTATCTATAAAATATCCAACAAAGCGATATTTTTGTCCATTATGAAATTCGCAATACTCAGCGCTCAACACTAGATATGATATTACTAAAACCAGCACTGTATTTAATATAAATAACAAAAGCAACTCAAACTCCGCGCCAAAATGGAAAACAGTTGTGCCAATCTCACAACAACAAAAAAAAAAAAAATTAGAATTTGAAACAATGAACAAATCATCCATTCCCGATACCGTCAAAAAATGACAGAATGTACATGCTGAAATGATTAGTATTGTTATTATATTTTTTGTGAAAAATAGTCTTCTTAAAAAGAGAAAACTCCTTAAATTTATCTCAAGACACATTGCTATCATCAACACCGAACCCATTTTAAAACTACATTCAAAATCAATTTGAAAGAGAGTCCGTGAAGTTTATCTATAGAAGATTTATCTTTGCGCAGCTTGACGATTTCGCTTGCCATTAATTTGATATCGGCGATACCTATCAGCAATTACTGATGAACGAATCCATTTTTCAGAGCTCGCTATTGGAGAAAGTTACGAAAATATTGTTAACACGATATTGGTACACGATTATAATCTTTATTTCAATGAAGGTAAGGATTAGCAAACAATGAACGTATTTTGAGATTGTAATTCGATGAATTTATTTTGCGACTTTGGCGTATTCAAAAAAGATGGTTATGTCTTTGACCTATACATATATGTAGGTATATATTCATATATCTTTGTTGGCTTGTAATTAAAGAACGACTTGAATGGCGAGGTTTGTATAGTTATTTTACTTAAACTTACTAACACCAAGTCTAGTTAAGTCATTATTTCCAAATATGAACTGAAAATGGTCTTTGTTTTAGTAATACATAAAAATTATAAGTGTACATACAAATTATCGCGCTTGTTTCACGCCGAACGAACCCCGAAGATAAATAGCAATTAGTTTTCACTTTCTAAGAACCTTACACATTTTCCTCTTATTTTCCGAATTGTCGCAATACACAGTCGCCGATTCGAAACTAAAAGAATCCCACAAATTCGAATTCTCCATTTAATAAAACTTTAAATTATAGTTGTTCTCTATTTAAAAGTTTTTTTTTTATATAGTTTTTACGGCCATGCAATCTAGTCCTTTAAGGCCTTTCTTGAATTTATTAATCTTCTTCAGTCTTTTAAAAGTAAAATTATCCTTTGTACTTTATATTTTTTTTCTTTTGTACTCACTCAGAAATTTATTTAAAAACCAACCAGTTCACAATTTTGTAGTGTCCATCAATCGACGCGAATGGACGGTGTGTTGATAGGACGTCGCATAGCGTTGTTGTTACTTTCTTTTTGTTTTCCGACGCGTGATAACCCTGTTGCACAGTTCATGAATGTTAAATACTACGAACGAATATTTGTTTTAGGTGCACAGTAAAATTCAATCAAAATCAAGTGAGTATATTGATCATCACTACCATCTCGCTCTCTCTCTGACACATTAAATTAAAATCCAATTATATATTTATGTAATTGGTGCAATAAAGTGTTTATTTATTAATTCAGTCATTAAATAAGTACTCAAATTGATCTCACAATCTGATTATCCTTTTCTAGTATATAATATATAATAAGATAATACAATTTAGAAATTTATGTAGTTTAATGAGTATATTATATGTCGCCATACCCTGACTGGGTACATGTCTATCAGTAATGATTTACTTGTCAACCTTATGCTAACATGTATGGTATAAATAAATAAATTGAAATAAATCTTATTATTTATCGCATCCCTGGCTTGTGGAATGCCTTGTGTAAATAAAATAAATGAGGCGATTATTATAATATTTTGTGGCGGCTTTATTATTTTGACCACTTGGTATTTATAATTAATCTTTACACACAAAAAATCGGTACAATGGGCTGCAGAGAAATATGACCCCCTTTCAATAGTGAAACTGGTGGCATGGGGGTCAGATTTCTATGCAGCTGACTGTACCAATATTTGCATTTTATGTAACATACTTGAAATAATATGTACATAGAACCATACAAAGACTTTTATGATTAATTTTTGCTGTGGATACTATTGGTAATTCTATTAATAAAGCTGGTGATGATAACAGTTTGTAAAAATTTGACAAAGCATGTTGCTAATAACTTTTTGTAACTGCAAAGAAGCATGAATTTAAAAAAAAACATTATCTGTAAAAATTAAAACAAATAAACAAAAACAACTAATATTGGGAAACTCTATTATTAGCCAAAATTCGTTCGTTAAATTTACCATTATTTTTTTATTTTAAATTGTAACATTAAACACAATGTAAAAATTGTTATTGAATAAATTATGTGATAACATAAAAAAATCTCCTTCTAACTACAATCAAATAATTGTAAAATAAAGACTTTAAAAGAAATAATTAAGATATCAAAAAGTGTAATAAAATTCCTGTGCCACTGTGCATTTTTGTGAGGACAGCAAAGAACAACAAGATTAAGAGTATTTGCTTTGAAAGGACTTGTTAAACTCCAGTCTGAAAGTCATACGTTTGTTTTATACTGTAGTGTAACATGAACATAAGAAAGTTTTGTGTAGGTTTTATAGCCGCACTATTAAAATAATTATTTATCACTTTCGCGGACAACAAATGAGATAACAATAACAGTTAATTGTTATCTACGTCGAGAGGCGCTACTGCCAGTGAAAGTATAGTATATCTTTATTTTTATTTTCCACGTTTGTGTTTAGTCATGCGCTGATAAATCACAAAATATTAAGTTACTAGCTTTCGACCGCGGCGTCGCACGTGTAAATTTCTATCAGGAACAGTGCTTTTTTCCGGCATGAAAGGTCCCTAATACTTCTAACTATGTGTATGCAAAATTTCAGGAAGATTGTTTTAGTAGATAGTGCGTGTAAGCGTAACAAAGAAACAAACCAAATACACTTTCGCAATTATAATATTATTAGGGAAGTAGGGATTTTCAAATTACAGGAGTAAGGGGAGTAACAATAAGGTAGAGAGGGCTGTGTTCTTTTTCTATATTCTGAACCTGAAAACTACAAGTATGAAAGTTAAAGTGTGGTAAAACGGTTCGGATAAAGCAATAAGGGAAATTTTTTCGAATGTCTAAGCTCTTTTAACGATGAGGTCGGTTTGGCAATGACCCGAGTAAAATAGGTACTTGGTCACATAGCCTTAGATGCTTGTAACACTTAGGCTCTGTCAACTAGTGGCCACATAATACGATAATGACGATAAGGACAATCAGGAAAAAATACTAGAAATGACTGTAACCTGATATTGTCAAAATAGAAAATTGGAGATATTTATTCTATTAGTTAGGAAGTTAGATGTTTAAAAATGACCAAATTTAAAAAGTCTTACATGACTTTTTTCTAACCTTATAAACGACAAAACAACAATTAAAGCAGTAAATATTGGAGATAGAAATAGGAATTGAGGTACCTACACCGACCAATCATATGACCTTATTCAAAGATGTACCTCAAGCAAAGCCTACAAGAAATTTAGATGTTAAAAAAGAAAATTGATATCAAAAAACATCCCTTTCTAAATATTTCGATATTTTTTGCAATGGCGTTCAATTCTCTTATAACGTGGTTTGTTATCTGAATCTAGTTAGAAATTTGGGTCGGGGTCTGCCTGGCTAATGGCCAGAACAATTTCATTCCGGCCATATCTTGTTGAAGCGTAACGTTTAGCAATTCGTCTCTTTCGTTTGAAGCGACAACCTTAAAACCCTTTCTATTTTATAAGCTAAGAAAAAAATAAAAGCTATTTATTTTAGGTGACTAACTAAAAGCTAAAAAACAACTTGGCGCGATTAATATTTAGGCTGTATTATCTATGCGGCTTTATAGGAGGCCGGTAGGTAAGATTGTGGTTATCTTCTTAACCCTCAATGGCGAGTGAGCAAAGCGAGCAAGCGTTTGACTTTGTGACATGGAATTTATGAGGCAATGAGCATAAAAGCAATCTTTGTTAACTTTTTGTACAACCTCATTATATAATTTATGGTTGCCTATTGTCTACTTTTTCTACGTATACGTATCCTTCGCTGTAGTTGCCCACCTCGTATTTTTGCTACCTGCTTTAATAATTCTTTCATTGAAAATTCAGATTAATTTGTCTTGGCTACTATATGGTAGTCATTAAATAAGGCGACAGGCGGTTTCGAAAAACTGAGACCAGTGTATGCAGGATTTTTTATATAGTTTAGTAGACAAACAGGCATACGACCCACCTAATGGTAATTGGTCACTATAGCTCCAGCAATATCAGAAGTGTCATGTGCGTTTTGCTGACTCTTGAGGAAACACGCCCTTTTTGAAAGACCCCATGTTGTGTCTCTAGGAAAAACCATGGAATCATCAAAATTATTATCAACCTCATCACCCACACGATATGAATGGATTATGAACAAATGCGAACATAAGAAACACGTTTCGGTGTAAAAGGTGTCAAGTTAAATGCAACGGACAAAGTTGAATCCATTTTAAAGTTAGTTCCGTCGGGGCTTTTAGCGCAATAAATGCCTTCCTTCCTCCACTTTCTTAAAAGTTCCTCTAAAACAAAAAGATTTGTTTCTTATCCCAGAACAAACGGCATCGCATCGGTAGTGTGTTCTCTCTAGCTCTGCTAGTTTGTCTCGATCTTAGAAGAAATCGAAATTTCTTTTGTATATCTTGTATTACTCCAGTGGTATCTAAGAAGACTGGATGGGTATGATTTGATGAATAACAATTTAAAAAGAGCCTAGATTATTCCTCAGATGAAATTTTTTACGGATTAATTGTCACCTATAGTCATTACATGTACACATTACATTCTTTTGTTTCTACAATATCGTCTTTGTGTGGCCAAACCATTGCAGTCAGTCGTTCAATATATTTATGTGAAAAGGCATCTGTTCGGATCTTTAAAACCTTAATTATAAATGTTAACGTTAGATATTAGCAAAAGAAACCCTATTATCAACGCACATAGATTGAATCGTTTTCAATAGCTTAATAATAAAACTAAATAGAATTTCAATAATGTTTTTAGACGTAGGTAGACAGCCAGTCAGCTGCCCCAGATATCGTTAGACCGAAGCGGATCAGGCATGGGATGGGATCTGTCAACTGGCGCCGCGAGCCATCGCACCGCGCAAAATATAACACTAGCGCTCTCACTTCAAAAACCAAAATTAAGTTTAGGCTGCTAAGCCAGCGGGGTCAACATAATTTTCGTGTATATTACAAAAGCCATGGTTCATACCATTCACGCTTTGGTGTGTGGCGACACTAGCGCCACAACAATATCTACAAAGACGCACCACAGATGGCGTTAAAAAGCAACAATCTCAGAATTGCATACAAGATGTTAAATTACTATGAAAGTCTAAATCGCGCTTGCAAAGTTTCTACGGATTGGAGCATAAATACAACCTCCGACAAGACATCGTCGGAGCCGCGGTTCCCCAGGCATAACACCCTAGCCTGGCGGGAAGATCTTCCCTTTGTGGCGGTCGAGTATAACACTATCGCTCCCGTCACACTCTCCAAAGTGGTGACCCCGACGTGATTGGAAGCAGCCTTCTCCATCAACATTCTCCGATCCATCATCTCGCTACCTCTCAAGCCTCAGCAGCCAGCAGTCTCACAGCAAGCCAACAACAATGGGGTATCTCCAGGTCCAACGCAGCCGACTCACGAGCTTCCTGGTCCTGAAACCACCCTCACTTCAAGACTTCAGCGACCAGCCATCCACCGCAGCCCACGACTGGTATTCATCGGCCGGCCAACCGCACCAGCGTGGCAGTTCTGCAGGACATCTACCGGCGCCAACAAGTCATCGCTCACTACAGTCTCGACTCACCGCAGACTACGAGCAGCAACAACGTACCCGACTCACTGGGACGTCAAGTCAAGCAACTGGCACTTGCAAGCTAACATCATAAGCACAGACTGCACATGAAGATTTATCAGACCTTCGGTCTTGGAAGGGAGTCCTGTGGCGACACTAGCGCCACAACAATATCTACAAAGACGCACCACAGATGGCGTTAAAAAGCAACAATCTCAGAATTGCATACAAGATGTTAAATTACTATGAAAGACTAAATCGCGCTTGCAAAGTTTCTACGGATTGGAGCATAAATACAACCTCCGACAAGACATCGTCGGAGCCGCGGTTCCCCAGGCATAACACTCTAGCCTGGCGGGAAGATCTTCCCTTTGTGGCGGTCGAGCATATCCCTGTCGCTCCCGTCACATTCTCCAAAGTGTCAGAGTTCTTTGAAACCGTATATAACGTAGGTAGAATTTACTAGGTACTTAAGGTATGTGTCAGGAGAGAAGATAAATCCAGGTATCAGCGAATCGCACAATATTTATTATTTGTACTTTACAAAAGGTTAGACTTTTAAGGATAACCGTTAATGAGAGATTATAGGGGTCGTGAGATCAAAGTAGGCACGAGATCCAGTCAGGCAGCCGCTATGAAATAGCCAGCCACTTAACTTGAAATGATGAGATCAGCCGAAAGAGGTCTTCTAGTCGACGCGCGCAGCCTTATATATGGCCCTCGGGGTGATGCGGTGCGGGGCAGCAAGGAAGAACCGCCGTTGGAGTATGCGCGACGTCACACGTATTTAGGCAAGCAAAAAATATTGGAAAAAACTAATTACAAGTTGTTTTTATGTGTAACAAGAATAAGAGATAAAGTCGCGTTATTTTTGCAGTTATGTTATTATCAGCCACAAGACGTCCACTACTGGACCTAGGCCGATCTTATAGCTGTGCATGAATAACATAATAATGAAAAATCAAAATAAATAAAAAAATTTTTTTTACGAAAATCTATTTGTGTCAGTAAAGGGACAAGTCAGTAGGTATAAGTGGCAAAAACCAAGTCGGCTGTCTCGAGCCGATTTCTTAAAACTATTCCTGCAATCTGAATCGAAATGAGAAAATTTCTTTTGCTTTAAATAAAGTTTCCTTCTGTCCACTCTTTTCAATGAAGTGTCGGAATGGACTATTTCACCTTTGTTTGTTTTTAAAAGCGACTGAAGCGACTAGTGCCAGTTGTAGCTTTATTTAAATTGGCTTATATTTAAGTTTTATTCTAGACCAATGAAACATCAATCTAAAATAAAGTTTTGTTGTCTTAAAATTTCAGTAAGTATAAAAATTTAAAATTACAATGTAAATCTAATGTTAAAGAACTCAAAATTCACTTTTATCAGAATTTGCATGTTACTAAAATAGAATAAATACTTTGATTACTTATTATTAAATATCCAATATTTTAAAACATTTTTCATCTTTTTTGTCAACGATAGTGAGACAAAGAGTGTGGATGTAGCGATAGAGGTCTGTTAGGTTCATAGGCAGGTACTTAGAAAGTTATTCTTTATATCAAACTAATATTATAAACGCGAAAGTAAGTTTGTTTGTTTGTAACGCTTTCACGCCCTAACTACTGAAACATAACTGAAACAACAACACATAGTTAAAAGTATTGAAAAGGACATAGGGTACCTTTCATCTCGGGAATGCACTGTACCCGAGGGAAATTCACGCGGGCGAAGCCGCGGGCGAAGCTTCCGAAAGGAACACTAGAACCCATAATATACGCGGCCACCAATAATCGCTTGGATGCTGAGGCAATATATCTAAGTCTGAAAAAAGCTAGCTGCCAATTCTTGTTAGAATTACTCTATCTTTATCAACTTTATTTTCTCTTCTTAATCTCAACTCATATTCTTTCTATCTGAAAAGCTATGGGAAAAATGTATAAATTTTCCAAACAAACTCGATACATTATGTAATTTGAAACTGATAGCGTATTATTTACGATTGATCATTAATTCAGTTATAACATAACATTCTATGAGATATTTTAAGTAGTTGGGTAGTGTAGGTTTAAAACTCATAATTTATTCAATAGATTGCAAAGTAGATACATATTTGAATGAACTAGAGTACAAAGGCGCTAAGTTAGGAGCTAGAGCGACGAGCTTACCTGTAACTATGTTTAATTTTCTCCGTTTAATGTCATTAACCAAGTTAGAGGCCGAGAGGCGGTTCCGAAAAACTCTGACACCAGGGTGAGAATGGTCAATTCGGAAGACACGTTAACACTTTTGCAGACAGCAAACGAGACAGTCAATTGTTATCTACGTCGCGAGGAGTTACTGCCAGCGTAAGTGTTAAGCCGTTGGTTCCAGCTGCCAACTGGTAGTCGTTAAAGGAACCACATCAGAGGCGGTTTCCACACTAGGTTGTGTATGGTCGATTGACCGTGACGCCTACATGAAATGATGTTGACAGAGGTTTATTTTTTTTTTTAGTTTCCACAGAGATATTAATTAATAATTCAGTTTATGAGTTACACCACACATAAAACAGTAAAATCAGATGAAGCAACTCTAGTTTAAATCGCATTTCATTATAAAACCACAGGAACCAGGTGTCGGGGTTTACTGGGACGAAGCTAGCTCAATTGTGTTTCATTTCGCCCCGAATTTTCACTCGGTTCATTTTCATGGAATCCCAAAGGTGGCTCGTGCATTAAAATTAATAAGGAGTTTTAATTGAAAACTTCAGAGTGAAATTTTGTATTTGGAATATATATATTTTTTATTATTTGAGTTAAAATTTTATGGACAGTATGTATTATGTGAAATTCAAATTCAAAATTTATTTTTTCTCGAAAATAGGTAAGAATACAAAGATCTTAATCATTGCTGGTATGACTGTCCTTTCTTTGATAAGACGAACAAATATTTGTAACGTTTAATTGTTTAACTATTAGGTACAATAATTAAGTATTACAGTTCATTTTTATGTCATTTATATATCCAGTTATAGTCTCATTAAAGTCGTAATGAGTCTACTTTGTATTATATTGTCTTACATCATTACCTATATCTTTTATAATATTTTCTTTATACGATAAATGTAGGCAAATACACGGGGTATTTGCCTACATTTATCGTATAAAAAAAGGAAACTACTACTTTCCGTAATACAAATAATGCATTCTCTACTTGAAGATGTATTAGAATGAACGGATGACAAAATATCAGCATTATTCTTGCTACGCCGCAGTCTACGATGCTACGAGATTGGCTCTACGACGTAGACATACAATTTGTCGTAGAGGCATTACGTATGTAACGTGCTACGCTAACTTTTAAACATATTATTTTGGTAGTAGTTTCTGCGATAATGCGCATATAGATATGCGGGTACATTATATGCTTTCGTATTTTTCCTTTGTTCCCATTAATTCTATGATTAGGGTTGCGTACAAAAAGGATAGAGAGGAACCCTGTTGTAAGACTAATAGTACAACATTTTTTTTTTGTTTAATATCATTAATACACAAATTAAATGACAGTACATTATACATACATATCATCACGCCTGTCTCCCGTAGGGGTAGGCAGAGACTAGAGATTTCTATTGGCTACGATCCTTAACATACCTCTCTCGCTTCCTCCACACTCATCACTCTCGTCATACACGATCGCCGATTACCGGTACTCCTAATGTCTCCCTTTTTCAAAAGGTCTGCGATTTGGTCGCTATCTGAACGATGAAGTAGAAAATAAAAATGAGGCCGTCTAATATTTAGCTGATAATCAGATGAATGTCGTCATCCGAGCATATTTTATAGTTGAAATTTTCAGATTAAGCTTTACAGATCTGGATAAGCTAGTCATGAACATTTTAAATGTTTATAACAATTTTGAGACTGCCTTTGTAACCTTTGTAACCTTTAACAAGGAAACCAAACCAATTGAATCACAGATATAATCTACCTAGATTATTAAATACCTATATGATCTTATCATATTCTTTATATTATGACTGTACATATACATAAAAATAAAAATTAATACCTATATTATTAGATTATAAGTTAACGACTTAGGTGGCTACTCACATACTCATAGTCTCACACATCGGTGAGTTGCCCCCGAACTAGTTTTTTCAGGGGAATTTCACTCGACTGTGTGAGAAGACTACTCTTACATTTTTTGTGTAGTAAAATCACTCACATGGGAAAAAAGTAGTTAAATTCCAGAAGAAAATGCTATTACATTATACACCTAATATGATATTTTTATTCGAATAATTTTTGATTTTTTATACCTATGTTAGTTGCCAACCGCTGTCTCAAAGCTAATGACAATGCGATTATAGCCGACACCAATGGCTTTACGTGCTTTTCGAAGCATAGAGGACCTCATAATATCGATAATGGCGACCGATACGATTTAATTTACCTTTGCCGTCACTTGGTACGAAAACACATGCCATACTTGTGTCAGTTTATCATAATAGATTAAAAACTATATTTATTTTATAATAACATTTCTCGCCAACTAAGATCATTTTTTTGTGCTTAAAGCTATAAAATTGAAATTTTCACGACTATGAAATTTAAAATGGATGAAAATTCAGATTTTGCTTCATAAAATTTGAAATTAATAAGAGGACACCGTCAAAGAAAGTGTTAAAGCGACACGAGCTTTAAAAGCTCTCAAATGATTTACGTTGGTCGTTATGAAGTGGAATTATCTTTTTATTGGCTTTTGAGAGTGCGCCAAGATAAAACTAAAGTAATTTTTCTTTTAAAAAGCTAGTTTACAGTTATTTTATTAAAGAAATAAGAAAGAATAAAAAAAATATATCATTAACCTTCTTTTTTGGAAGTCGGTGTAACAACATCTTATTCGATGTTGTCTATTCAAAAGACATCACTGAAAGCATATTAGAATTTTATAATATCACAACATTTTTGGTAAAAATACGTAACAAGCAGGAGTATTCGACATCTTACGGGATATCATAATATTCCTAGACATTTTGAGAAATACCTGGTTTCCTCATTTCATATAGATATCAAATATATTTGCAGTAACAAGTCGAGTTAGTTATACCACTTACTACTCAAGGTAGGTATTATAGAATATTAATGTATATATATGAATTTATGCTGTACTTAACAATTTTATAATAATTTTACAACTGTTCCTTGTGTAACTAGGCAAATACAAAGTAATCAATTCATGACAACCGAATAGAAGAGACAAAAATAACATATACACTTTTAATAGAAAAACTGACTATACTAAATAGGCTACAATTCAGCCAGTCGCCACAGTAGGAAATAAAAATCGCATGCTTTACCTAATTGTACTATGAAAATTATGAAATCATAAAATTCCAATGCACCAAGAGATATAAAACACGTTGAAGATAAAAAGTTCTTGGACGTTGCTAAAAGCTTTGTCTCAAACCAAACTCATTAATAACATAACCTCACACAATGCCTACATATCCAATTGTTCGGATCCATTGAGAATATTCACGAGTCACGTCTACACACTCATGGCACCAGCTATCGAAATCATGACGTGACTTTAAAGAACTGGGGCGATCTGTTTGATGATTGGTCTAGTTTTATATAGGGCTGAAGGTCAACGTCTGCTTTTTCTGCTATTAGTTATAAACAATCCATACTTCCATACTAATATTATAAATGCGAAAGTCTGTCTGTCTGTCTGTCTGTCACCTCTTCACGGCTAAACTGCTAGACCGATTGTAATGAAATTTGGCAGGGATGTAGTTAACGACCTGAGGTCAAACATAGGCTACATTTGGGCGCGATATAACCGAGTCCCACGTGGCGAGAACCCGCGGGCAACAGCTAGTATATATATATATAGGCGATGCAGCTAGCAACCCATCACTATTGATTTCCTGTTTCAACTACTATTATGCTAAACGTGGCCTAAGGTCTTATGGCTCTAGGCTCTGTCTACCCCGTATAGGATAAAGACGTGATTATATGTATGTATGTGTATTATAAACAAGAGCTCAAGCTCAGCGGATTAGCTCTTTTAAGAGGCAGTGGGTGGGTCACATCGGCGAACCGATGGAAGATGGGGCAAAAAGGTTTTCGAATGGTGACCACGCACCAGCAAGCGCAGCATCGGACATCCACCAACCAGATGGTCAGATGACCTGAAGACCTGCGGCTGAAATGATGGTGATGATGAAGAGCTTAAGGTTCTTCGACCTCTGGTCCTTTATTTATAAAAACTAAAGTAGGGGCGAGAGTTACGGAGGTTAGTTAGAAATCCGTTGTAATAATCTGTGCTACTTTATATAGGACCATGATTTAAGCGTCCTTGGGCTCTTTGAGGTAAGCTGAGGATGTAACTGGGAAACATTTTCGAATGAAATTTGTATTTTATTTGATTGTGTATGGTATGAGTATGACAGACAGTTTAACAAAGAGTGCTTTATATCACCTTTTATATCCTACTAATATTACCTATAATTTGTGACCCTTTCACAGGAAAACGGCAGAACCGATTTGGCTGAAACTTGGAATGGAGATTGCTTAGACCCTGGAATGACATATAGGCTATGTTATCGCGGAATACACACGAAAGCGGAGTCTAGGGAAACAGCTAGTTAACATTATATTAGACTAGCTTTCACCCACGACTTCGCCCGCCTAATATTTCCATCGGGAACAGTGCTTTTTCCAGGGATGAAAAGTATGTCCTCAATACTCCTAGCTATGTGTACTCGTATGCGAAATTTTAGGAAGATTGGTTCAGTAGTGAGGGCACGAAGAGGTAAAAAACAAACAAACAAAAATACAAACTCGCTTTCGCATTTATAATATTAGTTGAATTCTCCGACTATGAAAAATAAGACTATATGTATTTAATACGATTGACTATTTAAAACCCTTTTGTAGATATTAAATAAACTATTTGAAATGTAATATGAGTAACATAGTTTTGTATGAGTTATCCGGCTAGTATTTTACTTTCTCAATATGCAGTTCCATTTCATGTATATTATGTATAACTAGCGACCCGCCCCGATTTTGCATAGGCATTAAAACCTTCCTCTTGAATCACTCAATCTATTAAAAAAAACCGCATCAAAATCCGTTGCGTAGTTTTGACGATTTAAGTATACATAGGGATATAGGGACAGAAAAAGCGACTTTGTTTTATACTATGTAGTGATAGTGAAGTGATTACGAGATTAATTAAATATAAAAATGGAGTTATATTTTATTTTTTTGCGTTCCACGTCGAGACACTTGGTCCGTGGGCTCCTGGAGCAAAGGGCATCTTGTACAATGCCGCAGGGATCATTTTTATAGGTTAAATAGTTATTATTTTTTTATTGTAATATTTTTATTTTAATATATAACAAAATATATTAATAAAATATTATAATCTTTTATTTTTGATTTTGAGATATTTTTTAGATTCACTAAAAGCCAAAAAGTGAACAATGATTTTGATGGATAATAATGTTTTCTCTACGATTTTTCTGCTATATCATTTCATTTACTTGTGAAAAAAAACAGTTATATGCTAAATTATATGCCATGCCAGTGTACACAGTTCACCGTCTCAGTAACATGACGTCCACTGCTGGATATTGGCTTCAATCATAGATTTGAAGCGGCCTGCATCCAGTTGTGTATAAAAAAAACTATTTAATACTTATTATAAATTATATCTAGGATTTCGCTTGCAAATAAATTTTATAAATGATATTCTGTTTATCAATATAAAACCAATCAACAAAATTATGATTAACACAGTAAATGCGTATGAATACTTTGGTATATTGCTACTTCATTGAAATTGACTGCAAATTTCACTATATCCGATCTTTTATTTAATAAAATATGTAAATTGCAAGAGTTGATTAAAAACTTTATAGCTGGTTTTGGGGCTACAACTTCATTGCTTGGTTTTATATCAAAATTTTAAAACTAAACAAAAAAAAGAAAATGAAACTAAAAAAAACTTTACAAAATTCGACTTTAAAAGGAGAGTTTTGGTGATGCAATACTATATAATTAAGTCAGCCAATAGTCAAATTATTTTATGCAGACTTAGGAAAACACCATTTCTACATACAAAAAAACGAGGTATTCTCCAAATGGTTACCAGTATTTCTTCCCATGGATGTTATAGGAATAAAAAGTCTATTAAATACTTCCACTAATATGAAATTTAACGATTTCTATAGGCAAGGAGTGATCCATTTAAAAAAAATCCGTTCTATTTTCAAAATCCTTTATATTTAATGATAACAAAGAGTTGTAAAAATTCAAACGAAATCATAAAAATATATGTGTTAAAACGTCCACCAATGAGAAATGCGACTGTCACCATTGTTTGGTCTTTTTATTAATGCCAGTATACGGCCAAAATAATGGCGGGAAAAATAAAATAAAAAAAATGTGTCGGTCATTACAATACTTCGAGTGACCCTTATAAATTTTCAGTTCGTCGCTTAACCGTAGGCTCATGATTAAATGCGTACTTATGCTGGAAACGTTTACGTCGATGTGAACAGTAAGTATGAGCTTTTGTTTGCATTGTTTATTTCTCTACATGCAAATTGTTTGGATTTTTTTTTAAATTAAATAATTGTTTTGATTTGCTGATCCGACCCAGTATTATTTTAATTGTTTATTTTTTTGTCTCAAGTAAAATTTGTTAAGTATTAGGATTAGTAACATCAAATTTTAATAAAGATTTCAATAAGTAAAACAGATCAATTAGTCAACCGTTAAAATTGTTCCTAATTTTTAGGAGTTATAATAGCATATACAAGCACATATATACACAGATAGATACATCAAACTTTATTGTTATGTTATAAATTTTTATTTAATTAGAAATTAAGTTGATTGTTCATGTAATCCTTATTGTATAATTAAGAATTTTCGAACTTTGCATCCAGGACAAAAATTTGTAAGCGACCATTTAAAGAAGTATGTTATGTGGAATTCCTTTAGACACGGTTTCATTAAGTTATTGCCTGCTTGATACAATTGTTAACTTCTCCAGACCCTAGTCTAGGGCCCAAAGGTGCGCAAAAACGTCATTCCATTTAGCCCAATTAGATGAAGAGTACGTACATACGTACTGAATAATTACTTAAATAAAAATAAATACTAATTGGCAAGAAAGTACTGGATGGACAGGGCTACTTCGGATCGGTCAGCATAAAGATCCAATCTCTGGGTCTTGGATGTTTATCTATATATGTATTTGTTATAAAATAAAGTATCGTTGAGTTAGTATCTCATAACACAAGTCTCGAACTTACTTTGGGGCTAACTCAATCTGTGTGATTTATCCCTATATATTTATTTATTTAATCTCAGCAGTATGTCTTTCGACTTCAATGATTAAAATATAAAGACTAATATCCCACATTCAATATAAACTACGACAGAAAAACGTCCAACCAGAAGATCGTTAGCGAATGATAAATCTTTTCGAATAATATCTGTAATTTCCCTTCTAGCAATGTTGTATATTTTTTCGCGGGGTTTCTTATAAATCTTCGCCACGACAGCCCTCAGTTACGCTATGTATCCAACCTCTTATAAATCAAAACCGGACCGTGTTCCCTTTTTGCGGCTTTATGTACGGACAGGCTGCATGAGATGTGACGTTTTGTACCGTTCGTTTCTTGACCGACGTTATTTATTTTGATGTTGTAATTTGTCGTTTAAAATTGAATCTTATTTCATGTGTATAATTGTTTTTATGTTTTAGTGTACAACTATAATTTTACATAAATCTTTGTTTCGTACTAGTCAAACCGGCTTTAAATGTTTGTGATCAAAATTTTTAACCAGAATTATTCTCATTCCTTTTATGTTTTTGGAATAGTTGTTCCAAAAACATAAAAGGTACTACACTTGTAAGTAAAAAAAATTTAAACATATTTTTTTCGAATTGTTGCATTGGTTCCTGGGGTACAAACGCAGGTACAAACTAACAAAATTCTAACACATTTTGTCCCTAGTATTGAACTGAAAAATAACAGTATAAATTATTTTGTCGTAGAAAATATAAATAACTTTTAGTTATTTTATGTTTGAATGGCCAAATAGTGCAAAACTAAATCTATGTTAAGTTGAGTATTTATGATAAAAAATTCAGTGCTCAACTTAACATAGACATAAACGACTAAATCTATGTTAAGTTGAGCACTGAATTGAAAAAATTCAGTGCTCGACTAGGGACAAAATGTGTTAGAATTTTGTTAGTTTGTACCTGCGTTTGTACCCCAGGAACCAATGCAACAATTCTAAAAAAAAAATTTTAAATAATTTTTACTAACAACTGTATTAACAATGAAACAATATAATTCGACAATTCAATTTTATAAAGTCGACATTTTATACCCATTTTTTTCCTGATTGTCCTTAGTCGCCTAAGGGCCAAAACAATATAACTCGTCTATAAATATCTATAACTAGTAATATCGTATCAAGCCAGCTGCCGCCATATTTTATAAGCTATTCCGCACGTTCATACTAAGGTATCAAAATGAACCCCTGAAACTTCTAGCTTATATACAGAATACGGTAGAAAAGTACAGTTAATAAATTATTTCAAGTTTGCGAAATTGCTCTCCTTGATTTTTACAACTGGTTCAAGGACAAAAATTTGTCTAAGAGCCATACAATTTTTCAGCGCCAATGGAAAAATAAGTAGGCAAGTAATGACTAGCAATTGTGATAGGTTGTTGAGAGATTGAACTCAGTACTTTTGAGTACAGGTAGATAAACCTGACACCCGGTTAGTGTAGGCACGGTAAGGGGACAACAGTCACTTTAACCCTTACCGTACCTAAAGAGTAACAGAGAGACAATATCTGCCCCCAAGTGTACATAATATTCTGTAAAAAAAAAACAGTATTAAAATTTGTCGTCACATTTTCTCAAAAGAAATAATTTTGTAAGCAATTTTACAAATGAAATGTGTTATATGAAAGACAAATTATAATTTGTTAATAAAATATTTTTCATAAGAATACCAGATCTTTATTAAAATCTTTGTCTATTTATTTAAATGAATTTTATTATGATTATATGGAATGTCTGCTTAGAACATTATTAGTTTTGTTGTTTAGCTTTATGAATAACTGTTATTGCCTAAAGCTTCGTTTTAGTAAGTATTTTAGGGCATAAAGCATTAGCTGCACTTCTTTACTCCTATTTTGAAATAATGAGCTTTTGCCAGCGGCTTCGCTCGCATGAATTTCCCTGGGGAACAGTGGTTTTTCCCGGGATGACAGGTACCCTATGTCCTTCTCAATACTCTTAGATGTGTATACAAAATTTTAGGAAGATTGGTTCAGTTGATAGGGCGTAAAGTAACAAACAAACAAATATACAAACTCACTTTCGCATTTATAATTAGATTTAATAAAGTACCAGATATATTTAATATTTCAAAATAAAGCTAAGCAAATTCATTTTCTCCATTTATTTAGAATGGCTACCTGTTTCTCTGTAAAAATTTCTATTTTAGGTAAATCCCTACGGGGTGTACTGTACATTTTTGAGAACTGTTGAGTTGAATAACGTTGTTTATTCTTACTCGTGAAGGTCCTCAAGCGACTCATATTTCTAACTTACTTCCTTATATAAAAAGACAAAGTTTCCTCTTTTATTATTACAGCCATTTTTGGAATCCTGTTGACGTCTTTGATAGCATGTTTTCTTGAGTGTTTTCACATGGAGACATGTAAATTAAAATAAATTTAAATTCACATTTACATTAAATTCCAACTAATTTTATAAATGCGAAAATTAGTTTGTATATTTGTTTGTTTGTTATCTATTCACGCTTTATCTACTGAATCAAACTGCTTGAAACTTCGCAAACACATAGTAAGGATGAGAAGGACATAGGGTAACTTTCACCCTGGGAAAAAGCATTGGTCCCGAAATTCACGCGGTTGAAGCAGCGGGCGAAAGCTAGTTAATCAAAAATATAAAACAACATGAGTATAAGTGTTGTGCTTATTCTTCTATTACTCTTTGTATTCTTTTGTTTCTTGATGGGTGTGTTAAATTGGGAAATACTGGATTGACCAAAGCTACTTAATTTATTAAATTAATATAGTCTGTTAAGGTGATACCTCGGTAAACACTAGCGCTACTATCATTTAAAAATCTTTATTCACTGAAAATACAAGTTATCAAAAATCCATGTTAAGTAATTAAGGTTCTGGATCTGAAGTTAATATTAAAATATTAAATATAAAATATTTACTTTGTGAAACTCGAAGTTACAAGTACTTACCAAATTACGTGCTTCCGCAAGATTTTGTTTATGATTTACTAGGCCTCATTGTAGGAAAAAGTTGAGACATCACTTCTTTGAGAACCTTGAGCTTTCCAGCTATTATGCTTGAGTTACAACCGTAAAAAGGCTTCACTACATCACTATCACTACATAGTATAAAACAAAGTCGCTTTTCCTGTCATCACTATCACTATATAGTATAAAACAAAGTTGCTTTTTCTGTCCCTATGTCACTATGTATGCTTAAATCTTTAAAACTACGCAACGGATTTTGATGCGGTTTTTTTAATAGATAGAGTGATTCAAGAGGAAGGTTTTTATGCCCCTGCGAAGCTGGGGCGGGTCGATAGTTATTAATAAAAGGTTTTGAAAAATTACTTTTAATAATTAGAGCTGCAGCACAAAAGCTTCTAAAAAATACAAAAAGAAGAATTTCAAAGTGAAAATTTCTTACGTAAGTGTGAACTGGGTTAGCGCGGTGAGAGGGCGATGACCTAAATGCAATATACGTGATTTGGGTTCATTCCCAGGGGACGGCCGTGGAATCACAATCGGATGGATCTATAACATAGTTGCACTTGATAGAAACCAATATGTTTAATAATTACATTTGAAAATTAAATTTTTAAATAAGTTTATGAAAACTAGTAGAGTATGAAAATTTGGAGTGGTCCACTAATAGAGTAAAGATTATTCTTGTTGATTTGTTACAAAATATTTGAATGTTGATTTTATTGAGATTGATTTTTTTGTTCTTTATCTTAAATCGCGGCTTTTACCGGCCATTTTTTAATTCTATTATCTCTCAATCTTACTTAAATAGCTAAAAAGATCTAAGGTAAATTTAGTTTTGGAAAAGTAGAAAGAGAAGTACCAATCAATCAATATTGGCTACGGTAACCACTTACCATACGGTAAGCCGTATACTCACTAAATTATATGAAAATACGGAGCTAGTTTCAAGTAAAACTTCTAGTAAGCCAAAACTAAAATTCAAATTAACTGGATTCCATACTATTCTGCTGTAATTACACGAAAGTATGTAATTTCACTCGGGCCGGTTCTTTGTTTTTATATGGTATATTCGGTTTAACTTTGTCGCTGAATAGAATAGAATAGAATAAGTCTTTATTGTCGTTTGCATAAGGTACACAAAAGATGGTATACAGATATAATTATCAACCTCTTATACAGCCATATATTTATAACATGCAAATAGGTACAACATAATTTTTAAATTTACTAGTCAGTAAATAAACAACCTAAAATAATGAAAATCATTCTCGATTACATTACAGTTTACACAAATTAGTAATTATTGTTATTATTTGGCTAATATTAACTTGACATTATTAATAGCACATTGCTATGTAGAATATCTCGTGGACTCAGGCTTAAGAATAGATCACGTTTCGAAGCAGAAATAAAAAAGAAGTGGGAAAAAAAAACAAAAAGAAGAGAATAGACGGACTACGTGAGGCATTTTTGCTGGAACTTTGTGGGCCAGACTGGCTTTGACGGCTGGTTAAATCTCCAGTTTTTTTTTATATCTCTATAAAAAAAAAAACTGGAGATTTAATGCCTTTACTACTTTAATGTGTCATTTAAATACGATAAACTAAAAAAAAAAGCTTTATATTTGAAATCGTGTTAATATTTACTAGCATCAATTTATTATTAAGTGCCTAAAATTGAAATCTAATATAAGTAATTAAAAAAATTGAAATATTTAAAATTTGTAATACTTAAATTAGAAACATCTTCCATCGGAAATATGTGTTTGGTCATATTCAGCTGCATATCGTTTTACACCAACACTTTGCGACTAAGGGGTTTTTTGAATGCGCCGATGATATTCAAATCACGTTTTTCTCTGTTTAAATAATTCAAATATAGAGTATAAGTTAAAAACATCTTAGTAGTTAAAAAACAAAATATTGTTGATAAAAGTAACAAAATATGCATTAAATAAAATTGAAATATTAGTTTTCCTATGCGGATTGATATGAAATGCAATCCAAGAATCGAGCTTTAACAGTTTTTAAGTACTCATAAAAATAAATAGCCGATTGGGCGGCAATTTTATTTTAGTAAAATCCAAAAAAAAATATGATTAAAACGTACTGGAGCATGAGAAAATTAAGTTATGGGTCGGAGATAGCGAAATTCTGTTCTATTCTTGTCTCTATACAAGTAGCGGTATTTCCTGTCAGTAAAATTGTTTCTCGTTAAGTTCCTAGTTATGTCCGTCCTTACAGGAGTCTCATTTCTAATTATTTTAATGGGCCTGTACCGTTCCAGTTGCAAGGATAGTAACTGGTATTCTAAAGACCCAAAAAATAACGGGTATAACCTGGTGAATGGAAGAGAGGTTGATTTAAGGGAATAAGATTATACCTGGTTAAAAACCGCTTTTTAGGTACATACTGCAGAAGCTTGATAGCCTAGCGTGAGGCGCGCGTGTTCGTAACGATAGTAGCCATGTGTGGATTGGTCGCCATTAGTGGCATTTCTATCTTGAGCTCCTGCGTGCTTCGGAAGGCACGTTAAGCTGCTGGTCCCGGCTGTTATCGATAGATGGTAGACGTTAGGCTATGTCGATGCCTTCAGGCGGCCTTGAAAAGCTGACAGTGAAAAAAAATATATTTTTACTTCTGTTCCTCGAAAACAAAACATTAAGCCTTATTCTAGTATAGGTGGGCAGATTTTCTCTTGCAACGATTCTTACAGATCCAATAAAAACTTCCTGTACTAGTTTTTTTATAATACAGACTTGTCACGATTTTATTTTATGAAGTAGAAGAGATGTGAGGTGTGAACATAGATTAAAAAAGAATAATCGCATACCGCGCGCGATTTCAACTTCTTTGAGTGTGAGTGACGAAATACATCTGTCATTGAAAAGATTCAAATAGCATAGCAACACACCATTATACCTACACGTGATGGCCAAATGAATCATATCGAATGATTTACAATTCGAGCACAATGTGAATAAAAGGGCAATTTTCCATGTGAAAAAGACAATACATTGAAAGGCTGGTATTGACGGCACGTTACTTGGGTATCGTGAGCATGACATTTTGACATATGAATTCCCGGTAGCTCTGAGGAAACAATACACACTGTTTTTGTTATCGTTGACGGTAATCTCTGTGATTTTGTAAGTAGGTTTACACGCTAGAAAATGTAATTAAAAAATTTCTTTTCAAATACCTAAAAATTTCATTTCCAAATTATATTAGGTTTTGAATGATTTGAAATAGACCATCATCAACAAACACAACCTTTTGCGTTCTAAATATAATTTTTATAAGAATCCACTTCTTACTATCCCATCCCAACTAGGTATACCTCTTCACGCTCTATCTACTGAACCAGTCTTCCTAAAATTTCGCATAAACATAGCCAGAAGTATTGAGGAGGCCATAGGGTACCTTTCATCCCGGGAAAAAGCACTGTTTCCGAAGGAAGATCCTGCGGGCGAAGCCATGGGCAAAAGCTAATAATATTATAAACGCAAAAGTTTGTATGGATGTCTGTTACTCTTTTGCAGGCAAACGGCTAAACCGATATAGCTTAAATTTAGAATGGAGTTTACATAGACCCTTAAACAACAAATTGGCAATATTTTATCCTGAAATTCCCACGGAAGCGGAGCCCCGGGCTACAGCTAGTTAAGAATAAATAAATGAGATCTATTATGATTCTTGCCGTTATTTGAATTTTAAGTAATCAAATAAACCTTGGAAAGATCCTTTCTGAAGAAGATTAAGGCTAAATGGATCGGAGCCTTTTTCTAAAGCATGGAATTAGATTATCTAGAAGCTTGATGTTGTTAAAGAAAATAAATAAGAAAAACAAATCATTTAAGGTTACAAATCTTTTAAGATTAATAACATAATATTTTACAATACGATCACTTAATTCTTGGTCAGGTCATGTAGCCGAGCATTTAGTTGGCACTCTGATATCATCAAACGTTAAATGTTCATTGGCCTGGCCAGATCACATCATTGATCAGTTTTAACTTCTAAATGGTCATATCATTTATTTGTTGCGACCATTTCAATTTTAATGATGGATAACCACATCATGAGGTTAAATTTTACATTTTTGTCCAGGACGTAGGTATAAATAAATAAATATATAGGACCAAATTACACAGATCAAGTTAATTCCAAAACAAGTTCTATATTTTATAACATATACATAGGATAGACATCCAAGATCCAAGCAAGTCAGAAAAATATAATATTTTATCTTGACCTGACTGGGGATCGAACCCAGGACCTTCTTACTAGCAGTCAGGCATGTTAACCGTTACGCCACGGAGGTCGTCGAAAGCATAACAAAATACATTTGTAACTTATAAGAAAACGTATCCCACAGCCTCTGTCAATTTCTATCTCCGGTTGACAAATTTATAAACATAAATTGAGGGCAAATCGACGCGAAGGGGCACAGAAGAAATGATATTGGAAACGAGAAACTAAAATGGCGACCAAAATCTAATATTACTTTTTTGCCGATGATCCGGTTGTTAGGATGTTACTATTTCCTGTTTTTGGGTTTTCAAATCTTATAAGGATAAATGGTACACATAAAAGATTATTTGATATAGAATTTCATGTGAAATTTTTTAAGTAAAACTTTAATTCAATAATAAACGAAGTTACTAAACAAGTGGATGATAAACAAAGATCTAATTACTACTGAAACGCTTAACCTGTTTGTTTATTTAAGTGTTTGATTTCAAACTTACCTCGAACTTAAGTGCTTAAAGCAGGATCATATTATCACGTTAAGTTCTAGTCACATAACGTTACCTACTAAGAGATAACGTTACCTACTAAGACCTAACGATACCATCGTTACTTTTCCATCATCATGTTGTGATGTATCATTAACTCGGGTAACGTTAAAATATTAACCCTAAATTAACGTTTTCTACAAATAAAGTACTCTTAAAAATATCATGACACTTTTTTAATGCCCGTGTTATTTTGTTAAAACTAACGATAATTATTTCTACTTTTTTAGCGGTAACGGCACAACTCCCTGGCTCAATGACAACATCTATTTAGACTAATGGCTTGGATTTGTATTTATTAGTGCTTGATTTGAGTCTTTTTTTGCAAGTCTTTGAAAATTCTTTAAGAGATAAAGAGAAAAATTTCGTCTTTCTGAATTCTAACAATATGTAAAGTGATGGATTTATTTGATATTTATTTAAACGTTTCTATCTTTCGATCTATGTGAAAGAGTTAAGAATTTGTTTCTTGCATTTTTAAACTATTTCTTGATAAAGGTACATAATTAAATAAATAATATTAATTATTATTAAAACTTTATTGTTTCACAAGCAAATAATAACTACATAAACAAATGCCAGACTAAATACTAAAAACATTTTTAACCATCAACCACAAGAAGAAATAGTTTTTGAGCAGTGTTAAAAGTTTCAATTTTAAATAAACTACTTTTTAATTCAAAGTTCCATATAGTTACAAATTGATTGATTATTATTCTCGTATAAGCATTTTCCCAGGTACTATCAGTATCCACTAAAATATTTAACTATTTATGTTTTCATCATATTCATCACAATCTTCATTACAAAAGAGTAAAAATAAAATGTATTCAAATAAACTTCCAAGCACTGAAAGGCTGAAACTTTCTATTTTATGTTAAAAAGCTTTCAATAAGTTCTGGCAATTTGTACGGAACTCAAGATGAATGAAATGAGTGAACTTTTGTCACTGAAATATAATACTTATGCACTGAATATTTGTCACTTCTAAAATATTGCCTAAAAATACATGTCATCAACATCATCGGATCTGCATCCGTGGTTAAGGAGTTTGCCTGAAGACTCGGAGGCCATGGGTTTGATTTAAACGCAAGTATACTTTTTCTAGTTGTTTCAAGATTCCGTGTTTCTGAAGGCACGTTAAGTCGTTGGTCCCGGCTATCATATGGTCGTGTTTCACGACGCCGTTGTTGGTGGGATCTGCTATCAGTTGAAAAATCTAGAAAAGTTAAAAGCAAAAGGTCTTCGAATCTCTGGCGATCCCTAAGTCGCCTTTATATGACATCCAGAGCAATGTGAATATCTTTAAATAGCTAAAAAAATTAATATTAGATTTGTCACAAAAATAGTTGAAGTCCCAAAAAAACGATACCTAGTCGTGTTTTAGTAGGATTTTGCACTAAACAATACCAACACCCAGGGTATTAAAGGATATCTAGCGCAGACAATGAAACATCTCTTACAATGTCCATTCTGCCCTCACATGCACTTTCAAGAACCTATACTCCACACCTACTGCGAGGACTGTGTGAAAGAATAGCTATAATACCTAATAGTTTGATATCATCTGAGTTTAATATAGGTTTGATATCTGAGCAGAAGAGGCAAGCCTAAAATATGTTGGCTTGTCGCAGTAAACGATATGCGTGTAAATAGTCTCACAACTGAAGGATGTCAAAAAAAGCAGGATAGCCCCTGGCTCCGTAGCAGTCAGCCGAGGAAGCAATCTGGAAGGCGCTTATATGAGAGAAAGATCTTCTGAGCATGATTGTATAGGATTAATGACACTATACTTTGGCGTGACATAAAGAAATCACTTAAGCAAAGCCGCGGAAAATAGCAAGTAAAATACATTTTACAAAAGATTCATTTCACGCGCTCAATAACTCCACAAGTGGAAGAATGGAGTCACGTATAATGGCAGTTTTAAATTGGGTCGCGGGTTCATTTCTCGGCAAAGTTGGTAGCTCTTTTGTATTAGAGAGACAATCAAAGTATGGCCGCTTTAGGGGCACGTAAAACAATTTCTTAGATGTGGAAAGATTGTTGAGAAAAGTACATTTTGCTCACGATTGTAATATTGAACTTGAAAGTTAAAGGTGTATGCTTATTATTTTATGTAAATCTCAATACCTCGAAGGGTTGTTTTGTGTAATTAACCCATTTATCCAGACTGGCGGCATGACCACCCTGTTCACCTTAAGACGATACCTCGGTCAACATTAGCGCCACCGTCATTTAAAAATCATTACTCACTGAAAACACAAGTTATCAAAAATCCCTCTGCTGTAATTATGGTTCTGGATCTGAAGTTAATTTTAATCATACTCAATCATTAAATTATAGTTCCATATAGCTACAAATTGCAAAACTGCTAAAAGTGGCCGTTTTAAGCAATAATACAATTTGTAACTATAGGGAATTATAATTTAATTATTTAATATGTTTAAAGTTAACTTCAGATCCAGAAGCTTAATTACAGCAGAGGGATTTTTGATAACTTGTGTTTTCAGTGAGTAATGATTTTTAAATGACGGTGGCGCTAGTTATTCACCGAGGAATCACCTTAAGACGATATTGTGGTGAACATTAGCGCCACCGTCATTTAAAAATCATTATTCACTGAAAACACAAGTTATCAAAAATTCGTCTTCTTTAATTAAGGTTCTGGATCTGAAGTTATTTTTAATCATACTAATTTATAGTTCCATATAGTTACAAATTGCAAAAATCAATATTAATTAAGCAATATTGCAATTTTTGACTATAGGAAACTATAATTTAATATGATTAAAATTAACTTCAGATCCAGAACCTTAATTTCATAACACGGTTTTTGATAACTTGTGTTTTCAGTGAATAATAATTTTTAAATGATGATTGATGGTGGCGCTAGTGTTCACCGTGATATCATCTAAACTAAGCATTTGTCCGAAATGCTCACTTTTGCCCCCGTACCCCAGGGCCCCAAGGTCTCCCCAGTGAAAGACGCAAATATGTATGGCTCATTCAAAGTCGCTTATTTGCGCCTTTTACTGACCTTTCCTGTAGACGCAGGTGCGCGAGCCTCCTACGAGAAGTCGCTTATGAATGATATGGATCTACTGTTTTAAAATACTTCTAACACAGTCGGTTAAAAAAATAAAACGCTTAATCCAACTATGCGTGAAGGGCGGAAAAATTGACGACCCAATTTACAACGGTCATAATACGTGACTCAATTCACCCACTTGTGGAGTTATTGAAAGGGGTCTCACGATGACTAGCTACGAATTTCGAAACCAAACTATTTTTACTGCTACGTAAGTATTATCATGTGCTCCCATTGCTTAGAAAAAAATTTGTATTAGTTGCTAATATACTGAATAATCTATCAAGATCCCGCTTAATTTTGTCAAAAAATAGTAAATTATCAAAACATGTTTTTTTGAAGTATCGTCATTCTACCACAAACTGATTGTAGTACTTTATTTAATAAGCTATCGGCAAGTAACTATTTCGTAATCTGTGCTATCGGATTGAGAATCACAGTATCTCGAGTGATAGAGAGATGGCGTTAATATATCTCAGTATGGGGAGGACTTTATTAGTACCTACACTAAAAATCGGCGCGTCTTTGTATGGCAGTTGAATAACTGTACTAGTAATAGTATTCTGTAATCTGTGGTAGTATTATCAAACTGGATCCCTCCAGTTGTACCTAATCTCATGTTTGGGAATCTTTTTTCTCTTACGAGCGTGTTTCTCAGTTGAATATTTACCTTGTCCTAGAGCCTAGGTTTCACTTTTTAATGATTCTAGATTTAACAATGGAACAACTGCCGTATGATTTTTTTGGAAACCAAAGGCTGATGAGATCATAATTCGGGTTTTTGGTACTATCAGATTTTTCGGGCTGCCTAAGGCCTTTTTATTTTTAATGCCTGCCATGCGATAACAGCAGGAACCAACATCTGTCTCTGTGGTCAGTGGCTGAGACGTTTGCCAGTAGACCCGGGGTCGTGGGTTCGATTCTTACAGGAAAGATAGTTTGGTTAGGACATTGCAGGTGAATCACCTGATTGTCTGATGACAAAGATGATTCCATGGTTTGGAAAGCACGTTTAACCGTTGGTCCCGGCTGCTATCTGGTAGTTGTTAAAGGAACCACGTCCCCGGCTGAGATATGGTTCCGAAGAACTCTTAAAACCAGGGTGTGCATGGTCGATTGAACGTGTCACCAACACGAAATGATTATGAGCAGGAACCAACGGCTTAACGAGCCTTCTGAAGCACGGGGGTGCTCAAGATAGAAATGCCACTAGTGGCAACCGATCAAAAGCTGGCCACGCTCGAAGTCGCTTTATATGTGATATCGATACGGTAATGCACGCCAAGTCTAGGCTATGGAGCTTTCAAATATATGGATAGATGGTATATTTCGTTATTTTTTTATACCTTTTTTTTTAAGAATAAAATATATTTTGCCCAAACAGAAGTCAATAATTTGTTACTGAAAGTATCGGAAAACCAATTTAAAGCGGCCATTATACGTGACTTCGATTTGCCACGTGTACTCTTATTGAACTCGAATCGGATTTATTATAAGAAAAAGCTTGATAAAAATTAAGGTAAGGACTTTGTTTTCTTAAAAGTTATAAATAAATTTATTATATTATTAAATATCTCCAAAGTAACATTATTTATTTACAAATTAAGAAACAAAAAAGGTATTAAAAAACTAAAAATTCATTCATTCATCATATTAATAAATCTAAATAAAAATATTAATTATTCAAAAAAAATCTAAATATAAATTATTGTATTTACTATGTATTTTAAAGCAATAAATATATTACAAACAAACAATAAAAATAAATCTCTAAATGTAAGGAAGAATATAAAGAGACAAAATAAAATAAAAATGTATTATAAATGTAGAAAGGAACAATCATATAGAATATTCATATATTATTTTAATAGAGGCCATAATAGCCCCATTTTAGGTTTTTTATCTTGAATACTTTGAGTATTCAGAAGCCAAGATTTCATGATTAAATAAAGCAACATAAATACAAAGAACTAACGAGACGTTAGTTATATATTAACTTTATATTTATTTATATAACAAGGAGCTTATACCATCGCCTTTGGCAATATTATGTCAAATTCATCTAAAATGAGAAATAAGAAAATGAAAAGAATTTAGAAAGCAGTTTTTTGTTTTCTATTATTGTTTATTTCTTTTTTTTACTAAACTTTCTAGGGAGTACAGACGGCTATTAGCTCCACCCATGACATAACCATGTAGTTTCGAAGGTTTAAGCATACATAGAGACAGACAGCGGAAAGCGATTTTTATACTATGTAAAGAAAAGATAAAGAAAATATATAAAAATCAATTGCTGTTCGTTAGTCTTGCTAAAACTAGAGAATGGGCTAAACCGATTTAGTTGATTTTGGTGTTGATATATTTGTGGAAGTTCAATTAAGGTTTAAACGGTGAGAAAAGTGCATTCAGGCGGTACGGAGTTCGCCGGGTCAGCTCGTAAAAAAATAAAGACTTGTTATTATGTTACACTAGCGACCCTCTCCGGCTTTACACGGGTACAATGCTATATAATACATGTTTTATTCAAGAGGAACGTTTATAACGTTCCTCTTGAATCACTATATCTATTAAAAAAACTGCATCAAAGTCCGTTGCGTAGTTCCAAAGATCTAAGCATACATAGGGACAGACAGCGGGAAGCGACTTTGTTTTATACCTCTACTATGTAGTGATAATACGTATTCAGAATAATAATTTCTTAACTCGTACATCACACAGAACTGAAAACTTATGTAGGTCTTTAGAGTGTCTTTTTTATGGAAACGTCTTACCTAACATCATCATGACCTTTATATAATAGACTAGCTGTTTCTCGCTTCTCCGCTTGCGCAGTACTTGGTAAAACCGCACCAAAAAATAGAATATATTTAATATATTCTATTTTTTGGTGCGATCTTTAAGTATATCTATGCCAAATATTATTAAAATCGGTTTAGCGGTTTAGCTATGTAACAGAACAGACAAACGGACAAACAGACAGACTTTCACATTTATAATATTAGTAAGGAAGTATGGATCAGTAATTGTAACTAATTCAGAGTATACCCATTTGGTTTTAGCATAATAAAAACAGCAGGGTTATACAGTAATTTTCACTGGCTACGATCCTTACAGACCTTCCGATACTTCTATCATTCATCACTCAAGTTATGCACGCTCGACGATTTTGGGTACTCCTTACATCTCCTTTTTTCAAGAGGTCAGCGACTTCGGTATCTCTAACGCTTTTAAAACACTTCAGATCATCAGAACATTTTTGCAAAACTCATCATCATCGTTTTGAGTAGGCGTCACGGTCAATCGACAATGCACACCCTGGTGTCAGAGTTCTTCGTAAACGCCTCTCGGCCTCTGACGTGGTTTCTTTAACGACTACCAGAAGGCAGGCGGACCCAACGGCTTAACGTGCCTTTCGAAGCACGAAATCATCTTAATTATCAGACAATCAGGTGATTCAAGCCTGCAATGTCCTAACCAAACTGGAAACAACTAAACAAAGTATGCTTCCCGTGGGAATCGAACCCACGGCCCCTGGGTCTGCAGGCAAACGCCTTAACCTCTGGACCACGGAGGCATTTACAAAACTGAATTAGTTTGCTAAACTGAATATAAAATTATTAAGCTTGATCCGTCTTACAATTTTCTTATAATTAATCTAGTACTAGATTTAGAGGTCTTCGTTCCAAACAAAATAAAAAACATCCCCCAAGCAACCCCACTTTATCTTACAAAAATATCATAAGAGGCGCCTAGGGAAGCGTTTTATTAGATTTGGTCCGGTTAACGTTTGTCCGTCTCTTTATATAAGGTGTACAACATTTTTTTTTTCGTTCATTTTGACTTACAAGCACTGATGATTTACAGAATCAGAGTTTTACATTTATGACATCCATGTAAAGAAGAGAAATATTAAGAATTGATATATTATCACGAATTATGTGTAGTCTATTCTTAGGCCTTAGACTAAACACAAAATTTCATACAAGGGTAATAATATTTTTAATTCCGTTCACAAACAACAGTATTTCTGCCAACACCATTCACCAAATGTATTATTAAAAGGTGATTCCGCCCCGCGTGCGATATCCTTAATCCCGACGGCGACGCGAGACAAATCGCTTCATTCATGCTTACTCTCTTTTCTGGTCACATTTACTTTATTTTGAGTATTCTAAGTGGCTCTATTTAATCCCTTTCGCGTAGAGTTTCTATAAAAAGTCACCTATATTATTAAATTAATATTATTTATTAGATTTCGCCCGCGGCTTTGCACGCATGGATTTCCCTCGGGAACAATGCTTTTCCCGGGATGAAAGGTATAATAAGATATGTCCTTCTCAATACTTCTAGCTATGTGTATGCCAAACTTCTGGAAGACTGGTTCAGTAGATAGGGCGTGAAGATGTAACAAACAAACAAATATACAAACTCACTATCGCATTTATAATATTAGTTGGGATGGAATTATCCTCTGAATTTCTATAAAAAGTAAAAAAGTAGTAAAGGATTTCTGGGATAAGTCCACCATGGTACTTTTGTTTTATTTCTAAGCTTTTGTATTCACTTTTGTTTAGTACAATAAAGTTATTACAAACAAACAAACATAATTCATAATGCATTTATTTTATGTCAAGTTTAAACAAAAAGTGGTGTCTGGAAAAATTCGTGTTCGCATGAACGTATCATCTGAATAAATCATTCATTAATTTTCATGAGTGTCTTCAAATCCGTGTATAATAAAAAAAATACAATAAAAAATTCTCAGACATTTTACCTTACATTTGAAATAAGACAACCTTAACTTGAGAGAAAATACTGAATATTAGATATTAAAACCACCTTTTGTATTCCTACTCACATATAACGTAGGTAGAATTTACTAATTACTTAAGGTATGTGTGAGGAGAGAAGATAAATCCAGGTTTCAGCGAATCGCACAATATTTATTATTTGTACTTTACAAAAGGTTAGACTCTTAAAGATAACCGTTAATGAGAGATTATAGGGGTCGTGAGATCAAAGTAGGCACGAAATCCAGTCAGGCAGCCGCTATGAAATAGCCAGCCACTTAACTTGAGATGGTGAGATCAGCCGAAAGAGGTCTTCCAGTGGACGCGCGCAGCCTTATATATGGCCGTCGGGGGTGATGCGGTGCGGGGCAGCGAGGAAGGACCGCCGTAAGAGAATGCGCGACGTCACACACAATACAAGCGATTAAGGCCTTGTTTATTTATTTATAGAACCAACTCTCAGGAGATACATCAGATTCGAGGGTCAAATGGTAAAAACTGTATGTACAGTAGAATTAATGTGAAAAATTATTTGTGCCGGCGTAACGTATACGAAATTTCGTATACCTACGTTATATAGTTATATAGGAATGATTTAGTTTTTTTTGTTTTGTTCTTTGTATATAATTATTCCATGTATGTATATCCTTGAACCAAAATATCTCAGTTATTGACCACGTGATTTACCGCAGCTTATGTCAATTCCATACGTTTTATTCTTGTCGATTCACTATCGTTTTGAAATTGTGGCTCCTATGTCTTGAGGGAGATGAGAATAAATAGAGGAATATATAACTTTCCTTTTATTTGCTTACTTTGCTTTATGTAAAACTCAGTATATTATCACCAATCTTAAATAACATATAAAAGAGAAAATTAATTATACAATTATATCTTGGCAACAAACGAAATATTTTTCTTTAGCTTTATGCACATTTACCTTTATTTCTGATCCATCTTGCTTAACATACATTTCAATCAAGAATTTTTCTTGTAAATAATCCCCATTAATTCAGTAGCACAGAGGAAATTTAACGCAAAGTCAACGGTGTAACTTAGTCCTTTCTTCTTCTTTTTCGTCGTGTCGATGACTATCAAAATACGTTGCCAAGTCCAAATCCTTCTTGGCCGAGTATTTGAGTCAATGTTATTGCAAAGAGTTTTACATACCTAAACGTCTACAGTCGCTTGTGTCAGATTTTTTTTTCCTGGCTGTATGTTTCCCACTGCACTCTTTTCTTCCATGCGTCCCTGTCCTTTGCCGCTTCTTTTCAATCCTTTTCGAAGATCCTTAAGCCATTTGACCATCTTTTTCTTGGCCTATATAAAGAGAGGTATAGAAAGAGAGGACTCTTTCTATACCCATCCGCTGGGACCCAGGTTGTTAATAATCCAGCCCATTTTTACTTGATATTAAAGAAAATTATTGTGGAAATCCGTAAATAGACATAAGACAAATATTCGTATTCAGGTCGAATTCGTGAAGAGCGTCCCAAACGAAATGCAATTTCTTTCGTATTATAAGTTTTATTGTTGCCAATCAGATGGCAAATTGCTGTGGCCGAAATCGGTCTGGAGATATAATTAAATATATAGGTACTTACACATTTTTACATGAAGCCATTTTTAATAATTTCTACCTGTGATGATAATGACCGTATGTATTGTATATGTCTCGCTTTAGAGGAATAGCTTACCTATTATTCATTTATATAATAAAAAAACAAAATATGTTTTATCTCTTTCTTTCACGGTGAATTTCAAAAAGAGAGAAAGAGCCAAAACATATTTTCATTAAAATGGGCTTAACAAATGTGTGTTATTTTTTATAAATCAGAGGATTAATCTCTATAATAAATGTTCTCTGTAATAATGCCCTCGATTCGACAGATATAATTCCAGTCTTATCCGATTTAACGTCTTCGTTAATTTTTGAGGAAACTTTTTTCAAGACTAACTCTTTATACATTTATTCATTATATTCTCCATACCGGAACACAAAAATATAAGATTTGCAGCAGCTGTCATTAGAAATAGGTAAAAATTACTGAGAGATACGTGTTTGTAGCAATAGCGAGGAGCTCAATAGCCTAGCAGGCCATGCCTACCATTTTAAGTCCGCCAATTACATTTATATAATAGGTTATGAATTTAAAGAACCCTTTCTAGTAGTCGGGTAAAATAAATTTAAAGCGTGTCATGGGCTTTGAAGCATAAGCTGAAGATGCAACTAGAAAACACGCTGATGAAGAAACGGTAATAAAACAAGCTATGAATACATAGATTAAAGAATTTGCCTTTAGAGCCGCGCGCGATTCCTAATTCTATGTATGAATATGACTAAAAAACACACAGATAAAGAAAAAGCATGAGGTACCCAAGCAGACAACCTATCATCAGAATTACTTTGGCTGTAAAACAAAAAATTGCAAAGCATTGTTCCAAATGACTCCTCTCCAGAAAATGTCGTCAATACATGGCGATTTGTACAAAGCCGTATCAGATAACAACAACTATAACTCACGTTTACGCTTGATGTCCCAAGCCAGGCTTAGGACATGATTTATGTGAGATATCACATCGTGGTCACAGAAATAAATCTGAAGATATTAATACTGAGACGTGCCCGATTCTTGGCTTATGAACGGGATAATGAAGTGTTTGTGTTCGTGGCTATGACATATTGTGGACCAGGATTGTTTACTAGAAGGGTCATTGAGGAATCAACATTGGATATTTGCTATAAGAATACCTTGAGATCATCATTTCCTGTGGATATCGTTAAAGCTATAAGTATTTTTGAGTCAAAATGGCTTTAATTCTTAAGGCGACTAAGAACAATCAGGAAAAAATACTAGGCATAAAATGATTGTAACCTGATATCCCTATATTGACTTAGCTTAGAACTGAGGCACCTCAGCGCCCTCTCGCTTGCATCTTTCAAGTCCCCATTGTCTCGAAAACAGGGCAGCTAGGGCACGACAGGTGAACCATCGACTGCACCGCGCCACAGTCACACACTCATAATAGTAGGAGAGTTCTTAATTTCCATCTATTTCTGTCTGACTGTAGGTGGACTGTACCAACAACAGCATTCCCAAGGAGTGTCGATATTAGGCGGAGGGCCGGTCATGTCACTGTAGGAAAATAATGTGAGTTCCTCTGATATATAAGCCAAGTCTAAGCCATAATTTATGTTGATATTCATATAAAGTGTTCGTACCAAAAAGAATGATGGCTTTCTCATTGATCTAAATGTCATAAGTACTAATCTTATATTATAAGTATTTAATCACGATTTTCAATATATTTATTACACTATTTAAATTTAATTATAATGTAAAACTAAAATAAAACTAAATTATAAAATTAACTTAAATATCTAATAACTGTTCTTAATCACGATCTTATTATGCGCTAGCCGGCGACAAATATCATGGGCTCCTCCGACAATATTTCAGCAACCCTATACATTTACCCGACCTAATTAAGAAGTCTAGCGCTAATTCTACAACCAGTGTAAAGGGAAGTATGGCCAACTCGGTCGCGTAACCAACCAGTTTCATTTGACCTTCCTTGGTCACAGCTACAGTAGTACTTTGTACTATAAAACTAGAAAATCGATTGTGTTTTTAAGTCAATGTATTAAGGTTTAAAATACAATGAGGCTGTATTAAGTCTTTTATCGGTGAATGTACGTGAGGAAAGGAAACATGGTTCAATTGTAACGGCTTGAAGGATCTTCTTGTTTTGGTCTTTAATTGGACGCTGCCGTATAGTTTCTGTAAGCTTGTTCCAAAGTATTAGTTTGTTAGTGGGCTTACTATGATATATTTGTTTAATGATCGAAATACTGCTAATACAGTAGATAATAGGTATAATTTTACGTAAGGATAAATCTTTAGTGACTCCTTTTCAACATGCTTACTTTTACGATATCCTCAAAAAGAAAATGGCTTGGTTTTTCACGTTGTGAAAAATTGTGCTCTCAAGTATCATTTCTTTTACAGGACTCTTTTTAGAGTTATATATGTACTAGCGACCCGCCCCGGCATAAAAACCTTCCTCTTGAATCACTCTATCTATTAAAAAAACCGCATCAAAATCCGTTGCGTAGTTTTAAAGATTTAAGCATACAAAGGGACATAGGGATAGAGAAAGCGACTGTTATTATACTATGTAGTGATAAGTATTAAATCTGAACCTACTTCAAGGCCAATAATAAGTAACATATCAAATTTATCTCGATTCGATTCTCGAATAGAATCTCTCATATGGAATGACGATACGATGAAATTAACCATAGGTAAGTAATTCATTTTGACATTTTCGTAATTCAATTTTACTGGTAAATAAAAATAGATTTACTTGTAAATAAAGGGTTTTTGGATAAAAGATGTCCGAGTAAGAGGGGAATAATTTTCTAACGAATATGTACCCAATACTTTCCGACCAAAGATTATTTTTGTCGATTTCACCGGGTCGATCTAAACACATTTTCACAAATATTAATTCTCTCTATGAGGTTTTCGATGTACAATATAATTTGGTTAGAATTATTTTTATGACTGAATGCTTAACGAAAATAGGCTTGTCATAATTTTATTGTACAATCACAATCTAAAGAAAATACACGGAATTGAATTTCAAACCAACCAACTAATCTAGAAAAGTGCTTATTATAAAATAACATTCCATATTTTCTACGAATCTCTTACTCTAAAATGCGAAATCACTCTGGTGGAATAAACAAACAGATTACAGAAACAGCAATGCATGGTATAGCATTGTTGAGTTCTGAGTAAATAACAAGCATAACGTATATTGTCTGGTATACGGGCTAGATGCACCTGATCCTATTGCAAGACGTATTGGGTTACCGCCGACTTTACATATGTAAATTACCTTGTACCTACGGCCACATGACTAGATACTAAAACAGAGAGAAAGGTTTGAAGAATCGTGCGTAGTTCGATACATGCAACAAGTGTTAGGTATCAAGCGGTTTCGTTGCTCTTTCCAGTGTCTGAGAATAAAGATGATACTTTACTCGTCTTTAAAAACTTATTACTTTATTACGTATTATATTAACAAATATTAAATTATAAAACTCGCTAGTACTTAGTTTATAATTACAATTAATCTTGTAACCAAACTGAGTTATGAATAAAAGATTTGGGTTCTCAATAAAAATGATCTCGTTCGAGACAGCTAGCTAGGCAGCACGTGAACATGTGCCTCACATTTGGGCGAGTTGCCAATTTCAGTGTGCTTGTGTGAAACTTTCTCTATGTTCTTTTATTCACTCCACACAACTATTCAAGTTGTGGGGCGGTGAAATAAGAGGTACTTGAATATTTGTTAAATGTACCTTATTTAATATCTTAAGTTAGTCATGCTTAGTATAAGCATGTGGTCCCATTGCCTAAGAAAAAAAGATTTAGTTCTTTTTTTGCTAATAGGTGGCGCTACAAGGATTGATAAAAATAAAGATGCCGTTTAAATTTGGCGAAAAAAAAAAAGTGAATTATTAAAACACGATTTTTTAAATATCGTCATTATTCGTCATCCTACCACAAACTGTTTTAGTGCTTTATTCAATAAACGGTCGTATTTAGATGTGATTTTAAATCCGAAAACTTATTAAAGTCTAGTGTAAATCTCAAGTAATCGATATATGGCATTAGTATATCACAGTATGGGGAGGACTCTATTAGTATCTGTACACTAGTACTAGCCACTGACAAGGCGCTGTACACTGCTTAATTTGATCTTAATAAATCTGCTAAGACACAAATAATTTGCTGTTTTAATTAGAGAACAACAAATTTTGAAGCAACATATATTAATGTGTCAAACACAGTTTTCAAAAGTTCGTGTCGATCTATGATTAACATGAAAATTTTAATATACTTAATACTACTACAGCTACACTGCTTAATTTGATCTTAATAACTCTGATAAGACACAAATAAATACAATTGCTGTCGTGACAAAGTTCCTATAGAGCAACAAATTTAAAGAAACATACATTAATGTGTCGAACACAGCTTCCAAAAGTCAGTGTCGCTCTATGATTAATACGCAAATTTTAAACAGCGACACTGCTTAACTTGATCTTAATAACTCTGCTAAGACACAAACGAATACAATTGCTGTCGTGACAAAGTAGAGAGCAACAAATTTTGAAGCATCACATGTCTCACTGCAACTCGAAACTCAAAGCGATAATATGACAAACTTACGTTAATATGAATTCAGCATTCTAGTTATCACGCTTTGAAATTGAGTTAAAACTATGAAGGAGAGGATTTTATATTTATTTGACTTGGTTTTCATTTTATGTCGATAGTAGGACAACAACATGAGTTGAAAAAAATACTGTCTAATAACGTCCTTCTTCTATTCTGCCTTGCTTTATTATTCCCATATTATTTGGGGTCGGCATTAATTTTCGCCACAAACTCAATTGGATCATATCCGTATAAACATTAGCCGCTCGCATATCATTCCGTAAAGTCGTCATTCAAGTCGTCGGTGACGATGGTGGGCTGAAAAGTTAATAAAAAATAATAACAAATTAATTACAGGTATTGGATATGTGCTCCATCCCTGCATATAACTGTAGTCACGGCCTAGCTTTGATTGGCCCTCTGCGTTAATTAACTATCACTGGCCATATTGTCACTAGCACTACGCCTGCACAATAATTTGACACTTAACTTTTTAAATGACATTCGGCTCTTAAACTAACTACATTTTAAAAGAGTTCTCTTTCAGCTTAGCCCTTTCCCAGTTGTAGCTTTGGAGACCTGGCTTCAAATTTTTGTTTCAAAGAAAATTAAGAGCTACGATTTGGCTTAGTCTATAGAAAAAGACTTCCAACCATGAAGCTCTTTGGCGTTCTCACGCTATAATAACAGATAGTGCTGTTTTTATACAAATTATATTAAAATGAGTAGGCGACAAAATTTGGGGAATTGCTTTCTAAAAATAGAATTATCCTTATTAAATATGACTTTCTCTCTCGTCTTAGCGCTTTCCCGATTGCTTCCTTAGCTGATTGCTTCGGAGCCCAGGGTCCGCTTTCCTACTTTTTCTCCTCTACTTCATCCGGAAGGATGCCGAAGACATCATTCCTTAGATGTCAGACCATTAATTAGCACGTATATCGTTTACTGCGACGTCGAGCCAGCACTTTTTAGGCTTGCCCCTTCTACCCGTCCCTGGCGGATGCAGCATGCCTAGACACTTGTTCTCAACGTAACTAGCCGGTTTTCGTAAAATGTGGCCGTACAGTCTAGTAGACTAGCGGACAATAACTAATTGACAAACATAAAAGAAGTAAGTTCTTGTACTTTGCATTTCAATGTCGTAAACTACATACGTCGTCGAGTCGTCGTTGGCTGTCTGCCAAAGGCACAGTCTCAAAGCAACTGCTACTTATATGAAATGTTGGTTTTAATGCAAATTAATTGAGCTTATGATCTTCGTGAATGCGCAATTGTGGTAAAATTATATGGATGCTAGTATGAGAATTAAAAACATTCGAAATGACTATCATTTGAGTCACCGCTTAAGCATCAGATACAGATTTCATTGTCTTCTTATTTTAATAATGTTCCTTTTACTATGTATTTTAAAGCAATAAAGATATTACAAACAAACAAACAGATTTTAAAAATAGCTCCTCTGGTATGTTTTATATATAGATATATCAAAGCAGCTTTCTCAGACTACGGAATGATCTTTATTCTAGTAAAATATTTTTACAAATAAAGGTAGTCCCGAAATTTCAAAGCAGTTCTGGTCAAACGCCAAGTTAAAGAAAATCTTAAGTAAACGAAACTTTAAACAAATTCAAATGTCGAACAATAAATCATATCAAAGCCACAAGAGCAATGTCGATTTTTCATACTTGCAACATTATTTGGCGCATATACTATTGGCGCACTTCCAGACTCCGTCGACATACTATTCCGTTGAAATTGGCACAAGCTTATTGAGAACATAGCTCAACTTTGTCATTTTGGTAGAAATGTAAATTTTCTTAAGTTTGTTATTAGCTAAGTTTCCTAAAAACCTTATTTTGATCATTGTATTTTTTTTCATTGTACCTCCCTTTCTTTGTCCAAACATCTTTTCTTTCCTGGTTGCATCTCAAGCTTACGTTTTAGAGACAAGGGTACGCTTTTCATCATAGTCATGATTTGGCGGTACTGGTAATTAATTATATCGAGCGACTTCTGTCTGACTTCCGTTGCCTTTTTTACAGGGAAACTAGATCCGGAATCTATTAGCAATAGTAGATTATAAAAGGGTTGAGGTCGAGCAAGTAACTGGCCATAGATAATGCTAAATTATTTAATACCGCTCTTTTTCATTTTTTTTTTATATTGAGTTTTAGCAATCCAGGTGCTAAGTTATAAGTGTATTTGCTTCTTGGTTATAAGGAGTAATGCAACCAAGTTAACGCTGATTTCAATGCAAGCAACCGCCCTGGGCCCTAGTACCGTCCCCGTGGGAATACCGGAACGAATTATCTTTTATAGAAACCATGTCCTGACAAACTTAATAAAGAATTATCAATCTGGTGCAGTCTTTCAAAAGTTATGTTCTTACATACATTTCGACGACTCGTTTTTCTTTACATAGATGTAATAAAATTTAATGTAAGACTATTTTGAGGAACGTTAAAAAAATCAGCCAGCAACTAATCAAACAATTCTTCTCACAGCAAAATCACCTCAAATAAAGTAATTTTTTACACTACAAACCAAATATTGCAGCAAATATGCGCAGTGCGTTGATCCCTTTTCGATGCCCGCTGAATTTCCGACCAAATCCAATATTTGCTCGTTCGTGGCTTGAAAATTTGCTGGAAATGGAAATTCATTAGCGTGCCACAGTAATTTTTTTAGATTTATCAAAGGATTTTACGATTTACATGTGTTCGTATTCAGCGATTAAATTTAGCTTTATGTAAAATTCATTAAAAATAATATTCTTTGATGTTATCCCCATAAAAGATGCTGTTTGAGGAAAAAATGAGGCAAAAATTTGTTGAAAATTTTTGGAATTAATGGAATGAATTCGCCTATCCTTTCAGAAAGCTAACTGTCAGTATTATCATATCAGAAAGCTAACAAATAATTACAATGGAATGAAGATGACATTGTATTTACTATTTTGTTATAATAGCTAAAATAACTAAAGTGAAAACGCTAAAACATCACGCATGGTGTTCCTTCCCTTCATATACCTGTAGCCTCAGTCAGGCTTCGTTGTCTTCCACCATACTGTACTTATGACCATATTTATCAGTGGCTTCTTCTTTTTAGACATAATGGCACAAATTGTCTAAAAATATTAATAACTTAATAAGATTAGTATTGTTGAAATTTCACCTGAAATACTAATCTTGTATTCAAAAGATGGTTACAATGTTACTGAAAATTATCATAATACAATAACAGAATTGCTCGGCTATGAACATTATCTGAAATACGTCAGTCCTACGAGATTGCAATCTCTTTGTGCGGTTTGCATGCGGGCAGTGTCATGGTCAATGATAATACCATGATTGGGTAATAATTCATGTTGCAATTCACTGTAAAAACTAATTTATATTTCAAATTTGAAGAATGAATGAATGAATGAATAAACACTTTATTGCACCAATTACAAAAATACATCATTGGATTGTACAGGATCAAAGATAAAAAATAGTACAAAGGCGGACTCTTATCGCTAATGCAATTTCTTCCAGCCAACCTTAGGGTAGAGAGAAACAAGAAACATTATAGCGCGAGCGATGCAGAAAGATAATTAATAAATTAAAGACTAATTAAAGACCTAATTTTAGACAATCACAGAATTGAAGAAATAATTGACTTTGTAAAATACGCCGTAAAGTATTTGTTATAAGCATGTATTGTACTTTAATGGATCTTTATGTATTTGTTCATATTCATATACGCGCATGATACCCATTTCTTCTCGTTTCCTCTCTAGGGTCTGCTAGATGATATGATGTTATAATACGAAATTAATATTAATCACTCAAAATAATCTGACATTGGCTGTAAAACCTCCAGATATACTTCTTCACATAACAACGAGAATCAGTCTATAAAGCAAGGCTTATTCACATCACGCACATATCCGTAATTGGAATTCCCTCAGATGCTCTGATCTTTGTAAGCATCGACGCGAGATGTATCACTTGTTTAAGGATATGAAAAGGACTTATGACATGTCGATAATGTGTCTATGATATTATTGAGTTTTGAGATATTATTAAGCGTAAAACTAGGATCATATCCGTCTACAAATAACCTCATATATCTCACTCTATCATTAGCCATCTTGATAGCATATGACAATCTGGTAAACCAGGCGCCGATGACGCGAGCTATACGAACCCTTAACCTCATGGCGAACGATGTAGACTTGTTCTCCTGTTCTCTGAGTGAATTCACAAAGGTAGCATTATACATTATTTGCTATAGACAGTAATGTAATTCTTTATTTGTTGTATTGTTTTTATATTTTTGTATCGCAGCTATTGTATTGGGATCTTCCTGTGATGATAGTTGTAAGGTGAATAAATAAATAAATAAATAAATGTTCACCAGAAATTAAGAACGTCATCATTCAACTACGATCATAGATCATCATCTGTTAAATACATCCCTAAAGCCGGTATTATTTACATACTCCGCTGGCTCAGCGACCCGAAGTGGATTTTGGCTTCCGAAACGAGAGAGCGCCACAGTTTTCTATTCTGCGCGACCCGTCGTACCGAATGCACATGGTTCGCCATTTTACAGCGCCCATCTCACGTAGGTCAGTCTGCAGTCTGCACAGCATCGCTCCAGCGATATATCTTTGTAGACTTCGCTAAGGCCGGTATTATATTATCATATTTAAGTCATACAAATATGATAATATTATCTTATTTATATGATACTAGCGACCCGCCATAAAAACCTTCCTTTTGAATCACTCTATCTATTAAAAAAACCGCATCATAATCCGTTGCGTAGTTTTAAATATTTAAGCATACATAGGGACATAGGGACAGAGAAAACGACTTTGTTTTATACTATGTAGTGATGCCTCTATGGCTCTTTCATTTCAGAGATCACTTATATTAACTGAGTCAGCGACATAAATAGCTAATTATATCGGTCAAGAATCCTAACCCGACCTTCAAAACAAAGATGGGTGACCTCATAAAGAATTTATATACAAGTCGGTAACATAGTAATAAAGACAGACACATGAAGTTTGTACACCGTCTATCACAAAGGAGTAAGTGATTAAATTTGCCAAACATGCTTCTACTTTATAACATTAGTAAGTTCAAATATAAATTGAATTAATATGTTATTTATGTACAATATTAGTATTTATGTTATTATTATGTATACGTTTATTGAGAAACTTATTTATTATATGTATAGATTATACATAGTTATTCATACTTACTTATGTTCTAAAGAGTTAAAATCTAGATCAAAATTACTATTTCCTTTGGTTGACTGGTAGATAAGTCTACGGCTTTAAGTCCGTAAATGTAATGAAGTTAAATTATTAAATAAAATAAGTAATACAAATTATAGTAGGGATTCATATTATATATAAGCTGTTCCTCGCGGTTTCACTCGCCCGTAGTGTATATGTACTACCCTTTACCTTCCCCAAGAATCGAGCTATCATATGCAGAAATAAATTTTGTAAGCAGTAGTTTTAAAGTTTTAATTGTTCAAACAAACAAACTCTTTAGCTTAATTATTTAGTATAATATAAAATCTTGAAGTTGGAATTTTGACAACAAAATCATCTTTTCAGCGTTTTCTTGGTGGCATTCAAAATCCTTGAGCCTCCCCTTACCTACGTCCAACGGTGGACTCCTTGCGGGTAAAATGATAATGATGATTTCAATACACGTCATGTTTTTGAAGACCAGGATATTTATGATATACTAGTTGCCTGCTCCGGTTTTGCACGGTTTTAACTATCATACGCACGAAAACAAAGTTTTCTGATAATGTACCGTGCTTATACTAAATAGGGTTCGAAAATAGTTTGACTCTTGCTTCTGGTTTACTTGTTTTAATGGTTAATAATATCACTAGGGACTGGATCAGTGTTAGTACAATATAATTGAGTTATGCCCCTTTTAGTGCACTTTGGAACTTAATAATTCATGTGATACTCTCCGACTTAATAGATAGTTAAAGAGCATATCACTTTTAGTCCACTGCGATTTAGATTTACTAACACAGAATTTCCCTGGCGCACTTTTCTTTGATTTTGCTCAAAGTTATAAGTTTTCCGGACAATGTTAAAAACTGTGTGAACCAAATTGTTCATGATTTCATAAAATGTTTCGTGTATTAGAAAAATCACGATAAATTATGACAGTTAAAGACCACAGGCAGCATGTTGTGTTTAATGACTTAATTTAAATTTATTCTGTGAAAGAAATACAATAAAAACAAACATAATATGTAATTAATCTTCTTTATTAACTTACAAGGGAAATGTAAACAACGTTTTGAGTAACAATTAAAGAAAACATATATTATTTACATAAAAATATTTTAAAACGAATTTCAGGCTTATATGCTTCATACAATGATACCGATTTTGTTCTTTGTATTTTTTTAACAACTGAAAACAAATTAAAAATAAAATTACAAGTGTTTGAAGTTTCACATTAAAAGTTAACATTCTTTTATTTACATTAGGCCAGCTATATTGTAAGAAAAACTATATCTCCAATACTAATTTTACTTAGATTATTGTTTTTTCCATGAACTTTCTTTGTAAAACATGAGTCAGGTTATGAAGTGAATACAAATAAATACCAATATACAGAATGATTTCATAAATTAAACAAGCTCATAGGTCGACAACATTTTTAGGCAAAAATAATACGTACCAGATATTTGAGATCAAGGACAAGGAAAAGATCATTTTTATGGATTAAAAAGAGGTATGGACGTTTGTAACACACCATAATATTAGTCCATACCATTGCTATATTTGATTGTATTGTACGAGTAACATTATATTAATTGTCTTTAAACAGCGTCATACTTATTGTTGTTATTTTTAACTAAAAGATAATTATTAGGTACTAAAAGAAACGAAATTTTTGTCTGGTAGAACCATGTATATTTTATGCAGTCCTAGTGATTCTTTTTCTGCTAGAGTAGGCTTTATACATGGTGTTGTAATAATTTATAAATGTCAAACAGTTTCTGACGTGGTTAATTTGGAGACTTACATATGGCTTTCAGCTTAAATTGTACATTATACACATGTTTTACAAGAACTTGTTACAAAATATGGTAAGGAAGTACTGTTTTTTATAATACTAGTCATCTATCGGCTATCCTGTCTCAAAGTATCCATACTTCACATTTGAAACGATTAGTTTGAAATGAAAATGTATAGTATACAAGTACACTTCGAATTTACAATCTATAGTAACAGATTAACTGATGCTCCGTTTACATGAACTTAGATCTAAGTGCTTAGAGCTGTGTGAAAATCTTGTAGGTATTTTAAGGAAGGCATGTGCAACATTTTTTTTTGTACTGACTGTGTTAGTGGCCAGCGCTATTCTTAAAATGTATAAAAATGCATAACGTATGTTAACTAGTCAGCCGTGAACTCGTTTCTTGGCTAGCATAATCCAAACACAATGGAAAAAAATATTGTTATGTGACATATTTTTGCGCAAACCAATAGGAAACATCAAGGTATCACAACGATAGTTTTACGGAACTTTAATCTGTTAAACAAAACGACGTTTTTCTGGTATATTGCACATTAATAAGAAAGTTAAATCAGTTCGATTTACCAACAACCTTTTACCAAGTATCAATTTTTTTTGGCCCTATATATTTAAACATCATGAATGATAATTTTGTCATAAAAACTTCCCTTTCGGCCGCCATGGCAACTAATAGTTCCACCAATTGTTGACTTTAGAACAAATGAAAAACATTGAAAAGAAGTTAAAATAGAAGCATACAAAACAAAGAACAGTGGGCTTACAACAATTATATACAAAAAAAAAAAAAAAAACAGAATTTTTCACCTTTTATCACCTCTTCAATATCTTTTATATCTCTAGCACTAAGCTTCTAAATTCATACAAACAGAGCATTAATCCATCGCAACTCATTAATACCTTCATAGTTTACATAATAGTGGTCCTAATTTATACATTCCTTAAATATTGATCTTATAAAATTATTATCATTTTTGGGATGACTTTTCATATAATACTCCTACCAAATACATACATAACTGGTAGAAAAAGCCCATGGCTTTAAATGCCTCATTAATATATTATAAAATAAAATAAACATAGGTTTTAATGAAAATGAATACATTTTGTGAAAAATAATATATTAATCCGTATAAAATTCAGAAATGAAATTTTAATTTAATCATAATTTAGTTACATTTTATCATGTAAAAACATTTCAAATTGTGCTATATCACTTACCACATTTTTTTTTATTTCGTTTTAAACAGTTACGATTGTATAGTGACGTAAGGTGTCAACACGCCAGAAACTTGACTCGAGCACTGCTTGTGTGCCTGTCCAGCTTTTGGCACCAAAACTAGCTGCTCCAAATCACCCTACAAGAGAACATATAAATTATATATATATATAAAAAATACCCAACTGCATTTAAATACCTAAAATTTGAATTTGGCGCCAAAATTTACCAATTTGATATTTTTTTTACTTTGATATACCCAGTGTCACTTAAAGTAAATAGGAATCTAACGACACCTCTCAAGCAAAAATTCATTAAGCCGTTCAGGCTGAAGGGAGTGATAAACAATTATACGTACATACATACTCTTGAAAAACATAACCCTTTTTTTGGCGCAGTCGGATAAAAATACAGATTACTCAATAATTCCTAAGTAAGTGCTACTTACTATATAGTAAAAAAAATCATAACGTTATGCCATGAAAAAAATTGAACATAGCTCTGGCAAAGCCATTAAATTGTTTTGTTTTTGACCTCATAAAAAACAATAAGATCGACATGATTAGTAAAAGAAGTGTCATGTTACCACATAGATATATTTTTTAATCTCTAGTAGGAAAACAATTTTTTATTGTAATCAATGAAACACTATAAAGTCGGCCATCCATTTTTGACAATTTGACACCACGGTTCAAAGAGAGAAGCAGTATTTTAGAAAGAGATAAAAAACAAACGGATAATAAGTAAAGAAAGAATGTTGCCAAATTTGAAAAAAAAGTAGGCATTTCGTGACTGAAATCTAAAATCAGCATCATTTGTTACACAGTGGCTTACGCCCAACTCTAAATCAAAGTTTTATATCAAGAATTTTGTGAGTCAAAAGTTGCGGAACTTCCAAAGGCAGTGCATTTCAAAAGGGGATTAAGTTATGGATACGGGTTTTGCGGAAACACAATCAGGAAACTCGGGCAGAAACTGAACCAAGTGTCAAACGTTGCTTGTGAACGGTTTTATTTGAAACATTTTGGCTCCACTGACTTTGATAAACAGAAACCCAAATATTACCTAGTACGCTCTTTGAAAATTTTGGATAAGACCCTTGGTTGTTTGATCGCAAGGTATCCATTGAAAACTCATACGCTATTCATTTTTTCTTTTTAATCCCCAACGAAAACACGGAATTTATCAGGGGGCTTAGACAAAGTCATAATCTCAAAACTAAGACAAGAACAAAATGTATGTGATTGGCATTAGATTGACTACGTGATTTTTCGTAGTTTATGTCAATCGCATACATTTTGTTCTTGTCGACATTCGTTAGCATTTTAAAATTGTGACGTTGGCTTGGCTAAGCCCCCCTATAGTTAACGTTAACAGATTGATGGATTTTATGGAACTAAAAGCTTTTTTATTTTACCACTTGACTATAGTAACATGAAAATGGAAGGATATAATTGAAGCGTATATATCAATTGTAATTAATTACACATTCCCAGTGTTCTAAGCGCTTTGAAATACGTAATTGGAGATTGGATTAAATGTTGTAAGTAAATATACTGTTAATTTCACACTTACATTCCCTATTGTCGAGTGACATTATACCTTCGCTTCATGTGTAATTCGATTACTGAAGAATTTCCATAAGAATATTGAGCACAAGAATTTTAATTACTATTGCAAAGTAAATATGGTATAAATTATCTTTCACCAAAAAATAAAAATATAAGCTATTTTTGAGATGGGGAAGACCTTTGCCCAGCAGTGGCACAATATGGGTTATTAAAAAAAAATTGTTCTTAATGCTTCTGACAAATTATAGGTACTTGTGTGGACTGACGAAATATTATCTTAGAGCTTACCCAATGCTTCCTCATTCAATTCAATTACTTATTGCAATTCTTATTGTACAACTACAGTTCTAACTTCAGACAAAGTCACTGGTCACCTCAGCTGGTGACCAGTGACTTTGTCTGCTTCAAAACCCAGGGTCCACTTTTCTGATTATTCTTCTCCACTTGTCCGCATAAGAAATACTTACTTACTGCGATGGTTCGACGACCCAAAGTGGATCCTGGCGTCCGAGACAAGAGCTCTCTGCTTCCCCCATTTCTGCGCCACTCTTTGCCAGTTGGCTCTTTGGAGGGCTTTCAGGGCTTTACACTTCATCCTTCCAGCTTCTATCTATACTTTTGACGACCAACCGGCCGTTTTCCGGTCGGTCTTCTCATGTACTCTCTCTTCACTGCCCGATCCTCTTCACGTGACCTAGCCAACGGAGTCTTGCCACCTTGGTTTTGCCTATAACATTTGGCTCCCCTATTAATTCTTCCACCTCCACATTCCTTCTCAATTTCCAACTGCCATCCAGATCCCTGACCGGTCCCAATATCAGAAATAATAATAAAATAAATTCAGGCTAAAGTAATAAAGTAAAAATAGAACAACTTACAGAAAAGAGATAGCCTATAATGAGATCAGCATCTCTGGGTGTGTCCAATGCGTCTTTCTCCAGTACATCAGTTCTGAGCCATCGGCAGTCGACGAATGCTCGTACTGTGTTGTCGTCGTGGACACTAAGCAGAAAGTAAATATTTTATGATTGTTTTTTTTACTGAATAATTAAATAAAAAGTTTTTCTTCCCAATAAAACGTAAACTATGGTAGCAATCAATTGTTTCGATAGTCTACGTAATATTGGAAAGCAATACTTTCGATGTTTTTTTCTCAAACAATAGATGTTTATCGAAACGCTATCGATAGTTGACTATCAAGCGGCAACACTACTTCAGACCATTTCGTAGCTAGCATACGAAACTAGATATATATCTTTGTTTGATAGCAATCCGATTACTCACAATACACAATAGATAGGTATATACTCTTTTAATTTGCACTTAACAGACTTCATCATTTCAGCCGCAGGTCGTCATTTGCTGGACGTAGGCTTCCCCCAAGGATTTCCAGAACGACCGGTTGGAAGCGGCCTGCATCCAGACTTTTGTTTATTCAAATTCAAATAATGTGTACAAAGGTAGACTTTATCAATGTTGTAATAATTATATTTTCCAGCCAAAGTGAATAAGGAAAAGATTAAAGATAGTGAGGAGAACACTTCCTGAGATAAAATACGATAAAAAGAGGACTGCCAACCATAAAAAAGACTATTAATAAAATGCTTCAGTCATTAATACGAATATATGATCGAAGCAGAATGGCCGATAACCTTCGATATTAAAAGTAACACAGTTATAAATAATTCTACGTGAAATAACGACGAATCTTAATCAAAGTCAAAAACAAATAAACCTCACCCGAAAACAAAGGCGTGTACACATTTATCACCGATATATTATTTACAGGTAATTTGTTATTAGAACTTCACATTCTCGTAATCATATTGGTTTTGGTTCGGACCCATATCAAGGGTTATGACCCCCATGGGAGTCGGGGGTCATCGCTCACGACCGAACGTTTCTATGTGAATTTACTTTGAATTTATTAAGGTTGTGTTTTCATTCTAAATGTTTGTGAATATTTTATAATTTCCTCTGATTTACAAAGAATCAGATATAGAACAATTTATCCCCAGTGTATTTAAGTGGCCAGCAACCTCCTGGGTTCCAGAAGGCCGTAGACTGAGAGGCAGACCACACAAAAGATGGCGGGATGACCTGGACACATTCGGGAGTGAATGGCAACAAGCGGCGGGTGACCGAGACGACAAGAGAGGAGGCCTTTGCCCAACATTGGGACACTTAAGGCTACAAAATAATAATGTAAAAATGTTTGTATATTTGCCTGTATTACATGGAGCGATGGATTTGATTGAAATTTGGCATGGAGATGATACCTTGACCTTGAACAATGAGGATGGACATAGGCTACGTTTGGAGATAACCGATATCCAAGCAGGCGAAGCCGCGGGGGAAGCTAGTTGTGCCTAAATAAATTTATAATTTTATTGGATCAACCTAATAAGGAGAAGAATGTGACAAAATATTGAGAAAAGAATATAGACATTTAAGTATTTAATAGTAAAAAAGACATTTTTATAAAAAGTAAAATAAAAATCTTCCATCTTAATTACTTAATTAATCTTAAAACCATTTTCAAGTGACCTTCTGTTCATTCCATGCCGAATTTCTTCAAAATTACAAATTAATAATGAAAAAAGTCATGAGATCTTAATTAAGCGTCCACAGTTAATTTTGTTTCAAGTTTTCAATTTTATTTGAGTTAAAATTTTATTCAGCCCTAGCTGCTTTATTTTAAGAAATGAGATTTAATTAATGTGTCATTTAGTTTTTTTAATAACACAAATTATTCCTTAAATAATTTAAATTAAGCCGACGTTCTATAAGCATAGCAGGAACTAAGTAAACTGATACGAATAATGGTTTGAATAAAAATAAAATAAAATAAAAAGAAATGGCTTTTTGGGTTGAATAATTAATTATATGTGTATTTTTGAACTTGAACAATTAGTGTATTACAATAAAAATAGATTATTAATCTCAATAGTCAGAAATATTAATAAGGCACCTTAAGTAGTTTTCATTTCAAGCAACTCGAGAAAGCTAATTATGCATTGTGGAATTTAGGTAAATTTTAACTAAATTCTTTTTTTTTCAAAAATAGACTTTGTACAACACTGCATCTAGATCTAAATCGATTGCGATACGCTTCAGACATCTTGGAACTGAATACTTGGAAGTTTTTTTCAATTGATGTCTCCTCCTAGAATCTTCTCATTGCTATAAGTTACCTAACCAACAAAAGTCATACAATGGACTTCCAAGATAAATCATCCCAAAGATACATCTGAAAGGAATAGTCTTAAAAACTTAAAAGAACAATTCTAATAAATAAATTAATATATAGGGACAAATCACACAGATTGAGTTAGCCCCAAAGTAAGTTCGAGACTTGTGTTATGGCATACTAACTCCACGATACTATATTTTATAACAAATACATATGTAGATAAACATCCAAGGCCCAAGTCAATCAGAAAATCATCATGTTTCATCTTGACCTGACCGGGGGTCGAACCCGGGATCTCCTGATTAGCGGTCAGGCATCCACGGAGGTCGACTATCTAATTAAATTACCTGATGGCAATATGATGCCAACGGAAGTCATACAACGGAACTGCCAGGTATATAGACCTGGAGGACCCTGCGCCTGCATGGACCAGCCTTGCAGCACCTCGTCCTGCCAACTCCAAGGACAGGAATGACCCAGTCCGCCGACGCGACCTCAAGGAAAACAGCGTCCCTTGACCGTAGCCGCCACTCTATAAGAATGAATTAATTAGTGCATGCTGATCTGATTGTGTCACTTAGTTCAAAGACTATTAATTGAAACTATTGAAAAAAGGTCCGTATTTCATATGTGTAGGGTCTAAATTATGTCGGAAGCATGCGCGAGCGGTCACACTTTGTTGCGAACCGGCAGTCGATATTGTTTTTTTTTCTTAAGACTATGTTAATACGGTTAAAATTTAATTGGAATAGCTCCAAATTATTCCAGCATTTTTCTGTTTTGTCTGAGCTGACCTTAAGTTATGAAAATAGTAATAGCGATAACTTTGATTAAGGGCATTAACGCCTATAACTTTGAATATGTCATCAACGCTAGATGCCAGTCATTTTATATCACTATCTTCATATATCGCTCGCGGTTTCGCTCGGTGAGTTTTCTACGAGAACAGTGATTTTTTTTCGAGATGAAAGGTATCCTATGTCCTTCAGTTTCATCTATGTGTATGCAAGAGAAATTTCAGGAAGATTGGTGCAGTAGATAGGGCGTGAAAGCGTAACAAACTCACTTTCGCATTTATAATATTAGTTAGCATTAAATCTAAATTTGCCCTTTGTAATATTCTTACTTACTAGATCGACAAAAAGCAAGATTCGGTAGCTCCATATTATTGAAATCAAACAAAGAAATTAGGCGCTTCAACACAAAAAAAAAAGTTTCAGTAAATATGCGATTTAGGGTTAACATTTTGAGTATTGAATCCAAACTGGAACAGAAAGACTTACTAGACCTTTTGTCATAAGAATCTATGGTTAAAAAAAAAACAATTACTTACCTCAGGCCTTAATCTCAAAGAGAGAAATAGAGTAAATTCCCTAGGGAACGTCTTTCCTGCAGCGAATAGCTCGGAAGACGCGATCCAAATGTAGGAGTTTGGTCGCAAGCTGAATGCATGCGGACGGTCCGGGACGGGACTCCATCTGGCTTGGGCTGGGTGGAAGTTTCTTCTAGCACCCGGCGCTAGGGGGTTTATTGTACCTGCGAGGACAAAAAGGGTTTCATGAAATACGGTCACCATGTTGCGTACCGATTCGATGCGTGCCGATTAAAATGCGCCTGTTCTGATATTTTATAGTTGCGCTTGATGCATTTACTAATAAACAGCTTTATAAACTCAGCAAATCGGGTTCGAGCAGCAAGATTCCATACCAGCGTCTTTACAATAACTCCATTTTTTTTTATTGTTGTGTTGAAGCAGCAACAAAATCCTACATAACCCTTACAGCAAACCCAACCAATAAACATTCCCTAGAAGGGTCGACTTCAGACAGAAGGTGAAAAAATTTTATTTTTCACTTTTAAAATGTTATTACAGTTAGCACCAATGCGACAGAGTAAGCATAAAGATTAAAATTAATTATATATATCTTAAAGCAATATCTAAATATAAATCCTTATATTTGTCTTAAGTTCCCAAACAAAATAAACAAATAATTGAGCCTTGAGAGGTACTAACATCAAAACAATTTAGCATAGAATTCAACTAGCCAAAAGCTAATAATAAAGGCACTTTATATCCTTGCATCTTATTTTAAATTTATGACGTATTCTCAGAGACATGCCAAACTTATTGGATAAACCCAAAATAATTCCTTGTAACGAGTAAGCACGAAAGCTAATGAAATATTCAGCGCGTATAGATCGTCGGAACTACATAGAAAGTCATCCGATAATGCACCTTCTATTCACCTAGAGAATATTAATGAGCTGCCGAAGTTAGGGAGGAGATTGTGTGAATATGAACTGACATAAGTTGATCAAGAACTTAGTATTCTATTACAAATAGACTATCTGTCCTAATTTCCAATCTTTTGCCAATAATACTGTGAGTCTACTTTAATTTTGAGTAGATTTTGTACAAAAGTCATCTACTTGGTCCAAAAGAAGCTGAGCAAGAAAACATCTTGAATATGGAAGGCAAGAGATTGAGCGAAATTAAAGAAGATCGTGGACCCCCCAGCGTATGTCTTTTCAGCAACGAACAGCTCTGAAGACAAGGACCACTTATAGGAGTTTGTCTGCAAGCTGAACGCATATGGACCGGAACAGGACTCCGTTAGAAATTATAAAAACGTAAAATTTTGAGGAATATTTTCAAATAAAAATGATCAAAATCAAATTTCGCCGACTGTATGGAAATGTTTCACATACGTATTCCCATAACGTAATCTGATGCAAATTGATAAAATGAAAAAATTACGAGATAAAAAACCTGCCTAAATAGCAATGTCATTCACGTTCGATTTTTTTTTGTATTCACCTATATTAACAATATAGGTGAATACAAAAAAAAATCGATTTTAATAACTTTAATTTTAAGTCCGTTAGAGCTATTTTAACACTGAACAACAGTTTGGCTTGATAAAAGCTTATAGCATAATTTGTCTTCGTCATTCAGTAAGGTTAAAAGCTTTGGTTAAAAGGCTACACAAGCACAAATACAGCCTTAGGATACAGCCAACACTATTGGATAGACACTTTTTCCTATTTTTAATAATTTCTACCTACCTATTGCAGTCTCTTGTCCCTTATTATGGGCCTCATAAGAAAGTTCAACGTTGCACAAAGAGTCATTAAGAGGGTAGAGGGCTCGGTGTTTTTCTACGAGACCGAATCAGAAATGAGGAGATCCGTAAGAGAACAAAGATTGCTGACATAGCCCAACGGATTAGCTTTTTAAAGTGACAGTGGGCGGGGCACATAGCTTGACGATCCGATGGCCGATGGGGCAGATGGGTTCTCGAATGGCGACTACGCACGGGGAAGCGAAGCAAATCGGACACGCACCGACCAGATGGTCAGATGACCTGAAGAAAGTCGCAGGCAGAAGCTGGATGCAGGCCGCTTCCTATGTCCAGCAGTAGACAACCTGCGGCCAATATGATGATGATAATGATGATTGCAGTCTGTGACTGTATGAGACTTTCATACAACCTATTAAACATACACAATTCTCATCCATTAAATTTTTTCTCACATCGCTTTTTCAAACAGTTAGTGCGGGTTGGTTTAGCAGTCAGTCACACTTTCGATGTAGTGAAAAATGGTTTCGGCGAAACTTTTACAGACACGCTTCTGACTGACATCGAGTCTCCAGGGAAATATTTTTGTTTGGCAAAAACCGTTGTGTAGCAATTTACGATATTCATGAAGGAAGGTTATATATTTACCTATGCTCTTATCCGTTTTAGAAACATTGCGTTCCGCTTTTGGATAAATAAAATTGTTTTTGGGTGCAATAATTTTTTGAAAATAGATTATAATAATATGCACTATGACGATAATAAAAAAAGAAAAAAATAATAAAGTAATTGAGTAAGAAGAGGAACAACGCTAGGACATTTAATACAACAGGATGATTTTACAACAAAAAATGGTTGCCTGTAAAGTCGGTTTTACGGGCGAAGATTTTACGTGACAACGTCTTTTTCTCGGTAGAATATTTATTGATATGAATATAATCTGCCGCGCGCGGTCTGCCGCGCGCGGCAGACCGATCATAGTTGAGTGGGAGAGAGACGCAAGGCATTCGGCGGGCCTCTCTCTCGTTCGGTGACTCATCGTAACGTTACCGAGCGTTACACTTTTTCATAAGTGACTCCCAGCCGCAACCTAATTTAAGACGTTGTCACGTCAAAATCATTGAAGGAAAGAGAAAAGAAGTCCAGGTAGACCAAGGCATCTACATGAAATAACAATATTAAAACTATTTATCTTACCATCGCAGTCAAACGAGTTACACGATCTCGCTTGCTCTCCATAACCTTCGCATGTGGCTCTCGAGCAGTACCTCCTTCTCGTCTGCTTTCCCCCACCACACGTTCTACTGCAAGCACCCCATTCTCCCCACCCTGCCCAACCTGGTAAATGAATAAAAATTTTCATAAAGATTGATGTAGGTATATAAACCTTGCCTTTTTGTTTTTAATTTCCTATCGCGGGTTTGCTGGAAGAAATTTCTATAAGCACCCTTGTACTAAATTTCCTAAGTTTAAGTTTCTTATATTCATTTTATTATTGATTGTATTTGAGTGTACATGAATCAAATAAATAAGCTGTCATTATTATCATACTCCTAGCGAGGGTCCCGTCTCGCTCTTTTAACTGCTCGTTTTCACTTCGCTCTATCATATCTATGATAGATATCTTTTGTGTTCAATTAACAGATTCTGAGGTCTTTAATAAAACTCGTATGCTGTATACTTAACAAAATTTTATGTAAATTGGCAATGCTGCTAGCCTTCTGGGCACGGTATTTTAGAACCACGACCTGCCATTACTTCTATTGAATTAATATTTTGTAATATCTCTTTATGTTTAGTGTGTAAATAAAAAAAATAAAAAAATTGACGTTGTTTATACTTAGACAAAATATATTATCGCAAAATGAATGAACTTAAAAATTATAACTGAATTTTTAATTTCAAGTAAACAAAACTTCGCTTTTATTTTATCAATAAATGAATATCTGCTCTCGAGCTTTTCCCGTTTAGTTTTGCTAAAAGTTGTAACAGAAAAAGCGGAGAGCATTTTGAACGAGTCTAGAATTGCAGTCGTTAATCTTTATTGGTGGTACCAAAGGCTTATGGCTCTGCGACGGAAGTATTTAAACTTTATTTGGTGATTTTAATATTGAGTTGTAGGTATTTATTTATTTTAGAAGTAAGTGCTCTATAGCTTATAACGATAGAGCGCGACAAGCGACAGTAACTGCGGTCTAGCTTTATTTCGTGACCACTAGTGGTTATATCTTGAGGTAATCCGTGCTTTGGAAGGGACGTTAAGCCTTTGGTTCTGGCTGTTATCAATAGATGACAGTTAGGCTGTGCTAGATGCCTTTAGGCAGCCTGATAAATCTAAAAATTTTGGCCACTAACACACCCGGATCATGTTCTTATCTAGTTTCCCAACAAAAAGGTTACTGGAAGTATGACGGTAGTCACTCCAATGTAAAAACCGTTACTGCCAAATCTACGACAGTGATTTAATAACTTAACCACTGTGTTATGAGATACTAACTTAATGTACCTATATTTTGTAAAAAAAATATATAGTTAGATCCAGAACCTCTGGTTAAGCAGCCTGACATTGTGACCACTAAACCACAGTTTATTTCTTACTAGCTGTTCCCCGCGGCTTCGCCCCGCGTGGTACTCGGTTATATCGCGCCCAAAAGTAGCCTATGTTTGACCTCAGGTTGTTAACTACATCCCTACCAATCGGTCTAGCAGTTTAGCCGTGAAGAGGTGAAAGACAGACAGACAGACAGACAGACAGACAGACAGACAGACAGACAGACAGACAGACAGACAGACAGAAAGACAGACAGACAGACTTTCGCATTTATAATATTAGTATGGATTTTGTCTTCTGACAGCCTTTTTACATCCTGATACGACCCCATAGTCAATTAAAAAAATAAATAAAGAAGAAACTTTAATGATGAAAATATTATAACAACGAATATACCTCTAAAATTATTCCTAGTTAGAACAAAACACCATCTACCAATTAAAAGTTTTCAGCTCCACAATGGTCTGTTGCCGCAATTATTTTCATGAATTCATTTATTCCTTTGAACTGCTGGCTATAGCAAAAATAACTAAACCACAGAGATTAGCATAGAGACGTTTTGAAGAGATTAAGAATAATCTGCTTTAGTTACATTGGTGAATTGTGACTCTTATATAAAATTAAAGAATGCAATAATATTTTTTAAATTAGTCAAGAAGTTAATTTAATTTTAATCTAGCTAGGGGCTAGTCGATGCTACGCGAGACGGGAGGGCTGGTATTTTCTTGGGTGAAAATATCAGCATTGCCATTTAACGTGACAATGCTGTCAGCCTTCTGAGCACCTTGCCACCGACGGACAGCGATGTGGAGATTTTTATAGATTTTAAGTTTAGTTTGTATTTTGTAATATGTCAAGAAGTTTAAGAGTTATAAGGCGACACGAACAAACTTTTTATTATTATTTTTGTAAGTTTTAAGAAGAGTAATTTCATTAGCCAAACGCAAATATGATTCTATAAAAATACTTAATACTTACCAACAGCATTCCAAATGGCGATGTCGACGCCTAAGCTCCATGGCACAGCTGCCGCAGTCGCCTCCAACCACGGGCCATCTGGAGGAGTGGTCTCCAGATCCACTGCGGGGTCACTGACCCTGGAGAAGACGACCAGCTCGCTAGATGGCGCCATGCTCCAGTTGAAACAGCCTTCAAGTTGAAAGCTGATTTTTAGGTTCACCTGCCTGCAAACAATTGAGGATATGACAACAAGCTAAATGAAAGTATTTTTAGTAACATCAATATAGTTCAATAGTTCTTTAATGCCCCAATGCTCACACTAACCGCAGGAATGTAACAATCAAAGATTATGATACAAATACAGAGCAGAGGCGAACTTAAATCATAGACGATTTTTATGCAATAGTTAATTCCTAAAATACAATTGAAAATTACATTTTTTAAATAAGAAAAACCTAACCTAATCATATAAATGCTTTTTTTTGATATTTTCTCTAACGTCAGAACACACAGGTAAACACTCTCTTTGAGGTCGCCTTTGCAAAGGGTAACAAAGAAGAATTAAGAATGGAATAAATTATATCGCTTTCATATCTGGCGGCAAAATTATTAAATATTAAAAATTAATTAAAAAAAGCCTTTAAACATTTTTCTTTTTGCAATTGCAATCTTGTTTTTTATAAAAAAAAGTTTTTTTTTTTTTAAGGAAATCACAAAAAAAAACTTTGTATCTCTCTCCAGAAGTTATTTTATAATTTTGGTTAGCGATCTAGACTAGATATATATATTTGTTAACTGTTGTGTTTGCTTAATAAATAAATTAAAAAAAATATATTAAAATAAAAAATCTTTACTGTATTGGTATAATAAAGAATAAATGTATCATCACGGACAGAATCAAGACATGTTGTTAAGAGGATTCCAAATATAAATAAAATAGCTGTAAGTTTTTCATCAAAAAATTTAATCCCCTTTTAAATACAAAGTCTATAAATTGTAATGCAGGTTAAGTCTTTTCCATTTCGATCTTATCCCGGAATGTGGTCAAACGGTCGAGAATCACAATAAAGGGAAGAGAAAACAAAGTGAAACCCGCCGCGGCATCGAAAGTGCTCTCTCACTAGCAAAGAGTGTTGGAAACACGCACAACTTTTGTGGTATGGTCCAATATTATTGATGATATTTAGAAACAAATGACACAGACGAATGTCAACTCAGTCTGCCTGCGACCATGAGCTCTGTAAAGTGCTTGAAACGTTAGGTATAAATAAGTAAGCAATAAACGCGATAGAAAACCGTATAAAATAGTTTAATTTAATGATGATATTTTTTGTAGAAATTATTTTAACAGAATTTAAAAGCTTACGGACCGTAACGCCACGAAGGGCTTCGGAACTGTCATTTGCGCATACAGTATGCGGGTCTTTTTTTTTTATACAGCCGGCAATCAGACAGGTTTGTTGCAAGTCTTGAAAGGTTAATTTATATCATCATCACATCATCTCAGCATGTTTTCCAATTACATCCTTAGCTTACGCTTCACTCTTAGGGTACGCTTAAATCGTAGTCCTACCGTTTGACCTTCGTAACCCGCAGTTTAAAGGGAAACCAGACCAATTGAAACATGATCATTATCACATCCATTCATACATCCATTTACATATATCTACCCGGATATGCATGGTCGATTGACCGTGTTACCTACATTAAATGATGGTGGTGAGAAACATGATGAACGTATGTTAGTGGCCAACACTGTCAGATTTTTTCTAGCTATCCAACGACAAATAGAACCCAATGACTGCCATCAGCAAATTCCAGCTAGGTTCAATGGTTTAATATGCCTTACAAACTTCAAAGAACTAGATAGAAATGGTCATTAAGCCTCAAATCCAAGTTGTATTGCCACGATCGCGGTCGCTTAACTCGCATAATCATTACAAAGACACATGCCAGGCTATCTTGCTTTTTAGCAGAATCAGTTATTTGAATGGAGCGACTGTCTTCAGATCCATGAATAAATATGAAAAATCTTTTATTCCTATCCGCTTATAATTTAGACCATACACCACAAGCAAGCCAAAGATTAGTAAGGAACTCAATTAAAACAACTAAGTTGAGATCGCGATCCGTATAATTAAATTTTCTTAGCAAAAGTGCTGCGTGATAGGAATTCAGAGGTAGAGGTGATGATGTTTATGTCTTAGAAGGTTTGTTTATTTACGAAGGTCAGTTTAGTATTTCTGTTACATTAGAGAATGGTGGAAAACCATGTCGTAAAGAGACCATACAAGCATTTGCTCTAGATACTAATAGTATTTTTAAATCTGTGCTCCAGGTATCGATATTTTTATATCCGCTTGTGTAAATAAATTTTGCAATGTGATATATATTTATTTATTTATTTTTATATATTCTATTGGGACAGGTAGGTATGATGCGAAATGTTCTTTTATACTACTTAAGTTACATTTTGACGAAGCATATTGCTGTTTATTTACTGTTATGTTTAAAGAATAACGAAGCTATTTGTGGGTTTTTCTTTAAAATTTAATTTTTGACTGTGTAAAATCCATACTATCCATATCCATACTAATATTATAAATGCGAAAGTCTATCTGTCTGTCTGTCTGTCTGTCTGTCACCTCTTCACGGCTAAACTGCTGGACCAATTGTGATGAAATTTGGTAGGGATGTAGTTAACGACCTGAGGTCAAACATAGGCTACTTTTGGGCGCGATATAACCGAGTCCCACGCGGGGCGGAGCCGCAGGGAACAGCTAGTATAATATAAAATCTGAAGTTGGGGTAGAATTAGTTATTATTATAACCTGTTTATAAAATTATTAATCATGTTTTTGAAAATTTTAAATATTCATCAATTTCGTAGAGCTGCTAAGGATAATCCTAAATACCGTTAAAACGATTTATTCGTTTTATAAAAGAAGGCACTTCTTGGAAAAGTAATAAGAAGATTAAATGGAATTTCGGAAAATAACAAAGAAATTGCTTAACCATTTTTAATTAAGATTTATCCGGCTAATGGTGTTTCGCTCTAATACGTTAATTATTTTAAACACACTGCATTTAAATAGGGTTTTTTATTTTTAAAATTAACACTGAATAGCTAAATGTGCGTCTATATGTCTAGGTAACGAGGACGATAAACACCACACCTTGGTGTGAGTTTTTATAAACCGCCTCATATGCAACGAACAATACAAAACATGCTTTCTATGCAGAAGTCTTTATTCTAGGGCTATATAAATATGGCAGCATAATTTAAGTTCCCAATAGGAAACATTCAGGATCTTCAAAGTTTTTGTTTTTTACCAACCAATATTTAATATTACCTAATAAGTCCTCAAAACTAGTTATCCTAATCATATTTTTCAAGCTGTCTTAGTGCATCTAACAAAGCCTTTTAAGGAGTACAACACCTTTAAGGGACTTCCAGCACGGAGGAGCTAAAAATTTGAAAATAAATGCCACTAATGACGACCAATCAAGTCAGGATGCCCGCTATTGTTACATACTCACATGTTTCATTGGATAAATATAGTAAGAATTATTATATTTCATGTATATTAATAAAGGTCTTCTTTTTCCTTCGGCGCTACTACTTTTTTTGGGTCTTGGCCTTTTCCACTAATTTTCTCCAAACGACGCGATTACGCAATGTATATTATTATAATGATGTTTTTGTTAATTCTGTGCAATAAAGATATCACAAACAAACAAACGAATATCCCTTTGGCAATTGATGAACTTTTCCATTTTTTCGGAGGTCTTCTTCCACACAATCAATCCACCGCTTTCTTGGCCATATTACAAAAATAAGGTAAGAAAATTGTGAAGTTACCCAATATCAAAATTCAAGGAAAAGATTATGATATTAAACTTCTTCGCGTTTAGAATGATTTGCAAGAATTTTTCTTATTACTTTAGTTTCGAATTTTTAATAGAGTTAAATCTGCCAGTCATGATTTTCGACAATTCAGAAAGTTTGGTATGAGACTTCAGCATGATATTAAAATTGAGATCATAATTTTAAGTTCACGCTTATCATAACTTTTTAGTGGTTGATCCAGTTGCCTCCGAACCCATCCAATATAGTAAAATATATTTTTTTAATTGACTATTCTATTTTGCCAAAAAAATCATAAATAAAAACAAAATTTTATTCTTTTAATCTATTTACAGAAACGATATTTAAAATTAGAGATTCAAGTTGTCCAGTGCGCGAATAGCCTAACGGTTTAGCAGTAATTCAGTGGATTTATATTGAGCTAACGATATCAGAATTTATTTCAACGGGGACTATCAATAGGGTTTATTTGGATTAACTTAGGCGACCTATATTCAGATAGATAATATGAGCGATTTTTTATTGCTATGTAAAATACTGCTTTTAAAAACAAGTATGGAGATTTTTTTACAAATGACCCATCCCTTACATATAGTTTTGTAGAGTTCGCTACATATATTTTACTACTAGCTATTCTCCGTATTTTTACTTGTCTTAGTTGTGTATTTACTATATAGCCTATACACAGAATCAGGCTATCATATGCAGAGAGTTTTTTTTTAATCCGACAATTTGTATTCAAGTTCAAGTTATAAGCGTTTAAACAAACAAACTTCAGCTTTATAATATTATACATGTATATATTATATTAACCATTTATCGCAAAAAATACAATTAATCACTAAACCTTAAAGCATTGTCTAATATTCAACTTTTGGGCTAAGCAGTGAAGGTTTACTTAGATATAAAAAGAAACGTAATACTTAAGTATTACGTCCCTAAAAATACAATTAAAATATAACAATATACTAACCTGTCTGTGGTGTTATAAGGTGATCCTTCATATTGACTAATTGATGCTAACTCTACTCCCCCTCTGTATATTGATACTAGAGCTAAGTCTAGCGTCTTACTCTGAAACAAGGAAAATTAATGATATTATTTAATGAATATAGATTGCTACTCACTTTTGTACCATTACCTAAAAATTGTACATCTTGATTTGTCATCAACATGTACAATTATTTTTGTTTTTTTTTTTTAAATTAATATGTACTCAAAAAATGTGTACAACAACAGATGTCGCTATTACTACCTTTCGTGGGTCTTATGCTTAACTGCCAACCTAAAAGATTTAAAAAAAAAAGTTCGAGTGTGCTATCAGCACTCCCGAAGTGCCACTGCTTTTTTTCCCGTTGTTTTTTTTTCCAAAGTGATAATTACGTGTGTATTTTTTTAAGTGTCGGTGACGGTGTCTTATGTATTATCACTTCAATGTCATAAATGTAATGTTAAACGCTCCTCAAGAAGTTTTTACTTAAAAACTTCAAGCATTAAACGCGATCGCTTATTTATTAATTTAACTATCTTTTTTCGAAAATGGGGGGATTCATGTCATAGACGATGCGGCTGGTAAACCAATATCGATTTCCTGGTTTGACTACCATCATGCTAAATACATTCAAAGATCTTATAACCTATTATCATAATCTATATATATCTTATGGAATAAAGACGTGATAATTTATGTGTGTATTTATAGGAATTATTTTATTAGTGCAACCACTACCTACTCCGAAATTGATTCGAATATGCTTCATTAGTTTATAACAAAGCTGTTGGTATTTACGTATGTATGATCACAACACAACCCTCTAATTATGTGAGTGGTATGCTAATTAGATTGCGTATTCACAACACACGCCACTTTAAAAGGTAAACACGATGTTTACCAGGCCTGCTTAAGGTGGATTGTGTCTCATCCAAACTACGATAACATACTTGAATGTTAACACTTTCGCGGACAGTAAACGAGATAACAATAAATGTTTATTTATTTTATTTATTTATTTCCAAATTCATGTACACAGAAAAATATACAAAAGAAAAGAACATAGAATAAAGAACATTAGTACAAGGGTTCTGCTTATTTCTAAAGAAATCTCTTCCAGCAGACCCAAGAGAGGAAACGAGAAGAAAAAGGTAACAGGCGTGTACTAGAATATTATAATATAATAAACATACATACATAAGTACATACATACTTAAATAAATATATATACCATATAAATACAAATATACTTACTTAGACTAATTATACATTTATTATGCTAAAGAAAGATAATAATCCTTTATGCGTTTCTTGAAAACAGAGATAATGTTAATTGTTTTTTACGTCGAGAGGCGTTACTGTCAGCGAAAGTGTTAAGAGAGATAGAGCAACTAAGAAATATTTTTAAATATTGGTATCCTGTGTTTTTGGGTTCAATCCGCAATCAGAGTTCGGAAATAAACGTTTTTAAAATATCCTACCTACTTACGCATACCTACTTAATACATAGAAAGAACCAATCACAAGACTCGAGTATTGTGGTGAAGTGCTTGATAACACAAAGCAAGTAAAACTCTCAAAGCATTGAAAAACAATATTTCAATAACTCATTAATGTTCAATGAGATTCTAATCATCAATACATAAATAAATACAAATTACCTACATAACAAAATACAAATTCCACAGGGTCAAAAGCAATTAATACGGTTTATTGAATAAAATTGTCGGTAGGAAATTAATTAAAACCCATTAATTCTAAACGAAAGCTTTGGCCTTGATAAATTAAGTTGTCGATGTTTTGATTATTTTAGCCTCCCATAAACAAAAGGGTTATTGTATTCTCTATCTTTTTATTAAGTTTTAGCTGTAAATTTATAATAATATCTACCTAGTTAATTTTGTTTATTTACGCCGCTTTTATAGCTCAACTCTACTTAACTTTGATGAAATATATATGACTTAGGCGGTTTGGTTTATTAGTTTTGTGAGCCTTCCTTTTTTTCTATAATGTAAACATTAAATGTTAGTAAAAAAATTGCAAATAAAATGCGGTAGCCATGTGTGTGTATTTCGATATCTATAAGTGTTTTCCATTTACATCCTCAGTATTTTCTCAATAATGACTGTCTTAACCTGGTATTTAGGACCTAGTATAAGTAAATATTCTAGGTTCCGTTTTAATTTTGAAGAGGTGTTCATCCTTGCTATGGACACTATATTATCATCAGCACTGGCTATTGCATTCGGATTACACTTAGTATTATTATAAAATAAATTGGCCTTTTATTGAAAAGTTAATTAATTCAATCTTAAGTTTCTAAATACGAATGCAACTCTAATATCAAATTATTTTCAATCTTCTGCTTAAGCTTTAAGGTTAAAACTAAGTTGTCGTTTCAATCCGGAACTGGACTTTAACAGCAGTACCTTTAGGTGGTCATATAATTTTATAGTACCACCGTACCCTCATTATTTCCTTCTCGATAAACACATGGATTAGATAAAGATAGCGAAATGCTTTTAGTTTTCATAACAAAACATATTCAAAGTTTGCGGAGTTCGGGAAGCTTATCATTGTTTTAAGTTGTTGTACTTTAGGAAATTATCATAATTCTATATATGAAACATTCTAACTTTCTATCTTAATACTACAAATGCGATTGTAAGTATGTTCGTTATGAATTTACGCTTGAACCGCTAAAGCGATTTTAATGAAATTTGGTAAGGAGATCATTTAAATCGCCGGACAGAACATGGCTTCTTTGAATGCAACATAATGAAATACAATAAAAAATAGGTAAAAGTTGACAATAAACTGTTTTTGTGTCTAACTTTACTTTTACCTGTAGGTTCTCCCTCGTTAGAGTATCGGGCTCAAAAAAGTGTAAGCTGATAGAAAATTAAATAATTTTTCTTTTTACTTCTTCTTATACACTTACTCTTATAGACTAGCTTTCGCCCATGGCTTTGACCGCATGAATTTCTCTTGGGAACAGTGCTTTTCCTTCAATACTTCTAGCTATGTGTATGTGAAATTTCAGGTAGTTTTTTAGATAGAGCATGAAGAAGTAACAAACACAATATAAGCTCACTTCCCCATTTATAATATTAGATGGGATGTAACGACACAAGCTCATAAAAACTACACAACAGATGTCTCCAAAAAGTAAGAATCAAGCATACATGCCACAACACTCAAATTAATATGAAAAGCTTAAACACACTTGCAAAGTTTCTACGGATTGGAGCTATATATACAACCCACGACAAAACATTGTTGGAACTCTAGTCTCCACCCCCTCCTCAAGCATAACACCTGGCCTGGTGGGAAGATTTCGCCTTTCTGGCGGTCGAGAATTGTCTGCATTTCTCTCGCATTCTCCAAAAAGGTAGGCATAGTAAATGTAGGATCCCTTGACTCTTTTTTGCTTATTTCTACTTTTACAGGATAAAAAACCAGATATTACTACTTAAGCACTAAGTTTTTGTTGCCTATAGATGCCTACATGAATAATTTTCTCAACCCATTTCATCCATTACTCCAAAATAAATCGGAATACAAAATTCGGTTTGCTCTTTGAATATTAAAGACCGCTTACATACTTTTGATATGTTGAAAGGGTTTGCCGAATGTTATATTAAGCCCACTTAAGGTTAAATATTACAGGTTTTGAATAGGTAGGTACCCACTGAATAATGAATCAAAGTATATAAATCTATAAAAATAAAGACAAAATTTTCTCAATAGCTTTAAGAAAAAAATGTCTCAAAATGTGTTGGTGAAAATGGTTTAGGAGTTCGAAGGCCTAGCCCAGTGATAAGATATCGAGCTCGTGTTAGTAAATAATGATTGTGTATATCAAGCAATGGTGAGTATGGATTGGTTACCACTTTTCATTGTGTCTTGAGCTCCTCCGTGCTTCGGAAGGCTAATTATACCGTCGGACCGGCTGTTATCGCTAAGTTAGTCTCAAAAATCTGACACTTGTACATCACTGCTACTATCACTCCCGGGTCTTAATTCTGTCTTTATAAGTTTAGGATCACACACTTCCCTCCACCTCCCATGGCTCTACCAACCTCTCGGTTATACGAGCTGAATCTCGGGAGAGTGTCGCACCTGCTTGATCTCCCTACAAGTTCTCTATAGTGTCGCCTATCTATGCAATCATTGCATTTTAATAACTCTCCCCCATCCTTAGGGGGCTTACGTTCACAAGTACGCCTCGCTTGCCTTCTCGGCCAGAGGCCAGCTTCTGTCTTCTAGGTCTTTGAGTTTGTTACAGTTTCAGTTTTTCTCTTCGTCTTCTTTGTCTGCTTGTGGCAGTATTCTTGATGTGCTCCTACTTTTCAAGTTATGCCCCTCTCGAGGCCGCTTCGAATTTTATGCCACCGATGCGAGAATTCTTTTAGCCGCTTAAAGTTCGCCTCAGATCCCACGAGATCGCAATAGTAGACCGGGCCCAACCCGAGCGGAACAACATTATTTAACAGTTCCCTACGCGCTTCCTCATAAATCGGGCATTCCCAAAGTACGTGATGGACGTCCTCAGTGACCGCTTCCTCGCAGAAGCAGGCTGAGGTGTCCGAAAGCTTCATGCGATGGAGCCTACCCCTGAAGCAGCCGTGTCCGGACAAGATCTGCGAGGTGTCATAGTCCGGTTCGACCCAAGTTGCCTTGAGCCGACCCGCCACGTCCGGGAAAAATCGATATGTTTCCCTACCATCGGTCGACGCGTCCCAACGCGATTGCCATATGGCCAGTGCGGTCTCCGCAATGCTACGTTTCGCGCGCTGTAGCTCCTCCCGGGTAACCGCGGATTCGCGTGCTTCCCCTAACCTACCAGCACGGCCCACCTCGATGTCGGCCAAGCTTGGTATCATTAGGCAACCATTTTAAAATTATATTACTATACTAGCTGTTCCCCGCGGCTTCGCCCCGCGTGGGACTTGGTTATATCGCGCCCAAAAGTAGCCTATGTTTGACCTCAGGTCTTTAACTACATCCCTACCAAATTTCATTACAATCGATCCAGCAGTTTAGCCGTGAAGAGGTGACAGACAGACAGACAGACAGACAGACAGACAGACAGACAGACAGACAGACAGACTTTCGCATTTATAATATTAGTATGGAAGTATGGATTATTTGTACAAAAAAATAAATATTTTATTTATTTATTTATTTTCAAACTAGCTGTTGCCCGCGGCTCCGCCCACGTGGGACTCGGTTATATCGCGCCCAAAAGTAGCCTATGTTTGACCTCAGGTCGTTAACTATATCCCTACCGAATTTCATCAGAATCGGTCCAGCAGTTTAGCCGTGAAGAGGTGACAGACAGACAGACAGACAGACAGACAGACAGACAGACAGAAAGACAGACAGACAGACTTTCGCATTTATAATATTAGTATGGATTCATGTACCCAGAAAAATATACAAAAGAAAAGAACATAGAATAAAGAACTTTAGTACCTGCTGCTTATTTCTAAAGAAATCTCTTCCAGCAGACCCAAGAGAGGAAACGAGAAGAAAAGGGCTTATTTTTAGAAAAAATAAAGACTTTATTTTTATTAAAACCTAATAATTTCACAAATCAAACTGTATTTATCAGCTACTAGGGAACCGTACTCAATCTACTCAACTCCATACACCCTTGCTTTGTTTACCGTCATCAACAAACAACACTGTCGACAGACCCGGTTCAAATTACTACTACATTCGACCCGGATATTGTATCATTAGAGGTACCTAAAATCCTGATTAATGTACACAACTATTTGTGCCGTTTGGAGTACTTGAATTTTGACCTCGAAAGTGAGGGGTTTACTTAATAAATCTGCATTTTTATCATCAACATTTCAGCTGCAGGCTGTCCACTGCTGGTCTTAGGTTAGTCCAAATGACCGGTTGGAAGCAGCCTGCATCTAGCGACCTTTTTCAGGTCATCTGACCGTCTGGTCTTTGGATGTCCGATGCTGTGCTTACCGTTGCGTGGTAGCCATTCGAGAACCATTCTGCCCATCGGCCATCGATTCATCGCGCTATGTGCCACTGCCACACTTCAAAGAGCTAACCCGCTCTACATTTTATATCATAAAAAAATATAACAACATACTGTTTCCAGTCAAATACAATACCTAATACAAAAATGACAAACATGCTCCTGAATTTCTTCTATAGGTTACGAAGCATTTTATTAATCATCACTACATAGTATACCTACCAAAGTCGCTTTCTCTGTCCCTATATCCCTTGTATGCTTAAATCTTTAAAACTACGCAACGGTTTTTGATGCGATTTTTTTCAATAGATAGAGTGATTCAAGAGGAAAGTTTTCATGCTCATGCGAAGCCGGGGCGGGTCGCTAGTTTATTAATATAAGTAAAATTAAAATTGAAAAAGTTTTGTTGAACAAAGATACAAATTTGGAATCATAAAATAATATAGTAATAAAGGCGAGAGTAATAAAAGCTATTTTGAAACTAGCCCACAAACAAAACGTTCTTATCTACAAGATAAGTATAACTCTCTTACCCTACATTCTCGACAAAAGCCAAACAAAAACCATATCGCGATAAGAAGCGAACTAAAACTACCAAGGGCCACTAAGACCGGATATTAAGCACGAAATGCCTTGCGAAGACCCATATTACATAACATGATGAGTTACGGGGTTTTAGCGGAACAATATATTTTGGAGCGTTAGGTGAATTGTACCCGAAAGTTAGGAAACTTTTAATGAACGGATAAACTGTAGGAGTTTTTTGATTGGAAACCGCTAACGTCGTGTTATTATCTATACTAATATTGTAAAGCAGAAGTGTTTGTTTGTTTGTTCGTTTTTTTTTGGACGCTTATATCTTAAGATTTTTTTTTTCTGATTTATAGTTTGATTATTAGAGAAAGTTACAAGGGCGTAGCCAGGATTGTATATAAAAGAGGAGGGGGGGGGGGGGACGAGGAATTTTTAGGTGTCTAAGATATCTGGTAAAAATGCCACATAGTTACGACCAATCCAAATCCAGCCACACAGCTCAACTTAATAGTTATAAAGAAAACGGGCGCCCCTATCAAACAATTTGACTTAAAAAAAAGTTGGTTGCAACGTAGATATAAATATTGTTGCACTTTAAGTTCCTTTACAAATGAAACAGCATCTCCAAGACAAAACTGTACTCGATTAAATGCACCATGAAAGAACCAGTATCGATACGGATTCAATCGTATTTATAGAACAAATCCAATATACTTACTTTATTGAGTTTCTCGAGCATGTATCAATATAATTGAGCTGAGCTGTTTGTGTACACTGCAAATATGGAGCTAGGTTATTTCATTTGATATCAGAACTGCCCACAAAGCCCTCATCTTATTCTATATATATCTTATCTTCAAATTAATTGGTACAACTTTATTCTTGATGTCGAGGTACAAATATTACTTTTTACGAGCTCTGTGGTGTGACGATTAAGATGCCTGACCGCTATTCAGGAGGTCCTGGGTTCAATCCCCGGTCAGGTCAAGATGAAAAATGATCTTTTTCTGATTAGTCTGCGTCTTGGATGCTATGGAAGTTAGGATTAGGATGGTGTCAGAACAAAACCCAGACACTCAAATTGCATTATTCGTGCCCTGCACAAGGTCCTCGAAGGTACACCTGTTAGGGCACGACGGACACTGCAACAAATGCTCCATCGTCTGCAGAGGATGACCGCATTAGAGTTCTGTGCAAAACCCCAATCCACCATGTCACCTTACGTTTTTAATTAAATACCTGAAGCCAATTGATTGAGCGAATAGTTTAACCAGATGGCTAGACGTTTGGTATACCTATACCTAAGAACGTTTGAATAGGCAGTTCATAAAAGTTCAGGTGTCTGGTAAACTAACTTATTTAATTATATAGCTGCCACAAATGAATGTATTTGATGTAAGTTTATTTAGATATAATGAAGGTACAGTAATAACCAAGGCTTAAATTTTTTAAACAAGCCACGTTTCACTCGGTGACCCAGATGTGCATATGATGCGTTTATTTACGACTCACGAGTCACGACGCGATGCAGTGTGCGACATTACTGCGGTTTTATAAAAGCTTTTTCATATAAATGTCGAGTAGAAATCGATTAGTCTCGTGTTTGGAAACCCGCACTAATAAATACCAAAGGCACTGTCTTTTTGTCGATATATTGGATCTCTTTTTAGAGAAAAACTTTTTTTTTAAGTCATTATTTTTACAGCTGAAGCGTGTGGTTAGACGTTTTTGCGTAATTCGGCCAAAGAATGTGAAATCGTGTGCAAGGAATTTTTTTTTAATCTATGTATTCGGCGTAAAACTAAACTTCATATTCCATTAGATAAAGACCAAAAGAGTGTTGATGCCTGATTATTAAATCAACCCGAAACGGCACGCGCACTTGTTTCTAAATGAAAAAGTGTGCCACATTCTGTCTATTATAAGTACCTATTAACACTATAATGCTGTGTGCATTGGCAAAATATCCAACACTAGCAAACAAAATACACCCACACAAGTTCAAACAGTATGACAGGCGGTCATATACATAGGACAATTAAAAATTTAAAAAAAAAACACACGACACAATTTGTTTTTAGTAGTGAGGGTCGACTGCTTTCTCCCCCAACCCCCACATATTATTTGCAGATATTAGGTATTTTCGCCACTTATACCCCAATAGCTTTTTTCACAGCTCGACCGATATTCATTGAAAATAATATTTTGTAATGTGCACGTGACGCGCTTTCATTTGAGACCCCACTATATTTGCAGACGTTCGTTGATTCTTCCCCACATTTACCCCCAAAACTTCTAAACGGCTCAACCGATTTTCATCAAACATGTCTAAGAACACTCGCCCATAAGTCTCCTTTAATACAAAAATAAAACTAAATTGAAATCGCTTCATCCGTTCGGGAGCTATGATGACAGAGATAGACAGACAGACACGTCAAACTTATAACACCCCTCTTTTGCGTCGGGGGTTAAAAAGGTATCGCTTGACGGTGGCCATTCCTAATGCAGACGGGTAAGTGGTAAAAGTGTGGTAAGATGTGTTTAACTATCTCGTAACGTCGATGTCATCTTGGAGCAAACTTCAAATGACAATAAAATATTAAAAGATGATTTTTGTGTTTGCATGTGTGTCAATTACTAACATAGTTTTAAGTTAAATTGTTACTAACACTGTTCATTGTTATCTGAATAAATAAAATAAATTAAATTATTAAATACCTATCTATAAGCTTACCTGATAATGTGTTTGTACTACAACAGCTCTAAAAACTATCGAGGCGTCCTGTACCCTCGTCTCCAAAGGCTTCTCTCCGAACTTTGGACACTGACTGTCACAAACTATTGTCCGGCATAGAAACAGAACTATCACTAGCAAATCTCTGCTGGAAATCCTGCCCATCGGGCAACACTGCAACGCCATTTTCAGTCTTAATATTTTGTGTTATGTTACATTTTCAAATGGCAAGTCCATTTCACGACACAATGCTTCGATCTTCTTTTCTTTTGACGTTTGCGGTTTTGCATTTTATCTGTGAACAAAGATATAAATAATTCATTTTTTGAAATAAGAACACAAAAAATAGTAGGAGAGACAGAGAAAATAATCAGTAATAGTAATTATTAGATTTAGTAATTTTTTTATTATTTATTTGTTTATTATGTTTATTTATGAATATGTTAATTTGTATGTATTATAATAAATAAATGTTGCGTTGTTACTACATGTTACTTTAAAAATTAATGGAATAAATGAAAATGAATATTAAAAAGTTTTCTAATGCTATTAAACAGTGAATTGCTTCAGCTACGTCTACATACTAGAAACTTTTATACTTAAATAAATTGCTGGTTGGCTGGGTGATAAAACAAAGAAAATATATAAATAAATTAAGTGCCCGGGACAAAAGCGCAGTTCATAAATTTTGGAGAGATAGAAATCAGGCGTAATTCTAGCATAATTATACTAGGTTATATAGAAATGCGACCTTCCTGAGTATACGTAAGTTTACTAATAAAAAGGAATCTAAAACATTAGTTTATCTTTATATACTTTCAAGTTCCCTCATACCTATTATAAAAAAAATTAAGATCTTTCATGAGAAGCTTTATAGTCGTCAACTATGTTTCGGTTAAGGCTATAAATATTTTTACTGCGATATAAAGTTATTACAAATGTGAAAAATTTATACAGCCAAGCCGTTTAAAATTTACCAAATAATAAAGGTCCTATATGTAAAAGATGGCTTATAGATTTAAAAATCTGAAGATCGACGTCTATGGTTTAGCTGGGCATAGACATCCCTCTTTTTTCGCTACTGGTCTCTTTCCAAAGCCTGCCTCTATCCACTCTTCCAAAAAGCTGTTGAAATCGCTACTGTCTGATGTTCAATTATGCCAATTCTGGTCAATTTGAAATCTAAACCTCCAAATTTTTACCAATATTCCTATTTGACTACTTTTCGTAACAAAAATCGGAGCTAAATCCTGGTGAAAATCTAGTTTATATTAATATTGTGATGTCAAAAATTTGATATAGGCACGTTATATTGAAACTTCACAAACTCTTATAAAAACAAATTCACAATAAACGTGGAAATAAACAGACGTATGTACGTACTTCATCTGAACATCACTTCATACAAGAGGCATCCCAAGGTCTACATAATTCAGCTGTGAAGAGCTTTAGTGAAGAGGCTTTGACGGTACAGCTAACGGGATGCGGACTTACAGGATATACTTGATGGATTAAAGATGGCGAGGGTTTAAGGGCGATTTCCGGATCACAGGTTTCGTCGTGTGTTATAATATTAAGGTTCTCATAAATAACATTTTGGTGCTAGGTAAAGGATCTATTTATTTGAGAAGCAAAAACTCGGTCTTAGAGACTAAAAACCTTTTAGCGCAAACAAATTTAATATTGCGAAAAAAATGGGCTCTTCATAAAATTTTAGAATTAATGTGAATTGCTTAAAACTATATAAATTTAGCCCAGTAAGATGCAACATTCACGGCCGAGTCTGAGGCCACAGCCAAATCACCCTTTGTACATGTAGTGGCTAACACTATTTAGTATTTTACATATGTTTCCTGTGTAAGCATATAGGGTGTTTTATTAACGTGGTATTTTCAATTCTAGGTGTTCCCCGCAGTTTCACATGCTCGTGATTGTAGTAGGTATATGACAGGGATTATGTACTATGTGGTGTAAGACTATATGAAATCAGTCCAACATTTTTTTATTCGTTTCAAACATACAAATTAATTTCAGGTAGATTGTGTTAAAACAAAATTGTTATAGAAACATATGAACGCGCCCCTATGGAATATACTTGAAGGATAGAGCGGATTAAATATGGCGAATGGATAGCCTTAAGTAACGCCCTAATCGCAGGGTTTATGGAGAAATATGGATTGGATATTGATGATGTAAACATGTGTATTAGATAAGGCAATCTTGTTCGTGTAACATAGTTTATTTTATTATGGGAAAAGCTTTGTCAAACAGAAATAACAGATAAAGTAATCCGCATCATTTATGGGAAATATTTTGGGATATTTCTACACTAGTGGTTCTGTGAACAGTAGACCTCGCGAACCTCATCCGTTAACCCCCTTTTCGTTTTTTTTATTACTCTATATAGAGTATATATAGGTATTTCTTATTCTTTTAATTTTTTTCCTTTAATATTCTCAAAAGGATTTTTTCTATATTTTTTTTATTTTGCCATATTATTTTATTCTGGTCAGACGGTCATAATATAGTCATATAAAAACAAAAAAAATAAAAATAAAAATAAAAATAAAAATAAAAATAAAAATAAAAATAAAAATAAAAATAAAAATAAAAATAAAAATAAAAATAAAAATAAAAATAAAAATAAAAATAAAAATAAAAATAAAAATAAAAATAAAAATAAAAATAAAAATAAAAATAAAAATAAAAATAAAAATAAAAATAAAAATAAAAATAAAAATAAAAATAAAAATAAAAATAAAAATAAAAATAAAAATAAAAATAAAAATAAAAATAAAAATAAAAATAAAAATAAAAATAAAAATAAAAATAAAAATAAAAATAAAAATAAAAATAAAAATAAAAATAAAAATAAAAATAAAAATAAAAATAAAAATAAAAATAAAAATAAAAATAAAAATAAAAATAAAAATAAAAATAAAAATAAAAATAAAAATAAAAATAAAAATAAAAATAAAAATAAAAATAAAAATAAAAATAAAAATAAAAATAAAAATAAAAATAAAAATAAAAATAAAAATAAAAATAAAAATAAAAATAAAAATAAAAATAAAAATAAAAATAAAAATAAAAATAAAAATAAAAATAAAAATAAATGACCGAAAACGAATTCAAAGCGCAAAGTACCAAGAAAAAAAACAAGAACAAGTACCAAGCGGCCAGTGGTATAAGCAATATAACAAATAGCAAACTTCCCCCATTTTTGCCCCCATTTTCCTTCCAATCAAAAAACGCTCTCGACAAAAAATTGCAAATAAATCAAGGAACACGTGTGTCAAGTTTCATTAAGATCCGTTCGTAAACAACGTCACAGAAAACTTTCCCCCTTTTTTCCCCCCTTTTCCCTCCAATCAAAAAAAACTCTCGACAAAAAATTGCAAATAAATTAAGGAACACGTGTACCAAGTTTCATTAAGATCCGTTCAGAAATGCGACCTCTAGCCCGGAACAAACAGACAGACAGACAGACAGACAGACAGACAGACATCCGGACAAAAGCAAAATTTGCCAGTCTCGAAATGGAGACTCTCGCTCGCTTCGCTCGCTCGGTCAATAAAATATTTCGAAACTACTCCATAAAATTATCGGCATCAATTTATGGATTTTTGAAATTTTTCATAAAACAGCCTCACTTAAATTTGGGAAAGAAAAGAGAAGTGATGCCCACGCCCAGCCAAATAACTAACGCTGACAGCTACCAAGCTCACAGTGAGCAATCCGGCAAATGAAAATGATATACTCATTGACGTACCCGTCAACGGTGAACCTCACTTCACTATCACTACATCACAATCACTACATAGTATAAAACAAAGTCGCTTTCTCTGTCTCTATGTCCCTTTGTATGCTTAAATCTTTAAAACTACACAACGGATTTTGATGCGGTTTTTTTTAATAGATAGTGATTCAAGAGGAAGGTTTTTCAGGTCATGCGAAGCCGGGGCGGGACGCTAGTTGTTTCATAAATGGAAATTGATATGGCTAGCCAAACAATACAACTGACCCGTGTACGTATATACCTAAATTCAGTTACATAGATGTATCTGAAATTTCGCGTTTTTATAAAAAATGAGTGAGTTTTTATAAAAAATGTGTATGTGTGATTATTCATGTAGAAAAAGACGCAGCGATGAAAAGTTAGCTATAAATTTGGCCTTCAGACGAGACGTAAAATATTTCGTTGCGCATTTATTTTGATGGCCGAAAGTAACTTTTCGCGACAGTATTATAAATAATGACTTGGAGCAACTCGTTATAAGTTAAATGGCGGCCTTGTGGAAAAGTATTTCCGCCATAGAGTTTTCAATTCCGACATCTGTAATAGCTGTAATATTGCAAATAAAATTGTTTATAGCAGTAAGCGAGATAGTTCGGCTTTATAGCTTGTCGCGGAGGTCTTTAAATGTTTGTTTTGATGGCTGTAATTGTTTGAAATGTTTGCTGTTGACCATACCTTGTAAGTTGAATTTATTACCGTTTATTATTTGATAGGTTTTTGTTTCATTCACGTTTAATTAAGCTTTTTGTCAAGGCTTCGCATGGGTGGTGTACCTGATATGTTTTAGTTATTAAAATTAATAAGAGAAAAAAAAGAAAAATCATCAGGTATTTTATGTCAGATTAAATTAAAATGAATTCCTTGAATGATTAAATTCCTTGACTCAAATGAATCCTAAAATACTTAATTAAATAAAATCACAAGCTTTTGAAGTCAGACGTTTCACTGAGAATAATTCAAATCAACAGTTTATAATTAAAATACTTCATTTGGTATTTATCAAATGCAAATTATAAGCACTGCTTTGTAATATCAAATAATATTCTTTTGAATTTATATATATGTATATATATAATAATTATTTATTTTTTGGAAAACAATTTTTAAGTCTAAACCTTAACGTTGCCTCAAAGCGAATGGTTAAATGCGATAAGGTATTAATTATACTCCTTATGTCTCTAGATATCCTGTGTAAAAAAAGTTATTTTATATTTAAAAATATGGCAAGTATCACTGGGTGCAAAATAAGTTAGGTAAATGGTTAAAAATTCAGTGTATTTTTTACACAGTCACATCAGCGAGCGTCTTGCATCAGGGTCCACTCTTCTAACTGGTCCTTTACACGTCACTTTATCATAAAAGTCCTATAAATAACCACATCTGCTAAGGTCTTTATTAAGAACACTGAGCCTTCTTAACTTTGCCCTGCTTCTGTTTCCGACCTGTCAAAGCTAGTCTCAGTGCTCTCTTTTAGTGTTTTTAGAACACCGTGATTCAGCATTTTTATTTTTGTATGTTTTGTTTTAGCTATTTGGTTCATGTCACTTATAAATAATCGTCCCCGTCATCTTAAGTGTCTTCATCATCTAAGCGATTTCCTAGTTATATCCCATTGACAAAAAAAAATTTGCTTTCGTAAATTTAATAATTCTAACTTAAATTTCGTAATTCTAACTCTTCTATATCTCAACCCGTTTTGTTTCTATGTACAATGTTTATGGCTTCTTCCCTTTACGAGTTACATAAGAAAGATTCCGCTGCCTTTCTGACATCATTCTTTTTTATTTATTTTAACTTTATAGCACTTTGAAAAAGAACAATAGGTGGAATAAATTATTCCTGTTTTTGTGTGTATGTGATGCAGTAAACCAAAACCAGACCAATGTAAATAAAGCTTTTATCTATCTATCTAAAAATGCTTTTCTTGTGAATGTAGAGTAAATATCAAGAATGGAACTCACTTATTAAAAACCAAAATTGAAGAAACTCTACCTACTGGAGCCTAGCTCTTAAACTTATGATAATGATGATGTAAATAAAGGAAGCCTGTTCAGAAGCTATATTTTTGAGAATAAAGGACTTCTATTTCAAGTGTTTGCTATAAAGTAATACAAACTGACACAACAAGTTTAAAACAAAGAACAATTAAGTAGAACCAAGGCCCGAATAAATAGTCTGACGAACTTTGTGCGGTTACCAAGTAGTAAACTAGACGATTTGAACCTTAATGAGATTCTTAGGTTGAAACTAAAATTTGGTTAATAGCACTTCTAAATAAGTTACTTTTATTAACTTATAGGAAGGTATCGTTAAGAAATAACGCCATCCGGCTTGAGAATAGACCACCCCTTAACGCACCTTACCCTTAAAGTGGGTCTTGTAAGAGGCGACTACGGAAATAGCAGAGGTGTTATCACAGAACAGTGAAACTATCCGATAATATTTCTTAATTCTGTGGGTGTCATCATAGTACTTTTGTCCGATATCAATATCAATCTGTAAAAATTTTTAGTCGTTATAACAATCAGGACTGGGATCTTTTAAAAAGAGCGTGAAATGATTTCATAAGTTCCGGCAATGCGCACGTGACACTCCTTGGTATTGAAGATGTTCATAGGCTACGGCAACTAATAGCCATCATGTATGCTACTCCTGTTTGCTAAATTGTCCAAAAGAAGAAAGAACAGCGCGAAGATCAAACAGGCGTTTTTATTTATTTAAAAGAAAAAAACAACGCCTTTTTGTCAGCACCTTCTCAATAAACTTGATAAGGCGAGTCAAATATCAGTATGACATCCAAAAGAATACAAACATTCCTATTTACAGCCGTGTGAAGTGGGTATGAGCCTTCTTTATATGTTAATGGAATTTGCCACCTGTCACCTCCATAACAATGCTTGTCCCGGATGTAGAATGGATTTGTGTGACAGACCTTTGTTTCTTATTATGTCGAATTTTTATGTCTTGTTATGTTACGTTTTATTAAATGTGACATGACTGATCATCATTTCATCTTTTTCTTGGGTTGGAATTGGTCTCGTCTTTCTCTTCAAATAGGTTTTGACCATTAAGTGGCTACATTCATTGTGTATTTCAATAATAATAAAGTGTACAAGTAATGTGTTTGCCGATGCTTTCTGCGAGAGGTTCAAAATGACTCTTCACTTGACTGTTACCTTGTATTTGTTTTTTACTCTTTGGTCGACCAGTGCTGCAGACTGCCAGTATGATAGTTTAATTCTTAACATCCTCCCCCCCCCCCTGAAAGATTTGCTTTCAAGAGGCCCTGGGAATCTAAAAGTGGACATAATCTTGAAATGGCTCTTCGAAGTCGACCCTTTTTAGTTGCAACGTCGACCACTCTGGTGATTCCATCATTTCCTGGATACAGTTGTACGACTCGCCCCTTCAGCCATTGCAACGGAGGTAAGCTGTCGTCTCTCACCAACACGAGATCTCCGACGTTGATTTTGTGACCCTTGGTACGCCATTTTACACGCTGTTGCAGTGTGAAAAGAAGTTGAAGAGTTGTTTGTTTGTAATAACTTTATTGAACGAAATTAACGAAAATACATTACACAAGATAAATGCAACGGTAGACTTATCCCATGAAGAGATCTCTTCAAGTCAACCGAAGGCAGGTAACAAGGATGCAATTTCAAATAGAAACTGGTGGTAGAAGTTGTGCAAACAACACTAATAAAGTGATAAAACACTGTACTGTCTTACTGTACTCTGGTGAAATCCTTCAGAAATCCCGACAGTTTGGGACATAAGATATGCCATTGACAGATTTTTAATAGATTCAGGTATTACTTTGCGGAAGTCAAAGTAACACTTGATATATATGACACCTGATAATAGTTAATAGTTCGACAAAGTCGCTTGTGTGTCGAACTATTAACAACTTAGTGCCTTGGTGCCTGAGGATGCCTCGTGTAGAGGTGAGACACATGTCGCAAGGGAAGTGTGTGCAAACTAGTGGTGGCGGGCATGCTGGGACTAACAGTAGTGGGTGGGCGCCGGCCGGCAGTAGTTTGCATGATCTAACTGGTGGCGGAAGCACGCAAAATAATTTGGTAAGTGCATTGACAGATCATCCCTGTATTCCCATAGGCTTCTAACTGAAAACCCGAACTTTACTCTTTTCTCCTGACGTTTACCCCCGACACTAGACTGGATCTTATTGAAGGACTTCCAAACTACCCAGAGGAGATCATCACCAAACTAATCATCTCATCATCATCATGCTGTATTGCTTCGGAGCCCGAGATCAATTTAAATCAATAAGACATACATCGACAGCAAAAATTAAAACATTAAATAAGATTCAGTTTTATTTTTAATACTGGCCCTAGTAAGGAAATTTGACTTGTTTTTTCACTTCTACTGCCGGAGATAGACTCCCTAACAAATGTTTTTAATTAACCATAATTTACCTCTAATAGATTTCTAATAGAATATTACCGCCTTTCTGTACCTAATTTTAGGATTTTAAGATATGTCGTGTGCTACTTTCTACAAAAAGAGTCCACAAATTAATGACACAATGCAATAATGATTTTTTTATAAAAAAATATAAATTTAAGTCATTTCCGAACCAATCAAATCGTTTTCACATAAAAGATCGTGTTTACAACACCTACACAAATTGAGTAGGCTGCTTCCAATACCATCCAAATCATAATTTACATCTAAACCCTTAGCCGAGAAGGGTCGGTAAATCCGTAAAATCACTCGGTTATTATCGTAAAAAATGAGAATTTAATTTCTCCTGCCAACATATGTTGATGTCAGATCATTTATTTTGCGAGTACCTTGGGAGTAATGTGGCGTAAGAGCGTTGTTATGGTGTGCTTTAATTCAATATAGATTTAATTTTTACAATTAAAACCTGTTAAAAATAAACTAGAATTCCTCCCTGTGAAATGGTTCATCTTTGTCGTTCACAAAAACGCAAACGTGTTTTCTAGTTACATTCTTAGTTTAGGATTCTAGTTAAGGCAAAACAACCTAGTTTTAATGAGGGAAGAACTTTAAATTTCGACATATAAATATATACATCTATCAATTATCATCACGCCTGTCTCCCGCAGGGCTAGGCAGAGACTAGAGATTTCCTTTGGTTACCATAACATATCACCTTCCTACACACTGATCACTCTCGTTATACACGTTCGCCGATTTCAGGTACTCCTAATGTCTCCCATTTTAAAAATTTCTGCGATTTGGTCGCAGTATGTTTTTGACTAGACTAAGAAATAAATGAAAATATACCTAATATATTTCTTTATATTCACGATGTCCAGCGGTTGACCACGATCCTTCCTGATGTTAAATGCAGATTTAGTCTAAGATGGAGATTGCCGTTACAATAGTCTACTCCAGCTTTGAAAGACCCAAATAGTTTTTAAACTTTCATAATTCTAAATTGATAATTTAAATCCTACAAACTACATCTTATTTTTTAAGCATAGGTACACAATCTGGACCCTGTTACTTGTCCTTCTGTTATTCTGGATTGCTCGTCTGTCTGTTAGTAGGCTTAATTAGTTACTACACATACAAAACAGAGCTAATAATGAACTTATTTGAGCATCCGACACTACATAATAGATTCAAAATACAATATATACCCAATACCTATCTATCTATGTGTCCATTTCCTTTGTCCATCTGATTAACGGATGGGCCTCAGAGGAATACTGTTTGATTTATTTTCTTTGTTATTGTTTCGATATTATGGCACAATGTTGATTGTATTGGGTGAATAGGAAAACGAATCACTCAGTAAATGATTGCGTTAGGATTTTACCGCAGTGGCAATTATTATGTGTTTAAGTAGTTTGTTTGAAACTTGTTTTAGTGTGTGACCTAAAAACTGTTGCTTTAAATAAAAATAAGTTTGTATCTAAACCTACGGGAATCGTGTACCTTTTGGGATCAAAAGTATCTGAGTTAAGGCAAGGTATCAATTACGATTACCTCTTTACCAAATTTCATAAAAATTAGCCCAACCTTTTGAGCGTAAAGAAGTAACAATTAAACATACTTACTTTCGCCTTTATAATATTAGTGGGATGTGAGATATTTATATCATATAGTGTAAAAAAAAGGTTTTTGTCTTGGCCTTAAACACATTTACCTAGTTCATAACTTAAACTTCAGAGCCCACAGTACAATTTAATCATGGTCATTATAATGTCTGATACAATTAGATACTAGGGCCCGGCCCAAACTATTCAAATGAAAGTAACACATTAATCCACAAGCCATTTTTAACAATAACAAACTGTGTGAAATCACAATAAAAGTAAGCCCTTAACTCCATAGCTAAAATGGAATATAGGTTCTAAGCTACTCTAACACCTGCGCCAAGAAAATAGATAGGATTTATTTAATATCATAAGGATTTTTTTAAATTAAAAGTAGGGTTCAGCCTTGCAAAGTGGGTACAAAAGGCATATACGGTTACGGTTGTTGTTAACTTAACACGTTCGCGGACGTTTTTGAAACACAATAGAATTTGAATTGTTATAACTGTTATATTATAGCAGTTATGTGATCGCTAACGTGTTAATATCTAAAATAATAAGAATACACCCTTTTTATTGACCTTTAAAATGAATTGTATCTTTCAAAATCGATTTTTATTATCTTACAAATAAGTAACACAGCAATGTATGATTTTGATACAATATATCTTTACCAAATCTACAGCTTATGTGATACTGTAATAATGCTAGAAAAGAAGGTTAAATCATCAAGTAATAGATTTAGGCTTTAAGATTTATGACGACTAGGTTGGTGCTTCGTTCTTATCGTATCTGTAGTCACAGTCAAAGCTTTAATAGACTCCCACCATTGTAACCGACCTAATGAACACATCATTCTCTACATCTGTCTTACAGAAATGGAATCCTCGGCTAACTGACATTATGACAATTAAAATAAAATTTAATTTTGATTACCAAGAACAACGATGTTTCAATTCTTTTCTAACAACAGCTTTTTTTCTTTTACCATCGTCATGTTTCACAGAAGTCAAACAATTGATAACTTCACAGTATACTGTAGTACACTAGTATGACATTTTATTAACGCAGACGCTAGCGACTGTTTTACCCATTTTGTATGGAAAACCTCTACAGTACCCTTGGCGGATAGTAGCTAAGAAATTGCATACAAAGCCTAACGCAGTTGCTAGCATCTGCGTTTATAAAATCTCTTACTAGGGGTACTTTGGCATTGCAAGAGTTAGTTTTAACTATAATCACATTTTAAGACAAAGCGAGTTATAGAATGTAAGCTACGCAGCTAAGCTATGGACTGTCGGCTTTATTCTGGTTAACAATTCAAGAGATTTATTAACGACCTAGGCATTGTTTCGGTTTCACTGAATAGCCAACTCGACAATTTTCCAAGTAGTAAATCGAATTCGAAACTGAATTGTTGGCAAACTTTGAATAGTATAAAGCACTAATGAAGCTTGTGTACGGTAGGCATTACATTTAAAGGATTCCTACAAGGTTAATCGTAGGTTTTTGTGTTATAAATACATATATTAATTTATTTATATATTATAACTTAAGTAAAAAGAGGTGATTGTTAATTTCACTTTTTTATCTTTATTTTACCTGCTAAGTCTAGTTGACTTTATGCTAACAGCCGGCCTCCTTTTGTACCTTTTTATTTCTAAATATACCTTTTTCAATTTTAGGAAAAAAAGACAAAGAATTAAAAATTCATCTGTTTAATTTAAATCGTATAATTTTAAAATATTTTTGCTACTGAATATTTTTGTAACTCACCGGCGAAGTAAATTCATCTAGACGCAGCTTTTTGGGTTTAAAATTGCAAATGAACGTAAAACTTTGAAAAAATATTGCCAAATAGTAGCAAATACTTTTGAAACGGTCGAATTACATTATCTATTTTATCTAAAAAGCAAAGAAAGTGGGATTACTGAGCCCTAAGGACGTTCCATAAATAAAGGGGCGTGGAAGATGATATCTAGCGGGTGAGATACTATGAAATATATTTCTTGACCAAACGAAGTGAGATATAACAGACATGTCTGAAGGTTGTGTAAGGTCAATAAAGAAAATTCGGGGAAAAATCATTAGGTTACTATGTCTTTTCGTACCGAATCTTTTAATGTTTATTCAAACAGATCGTCTTGGATAGAGAATTACCGCTTTTAAAATAAAATTTAGTAAGGTTTATTTTATTGAAACAATACTATTACAAATGCTAATAGAGTAATTAAAAATATCTATTCAAATGTTTATTCTTATAACCCTGATAAAAAATGCACGCTAGTGTCATTTATAACGAATGAATTATTTAGATCTACCTACTTCTATAGTTAATTCCGGTTGCCTTCGAAGTTACTTTGTGAAATACGAAATAGATAAAATTTAAAATGATAGCAATCTGAAAACTTATTTGTTTGTTTGTAATAACTTAATTGTAATAAAACAAAAGTACACAAGCATACAATTAAAACATTAGTACAATGGCGGACTTATCCCAGAAAGGGATCTCTTACAGTCATGTTAAAAAAGCACATGTCAATTTAGTCATCATTTCCTTAAATCATATAACTTGTCATCACTAAAAGCTTGCGATACTTAGCAAAATCTAAAACGTTTTGGCGATATTTTTAAAATTCTGACTTTACAGCGAATTTCTTATAAAACATACTGCAGCATACTGCTTCTGTTTAGTATTCTATGCTGGTGTCGTTATGATGTCGAGAGCTGCTCCTTATTATGTGAACCCTTCGGCCGTCTATAGAACCGGGGTTTCGGAACTGGTTCCGTACGAGGCTTTTAAACAAGACACGCTTGTTTGTAACTTTGAGTAAAGTAAATTTTGACAAAATTATTATGTACTTTCATAATAATGTTGTCAAATGGAAGAATTTCTTTAAAATTCTCCTTCAAAATCAGAAATTCTTAATTGATACATGTTTGTGTAAAAAGTATAACGGTCGGAGAGCCCTTAAGCCACAGTCCTGTGTCAGAGTTTTCCCCTCTTTCATTGTTGTAGTAGGTGCTTATATATACTATATGGTAGGTAGAAATAAATAGCACACCTAAACTTACTTTTAGTTTTTTAGTTTTTTTACATATATATAATCACATCTTTGTCCCATACAGGGTAAACAGAGCCTAGAGCCATAAGACCTTAGACCACGTTTAGTATGATGATAGTTGAGACTGGAAATCAATAGTGATGGGTTGCTAGCTGCATCGCCTATGTCATGATATCCTCATCCGATTCCCTCAGTAGACTTTTACGACTTAGAAGAGAAACAGCTGGTACATTCTATGGTTTTCTTTGTCTCCCAGACCAGCATAAAATACTTATTTTTCTATTCACAATATCCAGCAATTGGCCATTCAAACAAATCACAAGACCGATAATATGTAATACTTTTAGGATAAAATATTAAACAAAATTTCTCAGAATATCTAGCACAAGTTTTGTCATGGAGGATTAACGGAAAAATCCATAAAATGTTTCATCAAAATAAGAAATCAACCTTAATAAAAAAATAAAATAATGGAAAAAATATCACATATCTCGTTTATATTCCCCTTTTGTTTTCATAAACCCAGTCGCTTATGATAACATCGAACTCAATTAAGCACTATTATTTTCTAGCATGCAATCGAGTGATCAACATATCATTCCCTAATTAGTATAAATATACCCGAGTGATGCATAACTTTTGTACAAGCCTTCAACACATAAATTATCTTATTTTTTTATAAATAGCACTACAAAATACGGTAATAATATTATAGAGGTTATGTGTATCAAGAAATATCTTATTGTTGATACAAATGAGTAATTCTATAATATGCCATACTGCATGTTGTTTAAATAAATTATAATATACTTACTTAAGATAAAAAAGAAAGTAAAAAAAACTATTTTCTTTTGTTACAGTAGGTGACAAAAGGCTTTTACTATAGAAAATTGAGACAGGAAAAAAATTGCAGACATTTGATACGACACGAAGACTTTATGAAAACCAATATGGACGGGAGACGAGATAGAGTGAAGAAGCGGCGGAAGTAGAAGACAAGGAAAGAGTAATTTAAACAAATTAAGGAATATAGTGGGAGTCGTGTCGCATTAGTACCTATGTGAAAAGGCTAGAGGAAGATTCTTTAGAGGAACAATCTTCATTAATTCTTCGGTGAAGTCAATTATATAATAAATACATCCTTAGCCAAAGTCACAAATTTAAAACGTTGACGAATCTCGACAAAAACAAAATATATGGGATTGACATAAACTGGGGTAAATCACGTGATCAATCTTATGTCAATTCCATACATTTTGTTCTTGTCAACATTCGTTATTGTTTTTAAATTGTGACGTTGGCTACGCCTCCTTTGTAATATGACTTCAACGACAATAGCACAGCTCCTAAATCTATAATAACATTGTAAATACAAAAGTCTGTCTGTTACGCTTTCACGGCTATACCCCTTAACAATAAAATTTGGTATGGATATAGTTAAGGGTTAGGGTCAAACATAGGTTACTTTTGGGCACTATATAAATACCATTAACATACAAATTATACATGTTGATACAAATATATACAAGGGCGGACTTATCGCTAATGCAATATCTTCCAGCCAACCTTAGGGTGGATAGGAACAACGTATACGATATAACCGACTCCCACGCGGTCGAAGCCGCTAGCAACAGCTAGTTTTAGGTAAATAGATGTTATTTATGTATGTATCCTATATATCTACGCCCCCAAATTATTACGTCAAGCAACTTTCATTTGGTATTGAAGGCCATGTCACAGTCCTACTAAAATATTTCCCATGTAATCGATTTTCGACAAACAAGTTTGAGAACTAAGGACTGCGGTCAATTAAATAATGATTATTTAAAGCGCATATCAATCTACAACTTGTATTAATATTTAATTAATCGAGCCTTAATTTCTGGCTAAGAATAGACCACCCTCTTTCAGTAGATATCGTAAGTGGCGAAAGTATTAAGAGACTTCAACTCACATACATCGATTTGATTGGGCAGATTTTTTTTATAACATTATGCCAGCAGCCTTGAGACTTGATATTTGAGTGTCACTAGCGCGCTGCCAACTATTGGCCTAAGATATTTCGAGACAATTATTTTACTGTCTCTCTCGCCCTTAAAACCGGAACAACAATGCAAGTACTGTTGTTTAAGGTAGCCAAGCAGACGCTTATCAAATGTATATTATAAAATAAAATAAAATTATACAATTTAGAAAATTACTAATTTGCATATTTACAATCTTCTATACATATAATAAAATAGTAAAACTATTTTGTCTGTACATCTAGTAATTTTGATAAAAATGGATAGATGGACATGTGAGAAAGCAAAAAAATTTTTAAAATTTTTTATTTGTCTCTCTGATCATGTTTGATCACGCTTATCTCCGAAAGTAGTGAACCGATTTGTTAAAAAAAATTACCAATTGTTTTGTTTTAGCTCGGAAGAACATCTAAAGTTTTTGTTTCGTCAAAATATTTTCATTTCAAAATAGGTTCATTATAAAAAAAGTTATCGTCATTTGAATGAACTCAAGGCATGTTTGATTTCGTACGAATCCAACAAATTAGATAATTCTTTTTTTTGTGTTGTTGTTGTTATGCCAAAATTTGTATTAAAGAAAAGGGGGATTCCCGGGCAATTCCCACGATAACGGGAACTAAGCCCACGCGCACCCAGTCACGGGCTACATATAGTATAACAATAACGCGGGTCTGCTAAAAGAAATTTCTATAGAAATAAGTAGCACTTGTACTAAATTTCCTAGTTAGTGTTCTATATTTGTATTGAAGATTATGTTAATTAAATAAATAAATAATTATAATATTGTAAATTAAGTATTAACTATTAACATTCCTTGATGTTGGTCATACTAATGTCAATCGATGAAAAATACTTCGAGCTCTATGTTTAGAAACAAATTATAGTTGTAAAACCTTTATTCACAGTATAATATTTCATTTATTAAACACATTAGGTACAAACAAATACGTCATTTCAGTTGTTTACGGTAATGAGTTTGTAATATTTAATGACGGATGACGAGTATGTTGAATAAATAAATCCTTTTACTACTTAAAGCTGAAATACATATTTTTAATAAAAAGTTTAATAAAAATAAAATTGGTTTCAGTTTTAAAGATTCAAAAATTTTACTGATTTTCTTTTTTAAAAACAAAACAATATTTATATTTTCTGTGGTTTAAAAAAAATGCCTTGTAATCCAGTTAACAACCTATTAAACAAAAATCGATTTGCATAATCTAACGTTTTACACAAGACACACATAATTTTAGAATAAATGAATAATCACGTAGAGAAATAATGTAAAAACTAAATTATCGATAAGTACAATTAATGAAATTAATTGTGCTTATTGATATTTAAGAAAATTAAAGAGTTAAACGAGTGCAGGATCTCAATAATAGTTAACATTTTTTTACCTAATAATAAAAAAATAATTAATACTTAATTTGCGTAAACATCTTTCCGCACAATAAGTTTTAATAAAGATAAAACTCAAAATACTTACAACAGGTACTAACAAGAATCCTGTTCCCGGCACAAACACAGACACAAGTCAGTTTTACGATACAAGTTTTTATATGAGCACAACGGTAGCGCAAATAGTCCGAGATGCTACGTGCATGCGCTACGAAGACTCGGCTACGACTGAGGTGCTACGAGGCTACGACAAACATAGAATAATGCAATATACAGAGGCGGTTAACGAGTGAGAACTAAAGGCGATTTTACACCCCTATATCACTTTGGATGAAAAGCCAAATGTGAATTTCTCACATAACGATCTCGATTCGTAAAGCTCCATGACTTGCGGTACTTGAATAATACGATTATGAGTTAGTTTATCCGTGTGATATTCAACACATGGTGTTAATCGATTCAGTATCGTAGTTTGGTAAAATAGCCTTAGCAATCAAGCAAGAAACTATTTTTGGTATATTGTGTTTAAATTTATGAGGTAGGTATAGTAATTGGTTTTTAATTGAATTAATTGGTTTTTAATTGAATTATAATTCAACCATTTAAATTTTAGTCTAGTTCTTCACAAAAACTACTTGCTATCTTTCACGGGCCGTATGTTTAAATGCCAAAGTAGTGTAAATAAACAAAAAATAATCTTAAACCTGTATTGGTCTTCGGAAATAATAATAAAAATGGTATTTTTTATGCATAGGACATAAAATGCCATTACTCACTTATCTTTAATTAACTTACAACACAACAATTATTTACTAAGTCGCACTGCAGATGGCGTTCAAAGCGAGAATCTCAAAATTACATATATGCAAATTAATATAGAAGTCTGAATCGCGCTTGAAAGTTTTAAAGGATTGGAGATTAGAACCATATAATACAACCTCCGCCAAGACATCCTTGGAGCCGCGGTTAACCAGGCATAAAACCCATTATCCCAAAATCTCCCCAACCCAATATCTTCCCTTTGTGGCGGTAGAGCATATCCTTATTATTTCCACCTCTTTCCACAAAATATTTTTTTTTTATTACCTGATTTAAAATGTTACGCGTGATAAAATGATACTGCAATAAATTTCTACCCAAGTAATTTAAAGCGAAATTCAAAGCAATGCCCTAACTTGTGTATCGTAAATTACAAACGCATTAGCAGCCCCACAAATTTTCAGATTAGCATCAAGTTTGCTGATAGCGGTACCAACTCAACTAGATACGACAAGTTTGGTTTCTATAAGACATGTACCGAAAATTATACTAGTGGGTAAAGATTGGGGCAAATGGTTAGTACGGTCACTTTTATCTGCCCTCGACTGTACATATATTATTTTCGCGTTTGTATTCCAGGATTTGAAGCTCGGTTCATTAAAACTAGATCACATTTTTTATACAATAGCTTTTTTGGGTAATGTAAAATGTTTATTTATTTCCTCCAGAATATCTTATAGGTAAGATACAGAAAATACGTATTTTCTGTAACTTAACTATAAGATATATATTTAACATGATGAACATATATATTTTGCCCGCTGTACATAAGACACAACATTTTTATGACTAGCAACCTACATGCCTGTTGTCAACCCATCTTGGGAATGCTATATTAGTACAATCCACCACTAGTCGAAGAACTAGACCTCTGTACCTTAATCGTCTTTTGCAAAATCCTCTGGAAATGTCAATAGGCTACTTGACTCATATCAATTTTGAAGCAAAAAATGTTCATTTCTTACAATATTTGACCCACGAAACCGAACTATATCGATTTCCGCCAAGAAAAATGCAAGATGTCATTATGATTTCAAATTTACTTAAAATTCGGAACTGTCAAAACGGGTTGGCCATCATCCGCCATGACGTGAAGCAATTATTGATGTAATTATTTGACCTATTTTTGACTTCTGTCATTCGTTCAAAGGGTAATTTGAATGATTTTTATTTGATAAGACTGTGAAATTGCATGATTTTCATGCGACTGTGGTTCTTAGCGAGAATCAGATTTCAAAAATAGCACCTTATACAATAATGACGGTACAAAACTCTGCAAAAATGGCCGACGGTGTTTTTGAAGGGATCCTAAAAGTAAACTTAACTTTGCTGCCTTAGAGGGCTCGGCAAAATATAGAAAAAATGGTTTCAATCTAAACAAATAGAGAATAATTATTTTAAACGAAAACAAAAAACAAGTTAACTAGCCTATTATTATTGGCGCTATCTATTTAAATTTACATCTATGTCTTTGACCAAATAACTTTAATGATTGCGAGGTGAGATAGGCCATTTTAATAGCCCCATTAATGACCTATGAAGCTTGGTTTATCGCAAATCTTAACGAGGGTCCCCAGGTTCATTTCGGCGTATTGATTGATGGTAAATTTCATACAATTTGAACCTTGATTGCACGATTATATCTTGATTATTGTTATTGTAACTTACTATACGACCAGACTGCTAGATTAATGATGAACAAGTGTTGAATTTTACAAGATTAAAGAAGGATTTCCTGTCTCTGTATTTGAATTTGAATTTAGAGCTCAATTTTGAAAATATGTTAGTTTATACCTTTTTTTAAGTATTTATAATTTTATTTGGCTTGTAAACTAGGTACTTAATGAAAAAGAAATCTCAATAAATCGCTGGTTGACTGGAAGAGATCCCTATACGAGATAAGTCCGCCGTTGTATATTGGTTCAACTTTCTATGTTTATATATGTTTTTTATACAATAAATATATTACAAACATGAAACAAACAAGAAAAAAACTGAAGTTTGTAAATAATAAGTAAGTTTCTAATATAGTATTTTTTAATAAACAAATTTTTTTTTTAAGATATTATAAATTCATAATCCCCATCAAGCCCAAAACCCTTGTTATAAAAGTTTCGACGAAAGAGATTTTAATTAAAAACTCAGAACGAATACAACAAGTAACTTTCTGTTCTCTTCTTTTCATTGTACAAACTTAAAAATAAGTGTATTATTTTTTTTTATAATAATGACTATGTAACATCTGAGACTTCAATTAAAACATGGAGATTTACGTTCCTGTGTACTAAGAAATTTATTGTGTTCATTTTAGCATTTAGAGTAATTATGTTGCATAAACATATAAAACATTACCACCTTTGTATTTATTATAACCCCAAATACCATTTTTATGATTCATACGTTGGTATCCATCAAGTTTTCAAATTGCAAGTAAGAAATTTTAGGTTTTTCTAATTTCGAAAACTAATTTATAAATAAATATAAAAATAATTTCCCATATTTTGGGAACTCCCATAAAACCAAGAAAAAGACATAGGAAAAATATTATGATCCATACAAAAATGAACTTCAGTTTTCGTACTTTGTAGAAAAGTATTCCGAAAAGAAAAGTTGAAACAATTTTGCTGTAAATGATCTTTCTGAAAAAAAAATATTAGTTTTAATATCACCTGCAGACAATTAATAATATTTATTACCTATAAAAAATCGGTTGTCTGTAAAGTCGGTTTACTGACGATAGTTGAACGTGACAACGTCATAAGAAATTCGCTTGCACTTCAAGCCTTAAATGGAACGCCTCAGAGCGAGGTAACGCCGCATTGTGTCATGTTTTTTCGTGCGTGCAGCCGGCTCCATCGAATTATAAGACGTTGTCATGTCAATAAGGCCAATCAAGGGATCCAAAGTTCAATGGAATTTGTTTCAATACACTTATCAGCTTAATAGTGGATAAATCTCGAAAGAGATTGTGATTGCATTATAAAATGAACCAAATTGTATTTGTATCTGTTGTTTGTTTAAGTAAATAAATAATAAATATAAAAGATTGCATGGTAACTCCACTAACGCAATATTTGTTCAACCCAAAACTGGAAAGTAGGTTAATTTTTACAGGTTTTTAACTAAGTTAAGGTTACTAGCCTGTACATCCAGAGTTCTTGATCCACGAAATATTAAATACCATGAATAGGTATTGAAATTTGATCAAACGTGATTTGTGCAACTGACAGGCGGGCAGGACGATAGTAATTATTTAAACAAACCAACACTTGTAATACGTGTAAAAGCATAAAGTATTGGAATTAATTGAAGAATTGACATTCAGTTTTCAGAATTAACTGATTAATATTATGACTACACGCACTGACTTGAAAAATGGTTATCATTTGCCGTTATGATTTCGAGTAAGTGATTACTAAAATATTCTTTGGTACAATAAAAAAGGTTATCTCATTTGGACTATACAACTTTGATCGTTGTAGTAACTAGTAGTAAGTCCTTCCTTATTTCTGACCTAAGATCTTAGCGCTTTCTCGGTTCCTTTTTCAGCCAGACCCTTTTTTGCTCTACTTCGCACGAGCTTCGGCGGCTACTAATTGCTAGATGGAAGTCCGTTATTAAGCCTTTTGTTGCCATGAACAATGTAATAGCAGTGTATTCAGTGGAATACACTGCTATTACATTTTTCATGGCATATGTTACGGTTTTGTTTGTACATCACTCGTAGTGACGTGTGATGTACAAAAACATATGCCTTATTTTTTTGAAGTCGGTTAAAAAGGATCGTCATCGTGCACATGTCACTTCTAATGTTAAAGGCAGGTGTACTGAGACCTATTTATAGTAGTAACCGTTTCCATCAAGAAGGCAGTATGCCTGTTTTTGTCTGAAATTTTCTTCATTTAAGTCGTGTTACTCATAGTGTTCTAAGAAATTTAAAAAAATCATATATTACTGACATAGGATAGGACGAATTACCAACAAATATGGCCTTTTTATAAAACGAAATTGTCTGAAATAAATAAATTGAATTGAATAGCGAGGATAATGAACACAATAATCCTATTTTCATAGTTTATTTCCATCAAATGAATAAAAAACAAACATTTTCTATGAAAACATAAAAAATATCGACTCTAGGTACCATCTGTAAGTAAAAGGTAAGGTGGGTTCACATTCGCAAGGTCGTAATTTTTACAACCAAAAGGTTCTGATTTTATGGCGGTCCGGCAAACTCGAAGAAAATACGACCAACTTAATCACCTAGCACAGTTTTATATTAGGGTTGACGTTGTATTGATGTAGGTATATTTTAATTGTAAAAAAAATTGTATATTTTTGAGACGGGTGGTCTCAAATGGTCAGACGACCTGAAGAAGGGCAAAGGCAAGCGCTGGATGCAGGCCGCTTCAAAGTTGTCATTTTTAAGACCTTGGGGGAGGCCAATGACCAGCAGTGAAATGAAGATATTTTTAAGAAACAATGCAAACACACTTGTGTTTATCATCGCTAAATAGTTTTGCTATGCGACCAAAAGCGGTCTGTAGCTCGATTGTAGGTACCTAAGTACAAAACCTTTAACAGTTTTAACACAGAGGGTGACTTAGCGAAGAAATTAGTAACAATTAAAGGAGAGTTTCTAGATGCACCAGTCATTGGTGTAAATGTCTGGCAAGAGTGGGGTGAACAAAAAAAAGAATTATCTAAAATTTAACATCTACTTCTGTAAGAAACAGGCGTGACAGTGCCCCTAGTATGAGTTGTTCTTAACGCAGACACTAGCGACTGTGTTAGGATTTTGTATGGAATTTCTTAGTTGCCATACTATCCGCCAGAGGCGCTGTACAGGTTTGCCATACTAAATCGCAAAGTCTGCGTTTAGGAAAACTCATACTAGGGGCACAGGTTTGGGAGGTCTGTAAGGATCGTAGCCAATAGAAATCTCTAGTCTCTGCCTACGCCATGCGGGAGATGGGCTTACTGGTATGTCATAGGTACTTATTATTATATGTATAATATATATAGGTGATCATAATATGTCTGGCCTGTGAGTGTTGTAGGCATTTCATGTTTTTCAAAAAGTTTTTCAATAAAACCCATTTTGTATAGTCATCTACGACCCAAATCACATGAAAGATTCAAATTGAGCTTTCCACTTCACGCTTCATTGAACATTTTGCTTATGTACGTAATAGGCAAACTTTTCATATTTGTTTGTCCAATAAATTGATAAACTATTTATTTTGTTTTGAATTGAAATTGTTTCGAATAGTTAACATTTGAACACAAATTGGTTGCAAGCTCAAATTCCAGTTTGAATACTTTTGAATACTATTATCTAATATTGGTTTGAATTAACAAAGTACATCTTTTAGTGAAACTGAAGGTAACTCTGTACCACCATAACTTCCCTAATTCGGACCGAAGTCCTGAGTACCTGGTAAGGTAAGGAACTTGAGGCAACTCACTCGAGGCGGTTTGATTGCACGAGCCGTATATAGGTGAGGGCAATAAGGAATCGAGTATCTCATGATCAATCGCACAAGAATGTAATACGACGTTTTTTGACACACTTGTGAGGAAAAAAACACACTTTTATATTAATTTTTAATAAAACAAAAACTAGGCTTTTATTTAAAAATTAAAAATTTTTTTTCTTTATAACGGGGATGATAAGATTTCTCAGGGGTCGGCAATGCACACATAATACTCCTAGTGTTGCAGCCGCTTACCATACGGTGGGCCTTATGCCTGTTTGCCTACTAAATCGTATAAAAAATGACTAAGAATTATTGCTGTTTTTTCAATGATTATGAAAGTTTCCTTCACAGCTTCGTTCCTTTTTCACTGTAGATTTTAGTTACAACTACATAATTAGCTAAGTCTTAATACTCTTATTTAGCCCCTCAATTATTATTTTTAGCTAGGTCATACATATTAATCGCCATAGTCTTATTAAGTGACAACCCTATGAGAGTGTAATGTGTTTCCGTCACAACTTCATCGAGCATTCAATAAGAGCTCAATCTTCGAGGGTTGACAAAAAGCGACCTCTGTTTTTATAGGTGATTGATTGGACTTCATCCCGGATGGCAATTAACAGGATCTACTGAATTGAACTATCTGTCTTTTGTGACAAGATGGCGGCTGCAAGTATGTGCTTCGGATTTGATGGAATTAGCTAATGCATTTTTTCATGTTTAATTTTTGTTAAAGTTTAAAGTTAAACTGATAAACAAGTTTTAATTCGTGACGTTTAAATATTCGTAGCTTTAATGTTCTCTATTAAAAATTATATTACAAAATGTACTGTATGGAGATGGGGTAAAGTCGTAATTATCAAGAATTAATGTTTATGCAAAATGAAGAAGAAAAGTGCCCGCCGGACCATCTGTACCATTGGACAGTACAATTAATGGTACAAATGGAACTGATTTATCCCACTTGTACTAGGAAAAATAATACAAGTATGACACCTAGCGCCGCTTGCTTGTACCATTGGGTAGTAGTACCATTGATGGTACAAAAGACACTGATTTATCTCACTTGTACCACGAAATAAAAAAACAAGGGACTCGAAGCTCCTGTGGAAGGAGAACAGTGTTTTTTTTAATATATTTTTGAATAGATACGATTAGGCCTTGGGGCCTTATTGCGAGAGGTCTCCCCGTCTGGTCCCCGCCACTGGTGATAAGAAGGCTGGCTGTTATTTTGTTCAGCGAATTAGCGTTGCAATTCGACTAAGAAACGCAGCATTCTTTCTACCATGCTACGTGAACGAAGATAAACTTAAATTTTAAAGTAAATTTATTTTGGTACTAGCTGTAGCCCGGGCTCCACTACTGTGAGAATTCCTGGATAAATTATAGCATATGTGTTGTTCCAGAGTCTAAGCAATCTCCATACCAAATTTCAGCCAAATCAGTTCAGCCGTTTTCCTGTGAAAGAGTAACAAACATCCATACAAAATTCACATTTATAACGGTAAGTAGGATAGGATTTATTTTCATTTATAAGTATGTATAGTTTCAGTTTAAGTAATATTAGTGAATATTTCTTTGAACAAAAATAATGTATCCAACAAACTTTATCCATTTTTTTTTTCTTATTAGTGAAATGTTTACACAATCTATTGACAGGCAACGAAATTTCTCTGACCTTACATTACCTGATTGCCAGAACTGTTTGTTAGCAGTTGCTCCGGGGTTTTATCTTTGGCAATGTTTTTCGCTTTATTAACTTTATCGCGAATACCATTTCGGCTTACGGTTTGCTCACGACCTTTCTTGTTTTGACGTCGTTTGTATGTCACAGATTTTGGAGAAAATGTATATTTTTTCCAAGATTTTATTGTACTTATAATATAAAAATTAACAAAAGTTTTGTCTCTATTTTCACGTTTTTATTGGTCGATTTGAAAAAAAATGGTTATAGGTTTTGGCCATATCTAAATGTAAATAGAGATATGCGTAGTATTTAAATGATTGGATACAAATGGAATTTGTTGAAAATACCAAAACTCATAACATGTTATAGTCAACAAAAGAATAAAATACACAAAATGACAGGGTAAAATATCTAATCATAATTATTTTTCAGCGAAATGGTAGATATTATGTAAGGAGAATAAAAATGTATGTAGATTTTGTAGGTTTTATGTACGTGTATATTATATACAATACACTCAATGCAATTGTTAACTGTTAGACAATGCTCTTAATTTATTGTGAGTAAAATTGTATTTTGTACAATCATCATCACCATCATTTCAATCGCAGGCTGTCCACTACTAGACATAGGCCTCCCCTAAGGATTTCCAGAACGACGGGTTGGAAGCGGCCTTCATCCAGCGTCTACTTGCGATCTTCTCAAGGTCATTTGACTATCTGATAGGTTAGTGTCCGATGCTGCGCTTGCCGGCTTTTTGTGCAATAAAGATTAATAATAATACATAAAACACTAGCGACCTGCCCCGTCTTCGCATGGGCATAAAAACCTTCCTATTGAATCACCCTATCTATTAAAAAAAAAACACATAAAAATCCGTTGCGTAGTTTTAAAGATTTAAGTATACATAGGGATATAGGGACAGAGAAAGCGACTTTGTTTTATACTATGTAGTGATGTAGGCAGTGATATAAATAAAATGTGATGTGTGATCTAGAAGAAGACCAAAAAAGAGATGGATGGATTGTGTGAGGAAGGATATGATGAAATATGTATTGGTTATATGAGGAACGTTCATACTGTACCGACCCCACATTGGAAAGTGGCATAAGGTAAAAGAAAAGAAGAAATAAAATGTGAAAACAAATAAGAACAACATCCCGACACGAAGCTAAACAGTATATCAATAAATACGATTGAAGAGATCCGACACAATCCCGTTACGTCCGCAAATGTAAAGTGTGCATTCACAAATATTTACTACACTTTTGTATCAAATATATTCACTGGCTTAGAATACTTTCAAGACGGGTGTTCCTATTCCTTTGTATATTTTGTTTTGTCAAGTAGCACGGTGTTGCATTATTATAAAATGATTGATAGTTATTTCGGTATATTATACTTTTTATCAATTTAATGAAATGAAATATTTAAAAAGACATTTTAAAACGGTTAATACTCGATGCTACAAATAGATTTTTTCTATTAATTAGATACTACTTTAAAATATACTAGCTTTCGTTCGCGGCTTCCCTCGAATGATGAATTTCCCTCGGAAACAGTGCTTAGCAATAGAATTTGTGTGATTTAGAAAATTAAAAAGAAAACTCTTATTTACGTATGTAGAGGTAGTTATTGCTTGGAATTCTGCATCGATTCTTAAGTATTTCTGGATATTCCCTACATATTACTTGGGAAAATTTCAGTCACACAGGTCTGGTTATAGAAGCAAAAGTGTGTATCTGTCTGTAGGTAGAATAATTGGTTAAAACTAAATAATGATAATAAGTGAAATAAATTTAAGAAGTTATCTCGGATAAACTTTCTTACTTGACAATGCAAAACAGTCTCACACGAAGAAAACCGCATGCAACAGCTATGATTACAGCATTTGAATCATCTTCATTTTGGGAAACATTTATAAGAAGAAGAAAAAACAAGTTCCTTGTCTTTTTCTAACAACTACGAAAGACGGAGATGAAAAATCGTGTTTGTCACCGTATACGAATTTGACAAAGATCCTACTTCACTCGAAGTGTTTGCTTAATGGCAAAACGCACTTGGCATCCGAAATATGTTCCTTCTTCGAGTAAAATGTCAGCTGAAAATATATAGGTAAGTATTTTTATACTACATAGTAAAAAACAAAGTCGCTTTCTCTGTCCCTATGTCCCTTTGTATGCTTAAATCTTTAAAATAGATAGTGATTCAAGAGGAAGGTTTTTATGCCCATGCATAGCCGGGGCGGGTGCTAGTATTTTTATACGAGATTCTTAAAAAATATTAATTTCTGTTTGCTTGTATTTTTTTTAAACGTTTTTTTTTTGGTTGCATTCTCAGCTTCGAAGCCCAGGTTTTGCATTCCTGCATTTTCTTCTCCACAAAGGAGTAACTAACATCCTACATCCATACTCATAACTCAAATTCAAATTGTTTATTCTCAATATAGGACATTCTTATCACTCTATTGACGTTTCTTTTTTTATATGTATATATCATAACTTTCAATATAATTCGGTATTTCACTCCTGGTCCCGTAGGAATCAGTATTTGAGTTGTACATATAAAAGTATTAGAAACAGTGACCTTTTGCTTTGAGATAGTTACTCGTATTTTACATAGTATAAGATATATCATTCATTTATTGACATAGTAAAATTACTTATAAAATTAAAAATCTAATTAAATTTTAATAATAAAATTGAGATATTTTATTTCCGGAAAGATCGTTAAAATGTATTTACTGGTACAGTGTTAGTAAATGTTAGTTAGATTTTTAATTAATTTACTAAAGAAATAATGCTATTATATATTATGTAATATTATAATTATGTATTTTAGTCTATTTATGATACTGAACCTCCAGAATCAATGGTATAATTATATTCACCTACTACCATTTGTTCTTGATATGTATGATCGGCGTTTCCGCACATGGCCGTTGAGGGCGCCATGGGGTCGCGTTAGCATTCTACCACGACGCCCTCCAGTCTGGCCTTTCGGCCCGTACCAGTGCGCGTCGGCTTGCGCCTAGCGCTCCCTAAAGATGGCCGCCCTCTGTGAAATAAATATTTCACAGAAGGAGGCCTTCACCTCGGGGTGGGGCATCCGCTCACCATCTACTAAAAGATGGGGGGGAGTGGCCCACAGTTTGCAGGACATTGGCCGACAGTCAATAAGACCCTGAATATCAGGGAGTTATTAACTGCCGCCCAGGTTGCACCGTCCCAAATCACTTGTCAACCCGCTCTCTCACCGGATCCGTTTGGATCAAGCGAGAACGCAAAGTTTTTAAGTGACTGGGCACTCGAGGAGGTTTCCTGCACTTAGCACCCCTATATTCTAGACCCTAACCCAACCAGTTGTGGTCTTTAAAGTGTCACAGTATAAACTCGAGCGGTAAGCACCAATCAGGGAATTAAGATGAATTGCGTAATTCTATCGCAACCGAACTGTTAGATTCCCTCTGGGTTTGTATGTGAATTCCGATTTCATTGCCAGTAATAAATACAATAGAAAAGTCGCTTTTTCTGTCCCTATGTATGCTTAAATCTTTTAAACTATGCAACGGGTTTTGAGATTTTTTAATAGATAGTGATTCAAGAGAAAGTGTTTTATGCCCATGCGAAGCTGGGGCGGGTCGCTAGTAAATAATAATAAAAAAAATATATATATATATATATAATACAGTGTCTTTTATTATTTACTAGTATTATAATTATAATTTAAAAACAGAATATTTTTTTTTATACCGTAAAATGTTGCAACTTTGCCAAGAAAGCCCAACTTTGCCTTTTTCGTTTCGATTGTGATATTTCGCGTTTGCTTCGTTTTTTCCTTTTTTTTACCATTTGATAGTAATTTCACATTATTAGGGCAACATATTTTTATTTTTTTACAATAAAAACTCCATTGTTACTCTGTCAGTTGTGCGACAAAAACCGGCCCGTGAGGGTGAAAAATTGTAGTGTCCTGTAACTTTTGCAGTTTTACGAAGAGAAAAGGTGATTTTAATCAGAAATAACGTCCCAAGGTAAGACAACATTGTCTATTTTCCGTATTATTTAATATTTTTATGAAAAGGACACCATTTCATCAAAATAACTTAGTAGGCAATGTTTTGCACTGTTTTGGAAACTTGACTGACACAACTTTGCCTGGGTCTAGGGTTATCACTTGTCGGATTTCATTAATTATAAATTTTTAATGTGATTTCATGGAACTGTATTGTTCACTACATTAATACTATTATATTCTTATTAGGTACTATAATATATGCTATATTTCATAGCTGATATTGTAATTTGGACAAAGCATATTTAAGTATTTTTTTAATATAGCAGTCCGGAGTTTGGAATTGTGCCCGGAATAATATAATAGAGTTCCAATTTATAACCCTGACCCTTCAATCAGGAGTGTAGCCACTAAGTTTCATTTTTTTTTGTAGTTATATGAAAAATGGCAAGTATCAAAAAGAGAAGCAGGAGAAAACCAGGAGCTCATTGAAAAATTACTTATAAATTAGTATTGTTACGTTATCTACATAATTAACGTTGTTTTTTATTTTTATTTAATTTAATGACACTCAAGTATTTTGTTTCATTTGTAATTTAAACTTACGCAGCAAACTGTTAAATTTTTGAAAAATATATAAAAATAGTTAAAATATATACTGCTTTTATTTAGGACAACCCTGGAGTCAACGATATTTTTGTATGGAAAGTTTGTGGAACCTGCTACAACTTTGCCTATTAGCTGTGAAAAAAAAAATATTACCTATAGGGCAATAGTGTAACTGCCGAGACCAACAATGTGCCCTCAGTATCCGGATAAAAAAATCCTGCAAATTATCGACATTTTATTTATTGAGATATCCTTCTAGGCAAAGTTGCGTCTTTTACCTACAACTTTGCCTACGACTTTGAGTTCTTGTTATTCAGAAAAACAGCATGTTTTTAACGTATTTGGGCCCTACCTGGCAAGATATAAAGTCTGTTTTCCGTCTTAAACTCATGAAAAGTCGTAATAATAAGAAGGTTCAGTTGTACGAACAAAAAACCTCAAAATCCAGGCAAAGTTGCAGCATTTTACGGTACTAAAATTTTATAGAGGAAAGATTTTATTGTTTGTTTGTTTCGAATAAGCTTCAAAAGTTTTTTTTTTTTTTTTTCATCATTGGAAAGCTACACTTCCCTTATTTATTTTTATTCCCTTACACCAGGGTGTGCATGGTCGATTTACCGTGACGCCTACTCGAAATGATGATGACTTGGCCACCCCCACTGCTCGGTCGCTTGCCTCGTTCAAGTCCTCCATTGTGCAGAAGACAGGGCAGCTAGGGCACGACAGAAGGTGAACCATCGACTGCACCGCGCCGCAGTCACACAGGCTGCTGTCAGAGAAACCCCACCTAGCACGGCTCTCCCAGCATATTTATTATTCTATAAATCGTATATAACATTTATTGTATTGTATGTATAATTGGTTTAAAAGTCAAAAAGAAGGTCTTATGGAAAATCGACAAACCAATTTAATAAGAGTACAGTATAGAACGGAACTACACAATACGTAAGGGGTTCGATCAATCACCGACAAGTTTCTGTGAAGACGAAGCGACTGATTACCTCATAATGACGGGGAAATGTGAGGGTTGGGACCAAATCATATTGAAACTGTTTCAGATTTGTCCGTAATATAGTCTTACTAGTTTTTTCTTGCGGCTTCGCTCGCGTACATTTTCTTCGGGACCAGCGTTTTTTCCCAGAATGAAACGTACTCTATGTTCGTCTCAAATTTTCGAACTATGTGTTAGCCAAATTTCAGTAAGATTATTCAGTAAATAGGACAAACAAACAAACTTACTTTCACATTTATAATTTTTAATTAGATATATATAATTTAGAATGTGGTAATGCAATTGCGATTGTTGTTTATTAAAAACTAGCTTTAGCCCGCGGCCTCGCCCGCGTTAACTTCCCTCGGGAACAGTGCTTTTTTCTGGGATGAAAGCTACCCTATGTCCTTTTCCAGGTGCCAAGCTACCTTCTTACCAATTTTCAGCCAAATCAGTTCAGCCTTTCTTCAGTTATGAATAGTTTAACTAACACGACTTTCTTTTATATATATATATATACTTTTTTTAAAATTTTCGTAAACTCTGTAAGTATAGTAACGAAGCACAAATCACTTTGTGGTTTATAAATCAAAGAGAAGAAAATACGAAAAAAAAAACAAGCTTTTTAAAATAAGCTTAATTACCTTTTTAAAAGCTTACAAAATATCAAGAAGTTATTTATTTTTAAAGGTAAATTAACCTTTAAAAATAAATAACTTTTCAATCGATGTTTGAAAAGGAGGAAGTTCTCATTTTGGTTGTATTTTTTTTATGTTGTTAACTCCACCAATTCTTTAACTAACTCATACGACGACCTCCGTGGCGTAATGGTTAACATGCCTGTCCGCTACTCAAGAGGTTCCGAGTTCGATCCCCAGTCAGGTCAAGATGAAAAATTGTATTTTTCTGATTGGCCTGGGTCGTGGATGTCTATGTATTTGTTATAAAATATAGTATCGTTGAGTAAATATCCCATAACAAAAGTCTCGAACTTACTTTGGGCTAGCTCAATCTGTGTGGGTTTGTCCCTATATATATTTATTTATTTTATTTATTTATACGTAAACTTTCACGGCTTAACCGATTTTTAAAAGCCAAACAGACAGACAAACTTTATTATATAAATTATATAAATATGGATATGGATTTCTTTGTTCGAATAGATTTATACTTACTTTTATTTTTGTCTTATTTATATTTTATTAAAGTAGGTCAGTTTTTTATATAAATTTAAAAACCTACTAATTTAGTATTTTGAATGTATTAATTGCTTGCTTGATCATATGGAGAACTTTGAAATTTATTAATATCTTGTGATCAAATTTGACATGCACACCCGACTAATGATATTTTATTTTTTGAAATTTGAAACAAAGTTTCAATTTGAACACAAAAAACGAATAAAATTCAGTTTTTGTGTATTTTTTGAAAAAAAAAATAATACCTAATCGTTGTTTACTTAAAATAGGTGTAAGGTTGTTAAAAAGGTGGTATATGCCTACAAAGTCCCTCCTTTTACTAGTAAAAAAAAACTACGCTAAATTCAAAAATATTCAAATAAAGAACTCGCTTAAATTAATTCAGAGCACAAAAGAGTAATATCAGTAAAATATTTGCGCCGCTTCATTTAGAGCTTTCCTTAGTTTCGTTATGTGGATACCACAAAGAAGGAACTTCTTTGTATTAGCCGGCAAATCGGCGGAAATCCTCCTTGAATAGAAGTCTATGGTCGCGAACCTTTATACCCCGAGTGGCCTACCTGTTTTATTATTTTTTATTTTATTTATTCTTTTTGAACAAAAGAGTCGTTTTTAACGTTTTTTTTTTAATTGTCAAAAGAAAATAAAAAGTTAATAACGTTTGATAATTCTTCTTTTTCTTCTTATATACGGTGACGTAGGTTTTTAGCCAAGAAATTCTCCTTCGTCCAGGTCTCCTTCTGCCTTAGATCTTGCCTTGCAGTATAAGTTGTATGAGTTCGTACTAGTTGTTGCGCATTATGTGGCCCAGGCATTCAAATTTCCTAACTTTCACCGTTTTCAGAATTTCGAGTTGTTTGATAATTACCGAAGTAGAGAACTAGAAGTGCTAAAGAACAAAAATAAAATTATAATTACACATTTTTGAAAAATGTCATCTTCGTCTTTACTATTACTATAGTTATATTTTATATTTTACTCACCCACACCGGGAATCCCGAATTAGGCCTGCATGAACTTTAGAACAATCCTAATGAGAAGTACCCTTAGTCCTCCAAGTCAGGGTACGCTGCTCTTAAGAAGTCAATTCGCTTGCTAGCCAGTGAGTCACAGCAGCAAAAATTGTGGCTCATGGACTACGCTGCTTGCTATTGTATGATTAAGTTTTTTTTTTGTCTTTTAATTTCATGGCATTGAAAAAAGTGTAAGATCGAAAAAAAATTGTGGACATTTTGCTCTTGTTCAAATGTTCTCGTCCATATTTTGATGAAAAAATATTTTCTTCATAACAAAGTTTCCGAAAGTTATAAATATTTTGAATCGAGATGTATTCGCAATTTCGCCGGCGGTTAACGAAATTCTAATGTTTCTTTTCTCGTTAACAGTTTGGCGGCCGGAAATATATTCTTGTTTTGTTTAATTTTGAATTATGGTGGTTTTTTGCTCGATTCGTTCTGCGGTCTAAGTTAGAAAAATCATAAGGCTGGAAAAATAAGGCATTTTTCTGAGATATGAATAGACAAGTGAACGTCCACTATGTGATTGAAATAAAATTGAAGTATTGAAAACTAAGAATCACAACTAAAATTGTAGAGTTCAAGAATAAAATTTGTAATTTGTTGTAATTTTATATTTATATGGTACAGAAAAGTAACAAAAAAAAAAACAAAGGGAAATAATATCGAAAGCTGCTTATGGAATAGTTTGCACTAGCGATAAAACCGCCTAATATAAAATCAAACTCGACTAATTCGTTGCAAGTATTTTTAATGCAATAAATTTAAGTAACTAGCTGACCCGGAGAACTTCGTACCGCCTTTCTTAATATTTTTTCCCGTAAAAACCTTGTACAGAGTATTAGAAAACTACAAAAAAAAATCAGCCAAATCGGTCAAGCCGTTTTCATGCTATGTCGTGACAACGGAAAACTGGTTTCATTTTTATATATATAGATAGACTAGCTGTTCCCCGCGGCTTCGCCCCGCGTGGGACTCGGTTATATCGCGCCCAAAAGTAGCCTATGTTTGACCTCAGGTCGTTCCCTACCAAATTTCATCACAATCGGTCCAGCAGTTTAGCCGTGAAGAGGTGACAGACAGACAGACAGACAGACTCACATTTATAATATTAGTATGGATTACATTACAGTAACATCGTTTTCATCAGTCTTTAAAAGCCTCACTACAAGGACTAATTTATTTCCATTTATGCCTTGACTTCAATTTGAATAATCACGTTCATTAAGTAACTAAGCCATTGTTTTGGTTTACAAGACAATGTTTACATTCGACCTTCGTCGGACGCATGTAAATGTGACCCAGTGGGACAATAAATTTGTTACCATTAGGCTGGCGACGACTATTATCATTTTATGCGGAAGAGAAAAGGGAAATGTTGACAATAAATGTTATGAAGTGGGTGTTTATTCTCTTATAGCTAATTCTGGTTACATTATCACCTCATTCATTCCTTTTTGTGTAGGTGTGGTCAATTGACTATGCACACCCTGGTCTCAGAGGTCTTTGGAGGGTTCCAGAGATCAAGAGGGGGTCCTCTTGATCTCTTATGTGATCCCTTTAACGACTATCAGATGGCAGCCGGGACAAAAAGCTGAACGTGCCTTCTGAAGCACGGAATCATCTAGGTGGGAAGCTGTTACTGCTGTATAGCATACTACTGATCTAAGTCTAGTATTATCATCAGTATGCTATACAGCAGTAACAGTTTCCCACCTAGATGATTCCGTATAAATAATAATAAAACCATGTTAAAGGTGATCCTTTAACATGGTTTTATTTAAAAAATAATTATAAAACTATATTTATTGTTCTGGTTTATTTATTAGCTAGTTCAGGTTGGGGGGGTTGGATTTTTATTGGTCATAATCTTATCTTGTTTCTCCATACAAATATTAGACCTCTGAGTACTATTACTAATTCTGTGCCTCTGTTTCACCATTTGAACTCATAGGACCTACCTTCGTACCAAATTTGGAATTTTCTGACCCAACAATTAAAGCTATGCTTCGATGATTAAGTCATTGTTTCTTATTTTGATATACTCCTCATCATAATTTTGTCTAGGGGTCACAGTCAATCGACCATACACACCTTGGTGTCATTTAAATATAGTTAGATAATAAAAAGCAAGCTATCACTTTATATACCTTTTGCTATACATAAATTCAAACGCGATTAGTATGAAGTGAAACCAACTGACTCTCCCGCGGCCATAAGTTATGTAGTACACGGGACAATGCATAAAAAGTAGGCTTTCATATTACGTATAAATCGTATATTTAGACGAATTAAGACTATAGCTTTAGTTATTGCTTTTTAGTTTTGTTTTGTATAGATATTTCACTTCCCATAATACCTACATGATTTTTAACATGCTTTTATTAGCTTCACCTGTATGTTTGCTTGCTTGTCAGTTTGTAACCGACTTCTTTGAACTTGATTTTGACACACTTTAAACGGTCAGAATTAATCGAAACTTTGTTGAATTACCAAGGAACGATCCCGTCGTACCGCACTGAAAAAAATATTCTCTAACTAAGTTGCTTTTTCTCTTAGTTGGCCCAATATTGATTGGAATAACATTTAATTTGATTACTAAACACAAGAATGGGTAGTTGCACCAACAAGCTGAATTTAGTTATAACAAAGCATCGATAAATTGTCAATGTAATTAAACTTCTTTATAGAAACGACTGATTCTTTTTTTGGCTTTGTTAAGACATATAAGTTAGATGGATTATATAATGTTAATGCGATCAACGAACAATCTGTGTTTGCGTTAACGATTTTTCTTAATTATATTAATGAGGTGTAAAGTTGAAATAAACAATCAACCTTTTAGAAATAAATAAGACACAAAGTAAAATCTATAACCGTTCATGACATCGTCAATGATTTTAAGAATGTTTGAAACAATAAATCTATCAAGTAGGAACAATCAAGTTAGTTAGTAGTAACACATTAGTAAGAGTAAGTATAGCTATGTTCTTTGTAAATTTAAACAATCATCCCGCGCCACCCCCGCCCCGGCCCCGTCTTCCGTCCATTCCCAGTCGCTCAAGACCTGTTATTGCACGACGTGCGTGGGTAAACGCAACGACGCACAACTGACTGTTGCAATTTATTTAGTTTGTGTGTTGCGTTGCATCTGTTGCATGCGCATCAGTTTACAGAGTACTTTTGTTGGCATCAGTATCTCTATTTAGTTTGTGATCAGTTCAGTGCTATTCACCGGCAAGGAATATCGTCAAAGGACATACACACACATGGATGACGTAGGAGAACTCTTAAGGACATGGGAGCTCACTGAGCTGATATACCTGTATTTGTCGGTAAGTACCTACCTACGACGCATGCTATGCTAGCTAACACTATTCATTACTCTTTTCTTTACAAACCAACCTAGGTAGTTCCGTCCCTCATAAATGTTATTTTATAAATACACGTCATTGTCAGTCTCGGTAGGTACGGAACCTACGGGACGTTATCTAAGTACATTTTATTGACTGCTCAAGGAACCTACCTATATCTATCTAGTTTCTTGTTTAGATGCAGGTAATACCTATCTACCTGTCTTCTTTTTATTGTGTGGCTGCAGTTCTATTTTAACCCAGCAAGGTACATTTCAATAAAAACTAAATTCACTTTTAGATCAAAAGATTACGCTGCAGGCGTTATCCGCACTGTCAGAAGAAGATCTCAAAGACCTGATTCCCCTGGCAGGACCCAGGGTCCTCTTCACCAGGTGTTGGCGCACATGGAAAAATGAATTTGCATATCTTTTTCGGTGAGTTATTTGATAGATACCGAGACAGACAGCAGCGGAGTCTTATAGTCGTAATATGGTCGCTAAACTTTGTGTAGTTAAGGTAAGGCAACACAACACATATCAAACATAATGGTTTTTTGATAATCCATTTCAGTGATAAATGCAAGTTAAATAATTGCGCGTGTGTAACTAAATTCTAATAAGGAAATAGACAGTACCTATAATACCTTTAATAACCTCACTTTTTCTTTTTTGTTTTCTTTTTTAAGTGATTTTTATTGTTATTTTTTTGTTTTAGGGCCTGGATTTGACAAATTTTGATCAGGAATCCCAAAATGATGAGGATAAAGATCTACAGAATATAAATGAATTTATTGTTTTGCCAATAAAAGAACCAGAAAAAGAAAATACAAGTCCAATTATCAATTGTAATCAAGTACAAGTAGAATCTGTGGTAGAATCGCAGAGCAAGGTATGTTAAATTGTTTGCTATAGATGTAAGAGCTAGTGGGACCCTCACATCAAGGGTTCCATATCCCAATGTGATGGTAACTTCATCCTATGAACATAATTTAATATTTATAATTTACAGCTTCCTTATGAAGAATTGTAACTTTTCTTTTAACAGACTTTTTTCAGTACCCATTAACTATTTTTTGATGTACCTATTGGATTATTGATTTTGATAAATAATCAATTACATACTAATGATGCAATTGTAAATAATACTAAATAATACCTTCACCAAATATAATAAATGCTCAGATTTTGTTTGGATTGCTGATTTTGTTTAAAATGCCAGTTCTTTTTAATTTTCCTTAACATTGAAGTAATGCTATCACTTTTATCACTTTCTAATAACAAACATCCATACTTCCATACTTATATTATAAATGCGAAAGTCTGTCTGTCTGTCTGTCTGTCTGTCTGTCACCTCTTCACGGCTAAACTGCTGGACCGATTGTGATGAAATTTGGCATAAAACCTGGGGTCAAACATATAAACATGGGCTATGTTATGTCTATTCTTTAAAGGAAAATTCACGCGGGCGAAGCTGCGGGCAACAGCTAGTTAGAACTAAATGTATTTTTTTTACTAATACTGTAATGAATGCAAAAGTCTTAAAATTTTAATCTCAAACGTTTAAGCTTCCGAAAATACGAATTTAGAGTTTTAAAAAGATTTGTTTTTAATTAGGTGTCCCAACGGCCAAAGTTGGTATTAAAATCTGTTATAGTTTTGAACTTCCTGTAAAAAATATTTACAGGTGACTTAAAATATTGTTAATTCATTTTAACTACTTGATACCTAAAGGTTTATTATTACATAATAAAATATCATTTATACTTAGATAATTTACCCTAAAAACGGAGAGTATTAGTGAGAGTGCCTACTCCAACGTTGACAGTGTTTCTAATTACCTGTCCACAACTGTATATTTAAATAGACTGCTAAGTTTACCTACATTATTCCACTCTACTAGCAATTTAAAATAAATAATTAAGTATAATGTAGATTATACTTAAATATTCCTTTTAAATTGCTTCGAATTTCTGTGTTTAATTTACCATTTAAGTAATTCAATCTTTTTTTTTCAGTTGCTGGAAAATATATTAAATCAATCATTGGAAACATCTTCACTACTGATATACAAAGGCGGCACCTTAGACGGTGATGGGACTCGAAATTTGTTAGCCACTGTGATAGCAAGACAAATATTGGATAAAAATAAAATGTTGTTAAATTCCATAATAATTTGGTGTCGCTTATTCCATGTAACATTAATATTCTCAGTAACGGAAAAAAATATGTAACTTTGAGATGTATGATATAAAGAATAGATAAGATAAGAATAAAATAATTATATTATTAATAATAATAAACTGTATAAAAGAATTATTATATATTTTATTTATTATACAAAACCTCTTAACCTAATTATAATAATAGATATCAATATAACGATTTAAGAGAACTTTTTAGTGAACAAATGTTTTATAGGTGTAATTTGTATTGTATTGGGTATTTCTAGCTATTTGTGTCCTATGTTACTGGATGCGATTTTTTTACAGGTGCTTCTACTGCTCAAACATATATTTCTAATGCAACTTTTTCCATGGATCCCATGGATCAAAACAACGAGTTACTAGCCCAATCAGATAATCAACTGTAAGTATGTGGAGTAAGTTGTAGTAACTATTTGGGCAGTAGAATTACCTGATATAGAGATCGCATCTAATAAAATGAGACCGTGTATGTTTTTCTTATGTAAAACAATTTGTAAATCAATAACGATGCATTTGTATGTACAGTTCACAAGAACAGTGGTCGCGTCATTGTGTTGTCTCTTATAGTTAAGGGAGTTCAAGTTCGAACATTTTCTACCTACCCAAATATTAGTAATTCCTATTTAATATTAGTAATAATTATTTAGTAATTCCTTAAAGGTATTTATCACTGTGGTAGCTCCTTCTACCTCTACCTACTATAAAATTTAAATGTCCGAACTTGACCTTAACTTTATAGTGACAGCAGAATGACGCAATCACCGTTATGTGCAAACTGTACATACAAATTTATCTTTGATTTACAAAGTAAAGTACATAGGAACAACTATTTAAATTGCTAGAATTGATCAATACACACAACGTCTTAAGTACATCAACAAACATTCTTAGTACATACAACTTTCAGACCTAACCTAGATACCTAATCGACACAAACAATCATCTTGGTTGACTAAAGTTATAAATTATTTGATCTAATAAAGTTTAATTAATCACATTCGTTAAGTCTTAATCTGGAATAAATAAAAAACATAGTTCGTAAAACTATTATTTTAGTTGATTGGGCTATCTGACTTAGTTGACTCTAGAAACGAACTTTGTTACTTTAATAAGGTGTCATTCTTACACTGATCAAGGTATGACTGTCTCAACTAAGCAGACTTTTCAAAGCCAGTACAGTACTTCATAGACGCAACTTAGTAAAATCCTTGGTCTAAAGAAGTTTAATAACCAGACTGAACAAGAATTAAGCTGAAATGACTAACTAACATTGTTCGGCGAATTAAGCTCTTAGTTGATGTAACTGTGGTAATAGCTGAATCTACAAATGTACTTTTATAATGTGATACAGTGTCATGTTTGTACTGTGCATGATTTGATTGAAATTGGCTAACTAGCCTTTATTAGGACAGTACTGTAATTTGATGAAAGAGACTAAGAGGGTTTAACAAATATCTCTTAGTCACAGAACTCATGATGTTGACAGGCTCATATGGATTCATGATGAGTGATTATAATAAACAAGATCTTGGTAGAAACAATCAATTTTTTTTTTCAGTGCGTATGCACCATTGACCCGCACCATCAATGGTGCAGATGAGACTGATTAGTTTCGTTTGCACCATAAATATGATTACAACTACTTCACCTTACTTTCCTTGTCATGGTTGCACCACCAATACAATAAGCTTATCGTTAAAAAGTTAAAAAAAAATATATAGTTTAAAAAAACTAAAAAAACACGCTTCAATGAGCAATAGAATTAAATAACGAAAAAATTACTAAAAAGCTTGTGGTGTTTAATAAATGAAAAATATGGTACAAGCACCCCACACTCTTTTTGGTTAAATTTTTTCGTTTGTTTTTTAGTTCGATTGCTCATTAAAGTTAGTTGTTTAGTCAAAGAACTTCAAATCCAGCGCGGTCTTTCTGGCATTTTTTTTAAATGTATGTTTATAGTTCTTAATTTATTTACAAAATCGCATTAATAGCACTAGAACTTTATTTATTAACATAAATTGTTTTTAATTCATTACCAATAACACCTGATAGATATCTCCTCTTGACTGTAACTTTTGTAAGTACGTCTTAGTTTATTTTATGGCCTCACTTTTTACGATTTTACGCGTCGTAAAAGCTAGTAAGTCTTGTAAATAGCTTCGTAAATAGGGCTGCCAAAATTTTCCGCAGACAGATATATATATATACTAGCTGTTCCCCGCGGCTTCGCCCCGCGTGGGACTCGGTTATATCGCGCCCAAAAGTAGCCTATGTTTGACCTCAGGTCATTAACTACATCCCTACCAAATTTCATCACAATCGGTCCAGCAGTTTAGCCGTGAAGAGGTGACAGACAGACAGACAGACAGACAGACTTTCGCATTTATAATATTAGTATGGATTATATTTTTTTCATAACGACAAAAATATTTATTTTTTATTTTAAATTAATGTTCACAGAAAAATAAACAAGAAAATACATAGAATATAGAACATTAGTACAAGGGTATTTATTTCTAAAGAAATCTCTTCCAGCTTCTTCATTCATAGCTTATTAAAAATAAAATTTATATTTTTGGAGATTTTCAGCCCTAACTACGGCGAAGATCGTGCCCCACCCCGATTGTTACAATAATACTCTTGTCATTACTTTGACTTACTGTCCACATTTGTATTTCATTAATTTCAGGCCTAAGAAATAACTAATCCATTACTTTTATTATATGTCTTAAAATGTGACTAAGAGAAAAATCATCAATACTTTTAATATAACCCTCACATTAGGTATGCCTAATTTTGATGTTTGGTGCATCCCCCCAGACGATGGACCACTTTTTGACGTACCCGGCGTGCCCCGATACCTGCCCGCTGGCGGATTTATACAAGGCTACAGAGAACGCTGTAAGGGTGGCCCAATTTTGGGCATCCAAGGGTATATGAGGTGAACGCCGACACGCTAAAAAGAAGACTCATTTGAGGCACAAGACTTTATTATGATGACTTTATAATAAATACGAGAATATAACCGGACGGAAACGTTTTGATGAAAGACTAAACTTTTTCGGTCATCTGAAATGTCAACCCTCAGTCTCAAATAACTAAAAACATTTTGTAAACTGTTTATCCTCTTGTCGTGTATCGGAAACTTCGTATTTTCGCAGTTTGAATCTTTTGTAAATGTTTTACAAAGAAAACAAAGCGGGAAAAACAATATGTTTTAAAATTTGTTCGCATTTAATGATGCTAGAACTACCGATGGCCAATGGGGCAGAAAGATTCTCGAATGGCGACAAATGGTCAGATGACCTTAAGAAGGTCGCAGGCCGGCGCCGGATGCAGGATTTGGAAATCCTTGGGGGGGGGGGGGGGGGCTATGTTCAACAGTGGATAGCCTGCGGCTGAAATGATGATGATGATAATGATGAATAAAGTAGACCGTGAACTCTGAAGCAGCCAGCTAAGTGAGCAACCTGAATAGCGCTTAGATGAAAGAGATGCTAGAGGATCAATGGGTAGAAAAGACAGTGACAAAGATAAACACTATTTTTATATACAAATATATGCTTTCTTATAAACTTTATATCTGGAGCTGAGACTGCACAAAAATAAATTTAGTCATAAAACATTAAGGAATTTTAAATGTATTTTTACCTATATAAATGATAAATGAGGTGAACTTCATGCAGCTAAACCCTAGTAATAAAATAAAATTTTTAATTTACTTAAAATAAGATTCCAATCAACCTTATATTGTGTTTTTTCTTGGTTTCTTTTTCTTTTTATAACTACTTACAATCTCATTTATTTAGATTAAATATTGCTATTACCTTTGCCAAACTTTCTAAAAAAGATTCTAAACATACATATACGAGATATAGACGTGATTATATGTATATAATCACGTCTATATCCCATACGGGGTAGACAGAGCCTAGGGTCATAAGACCTTAGACACGTTTAGCATGATGATAGTTGAAAAAGGAAATCAATAGTGATGGGTTGCTAGCCGCCTCGCCTATGTCATGATTCCCCCATTCGCCGATTCCCTCAGTCGACTTTCATTGCTTGCGCGGAAAGAGAAGCAGCTGGTACATTCTATGTTTTTCTTTTTCTCCCAGACCAGCATGGAAGGCACACATACTAAACATAGCACGCGCATATTCAAACCAGGCAGTGAATATTCAGTACACTAAATCTAAAATCACAAAATGCTTCTCATGATCAATACGCGAGTAACAGGATAATAATAAACTAGTATCAGTAATAACGTGATTTTGTAGGCGCATCACGTATCAGTACAATAGCGGTAATATTTCCCGTGACATCGTCGACAAATTGTAATCACTAGACTATCTTTTGTGATCAGGTGTTCTATGTGGCAGTGGGTACAATAAAAAGTATACCTAAGATGTAAATGAAAGTAATGATGTAAAATTTACACGTGTAAATGTTATATGTGTATTGTATAGTGCACACATTGACATGGCTCATATTTTCAATGTTTAAATTGATGTGTCCTAACATAACACACATTCTTTATGTATCTTATCCTCTTGTTGGCACAAATATGTAAGTTCATTTTGCTTATTTATATAGAAACTGGCAGATGATACCAGCGAGGTGCCAAAGCACACCAAATCAAATTGCGAATGTTTTATTTTTCTTTTCCTTTAATCCCACTTTCCTATGTGGGGTCAGCATAGTACGTAAGTTCCTTCTATTTAGATCTATTTCCAGCCATTTCCTGGCGTCGCACCCCTCCTGGTCATATCCATTACACAATACATCCATCTCTTTTTTGTTCTTCTTCTACTCTTAGATCCCGTAATTTTCATGGCATTCCTCCCTCCTCACAACATGGCCATTTTTATTACGAAAGGTAAATAATTTTTTTTTTAGTATTTCCTGAACGACATAAAGCAGTATAATATGTTTTGATTAAGTATGTACCTAAAAACCTTGTAAAGACATTTTATTATATGCTTATAACACTATAACTCAGTTTATAAGTTGTATCATGGAGAAATTTGATCTAATAATATAATATTAATGAATATATCGCAAAAATCTTATAGGTATCGTCATATGTATATTATCTCATAATTAGTAATTTCAAATTGCAGTTTGCAGAATTCTCGTCTGTGTTATAGGAAAATCTGCGTAGCGTAGTCAATTTATTGACTTCCACGTGAACCAGGATATGTACGTCAGTGGCAGCATTTGTGATAGCTACATGGTTGGGAATCAGACCAAATATACCTAATTCATGTAGTTTCGAAAGTTGGCATAGTTATTCCTTAAGGTGTCTAGATCATTATACTAAAAGTTATCTAAAGAGGGACACGAGCGAGGTGGGGAATAGGGGGAAAGGTCTCTTTTTTTATGACACCAACTGTTTATAATATCTATTTAGTCTACATTGAATTTTCTATAAATGATTTCTCTACATTTTGACTACGATCAAATACTTTAGAAGATTCAGAGTATTAAAAGTAATAAGTAAGAAACAAAACCGTTGTTCATATTTTAATTGCAAAAAAATATACGAACTTTTTTCCACGAGTAAACCGCCTCGACAACATCGATGTGGGCTCTATAAGTACCTACAGGCTCCTTGGCAGCCATTACAGATAAGACTTATGTTTTGTTAATAAAAAAAAGTAGGTCTGAAATGAAGATCGAAAACTATCTGTCAACAATAAAACTTCAAATGTTAGGGAGGATTTTTCAAAACATTTCTTTTTGGTACAATTCCAGCAAAAAACATAAGTTTTCATATTCTTTGCAAAAACATAATTAAAGCCTAACTCTGTCAAAATTTTCGGAAATAAAAATGTTGCACAGTGTACACTGTACATTCTTGCAAATAACCGTCAACAACAAGACAAATACACTAAAAGCCAACACTAATTGGACTCTACTACATTTTGCAGTGGAACGCATGCAAAAATTTAAAAAAACAGAGTTTCGCGAACATTTAACACTGGCTGGCTGACACACGAAATAAAAAAAAATACTCGTGAATACTTGCGGGCTTCCACTTTTTATCTGGTACCAATAGAAATTCCAGAGGCATCGGTTACAATCGCCTGTAGAATTTATATCGGAAAAAGAGCAATAAATAAAATACTTTGCGCTTGGTGTAATCAATTCGCCCTTTTTCCGGACGAGTTGAACCGATTTGAGGATTCTTTCCGATTTGAACAATATCAAAGCCACAATGTTTAATGGTTAATTTTTAATAAGCAAATCTTCCCCGCCAGCCAATCTAGAAGTCTTCAAATAGATTACGGACTGGTGTTAGGAGATGCCAAGAAAACAGAGTTAGATGCGATTTTCCGACAGTACATACATTCGTTTCCCTTGATGATAAGCTTTGGCATTAGCTTGAATTTGTTTTAAATCGCCTTAAAATGTGCAAAGGCCATTACGATTTTTGATTAGTCCATCCATCGATCAGTTCATTCATCGAACCCACCAAAAGACAGTAAAGTGCATAAATGTTGGCGGATCCGTATATTTTATATTATATTTGCAAAGCGAAGATTAAAAAAAAAAAAAATTAATCACTTAAAAGAGAGCGCGATTCGAACTTCTTTGTTGCATAGATTTTGCATAAATCAATGTTTATTTATATCAGACACAAACCGTTTGTTAAATTTCAAATAATTTAGAAAAATAAATAAATGTTATCTATAACTTGTATAAATTTAAATGCACTATTTAAACTGTTGTATTGACCAAGTGGAAAGCGACCGGTCGTCCTGGTATGATGAAGTTGGACAGGACTTAAAAGCCCTCCAAAAGCCAACTAGTAAGAGGAGGCGCTGAGCAGGGAGCGATGGAGAGCTCTGGTATCGGAGGCCAAGATCCTCTCTAGGTCGCTGGGCTTTTGCAGCTTTCGTAAGTATATATTGTACCTAGCGAAACGTCATCTAAGCCACCTCTCAGTGTGTCTACTGTTGTATCCCAAGGTGCAAAACAAGCACTGTGCTTGTATAGATGCAGACAAGTTGCCACATTCAGTTTGAATTCGCTTGGTTTAATCGACTCCACTAGAAATAAATTGCAAAATAGAAAAAATAAAAAGCTTCACTTCAATCGTTTTATATTTATAAGTACACGCCAATTTTCAATTATACTTTTATAAATATTTCTTTAATACAGGCAAGAAACTTCCAAGGGATTCGGCATAGAAGTCGGGCCTTAAAGCGTCCTGTGATAGCATATCTTCTACTGTGTGATGAGAAAGAACAAGGAGAGTCTTGAATCCTGTTGCTTTACCCAGACCCACGTCTTGTGCGATCCTGTGGGGGGAAATACATATTATTGTAATCAATAGTTTTGTTTAACCTCAGATATCTTTTCAGTGGAAAAAGATTTCATGTTACTCAAATATCTGTCTGTGTTTAGTGATTCATACAATTACACGTTTTTTGTGTGTGCATAAGGGAAACATTGAAATTCATATAATATATGTTATATCTCTGAATGACATAAATTTTATCAAAAAGATAAGTTAACAGGTAAATTTAATAGCAAACTCAGACTTAGAACAAATTAAATACTTTATTTGATCTTTAATTTTCCACAGTTACTATCATAGCGCCAGAGTAAGGAAAGAGATTAAAACGATTACTTATACATATATAAATATAAAAGCCATTTCTGCAAACTGCCAATTATGTATGCATGTATGTGTTTTGATTAAATAGTCACTCGGCAACAACATGTATATTTATCACGATTATGGTCGGCAACCCTCACATGACACCCCTGCCCTGGTGTTGCAGGCATCCATTTCCAATCAAGTAGGCCGTTTGACAAATTGGTAAGAATAACAAAGGGAACAACATAGTTCTTTGAATCAAAATCGGCTTAACCGATTTTGATAAACGCTATAATTAATTATGTCGTAATGATATTTCCACGACGACAGAATCACGGGCAAAAGCCAGTTAGATATAAATTGAAGTATTCAACTCAAACGGAGGAATAAAATTAATTCCTTTCAAATTTTTTACATCTAAAAGGGTTGATTTGAAAATATAAACTTCTAATTTTTATATTTTATTCACAAAAGTATTACAATGGACAGTTAATGATAATTTTACAGTTATTCAAAACTTTCTCTTCTCAGAATGGATTGGTATCTTCAGCAATCGACTTTTAATTTTTCAATTTTGATAGTATATAAACGGTAATGCGGCCTATCTGATGGTAGGTGATTTCTCTCTATGCAGGCTGGGCGCCTGTAAAACCAGGGGGCTTATCCAAAGTTACAATTTCAAAACTTTGAAATGTCAACAAGAACAAAATGTATTGTATGGGGTTGACATAAGCTGCAGTAAATCACATGGCCATTCTTACATCAATCCTTTGTCGTGTCCCAATTTGTTCTTGTCGAACTTCGTTTACGTTTTGAAATTGTGACGTTGGCTAAGCCCCCTGAAGTGAAAGTTTTTAACCCTTTCAACTATTTATTTATTAATATTTTTTGGGTTGTAAGGTCAATAGACTCTAAATACCCTGATGTAAGAGTTTTAAAAGCTGCCTCTTGGTCTAACGTAGATTTTTTTAAGGCGGGACAGACGGATCTGAACACAGTATAAGCACTGGACGTGCCTTCCAATGCATGGAATCATTTTAATTATCAGACAATCAGGTGATTCAAGCCTGCAATATTCTTACCCAACTGGAAGCGACAAAGTAGGCTTCTCGTGCAAATCTAAACCTTCACCTCCGGTACTTCAGGCAAACGCCTCAACTAGTGGACCACTGGGAGTTTTCAAATATTACTTACATATCTCCAATGAATAACACTCTACTGGGGTCTGTCACACCAGCTCTTTTCATAGCAAATTCTCCAAATATCTTTCCAGGTTTTCCTAATAGTATAGGGTCACGTTTTGACTCTTGAGACACTAAATTTGTGAAAAATCCCGCTCCTGAAAATAAACTAACAAAATTACTGTCTGAACATACATCGGCTATGTAAAGAAGATCTCCAAATATATAACGTAAGTAGAGATTAAAAAATAAATTATAGAAAATATTGTGTTCCAACTTTTCAAAGATTACTCTGTTATGGACCAACTCGATACACATATAGATGTAATAAATAAAAATATAAAAAATTAATTAATGTAAAGTGGAGAAGATCTCCAAATATATAACTTAAGTAGAGATAAAAAAATTAAATTATACAAAATAATATTGTGTTTCAACTTTTCAAAGATTACTCTGTTATGGACCAACTCGATACAGATATAGATGTAATAAATAAAAACATAAAAAAAAATGCAAACATAATCCTGAATTTGAAATTGTATAGTACTTAAATCAAAGCTAGAAATTGATAAATAAAAAATGATGTAACACCTACCTAATGCTACATGTCCCGTTTTTAGTACCCAGTACATGTCAGTAGCTCCGCTAAGAAAGAGGACATCGTCTCTCTTCAGATAAGCCACAGATCTATACATTTTCGGCAAATTAAGATTTGTATCACAGTCCAACAATACAGCCCCTACCTCAGGATCGTCTTCGAAAAACTGCCCCAGTTCATTGAACTCTGGCGCCATTTCTGGCTGAAATTGAAATTCCACATTTGAAAATACAAAAACAAAAAACATTGTTGTGACCGTGGGAATTTTAAATAGAATTTATTCTACGTAAATTTCATGTAGGTATAAAAAAATGCCTGAAAATATTCAAACTCAAACAAACGTAATGGGACTAATCGAATTAGTTTAAAATATTGTACAGTAAGTGGTATAGTGTGCTTCATAATTTGGTTTAAACCCTTCGATTTGGTAGAATATTTTATTTCTCATGAAATCAAAAGACCAACTGGAAAACTGAGTTGTTCTGTAGTATTTTTGCGATTTTTCACCAATTTGATAAACTGTAGAATAAATGACCATTACCTTTTACATTAACTTCTGATTATATATCTGATAGACTAAAAATACTCATATTCGTATTTAATGTTATTTATAAAACTAAGATCTTGAAAAATCTTCAACCATTGTTGGCCACTAGTAAACTCGATAAGATGAAAAAAAGAAAATTTATTCAAAAAGCAACTATATGAGAATTTCATGTCTTTAGCAAATTATCTAGTTTCATGTTGGAAACTTACTCCTTCCTTAATCTTGAACCCTGCGCCCAGTAAAGTTTTTTTTGTTTGTGAACATGCCACACAATAAATTGTTTTGTTGAAATTATTTGATTTTAAATACTGTACAATAGCAATTGACGGCGTTGTTAGATTTTCCTGCAACAAAAAATAGTGTACGTTACAATAATGACATAGCATTGACACATATTAATAAATTGTTCAGCATAGTTATTGTATTTATATACTATGTGATCGAAAAGCTCAGCCAACTTAATTCTACGGTTCTTTCACTGTTTAAAAAAATAGATATTTCTTGTTGTCAGGGTTCCATACCCAAAGTCCGTACCCGTCCGTCCGTCTATCTGTCTGCGTGTCACCAGACTGTATTCCATGAAACGTGATACCTAGACAGTTAAAATTTTCTCAAATCGTGTAATCGTGTATGTCTAATGCCGCTATAAAAACAAATACGAAATACAGAAAAAGAAAATTATTAGTTCGTTTGTTTTTTAAATAGGAGAAAGGTTTCTTTATTTTATTTTTTGTGTGGATGCAAGGATTGTCCTTGTTATTTATTTTGACTCTTTTCCCTGTGCGTTATTGACTTTTTGTTTCTCTTATTCTCCAACTTAATTTGATGAGATAAAAGATGGCAACGACCTAAAGTGTATCTTGACCTCTGATATTAAGGATTACTTCGATTTGTTCTTCACCATATTTCCACAATATGAAAACTTTTCACCAATGCTACATAGATCACCTGCTTAAATAGCGCCTGACTGAATGGGTAGGTATTCAACATAAGGTACTCTTAACTTTTACCATTACGTTTCAAACAACGCAAATTAATGTAGGTCTTTTAAACTTTTAAGGAATTTTACTACTTGAAAAATTAGTATTTATATATACTTGTTAATTGGCTTCTAGTTTATACGTATTATGCCATACTTTTATAAAACAAGATATAGGTATCAAATCTTTTTCGGGCCGTATGCTTCACTACCACATCCTCAATTATATACTAAAAAAATATTGCAACCAATTATTTTCCCATATATGTCCGCTTAGCGATGACAATACTCTTATCATATCTTTTTTTTATTTTAATTACACTTTTCACATAATATATGACAGCTTAATATATTGTTGACTGAACAAAATTATCTATCTTCTCTAAGCGGTTTTTGTCTTTGAAAATGTAATAGTGATTTGTTTTATTGAAATGATTTTTTTTCTATTGTTTTGAGCCCTTGGGGTATTTGTAATTGTTTAATTTATATTGTATTATACAAAGCATCTTTATTTATTTATTAATAAACACGAGAAAAACCAATAAAAATATGTCATAAATAAATAATAATAATTATAAATTCATTTATTTCGAACAGAGTCCATAAATATGTATATATATGTATGTAGGGGACAATCTATATTTTGTCCCCTAAATATAAAGTAAGTATAAATAAAGTGTTAGTATTACAAAATTACTTATATAATTGTGTTAGTAATACTAATTTTATCAAAATTGTTGTGGAGCTCCTTTTTTTGCACGTAGCGTATATTTTAAAACCAACAATGATGTATTTTATTTGCCTAAGCGCTGTGCGTCGCTTCTTAAAATTCATTAGTGTAAGGCCCTCCTCGAAATTTTTTAAACATCGTAATAACGTACGCGACTGCGCTAGGGTCTCGTATAGATGCAGAGTAGTTCCAACGGCATACTGAAGGTGTTTTCTGATTCTGGGTGAGACTCCCCCCTTCTTAAAAGGGTTTTTTTACTGCTATTGGGAATTTCTCTAGTTCGTTTAGAAGCGACGCAAAGCGCTTACGCAAATAAAATGCATCATTGTTAGTTTTAAAATATATACGCCATGTGATAAAAAAAGGATAATTTACAAGGTTACTTACAAATCCATTCTCTATGCCAGCATCTTTGAACTGGTTCTCGTAATTTTCCTTTGTACGTATACTGTTATTCGACACAAAGTGTACAGTTTTTCCAATTTTCTTCATCAGTTCAATGAACTCTCCTGATCCTGCCAATGGCCCATTTCCCCATAGTACACCTGTCGATATTTTATATAGATATATTTTTTTGACAAATAGATAAGCAAACTTTAAAAATAAGTCTCCTCATTATCTTTAAAAATAATTGAATAAATTGTAAAAATTAAGTAGTTTTAGCTAAATTTTTAGTTTTAAAACTGAATGAAAATAATGATTTTGAAGGCCAAAACTGAGTTTTGGCGCTAAGCCAAAGTTATCAAGATTCATCATATTTTTAAGTATTTTGTGCATAATGATTGTGGATTATTATTTGCTAAGTGTTTGTGAATAAGCATGAGTGTTGGCATGTGGTACAAGGTCGAATAAATGACATTAATATTTGCCACTAAAATCTCTAAGATAATGCCAAGCAAAATTTTGCAAGCACTTAGCTCTCTGACTAGACTGACTTGACCAAGCTTGACTAAATTAAGTAACGATAAAATTACCAAAAATAAGCCAAGTGTAGCAAACAAAGAAAAAAAAAGACCAAAAAATCAAATAAGTAGTAAAGTTTAAGTAATTTTAAAATGTACATTTCGAATTGTACTTAAAACTAGGGGTAGGTTGCTAAGAGCGAAGCGACTCTACATGAACCAAAAATGCACAAGGTGAGCGAGCGAAGCGAGATTTCCGCTGAACGATACTTTAAAGTTTATATTATAATTTTAAAGTGCTCATACACAATTTTATTTTGTTGATATATTAATTAAATTAAACAGGTTTTCAACTATATCCATACATAATTTCATCAAAATAAAATCATTTATTTCATTGTGGAATCGGTCCCATGAAACCGTAACAGACCGACATACAGACAGACTTGCATATATTATATTAGTATTGATGTATTTATCGATGTCCCTTTTATTAAAAAAAGATAAAGAGTCTAGATTAAATATTTTTTATAAAAATAATAATACCCTAATTTACTAAGTATCAATTGTTTTTAAACATTTTCAAAATATTTATCAAAAAAATGTTTCATGAAAAATATAGGTCTACAGTTTTTTCCGATTGACATAACACGTCCCTGTCATCGGTACAAGGTGCTGAATGTGATCTTTTTGCTGACAGGTTTGAGGTTTGAGCGTTTAGTGAGAGAAATATTATTATTTTGTGCAAAGGATGAATGACTCTGTGTCCTACTTTAAGTTGTGCAACGGTTTGGTTGTTAAACTGTAATGTTGTACAATTTTCTTTGATTAAATAAATTATTTTCTGGGTTATTTTTATCTTCTTCTTCTTCTTCTTCTTCAGCCCATCGTCACCCAATGCTGAGTATAGGTATCTAGCAATGCACTCCATTCCTTTCGATCTTGTGCTTTCCTTATCCAACTCCTTCCGGCAACTTTGACCTTTGTTATTTTATATTCCAAAACTATTGTGTTATAATGAATAGCAAGTCAACATGATCTCAACCTTTTAATAGTAAGCATATTAAAATTAATCATCAAACTCTAACTGCGCGTGCGATGTTGTAATATTTTATAGTAAATTTTATTATATGCTTTAACCCTAGAATGATAACCTACGTCAACGCGCGAGATATATTTTAATGTATCTTTAATTAGCATGCGAACTATTGCGTCATGACCATAGTGAACATAGTTGTCTATCTATCCTGTCCTAGCTGGATCATCATCAGCTGTCTATAACCCAATGCTGGACATAAGCCTCCCTCTGTCTACGCCATGCATCCCTACTCTAAGCCATTCCAATATAGTTGTGGCCAACAACTTTCCTAATATCGTCGACCCATCTAGCCGCTGGACGTCCAGTACTTTGATTTCCATGACTAGGGTACCATTCCGTTACAGCCTTATTTCAGCTACCATCGTTTATTCTAGCCAGGCTTCTCAGCCGGTGTGACTGCTGGTTGCTGGTAAACATCATAGTTTATTTGTTATGGACATATCGTGCGCTCGAGAGGCGTATGTATAGGTAATCAGGGGCTTAGCCAAAGTCATAATCGCATAACGTTAACGAGATACGACAAGAATAAAATATTTGGGATTGACCACGTGATTTATCGCAGCTTATGTCAAAAATACATTTCTTTCTTGTCGACATTCGTTAGCGTTTTGAAATTGTCACTAGGCTACGGGTGCTTTAGTGTTACTTTTGGTGATTTGATTTTCAATGGCATATTGATCATAGCATTGTTTTATAAATTCACATATATTATGTATTTTCTTTATGTGCTATCAACTCGGAATAGACCTTTTAACCCGTCGTCGGCTCACAAATCTAGACACAATATAAAAACTATTGTTACGTAGCATATTCGTGCGCAAACGTTTCATAATAATAAATACTTAGTTCTCAGCTGATTTGATTAATGAGCATTATAGTACATTTTAGAGGCATGTTCTTCCAAGATCTTATCCACAGGCTTTTACGGATAATGAAAAAGAAACAACTAAAAAAGTCGTTCTTGTAGCTTCTGCACATCTAAAAAGCATGTATAAAATGACTTGCGCGAGGTTCAAAAAAGAATTCCGTGAGGACAAGATTGACCAAACATGTATTTAAATTACATTAAATAAAATGAAAATATTAGTTTATGTTTTTTTTTTCTATCTGGTTATATTTGGTTTCTGTAATTATTTAATATGGATTATGATTGTCTACAATAATGATTTATTTTAATTATATTATTTCAAAATCAATAAAAAAACTGTTAATTTTCAAAAACTGTTCTTATAAACAGACGATTTTTGTTTATACTATTTGAGTAATTTTCAACTATCTATACTCATATTATTAAGAGGAAAGATTAATTCGTTTGTTTGTTTGCATCGAATAGACTTCAAAACTACTGGGCCGATTTGAAAAATTATTTCACCCTTGGAAAACCGCTGTATCCCCGAGGGATAAAGGCTAGTGTGTACCATGGGCGAAGCCTGGGTAGACTGCTAGTCTATATAATACATATATTATATATTTTATTTGATCAAATATTGACAATAGCCTGTTAATAATACGTTAAAGCATATAATCTGAAGTATTCTTATCTTTTACATATGTTGACATATGGTTCTTTCTAGAGTTAAGAATAAAAAACTTCTTATATATCGATTAAATATTGGTGTAGACTATTAAAAATAGAACACACATGTGAAACTGATAAAAGAACCGGCAAAGAAAAATATAATATTTTCGGGACTTATAAGTTATTCCAGGGTCCGCTTTTCTGATTATTTTCTTTCTCGCCAACCGGTCTTTGGCATCCTTAAATTGTAAGATCATTATGCATATCGTTTACTACAATATCGAGCCAACAGTTAAGGTTTCTTCTAGGTTTTATATTCATTGCATATAATTATTTTTCTACAATAAAAGTAATTAAAAGATGAGATAATGTTAGCTCTCTGAATATGAAAATCCCGTCAGAATTGGTCCGACCGTTTAGGAGAATTAGCCGGATTAAAGAGACCTATAGACGGACAGACAGGAAGAAAACGGGTTTAGTACAAATGTTAACTTAGTTAAGTTGAATATTCAAATTAAAAAAAGTTTAATTATATGAAATTTAAAGATTTTATTATATTGTTATACAAGCTTTCGCCCGCAGCTTCGCCCGCGTAAATGTCCCACGGGAATAGTGCTTTTTTCCGGGATGAAAGGTCCTATGTCCTTCTCAATACTTCTGTCTATGTGAATGCAAAATTTCGAAAGATTGGTGCAGTAGACAGGGCGTGATAGCGTAACAAACAAACTCACTTTCGCATATATAATAGTACTAGCTGTTGCCCGCGGCTCCGCCCGCGTGGGACTCGGTTATATCGCGCCCAAAAGTAGCCTATGTTTGACCTCAGGTCGTTAACTATATCCCTACCGAATTTCATCAGAATCGGTCCAGCAGTTTAGCCGTGAAGAGGTGACAGACAGACAGACAGACAGACTTTCGCATTTATAATATTAGTATGGATTAGTTAGGATTAAAACATTATATAAATTAAAACTTATATGATATTTTATGTCATTTTAAATATAAAAAATATGTTTATTTTTAAATGCTTAGTCTAAGTTATAGAGTAAGTAATATAATAACTATAATTTTATTGTACGACCTTGTATGACCACTTTTGATTGAAATAAATGATTAGTTTTATCAACCTTATTATGATTTGTGCAACCTACTTCCTCATTATTGTACCTAGCTCATTTCTTACTATGGCTTACTGAAATTTACTGTTTCTTATTTCTGTATCACACATTCAAGTTAGCATTAAAAATTGTTCTTCATTTGTTAAACCATTTTACACCAAATTTCATCATAATTCCATGAATGACACCGAATCCAAACTCACTGATAAATGTGACATGTGTCACACTCACACATGCGCACTAAGATAAAATTTGACACTTCACTTACCGTCACAGTCCGAAAACACGTGGTCAAAAGAATTCAAAAACTTTTTCAGACCATCCGAATCTAACTCTGTAAGGTTCACTGGATTGGACGTCATTTTAATGTAGCTTAAAGAGTAACACGTGTGTCCATAACCTAGTATAGTGAGCCACTGCGCTCGCGCGAAAGCAAACACAAATATAAACCAGCTGGTTTGGCACCGTTTCCATTGCCGACGCACGAATATTGTGGCCATGATTTATGTGTGATAAGATAACCAATCATTATATTGTCTCGCTCTCTCTCTCTGACACCAGGGTTTGCATGGTCGATTAACCGTATCACCTACACGAAAGGTCAAAGGTGGAAACCGGTATTTTATAACCCAATGGGGATGTTCCTGATCCCTGTTTATACATAACGGTTATGTTCGCTCTTCGATATCCGCTTCAATGAACGTTATCATGAGCTACTCCCTGCACGTCAAGCTGGTCCTAGATAGTACCAATAGTTATAGATGTCAGTCCTTACCCTCAATCAAATGCCTACAGGCAGATTATTTAAACCAGACATCAGCCACTAAGACACTCTTGTATAAAGGACAAATGCTTATCATCTAACTTTCCAGTTATCAATTGTGCCTTATGAAAGACGGACCTTACGAAGTTAATGGAAACACACCAACACGCATTATCGAACGACGCGTATCTTCATAGCTACCAACCTTGACTTTTATTTCAGCGTCGATTGGTTTAGTTAATGTTTTACTCTGACATCGGGAAGGAAGTGGCCGTAAAATCGATTATACCGATCAATGGTTGCTATAATTGTATTGTCTTTGCCTTTCACTGTTTAAAAAAACATAATTAAGTATGAACGATATCGAATCGATGGGAAATTTCATGGATTCGATTTTAGTTCGGTAATGTTAAGTTATACCAAGGTTACCAGGGCATACAAGGTCGATTGATCCCTGCGACACCAGTGTGCAGGGTATATTGAGCGTTTTAAAGCCACTCAATATGAATTAAGTATAATCCCAAGGGAAACGGACGAAAAAAACCAAAACAGCATTCGTGTGGGCTTTAAAATACTAACACTAGGGCATATGGGGTCGATTGACTATTGCGAACTACTACGTCATCAAGCAAGCAACTTTGAAACGTAGGAAATTTCAATGATGCTCAATAATTGACATTTAAACAAAACTAATCGACCGATTTTAATATTTTTTCATAAGACCGAATAAAAAATGCCTTTTTTGAAATCTTTTGAAAAAAAAGCAATATTAAATAAAGTTAAAGTAAATAAAATAACATGTGTTTCGTGTAAACAATTTGCTCTCTTTCCGGACGAGTACAACTGATTTGAGGTTCCTTCCGATTTCCAAAAGATTTACAATATAAACGGCACAAAATTTATTAGTAATTTTTTTATGATCAAGTTCTTATTATCTTATTATTTTTTTAGCTCCATCCGTAGCAGCGGACTCCGAAATCAAGTTTCATTTCGTCATACTCTACTCTGACACACTGACAGCTAATTCCGTTCAGAAGATGCAAGAAGAAAACACACAATAAACAAACACACATTCTCACACACGTGTAAGCTCACAGGAACATTCAATTTATTCCGAGATGAAAGCTATGTCCTTCTGCATTAGTCAATAGAATTAGTTTCTAAATTTTTCGTCTCGAACTTTCGATTTACGTATCTAATTTAAAAAAATAGTTCAGAAATAAAACAGTAAAATACGTAGTAAAAAACATTCATTTAATAAGTTTATTCTCATTTAATCGTGTACGTTACAATGAGCCAGAAAAGAGCCAAAAAATTATAATTATCTTGTAAGAAATCTGATAATAAATAAAGAAATAGATATGATGATGACAGCCTCTATGTCATGCATTAACATGTTATCACAATCATTAAGTTAATTGAAAAACTTTCTAACTATGATAACAGTTTTGAAAGCCGATTTATGATTTGCAAACTTTGGGAAAAAAAATCAGATACCAGCAAAATCACTTCATAGTATAAAACAAAGTCGCTTTCTCTGTTCCTATATCCCTTTGTATGCTTAAATCTGTAAAAGTACGCAACGGATTTTGATGCTTTTTTTTTAATAGATAGCCTGATTCAAGAGGAAGGTATTTATGCGAAACCGGGGCGGGTCGCTAGTGTATAATAACTATACTTAATTGCCGGAAAGCGCGGAGTGGGAGGACGCAAAATGTCATGGCTGAGGAACATCCGCCAATGGACTGGTATTAGAACAGTGGAACGGTTGTTCAGACTCGCTATGGATAAGGCTAGATTTAAAGAGCTAACAGCTAATCTTCAGTTAAGAAGTGGCACCAAAAGAAGAAGAAGATAAATTTTGGTTTTGATCATATTTCTTACTATTTTTTAACCTTTCGAATGCTGGGTTGAGAGTTTCATCAAGAAAATACATATTTCACTCATATATTTTGTGGTTGGTTTGCAGTTCTCAATTCTTCAGGATCAATTTACCAAATAAGTGCTTATTATTCATTTATTTTTATTAAATATTTTTAAAATTACATTGTGTTAATAACAAAAAGTTATCAGCAACATGCTTCGCCGAATTTTTTTTACATAACTTTAATAGCACAAGCTTTGTCAAAAGTTTTTATTAACAGTATTTGCAACAAAGCTTCGTTAAAAAAGTTTTACAATTCTAAAACATCTTCATCATACCTTTTTAATTACCTACATGTAAATGCTATTTATAATTAGGATATGTAAAAACTAAGTCTAAAAACAGTAAAGGGTCACATTTGTGTCTCTTTGACAAAAACAAAGTACCCAATAAACCAAAAATTTATTTAATACCCTCATAAAAAATCTAATGATATAACAATTAGCAGAAGCACTTAAACAACTTTTTTTTTTTTAATTAACTACATTTTACAACATACATTCCCATTTTTAAAATATAATAACAACAAAATACAAATAAATATTTAGAACTAAGTAAATTATTGTTATAATGTGCGATCTTAATCATATATTAATTAAACTTATTGGTAAATTTTTTTTTCTTGCCTATATATATATATATTTTTTTTTCTAATTTATATTCGTTTTATAATGTTTAGCTAAAAACAATTATATTAATAAAAGTGATGAGTTATTATAAAAACTTAACGTAACCCCAAAAATGTAAAAAACAGGTTAGGCGAGAACTATTTTGTTTAACTGGCAACTATCTGTCTATTCATACCCAATTCGCTTATACTACTTTACTTTTTTGTTTTTACCTATATATTATTAAATTTGATTACAAAATAATATATAAATAGCTGATTTAAGCTTTTCGGCTTTGTCTTCCTAATCATTTATATGCGATCAGCTAAGTTTAATTAATTTATTGCAAAATATGTAAATGCTTTTTTATTTTATTTCGTTTTTTATATTTAGCTAAAAAAAAATTAGGTGAAAAAAATTACAGATAAAAAAAACCGAACCACAAAAATGTACTCAAGCGAAAACAATTGAGTGTCTATTTTTACCCAATTCGCTTATGCTATTTATGGACGAATCGCACAAGGACTTAATACAAAGACGTTTTGTTTTAATCCTTGTGCGATTCGTCCCATGAATTTTATGAACCTGCGATTGGGTCGTAAATTCATGGGCTAAAACGTACACAAAAAGTATTTATAATTCTGTGTGCGAATCGCAGAACAAATATATAGAATTTTTCAAAAAACATTTATATGATAAAACGACTTTATTTCGTACAAAACTTTGCATTGCCCATCTTCTGGTTACCTCGGGGCAACGACCTGCCTGGGCTCGCCTTTTTGTAAAAAAAATAGGTATTTTTTTTAATTTTATGTAACAACTTAAATTTTTAAATAATAAATTTGACAATAATTAAATTTATTTTTACCATATCATAAGTACCCACCCATTTTATGTTATTACTAAGTATTATAAATATTGCTTCAATAAAGGCAAAAATCTTCCAAGACATTCAACATAGAAGTCGGGTCTTAAAGCGTCCTGTGACATCATATCTTCTACTGTATGATAAGAAAGCACAAGGAGAGTCTTGAATCCTGTTGCTTTACCCAGACCCACGTCCTGTGCGATCCTGTGGGAAAAATAAATAGATTTTATTGCTTGTTTGATACATGTTTTGAGGTTTAAAAAGTGGCGCTCTAATTAAAAGAGTCATCGTGTGCTATTATGTCAAGTTTCCTTTTTTTTTACAATTTTTTACATGAATGAGTACTTAATGATCTAATTTTTCATGGAGACAACTAGCGGAAGAATATTACTAAGGAAGTTTTCATGAAACGCAATAAATTCCAATTTAGATTCCTTATATAGTAAGGGAAAACAGTTTATGTAGTTAAGAAAAGCTTAATAGCCTAGCATGCGTATTTTTAAGGTGATACCTCGGGGAACACTAGCGCCACCATCACTTAAAAATCTTTATTCACTGAAAACACAAGTTATCAAAAATCCGTGTTATATAATTAAGGTCCTGGATCTAAAGTTAATTTTAAACATATTAAATTATAGTTCCCTATAGTTACAAATTGCAATATTGCTTAAAACAGCCACTTTTAGCAATATTGCAATTTGTAACTACCTATATGCAACTATAATTTAATATGATTAAAATTAACTTCAGATCCAGAACCTTAATTACATAACAGGGATTTTTGATAACTTTTATTTTCAGTGAATAATGATTTTTAGTTGATGGTGGCGCTAGTGTTCACCAAGGACTCGTATTGCTGATAGCGCCTATCAAACGACGGCGAGCGCGGCCTACATTGGATTGGTCGCTACCTAGTGGCATTTCTATCTTGAGTTCATCCGTGCTTCGGAAGGCACGTGAAGCCGTTGGTCCCGGCTGATATCACTAGATGCAGCCTTTACCAGGATTCTTTTGATTACATTAAGTTATTTATCCTGTTATCTTTTTGTCACAATAATTATGGAATCCACAAAAATATTTGTCTTTTTAATTCCTTTTACTTTGCAATTTATTCAGGCCCATGAAATTGCTATGTCAATTTTTTTTTCTTTGCAACTTATATTTTAAAAAACATATCGGATAATAGAAAATAACATTAGAACAAGAGCTTTATTACACTTACATATCTCCAATGAACAATACTCTACTGGGGTCTGTCACACCAGCTCTTTCCATAGCAAATTTTCCAAATATCTTTCCAGGTTTTCCTAGTAATATAGGTTCACGTTTCGACTCTTCCGACACTAACTTTGTAAAAAATCCCGATGCTGAAAATAGGTTTACAACAATTATTTAAATTTGCTTCTTTAAGGTGATACCTCGGTGAACACTAGCGCCACCGTCATTTAAAAATCATTACTCACTGAAAACACAAGTTATCAAAAATCCCTCTGCTGTAATTATGGTTCCGGATCTGAAGTTAATTTTAATCATATTCAATTATTAAATTATAGTTCCATATAGCTTCAAATTGCAAAACTGCTAAAAGTGGCCGTTTTAAGCAATAATAATGCAATTTGTAACTATAGGGAATTATAATTTAATATGTTTGAAATTAACTTCAGATCCAGAACCTCAATTACAGCAGAGGGTTTTTGGATAACTTATGTTTTCAGTGAGTCATGATTTTTAAATGACGGTGGCGCTAGTGTTCACCGAGGTATCACCTTAAGACCTTAGGCACGTTTAGGTGGTAGTTGAAACAGTAAATCAATAGTGATGGGATGGCCTATGTCATGATTTAACTATTCGCCGATTTCCTTAGTCGATTTTTATAACTTAAGATCATTTCTGACAGCCTGGCATGATGTATGTTAAAATTAAAAACATTTAATACACGACATAAAACACAACAAGAGGCAGAGTTATCCCTAATAGGAATTTCTTCCAATCAACCAATCAACCAGGTCGTCAATAACGTAAGTATATAATCGTAAATTAATATTTCATTTATTTATAGAAGCCATGGTAAACTATAAAGTGAAATGTCACAGATACCTAATGCTACCTGTCCCGTTTTAAGCACCCAGTACATGTCAGTTGCTCCGTTAAGATAAAGAACATCTTTCCTCTTCAGATAAGTCACAGCTCTGTACAATTTTGGTAAATTAAGATTTGTATCGGAGTCCAATAAGACAGCCCCCACCTCGGGGTCGTCTTCGAAAAACTGCCCCAATTCTGCGAACAAGGGCGCTTCTTCTGGCTGAAATTAAAATTTTATATTTAACTAGCTGTTGCCCGCGGCTCCGCCCGCATGCGCCTCGGTTATATCGCGCCCGAAAGTAGGCTATGTTTGACTCCTAGTGCAAAACTATATCCATACCAAATTTCATCACAATCGGTCCAGCAGTTTAGCCGTGAAGAGGTGACAGACAGACAGACAGACTTTCGCATTTATAATATTAGTATGGATTTTGAAAACTCAATAACAAGTAACACCGGCCAATATTTTAGTCTTAATTATGAAATTCAGTGATTGAATTAGTATACAATTAAATAAATAAATTTCTTAATAAATTAAAACATAATCAATCAAAACTATTATTTAAAAAATTATGTACAGTATAATAACATTTTTCAGCCAAAAACAATTTTAATTTATTTTTGAATATCATCAAATCCACCGTATTAAAACTAGGTAGTTTATCTTATCTATATATATAAAAGAAAGTCGTGTTAGTTACTCCACTTATAACTCAAGAACGGCTGAACCGATTTAGCTGAAAATTGTCAGGGAGGTAGTTTAGAGCCAGGAGAAGGACATAGGATACTTTTTATCTCGGGAAAAAGATCCCGAGGGAAGTTCACGCGGGCGAAGCCGCGGGCAAAAGCTAGTATATATATAAAAGAAAGTCGTGTTAGTTACTTCACTTATAACTCAAGAACGGCTGAACCGATTTAGCTGAAAATTGTCAGGGAGGTAGTTTAGAGCCAGGAGAAGGACATAGGATACTTTTTATCCCGGGAAGCCCACGCGGGCGAAGCCGCGGGCAAAAGCTAGTTAAAAATAATGTAAGCAGTAGTTTTAGTAGTTACTACTAAACTACTAGTTTTCGATCGAGTATAAACGAGATGTCGCCTTACATCATGTTTAGTGCCATCGTGCTCACTCACTTGTTTTTGGTCGCTTGAAGAGGTCATATAAGAGTAGCAAATTTTTGGGTAAATTTATTCAATAATACACTATTTCATTATGAAAAGTTTTCAAACAAAACTTACTCCTTCCTTTATCTTGAACCCCGAATCCACCAATATTCTTTTTGTTTGTGAACATGCCACACAATAAATTGCTTTGTCAAATTTAATTGATTTTAAATACGCTTCAATGGCATTTGACGGGATCGTTAGATTTTCCTGAAACAATAATAATCAAATTAATAGTTACGTCCTTTGTTATAAAAAAATTACAATGTTATGAAATTTTAATTATCCCGTTTTAACGTTTTGACCTAGCATGTTTTTGGTTAATTAACTCTCCTGTATCATGCGCTAAGTCGACGAAACTCTTATTTATTTATAAATAAACTATTACCAGATAAAAATTAAACGTGACTGTTCGGTATAAGTGATGTAGACTGAACAAAATTATCTTTAGCTTATCTTAATGTTTTCTGTCTTTAAAAATAGTTTACAGTCGGCTGCAGAGAAATCTGACCCCCATGCCATAATTATCACTATTGAAAGGGGGTCATATTTCTCTGCAGCTGACTGTACATACCTACATACCAGAAATCTGGAACCTACTTGGCACAGAGGATTAACATTGCTGCCAGCCTTCTGGGCACACTACCGCAGTGTGACACACTTTGGCGGTACTGTACAATTCGTAAGTATAAAGAACTTTTTAATTATTGCCTTATCTTCTATATATAAAAGAAAGTCGTGTTAGTTACACAATTTATAACTCAAGAATGGCTGAACTGATTTGCCTGAAAATAGGTAGGGAGGTAGCTTAGAACCAGGAGGAGGACATAGGGTAACTTTTGCACTGTTCCCGAGGAAAGTTTACAGGGGCGAAGCCGCGGGCAGAAGCTAGTGTTAGTATAATTTGCTGATGAATTAAAAGGAAACCTTCTTTATGTTTCCATGATTAATAACAAGAGGCTGGACGTAATACCGTAATAACTAAGGGTGCAAAAGCTTCCAATTAGCAGAGTACCTACATACATATCATTACGCATATATGTTTCCCATAGAAGTAGGCAGGGACTAAATATTTCCATTAAAATCATAGATTAAAAAAATATTGCCTCGCTTTAAATATAATTATCATATTACTAGCTGTTGCCCGCAGCTCCGCCCGCGTGGGACTCGGTTATATCGCACCCAAAAGTAGCCTATGTTTGACCTCAGGTCGTTAACTACATCCCTACCAAATTTCATCATAATCGGTCCAGCAGTTTAACCGTGAAGAGGTGACAGACAGACAGACAGACAGACAGACAGACAGACAGACAGACAGACAGACAGACTTTCGCATTTATGATATTAGTATGGATAACATTTTTTTTTTGTTTTTGTATATGCCGTAAGTATATAATAACAAAATGTAGTACAATGATTTACTTTTCACATTTACGAGTTTATTATAGGCTCATCAAATAACTATAGCAATATACTGTTATTAGCATTCTTTGTTTGGATACTAGTTAGAAGTTTATTCATCTAATATTAAGCCCTTTCATTAACGTTAGAGATAATGGATTTACTAGAGGTAACTATTAATTTGAGGAATAGTAATATAGATTTTTCGTTTTGGTAATATCTGGTACTAGCTGTTCCCCGCTGCTTTGCCCGCGTGGGACTCGGTTATATCGTTTTCAAAAGTAGTCTTTGTGTGACCTATGGTACATAAATATATCCATACCACATTTCATCAGTCTGTCCAGTGGTCATGACATGGAAGCGTAACTTGTTCTTCTTCTTAGCGAGTCGACTCTGGCAAATTTATATTTGTGAGGACCAGAAACCAGAACCAGAAGCGTAACAGAGCGTATTAATAACATTAATAATAGTCTAGTGTGATGTTATGATGGTAGAGGACGCACATGTGTTGATAGTGTGTTCGCAATGAGTCACTCCGTCTTGAATATGCAGCATTCTGTTGGTACAGTCGGGGGCAAATAAACCTAACAATATAATACAAATACTCTGTAGTGCACCCAAAAACAATAAAATTACATATAACAGCTTTACTTAAAACAATGAGGCACAAAGGCTTATCGCTAAAGCAATCTCTTCCAGTCAATTAGGGTGGATGGAAAATTTACAACTAACCTAACCTAACCCCTCTGTCACAATGCTAAGTACGCTAGGGGTCACTTTTATCTGCACCCGACTGTACATGTGCATCTTGGCTGCTAGATGACAAAAACTTAACCAAATTGTGTAAACATTTTCTTCAAGAGGTTGAAATGTTAAACGTAAAAAAATTGGTTACTCACAAATCCATTCTCTATGCCAGATTCCTTGAACTGGCTCTCGTAATTTTCCTTTGTACGTATACTGTTATTCGACACAAAGTGTACAGTTTTACCCATCTCCTTCATCAGTTCAATGAACTCTCCTGATCCTGATAATGGACCCTTCGCCCATAGTACACCTGTCGGAATTTTAAACAGATATATTATTTTTATAAAACTACACGATCGGTGTTTAGTAATTACTGCGTTTTATTTTATATCAAAAAAAAAACAACGAAAATTTTTTCTAATATTTAAGTTTCAAAAATACAAGTAAGGTACTTATTTGTATTTTCATAAAAAAAAACAAGTGGTTTGAGTTTTGAAACTTGTCCGAATACGTAAAATTTTTACCAAGCAGCATTGCGTTATTAAAAGGAAATAGACATATGTTTTTTTTATGAAAATAAATTTCGGGGCATTTTGATAAGGCATGTTTTTATTTGTTATTATTTATTATTCTAGTTTCAGTTTATTATATTGTTTAGCTTAGTTTCTTATTTGTTCTATCTATATTTATTATGATGTGATAAATGTTTGAATAAATATTAATGATTGTCATTATCCCACTTATAAAAATAAAATGATCTTCTACTAGTACAATTCAGTGTTGGTGTTTTATGCATATAATAATACCATTTCTAGATAATATAATTAACAGAATATCTTGAATGTATTTACAAATAAAATAAATGTAAAAATAGCTTGTTGATATCATACAGCTCTAGGAAACTGATAATGTTATGACTTTATTTTGTTTTTTCATTCTATAATTTGTATTTTTAGCTCAAACGTAATTTTAAAGGATGATACTGGCCAATTTTGTTTTTATTTCTATTTCGGTCATTCGTTAATTTCACGTCATAAACAATTATAAAATAGAATTTGAACTCTATTACAGTAAAAAAAGTATTTTGCTTATTATTTAACAGCTAGCGACTCGCCCCAGCTTCGCATGGGCATAAAAACCTTCCTCTTGATTCACTCTATTAAAAAAAACCGCATCAAAATCTGTTGCGTAGTTTTAAAGACGCATACATAGGGACATAGGGACAGAGAAAGCGACTTTGTTTTATACTATGTAGTGATTGTGATCACAATGCCGACAAACTTGATTTGACTTCACCCTATGAAGTAGTGTGCGTCATCCTTTAAAGTAATTTAATTTTCAAACAATTTTATTTAAATGATGTAAAACACAATAAACTGTACTTTCGTTTCATCTTATCACTCAATTGAGCAATTTCTTCTTTCTCGCCTATTTAAAAACAAAATAAAAATGGCACTTTATTTTTTGTCGAATTGGAGGAAAAAAATTTTTTTAATGGAACTGAAAACATTATTTTTTTTAAATTATATTTATATATTTTTTTAAAATTATTTTGATAAATTGGTACTATATGAAATATTAGCTAAAAAAACGACAAATCTTTTTAGTCATCTTTTATTTTTTTAAATTTTCGCAATTTTTTTATGTACTCAAACGCGTCGAATACTTATTTGTAGACATTTCAAATCCAGCTGTTATTAGTAAGTATTTTAATTTTTCACCATTTTGTACTTTATTTTAGTATAATAGAATTTTAACCATAAATTTTGTATGTATAACATATCATCTCATATCACCAACACCAGCACACATGCGCACTAAGATCAAATTTGACACTTCACTTACCATCACAGTCCGTAAACACGTGATCAAAAGAATTCAGAAACTTTTTCAACCCATTTGGGTTCAATTCTGTTAGTTTCACTGGTTTGGTCGTCATTTTTATAATACGTTTGATCATAACCCGGTATAATGAGCCACTGAGTAATTTTGTTTGCATTTCCTCAAAATGCAGACGAAAATATCTCCTGGTTTGCAAACGTTTCCATTGACGATGTACGAGATTCGGGCCATGACTAACATGCGATAAGATTAACCGTCATTCTGTGTATGCGTGTCTGCCTGTTATTTAATTTCACTATTCGCAATAGAACAATGCAAAATCAAATGAGGGAAAATTATAAGTAATTTAAAAATTGAAAACAGGCTAGATATTTAACATACAATACAAAATATTATACTTTATATTGCACCACAGGAACAAAGGCGGACTTATCGCTTAAACAATCTCTTCCAGTCAACCTAACATATAACATTAATGAAAAAAATTATTGACAAATAGAATAGAAAAAAGTACAATGGAAACATACCGGGCATGTATTTATCAACAAATGCGCATCACCTTGACTTTGATTTCAAAGTCGACTGTTTTAGGTTACGTCTGTCTGTCTGTCTGTCATTGGTAAGGAATTAGCCGTCAAATTGATTATACCGATTACTTGCTATTATTGTATTGTATTTGCCTTTCACTGTTTAAAAAAACCGACCAAGTGCGAGTAGTACACGCACAGGAAGAGTTCGGTACCATTATCTATAAAATACTGCCATAAATCAAGTTTGTTGTATGGGAGCCCCCTTGAATATTGATTTCATTCTATATTTCAGTAATTGTTATTATAGAGGCAACAGAAATTCATCATCTGTGAAATTTTCAACTATCTAACCATCACGGTTCATAAAACGGACGGACGGACAGTGGGATCTTAGTAATAGGGTCGCGGTTTATACCCTTTGGGTACGGAACCCTAAAGACAAAGGTTCACATTTTTTTACCGTATCAAATCGATGGGGAATTCCATGGACTCGACACAGAATTCAGACATAGTTTCACATACAATACGAGTGAAGCCTGAACTATGGCAATTTCGTTTGTCATACTCGTATTATACGGCATTGTGCCCTATCAACGCGCTACACATAGGCGGCTATTTTCAAGCTTCATAATTAATTCGACTCAGATCGGTATGTACTTATTTTATGTGTGGGAATCAAATATAGTTCAGTAAGGTAGTGAATAATAAATATTAATAAAATGCTATATGTGCTACTAAAACGCTAAATACAAATGCCTGAAGCTACTTTATACTTAGCGGTTACCATTATCCTATGATAATTGTGTAAGTACGTTTGGCTGACCTTTCTCACGCATTGTTTTCAATTTTTAGAATAAAATAAGTTAAATGGCCTTAGTAAAGGGTCGGGAAGCAGCACAGGTAATAAATCAGCCTGCTATCGCAATAAGGCACTTGCTTATGATGAAAAACTGCCTTAGGTATACCCGGCCCCAAATGTTATACCTGTAATAACGCTTTTATCATTAATATGAGATATTATTCTATATCAAAGTTATAGAACACTAATATTATAAACGCGAAAGTTTGTATGGATGTTTGTTAATCTTTCACAGAAAAAAGACTGAACCGATTTGCCTGAAATTTAGAATGGAGATTGTTTAGACACTGAAACAACACAAAGGCTATATTCCATCCCGAAATTCCCACAGGAACGGAGCCCCGGGCAACAGCTAGTACTTTATAATCATCATCTCAATAAGCAATCTACTGCACCTAATAGAATTTTAAAGGATCTGTAGACCCAAATTCGTATTTATTAACCTTTCCGAAGTTTAGAATTGAATAGAGAAAAAGGGCACTGAGCCTAGCCTTGCCAAGTCGTAAATGGAGAAGTAGGGTAAAGTTAAGATGGCTCAGTGTTCTTAATAAATACCTTAGCAGCTGTGGGTTGAACAGATACAACTCTATGATAGAGCCGCTCTATCATACACATCGTCTCTCTTCAACAACATTCTATTAGAGCGTAGTGGAAACGAGCAGTTAGGAGAGCAGACTCTGTCGCAAGACTCTTGCTAGAATGATAATGATTGATAGAACTAAATAATAAACAGACAACTAATTTCTTAAGACTCCGTCTCTAATAAAAAACACAAAAACGCTACAAAATATAACCGATCAAATTTTTTTATTCTTCAGTACTTTGAATTCAAAGTTTGCCCGACCTACTTTCGGACTCACCCTAGGTAAATGTTCTGAATTCTTAATATTGTTTAAATTAATTCTGTCAACATTTGACGGCTTTTGCAAAAGCTGAAACGTTCAAATTAAAGTGTTTTAATTTGTTCAAATTAATCAAAGTCAAACTTTCTTAGAAATTCTTAAAAATTAATTCAAAGTTCGATCGGGAAGAATGGTATTAGAAGGTAGTTTAAACAGGTTAATTTGTGGCTATCTTTTGGTTGCAAAATATTGTGTAGCGTGATCTTTTGAGGTATTCCTTAAAGCGATCATAATTAGGCGCATCTTAACTATTTCTCGGAGCGCAGCTTTTAGCTGCACTCACAATAGAAAAAAAAATAAAAGGTGCGTTATGAATAATAGTTTCTCATTGGGTGTGTCTCAAAATGGTTGCGCTTCAAGGAATACCTTGATCATTTAAGGGTTCCATACACAAAGTGTAAAAACGTAATCCTATTACTATGCCTACGTTGTCAGATGAGGCTGTATCTTATGAACCGTAAAAGGCATGCGCATAGACTGAAAATTTACACAGATTATGTATCTGTTACCGCTATCGTATTATAAGTATTTATTTTATATAAATACTAGCTTCTTTCCGTGGCTTCATCCGCGTGAATTTTTCTGGGAACCAGTGCTTTTTTCGAGATAAAAGTTACTCTATGTCCTTCACAATACTTCCAATTATGTGTATGCAACATTTCACGAAGATTGGTTCATTAGATAGGGTGTGAAAAAGTAACTAAAAAACAAACAAGCAAACTCATTTTTTCATATATAATATTAGTTAGGAAGTTATGTAAATATTATCAAGAACTAACTCTATATCGACAGTTCGGAAACCTCTAGAAACTACATTAAGCCACTACAAAAACCCCACTCAACTGAACAAAAGTCAAAAGTCCGAGTCACCATTTAAGTTTGCGAGAGTTTCGCGACTCCGGTATTCTGAACAGGTACCCACATATTTCGAACCCTTTTTGGACTACCTTTTAGGAAATGTTCGAAGCAATTTTCGCCTGCATTAACTTGGATGGTGTTTGAAATATTATTTTTACACAGTAGCTACATGTGGATAGATATTGAGAGCTTTCTGATTACCTTTCCACCGGACTGCCCGAAAGAGGTTTTCAGAGCTTAAGTAGAATCATAAAAATTATGATTCTACTTAATACCAGTATAGGAATCATTATAAGAATGTATATAACATTCTTATAATGATTCCTATACTGGAATGTTGTGAAGAGAATACTAAAATACCCAGAGACAAAATATTATGGATTGTGCTACACACATCTCTGACACAAAGGAAGCCTTGTGGTCATCAGCCAGATCGACTATGCACTGCACACCCTGGTGTCAGAGTTCTTCGAAACCTTCTTCGGCCTCTGACGACTACCATATGGCTGCCAGGACCAACGGTTTGTGGCTTCTGAAGCATGGAATCATCTTATTATCAGACAATCGGGTGATTCACGCCTGCAATGTACTAACCAAACTGAAAATAACTAAATGATAATAAAAAAATATATTTTTTTTTTCATACAACATTTTGGTTCATATACATACAATTACATTTATTTAAATTAGAATAAAATAATAAATTAACTAAACATAATATGTTTCCCGTGGGAATCGAACCCTCGACCCCCGGGTCTAAATGCAAACTCCTTAACTACTGAACCACGGAGGTAATAAAAGTTTACTATAAACAAAAGTATTTAATAAAGGTAAATTTTACCAAAATTCTGTCTGCATAAATAATAAATATTTACAATCAAAATACTATGAACATTATTAATAAAAAAAGGGAATTTCATAAAATGTAAACATTTGAAGAAAAATATTTTGGCAATAATAAATGAAATCGGTGCACTGTAGTTATCATGTTTGCTGATAATAACATGTTTACTATAGCCTTGCCTAAGGATAAATTTAGATTTCTGAGACATAGCAATGGCATGTAGATAGGTATATTGGCAATATGCAAAATGTCTCAACCAAATTCAAAATATAATGCAGTGTTCTATAGTCCAATCAATGTGTTCCGTACAAAATTTAATATAAGTTTACTGTTTATAAATGTATATTATTTACGTAATGTATGTTAATGTATATTATTATGGTGAATATAAAAAAAATACATATAGGGACAAATCACACAGATTGAGTTAGCCTCAAAGTAAGTTCGAGACTAACTCAACGATACTGTAATATATTTTATAACAAATACATATAGATAAACATCCAAGACGCGGGCCAATCTGAAAAGAATATTTCTCATCTTGACCTGACCGGGGATTAAACCTGAGACCTCCTGAGTAGAGGGCAGGCATGTTAACCATTAGCCACAGAAGTCGTCAAAAATAAAAAAAAGATATGATTAATATTATACAATATATTGTGACGTCGCGCATTCTCCTACGGCGGTCCTTCCTCGCTGCCCCGCACCGCATCACCCCGAGGGCCATATATAAGGCTGCGCGCGTCCAGTGGAAGACCTCTTTCGGCTGACCTCACCATCTCAAGTTAAGTGGCTGGCTATTTCATAGCGGCTGCCTGACTGGATTTCGTGCCTACTTTGATCTCACGACCCCTATAATCTCTCATTAACGGTTATCTTTAAGAGTCTAACCTTTTGTAAAGTACAAATAATAAATATTGTGCGATTCGCTGAAACCTGGATTTATCTTCTCTCCTCACACATACCTTAAGTAATTAGTAAATTCTACCTACGTTATAATATTGTGTCAAAAATATACCTAAATTCATAAATAATTATATGTAGCTAATAATTAATAAACAGCAGTAATTTTTTCTTTTGTTTGCTCAGTTTTATATAAAAACAAAAATAAAAGTTTATCTCGAAGTAAACCGGACTTTCATAGCCTATATTTGTATCAACAACAAACTCAAAATAAGTACCTATAAACGTGACAAGATAATAAAAAAAATAATTATATGAGTATTTCTTTGACGCCCTCTGTATCCTAAACGTCTAGACGGACCTTAACTTTAACCTGATAAGTTATCACTGGAGAGTGTCACTAGATATAAATACATACATACATATAATCACGTCTTTATCCCATACGGGCTAGACAGAGCTTAGGGTCATAAGACCTAAGACCACGTTTAGCATGATGGTAGTTAAAACAGGAAATCAATATAGTGATGGGTTGCTAGCCGCATCGCCTATCTCATGATTCCCCTATTCGCCAATTCCCTCAGTCGATTTTTACTAGATATAAATATATATGTATTGTATATGTACAATTAAATACAAAAAAAACATTCCGACGAATTGAGAACCTCCTCCTTGTTTTTGAAGTCGGTTAAAAATATACATACAAGGACAAATCACACAAATTGAGTTAGCCCCAAGGTAAGTTCGAGACTTGTGTTATGAGATACTAACTCAACGATACTATATTTTATGACAAATACATATAATATAGGTAGATAATCATCCAAGACTCAGGCTAATCTGAAAAAGCTCAATTTTCATCTTGACCTCACCGGGGATCGAATCCGGAATCTCTTGAGTAGCGGACGGGCATGTTAACCATTACGCCACGGAGGTCGTCAAATATTATAAAATGGAGTTGAATTTTTGTTTTATTTTATATTTTTATTAGTTTTGTTGGTTTGCTGTTTAGTCGTAAGATTGAGACTGGCCCGAGAATGCCTTAAGGCGACCTATCTATATATATAAAAATCAATTGCTGTTCGTTAGTCTCGCTAAAACTTGAGAATGGCTGGACCGATTTGGCTAATTTTGGTCTTGAAATATTTGTAGAAGTTCAGGGAAGGTTTAAACGGTGTGAAAAGTGCGTTCATGCGGTACGGAGTTCGCCGGGACAGCTAGTAGTAATATATATTTTTCAAAGTGCAATTTAACTGAACAATTACAAGTTTCTTACAGTTTTATTCGTCCAAATGTAGATCTATAAAGTTTTAACTAAAATTGTTAGTTGATAGTCTTACCAACTCACTAAGCTATAAACACTAAAACCGTTGTTTAATTGCACTTAAATAATTGTTGTGTCCGTTTCGAGCTTAATAGTTTAGAGCTTAATTGTGCTTTACTAGTAAAACTTTACGTCGTATTATTTTTTAATAGAACAATGCTTTTTCTTTTGGTTATATATTTTTTTATTTAGGTGTTTTAATTTTATTCATCATGATCATCCGTGATTTCTAATAAGAGCCTAGCGTACGCTTTAAATGATGGTATTAGATTTGGCAGTATTATAGCTACAATGGAACCACTGTCGTCTGAGCTCCGTAACCCTTTAAACAAAGAAACCAGACCAATAGCAACATGATACAGGGGCGTTAGTGGCCAACAATGTGAGTTTTTTAGGCATAAGGGCATCTGACACAGCCGAATGGCATCCAGCTATAACAGCGGAAACCAACGTATTTCACAAAAATAAGTTCGTTTTATCTTTATACATGGTAAATGCTCGGTTATCCATAATTTATCGAGCTGCTCAAAATTTATTTTAAAAATTTGGTAGATAAATAAACACAAATAAAAACTCGATTACGGTGTGACCGTAGGAATAATCTTACTTTAGGAAATTGCCCTCGCTGAGTGGTTTTATCGAATATTTTGGGAGAATTGTCAAATGGTATTCAGAAGTTTTTATGAGGAGTGGCACCATTTATTTTAGTGTATCTAAATTTGGATTGTTTGAATATTCAATTTACATCTATTTGAAAGTTTTATGCTTTATTAGCCATTCTCCCGATTTTTCATTGGTTACAATTGTACCTATATTTATTTTATTTTAATTGTAAGAAGTAATGCTCACAAGAAAGCTCAAAGTCGCCCAAATAGCTATGAAGAGGGCTATGCTCGGTGTTTCCCTACGAATCCGTAAAAAAAAGTTGCCGCCATAGCTCAGCGGATTAGCTCTGAAGTGGCAGTGTGCGGGGCACATAGTAATAAGAACCGACGGCTCATGGGACAGAAAGGTTCTCAAATGCACGCACCGGCAAGCGCAGCGTCTGACTCCCACTGATGGTCAGCCATCAGTGGGAGTCAGACGCTGCTCGCCCGACCTCGTGCCGTATGGTCACGTTTCGTTGAGCTCCGCGATTTTTAATTCTTTAAAAATAGTTTTCCTCGGTTTTTCTTCATTTTCTTTTTAAGTGCTGTGCTATATACACTTATAGTGATAGTGACACGGTTAATTGTGCGAATTAATGCTTATTTTCGGTATTTTTAGTGTCTAAGTGTGGACCATTGCGGCAATCAGGACAAGGACCTGCAGCTAAGTTTTCCCACTTTTCATCGACTTTTCCCCTTTTTTATACATTTCACTAATTATTTATAATTTTTCTCAAAATTTTGCCAATTTTTAAGTGCTTTTCGATAATTTTACATCTAAAAGTAGGTAGTGATTATTCTTTGTTTACATCTTGCTAACCGAATTTAACCGAGCTTTGTGACATTTGCTGTCAGCTGTTATTGACAGTTTAAATTGAAGTTGTCATTAGCATCTTCTTGCTCGTCGAAATTTTGCTGTCAGCTGTTATTGACAGTTGAAATTGAAGTTGACATTAGCACCTCTTTGCTCGTCAAAATTTTACGGCACTGGAGGCGAGGACATTTAAGCTTATTTTGAACTCTTTAGCTATAAGTGGTGATGGTAGTTTAGGTTAAGTTCTCGGTATACAGTAAACTGAAACTAGATTTATCCATTATATTTAGGAATATTATAAGTATGTCGGACGGCTCAGACGACGACGGGGGTCCATCCCGCATCAGGACCCTGACCCGCGTCCCCTTTAAGCCTAGGGACTCCTTACTGAGGACCCCACCAGGAAGGCGACTATCCATTCTAGAGGATAACACGTCGAAAAGCCTGATGGCCGCAGTGGTCGTGGAGACGGTGACGAACGTCCTCAGAAGATTATCTCCTGAGCTTCAAGAAGATTCCCCGCCAGCCAAGGGAACGAAGGCCCCCTCGACAACCGCGGCTAGGAAGAGGGCATCGGCGGCTAAGCGCGCGTTAGCGTCCCCAGAAGAAGTCGGCTCTGCGAAGTTGTCGAAAAGAGTACCGACTCCAACGAGCTCATTGATGCCCCCGGAACCACCAGTGTCGGAATTTGGTACACCCTTCTCGTCCGATAGCGAAGCAGACCCAATGTCCGAAGAAGGAACAGACGACCTGCACGCTCTAACTGCGCGTCAACTTTTATCTAGGGCCCATAAGGAGGCGAAGGGGGTGGCCTCCATCGCGGGTGGCCCCACTAGTAAGTTGAAGAAGTCGGACCAGAGTAATATAAACGGCCATGTAAGCACCATTCTGGAAATCGTTGCCCACCTGGCGCTCGTAGCTGAAGAGGGCAAGAAGGACATCAAGGTGGCCCAAACGGAGAAGAAGGCCATTGATGAAGCGCGAGAGCGCGAGAAACAAAGGGCCGCCCAAGCAGAGGCGGCCAGAATCGAAGCGGAGGCAGCCAAGGCTCGCGCAGAGGAGCAGGCGGCGGCGGACAGGGCTGCCGCGGCCATCACTGCAGCGTCAGCAATCGGTGACGGGACTTCCTACGCCGAGAAGGCGAAGAAGAAACCGGCAGGACCAATTATTGCTATATACCCTACAGACGCAGATATCAAGAGCGCAGAGGAGACAAAGAAGATTCTGAAAAGCTCCGTTACCCCCGCCCAGCTGCAGATACATGTGGACAAAGTGCGCAGGGTCGGCAACGCGGGCGTTCTCGTGCAAACTAGAACAAAAGAGGATATGGCTAAATTGAGGACCGCACTCCCGGCTACCCTTAAGGCCAATGAGCTTCAACATCGGACCCCGCTCCTGTGTATCAGGAATGTTGACGGGAAGGATCTGACACTCGACGAGTTGCTGCCGATGGTTCATGACCAAAACTTTAGGAACGACTCCACTTGGACCCTTCAAAAGTTGAAGGACAACTGCCGCCTGGCCTTCAAGAAGAGCAAACTCGGAGGCAGGATGACGACGTTCGTCCTTGCATGCTCCCCGGCCCTGCGCTCTACGCTGAAGGTGATGGGCAAACTAGCCATAGGCTGGGATGTGTGCCCAGTCGATGACTTCACAACGGCGATAAGGTGCCATAGGTGTCAACAATACGGCCACCCAGAGAAACGCTGCAAAGGCGATAAGGTGTGTGCTAAGTGCGGAATTGTAGGCCATGATAGCAAAGGGTGCAACGAAAAGAACACCGTGTGCGCTACTTGCAAGCGATTTGGCAGAGGCGAGCTGCACAGTCATGAGACTGGCTCTAGAGATTGCCCAGCCCGCATTCATGCGGAGAACAGGATGAAGGAGGACACTTCATCCTATTAATGGATTACGGCCCAAATATGAAACCCACAAAACTCAAGCTAGGCCAGGTGAACCTGGGCGGGGGTATGCTTGCCACGACCGAGATTCCACAGGTAGCCGAAGAACTGGATTTAGATGTAATACTAATTCAAGAGCATTACTCCCGACTTCGGGAAGAAGAAGCGAGTAGGTTCCTCCAGTGCGGTGGCACGGGTGCCAAGGCGTGTATCTACATTCGGCGCGCGGACATCCCTTGCGCCTTCCTCCGCCACCTGTCGGGGACACACTGTACTGTGTGTCACTTGCAGGTTGGCGGTGGGGGCGTGTACGTGGTGTCCGCGTATTTCCAGTACAGCGACGATGTGGATGTGCATCTTGAACATCTGGGTAAAGTTTTGGACGCCCTTAAAGGGAAAAATGTCATCATAGGTGTGGATTCTAACGCCCACTCACCAATGTGGTTCTCCAACGAGAGACAATACACAGGACGCGGGCCAGACGTCACGCACCGCAGGAATTGTCATTGGAATTGTCAATACATTTGTCGTGGCAAGCGAGGTCGCTTCAAACGACGAGCCTCTAGAAGAGCCTATAAGACTACGGGATCGTGGTGTGTGCTGGGAGCGCTTCGAGCGTGTCATACATGGGCGTGTAGGAGATATAAAATGGAATTGCCCAGCGGGAGAGGTCTGCGAGCAATTTACTAATTTGATACTACGCGCAGCGAGAGAGACGTTAGGCGTGGTTAAATCGAGAAAGACAGGCAAGGGGTATGAATGGTGGACTCCGACGCTAAGCGGTCTGCGCGCGAAGAACAATAAATTACGGAAACGTTGGCAGTCCCTCCGTAGGGTGGGGGGGCATAGAGAGGAAACTGCACGAGACGAGTTCCATGCGCATAGGAGTAGGTATAGGGCGGCCATGGAGGAGGCGCAGCTTTTGCATTTCAGGAAGATCGCTGACTCCGGTGACTTGGACCCCTGGGGACAAGCGTACCGGGTCGCGAGCGGGCGGCACAGACCGCCCAGTAATGTTATTAATGGTACGGAATACGCACAAGGTTATGCTGAGGATGTGGACGGGGCCATGCACGGTCTCATGTGTGCGCTGAACCCGGATGACGACGTGTCTAAGGACTCCGCGTACCACAGACAGGTGCGTCGTGTGGCTTCGTTCATACCGTCAGGAGAAGATGCGCCTTCGCCATCGGATGAGGACATAGGGGACATAGTTAAAGAACTTCCCAGCACTGCTCCGGGGATCGATGGGATCAGCGCTCGTATTATCCAGCATGTCTGGAAAGCCGCGTCCGTAGAGTTCTCGGAAATGTATAGACGATGTGTCAAGGAGGGCTGCTTTCCGAACGTATGGAAGGATGGTAGGCTAATTGTCTTGCCCAAGGGCAACGGCAAGCGGCTTACCGACCCGAAAGCGTACCGCCCCATCGCGCTGTTGCCGATTCTAGGTAAGGTTTTAGAACGTATCTTGATAAAATGCGCTCCGCAGATGACCAGAGGTCTTTCAGAATGTCAGCATGGCTTCACACGAGGTCGGTCGACGGTAACCGCGCTAAATTCCATCTTTGGCGCGGCTCGTGATAGCTCGTCTAAGTACGTTCAAGTGATCTTCTTAGACATCTCTGGTGCCTTTGACAACGCCTGGTGGCCGATGATCCTGCTGAAGGCAAAAAGGGGAGGGTGCCCACCAAACATCTATAAGATGCTGGTGGACTACTTCACTGGACGCCGTATCGGCATGTTCGTTGGAGGAAGGGCCTTGTGGAAGACAGCAACAATGGGTTGCCCGCAGGGATCGGTGCTGGGGCCCATGTTATGGAACCTGCTTCGAACGACTTGCTTCGGCTCCCGCTTCCGGCGGGGGTTAGGATTGTGGCGTATGCCGACGACGTGACCATCTTGATCGAAGCTCAATCCCGAGCGAGCATAGAGACCTCTGCCTCTGCTACTTTGAAGCTCGTTGGCCAATGGGGGGAGAGGAACCGACTGGAGTTCTCGTCGAGTAAGTCCGCCACTATGACAATCAAGGGGAAATTCCAGCGGCCACCTGTCATCAGGTTCGGTGGAGCTTCTATCAAGAACGTCACGTCGGCTACGGTCTTGGGAGTGGTGGTCGACTCGAGTCTCTCGTTCGCGCAGCATGCGTTGTCGATAGGGATGCGCGCGGCAAATTGCTTCGGCAAGATGTCACGGGTATCGGCAACCTCATGGGGTATTCGGTACAGGGCACTCCGGGTCCTGTACAAAGGCACTTACATCGCCACGGTAACGTATGCTGCGGCGAGCTGGTTCCATCGTGCGTCACTGCACGTTGTGCGGAGCGCGCTCCTGCGCACCCAGAGACCCGCCTTGATCCTTCTGACCAAGGCGTATCGTTCGACAAGTACTGCCGCTCTACCAGTATTGGCTGGTGTTCTGCCGGCCGACATCGAGGTGGGCCGTGCTGGTAGGTTAGGGGAAGCACGCGAATCCGTGGTTACCCGGGAGGAGCTACAGCGCGCGAAACGTAGCATTGCGGAGACCGCACTGGCCACATGGCAATCGCGTTGGGACGCGTCGACCGATGGTAGGGAAACATATCGATTTTTCCCGGACGTGGCGGGTCGGCTCAAGGCAACTTGGGTCGAACCGGACTATGAGACCTCGCAGATCTTGTCCGGACACGGCTGCTTCAGGGGTAGGCTCCATCGCATGAAGCTTTCGGACACTTCAGCCTGCTTCTGCGAGGAAGCGGTCACTGAGGACGTCCATCACGTACTTTGGGAATGCCCGATTTATGAGGAGGCGCGTAGGGAACTATTAAATAATGTTGTTCCGCTCGGGGTGGGCCCGGTCTACTATTGCGATCTCGTGGGATCTGAGGCGAACTTTAAGCGGCTAAAAGAATTCTCGCATCGGTGGCATAAAATTCGAAGCGGCCTCGAGAGGGGCATAACTTGAAAAGTAGGAGCACATCAAGAATACTGCCACAAGCAGACAAAGAAGACGAAGAGAAAAACTGAAACTGTAACAAACTCAAAGACCTAGAAGACAGAAGCTGGCCTCTGGCCGAGAAGGCAAGCGAGGCGTACTTGTGAACGTAAGCCCCCTAAGGATGGGGGAGAGTTATTAAAATGCAATGATTGCATAGATAGGCGACACTATAGAGAACTTGTAGGGAGATCAAGCAGGTGCGACTGGAAAGAGATGCGAAATGCTAGTACAGCGCACTCTCCCGAGATTCGGCTCGTATAACCGAGAGGTTGGTAGAGCCATGGGAGGTGGAGGGAAGTGATGGTCAGCCATCTGGTCGGTGGGAGTCCGACGCTGCAATGATCTCAAGAAGCTAGCGGGCAATTGCTGGATGCTGGCCGCTTCAACCGGCCATTTTGGAGATCCTTGGTGGAGGCCTAAATCCAGCAGTGAACAGCCTGCAGCTAAAGTTTTTTTTTTTTTAAATAATTTAAATATTCATTAGCCAGTTCAAAAATATCACATCTACTTTGTGACCAGTTTTATTTGTACAAAGGCTTTGAATAAAACGCTCTTTTATTTGGGGCACGTACCCACAGAGTTTAAGCAACTTTTTGTCACTGATTAGAGTAAATATTTGGTTTCCACTTGTTAGCACGGTACAGGCTTGGCACATTGATTCAATTCATTTGATTTCACAACCGATTGCTGGATTGTCATTTCAAAATTGTAAGTAAAGCAATTTTTTTTATGAAATAAACGTTTAATAACAATAATTCTGAGCCTGCTGGGAGGCCAGCATCATGTTCCCATATTTATTCATTTGTTAATTGATTCAAAAATAAAAGTAATAATTAAATCTACAAAAATATGTCGCAACCTACTAACTCACTTTGTTGTCTGAGAATAAACAATTTTTATTTTTATTTAATAATATTTTATTTTTTTATAGCTGCGTAAAAAATAAACAAATTGTAAAAGTTAAGTCTTTCTATTCCGGTACATAATATCGGTATATAGTTGATAGACATACGAACGGACGTATAGTAAACACTTAGTAATGGCATAGAGATATATACTTAAGTACTAACGCACGTACATACCTATATATCGAGAGACGGTTTCGAAGAACTCTGACATAAGGGTGTGCATGGTTGATTGACCGTGACGCCTACTCGAAATGATGATGATATCTCGATGAGTAATAGCACAGATTACAGAATACAATACTATTACAGATTTTAATCGCCTTTCAAAGAACCGCGCCGATCTGTTGTGTACTATTAGCTACTGTCCATACTGAATCCTATTAACGCCATTTATCGATCACTTGTGACACTGTAATTCTATAAAACCGATGACTATTGAGCACTAAATCACTCAGCTCTCTAAAGCTTTGTACGCGGTCTGAAGTACTGTCACACAAATTCAAAAGAAAATTCGAGAATATTGGGTTGAAAGTCATTTTTCAACCCGATATTTACATCTTCAACCCACTAGCAATTGCCATAATAATCATGGCATCCCAAATGCCACTACATCTAAGATCCTTTGTAATCCATACCGGAATTAAATGACCAGCCATGGCGCATTTGTATTGTTTACCCTGAAACTTTATGGATCGTAAATTCGGGTCGAATTTAGGTTCTATTAAATTGGGATTAAATAGTTGCTGCTCTCTATTGTTTACACTATGCATTGTCAGGTTTTATGGCCCTAGATCTATGTACTGTGCAATACAATGCCCTTTATTGCAACGAAATGGATTTTGTTACAATAACAACATAAAATGTTTTGCACAAAGGCTATTAAACTCTGTTTACAATTACAATAAAATAATTTTAGACTGATTAGATTGTATATAAAGCCAATTTAATTCATTACGTACTTCCTAAATGAAAATCGTAATTTTGTAATTTTTGTTCCTTTTTCTTGATAATAAAAACGAATATAAAACATATTTTTATAATTTGTTCATTAACTATTTACACCTTTGATATTTTTCAATAGCGGTTTTTTTTATATTAAAACAGACTGATCCTATGCAAAATTTCAGTTTTTAACTACCTACTTGATTAATGATATTTTTTTTGTTAAGAAAATTCTTCTCTAAATAATGTCAAGGCTTACACTATTATTTAAAAATTTAAAAAACATTGTAAGCAGAACAATGTCGACGATGCGGACGAAATTAAAAAAAAACTGCGCTGCCATTCACTTTGAATGTAAGAGATTATAAAAACTTTATTTTTTTGTACACCAAGAGTCACCACGCCCTGTGCTTTTATAATAATGGAACAGTAGGAGCTTTGAATACGAAAAATTCCTGAGCCAGCTCTATAGAAAATGATTTTTGTTGTTTATTTAAATCAACAGTTTTTGAAATAAAATCGTTCGACACAAACGATTAAGAGTAACCAACACATAAAAAATAGAGCTTTACGTTGTTTGTCGAGACGAAACTGAGACGGCGGAAACAATTTCATGCAATACTTAGGCACTATTTACTACTACCCGAAATATATTTGGAACCATTAAAAGTGATGAACAAAGTGTGACGTATGTGCATATACAATAAAATATCATACAATGCAATATTTTATACGTGACGGCACCATTATTAGAGAATATATACAACGTTCGTTTACCATTTAAACCTACCATGAAGGGTATAAAACCGTAACGAACTATTAGCACAGGCACCTTCAATTGACATCCAGACAGCACAAAGAATACTATATGTAAATTAGTATATACATTCTCCTAATGGTCTATAGCATATCATTTTATTTCGTGTTGCCTTGTCTTCGATGTCAAATCGATTTGTTAGGCAATGATGGCACGTTAAGCCGGTAGTCTCGGCTGCCATCTGGTGGTCTAAAGGAACTACGTCAGAGGCCAAGAGGCGGCGGTTTTGAAGAACTCTATCATTAGGGTGTGCATGCTTGATTGGTGATGTCACCTTCACGAAATGATAATACAATGAAGTTGTATAAATAAATAAGAGTAGACCATTTTCCTCATAAAAGTATAGTACTCACTTGTTCTTTTTACAGGGTAGACTTACGAAATCTGTAGACGGGGATATAAGTGCAGTGGAAATAGAGTATCGCGTTAAATTTAATTGCACTGGCTTTTCATTGCAGTAGTGCAGCGCCTGCCATAATGACGTCATTACTGTAATGTTATTACGAAACTTAAGTTGCGGTTCCGCTAAGGGGGCTTCTGTTTGCTAACGCAAGGAGGTTAGGACTGTTTTGGCAATCACACAGTTTGAGTCCGTACCTATATTATGTACTTATGTATAAGTGTAGAGTTGCAATCTTTATAGATTATCATGTACCTGATTATAGGATTTTGTACACAAAATGTAAAACAGTTACCTATAAGCCTTCGCTGTTCATTAATCCATCCGTCCATCTGAAGGCTGTATTTCGAGTACCATAATAGTTTTGAGACCACGAGTGCTCTTTTTGAGAATATGACTCAGCCAAAACCGGTAAATCGAATGATTGTCGTTAAAGTCACCGGTTATGTCGCATGAAAATTATCAGAAAACTAACGATAATCATTCGACTCAATGGTTTTGCTATGTCATATATTTTGAAAATAGCACTTGTATATTTATTAAAAAAAATTGCTCAAATATGACTTAGCTTGACAGCCAACATTTAGCTGAAGCAGCCGGATACCTATAGGAAATAACATGCCACTAGTGCAGTGGCTTAATCCAAGACAGTGCGTTAACGTTACAAACATATATGTTACTAGCAATCAACCAACTCAAACTAAAAGTAACGAAAAGAAACATTATGGGAAACAACTTTTCATTGTTAGATATTTTTTATGTATGTCTATAACATTCTATAAAAATAGTAGTTACAAGCGTTTAACAAAAAAAAAAAACAACTATTTTGCTTTATAAATTTTTTATTGGTGAAATGTAAAATAAAATGTATCATCATTCAAAACTGTGATGAAACGGTCTAGACCTGAATATAGGCTTTATAAGAGAGTTTTATTGCAAATGGCTTCAAGCGTTTTATATCCGGGTTTACGTCCTTTGGAGTGTCAAAAATTTTATGTTCAACTCATACACAAGTGGCTCTGAATGCAAATGGAATTCGTTGTAAAAATGTGAACCAAACATTGAATGGTTATACGAGAGTCGGCGATGTATGAATTTCGAACTGCTCGTTTTAGTGTACAGTCTACTATAGAGTGCTTCTGTAGTCCAATGCTTAAGGCGTTTTAACTGCTTCCGTGGTCCAGTTGTTAAGGCGTTTGCCTTAATAACTGATATATTCCTGACCAGTGATTATTGACGTAAAGGATAGAGATTTATTGTACAACTAACATACAAATTTAATTAATTTCTCATGTAATTACTAATTTGTGTAAACTGTAATGTAAACGAGAACGATTTTTATTATTTTAGGTTGTTTATTTCCTGACTAGTAATTTTAAAATTATGTTGTACCTATTTGCATGCTTTAAATATATGGCTGTATAAGAGGTTGATAATTATATCTGTATACCATCTTTTGTGTACCTTATGCAAACGCAAATAAAGACTTATTCTATTATATTCTATTCCTGTACATCTGGCGGTCACGGGTTCGATTCCTATACGAAGCATACTTTTTTTGTAATTTTCAGTTTGTTTTAGGATATTGCAGGTTTGAATCACTTGATTGTCTGATGATAAATATGCCATCTGGTAGTCGTTACAGAAACTACGACAGAGGCCGAGAGTCAGTTTCAAAGAACTCTAACACAAGGTGTGCGTGCATAGTCAATTGACCCTGTACGATATGATCATCATCATGTCTACTACATAATTCTATATATCTACGTACTATGGCAGAATTACCATTCTACCATAAGTATGATACGGACGTCTGTCATCGAGTATACAATTTACGAGTGAGGTGTTAGCTAGATTTTTTTTGCTTATTCTCCGTTTATGTCATTGGCGGAATTCACAAGCAGTTGTAGAGATAGAGGACAATTTTGACCTTTGTTTATCGTATAAGCACTTTCTAAGAACTACGGGAAGATGTTAAATTCTTATGACGGAGTTTTCAAAATTAACACGTTTAATTAACAATATTTTAAACAAATTAATCTTCATTTATTCTTGGATACCAACCGCATTAATAATATCATCGTAATTACTGAACATGGCATGTCATCACACGAAGTTCTTTAACGAGCCGAAGGCACGGAACCCTCTTAGCTTTTCTTTCCAGCACCCTTGGTAAAGTGTACTCATATAAATCGCTAAAGAAATTAGATGTTTACCTTTAAAGTAACTAATTCTCGTAATTTGTTGGTAATTTGAAATTAGCTCGGTTTGTTTCCTATTTAAATGAGTGAGAGTTAAGAGATATTTAAAAATGGCATTATTAAATTACTGATTTAGAAAAAAAGAGAAGTATAAAGACTTGCTTACTTTTAAATCAATCTTCTTCCGTGTCGCGTGTAAATGGCACGGTCTAATCTTGTCAGTCCAGAAAGAAATGACTTCTACGGCTTTATCATACGCCACATAAAGGTCATACAGTTTATTAAAAAATGATAATAAACATCTATAAACAAAAATATACAATTATTTTAGGGTATTTGAAACTACTACTAGAATTTAAAAAATATTTTTGCATTACTTTGTCCATTTCTTGAGGAATAACAATTACATCGCTTACATAAATCTTATAGAAGTTTGAACTTTTTAATTCTATACATACATATATTGAAACCGTGGGGGACGTTTCTTCAAACATTTTAAGTCAATCCGCTTTGTTCTGGCAAAAGACGTTCATATGTCATCGCAAATTCTTACCTATTCACACAGGAAAACGCGAAGCGTGAACATAGTATTATATATAGCTTATATTTGCTTAACGTGAAATTGACACGAAATAATTTAGAACTCTATTCTCTTAGGAACAGGAACTTCGATAATAACAATATACGTTTGTAATCATTATGATGTTACTGGTTCGAATTAATGTTGTCATCCCAAAGCCTATTCTCGAATTGTGGAACAATTTCCTTGTTAATTTGAAACAGAAAATATGTTTTTTTCTTAATAAACCAAGTAAAATATCAGTCGCAAGTTACTTGATGGTAGTGGTTTTATGATCACCTGCTTCCCAGGCATCAACACTCCTTGGAAGTGCTGTTGCTGAAATCTTTCAATAAAATGTTGACATTAAGTAGGTACAGTAGAACACATACCCCCTTATTCATAAAATAACAAAGTTTGTTACGGTGATACCTCGGTGTACACTAGCGCCACCGTCATTTAAAAATCATTACTCACTGTATCATTAAGGTTCTGGATCTGAAGTTAATTTTAAACATATTAAATTATTAAATTATAATTCCCTATAGTTACAAATTGCATTATTGCTTAAAACGGCCACTTTTAGCAGTTTTTCAATTTGTAACTATATGGAACTATAATTTAATAATTGAATATGATTAAAATGAACTTCAGATCTAGAACCTTAATTACAGCAGAGGGATTTTTGATAACTTGTGTTTTCAGTGAGTAATGATTTTTAAATGATGGTGGCGCTAGTGTTCACAGAGGTATCACCTTAAGCCCATTTAACAAAGATATGTTTTGATCCTTTTTCTCTTATCAAAATTTACCGTGAAAGAAAGAGCCAAAACACATTTTAGCTAAAACGAGCTTAACAAACGTTCCTTATTTTTTATGAATAAGGGGGTTAGAGTTTGTACCCAGATAAGGAGTAAGAGTAACTAAGCAAGTATCTCTTACCTTTATCTGGTATACATGTCTACGTGGTCCACTGTACATAGTAAAAGATTTTACTTTTTAAATTAAAAAAAATATATATTTATTCCTCAGATACTTACTCTCACTTACTATGATGACGCAACGACTCAAAGTGTATCTTGGCTCAAACAAACGCTACTTCTTATGACCTTGGACCTCTCAAATATTCGCTACTTAAAATAATAGTTGAAAACTAAATTAACACTTGTAGCAATATATTTGAGTCCTCAAAAGTATCAACAATGTTAGATTCTCCATTCGGGAATTAATTAAGGAAGTACGATCACTTAAGTCTGGTTTCTTGCTCGTGTGTTACCCTGGCCGTGTTCCAAACTTGGGGAAACTTTTTATTAAGGCTTCGTGCCGTGGTAATTTCGTTTCGCATGTGCTAATGAATTTCAGAAGCTCTCCTCCAATCAAACTTTTCTCGTTCCGTATGATGTATACCGCCAATCTGGGATTTTGTTTGACGAATAGCACAGATAGATTTTGCGAGTGTGAGACCAATCAGTAAAAATACGATAGATTTATTTTAGAAACAATTTAGATTAGCTATTGCCATCAGCCATGTATAGCAATAATAATAAAAGGGAAAATAGAAACGGAGAGAAGGAAAGGCAGACCAAGGAGTGCATAAATAGACCTAAAGCTGAATTATGACTACCTATCCACCCTAAGGTTAGCTGGAAGAAATTGCATTAGCGATAAGTCCGCCTTTGTACACATGTATAATTTGTATGTTAATGGTACAATAAAGAGTATATCTATCTATCTATGACATAGGGAGATGTAAAATGGATGGCTAAAACAGGAAGACATGGAAATTACTCCACCAACAAGATAACACTATTTTTAAATTACTAAAGAGACCATTGAATCTACACACGCGGAGATACGCCAAAGCGCTAATAATGTTGTTTATTCCTTTGAATATTTTAATCCTATTGAGTATCTTAACCACATTGTACGACACGACAGATTTCAGCTGACTAATTATAAAGGGCAAAATACAAGGCAAAAGGGTTCTGGAAGGCGCAAAAAATCATTTCTGAGGAACGGGGATTAGACGGGAATTGCCAAGGCTTGGAAATGGTTGCGCTTAGCAAAGGATCGTAAGAAGAGCTGACAGCCTACCTCTAGTAATGTTAAGGCAATTAAAGAAGAATAATAAAATAAAATAAAAGAAATGAGAATAAAAGCTGCTAGAACGTAACCTAAATTGCTTTGGCTGATTTTACTAGCCAGTTAAAAATACAATACCAGAAGTTGATTTCAGATTATAACTTATTCATTCATTCATTCATTTCGTGTAGGTGTCATGGTCAAGCGACCATGCACACCCTGGTGTCAGAGTTCTTCGGAACCGCCTCTCGGCCTCTGACATGGTTCCTTTAACGACTACCAGATGGCAGCCGGGACCAACGGCTTAACGTGCCTTCCGAAGCACGGAATCATCTTTTTTGTCAGACAATCAGGTGATTCAAGCCTGCAATGTCCTAACCAAACTGGAAACAACTAAACAAAGTATGCTTCCCGTGGGAATTGAACCCTCGACCCCCGGGTCTACAGGCAAACGCCTTAACCACTGGACCACGGAGGCAGTTTGTTATTAATTATAACTTATTAATCTTTTTTATACAATCCCTTTCAAAACTGTTTACGAATTTCCAAGCAAATAAGGTTATGTTGATTATAAACATGATTTTGAAGTTTTAGGATAAAAGACGAAATCAATGAGCCTAAAGACTTCCTTGTGCCAGTAGATACAACAATAGAATTACTGTTGCCTTATAGGTGACTGGCTTTAAATGTGTTAATTATCAAAGGCATGATGTCAAAGTGCTTTGTGGTATTATTGTTACGTTATTGAAGATAAGCAGGAATATAATAGTTAAAATTAATTATTATCATTGTATTTATGTACAATAAAGTAATAATTTCAGCGTTTTTCCGTTTGCAACAGAGGAACATGAAATGCGATCTCTTATTTTTTCCTGTAGACAATAATTACAGGTTTATGACGACCTCCGTGGCGTAATGGTTAACATATTATGCTTGTCCGCTACTCAAGAGGTCCCGGGTTCGATCCCCGGTCAAGTCAAGATGAAAAATGGTATTTGTCTTGGATGTTTTGTTTATCTATTTATGTATTTGTTATAAAATATAGTATCGTTGAGTTAGTATCCCATAACACAAGTCTCGAACTTACTTTGGCGCTAACTCAATCTGTGTGATTTATCCGTATATATTTATATTTATGATCCTCCACCAGCTGAATTTATCCCTTTATAGACTACTTCTAAAACTCTTTGACACCAACGAAAAAGAGGAAATGGTCAAGGCCTCAAACACCTAAGTATCACATACTTATCTATATTGTTTAGCTTTTAAAATTATGGTAATGTAAATCCTTCGTAAAAAATAAACGAAAATTAGGTTTGATAGCAACTTTTGCGAAACTGAGGGAACATTTTCAGAACAAATACATTATTTGTTACAAGGGACCCTACTTCGAAAAGTTAGAAGTTAGTATCATAAAAAGCGAACAATATGTAAGTAGCCATATAAAAGCGAAAACAAATTTGCCCGGGGCTGTTCTAACATTTACAAAACATAAATTACGTAGGTTTTTTCTCATAGAAAGTAAGTAATAAGGCAAAAGAGCGGGGAATTTGTGGAATGTTAGGCTAATGGTTTGAGTTTAGGAACTTTGGTAACATGAACCCAAACAAACTCCAAGTCTGCGACAATCGATCTTGTCATATTTATTTTCCAAGGAAACCTTTTCTTCTGTTTACTTATAGTAACCGAAAGCGTTTTTCGTAAAAGCTACCTTTCATTGATATCATTTTTTGCGGTCCTAATTTTAGGGCCCATGGTACACTTTAATTATGGTCCAAGATCGTCACTAGATATTACAATGGTTAAGGCGTTTGCCTGTAGACCCGGGGGTCGTGGGTTCGATTCCCACCGGAAGCATACTTTGTTTAGTTGTTTCCAGTTTGGTTAGGACATTGCAGGCTTAAATCACATGATTGTCTAATAATAAAGATGATGTTCTGTCAGATTGTTCATGCTGTATAAATGTATCTGACACAGTCTAACGACCGTCATCTAGCGATTATAACTAGAACCAAGGGCTTATGCCTTTCGAAGCCCAGAAGCGCTCAAGATAGAAATGCAATGCAAGTCTAGCCATACTTGCCGTCGCTTGGCCGTACGATCGTGTTTAAACCTTTATGCCGCTGTAGTTATTGTTATTGAGCTCCTCGCTGACATAATTAATAATTGCCACCCTATAAAGACAGTGACTTTTGTGTATGTATAGGTACCTATAGTTAAAACTGTTATTGTACAACATGAAATGCATTAAACTATATTGGGTTTTATTTATTCGTGTACAAAACCGAAAACCGTTAAAAAAATATTTTTATTTTCTTGGCAAACCATTGTAAGTACTATAAGTACTAATACACAATAGAACGTGACCATTCAAAAATGCATTCAAATGTGAATTGAAATTCCTTAAGGCAATTCTTAAATTGAGCACCTGAGTACAGTCGGACGAGATAAAAGTGATCCCCCTTACCGTACTTACCATAGCGACCGGGAGGTCAACTTTACCTTCTCCCGACTGTACATCAATAAACCTTATTCTCGGTCATTTTATTTAGAAATAAACTACATTCTGAAATTTCATTCTCAATATATACGAGGTTTATTCCAGAGAATGCTACTGTTATTGACAATAATGATCAACGATATCCTTGTATTGAGCATTTTAGAACCCATATCACAATATTCAGTCTCATCTAGGACCAGACCATTATAACTTGGCCCGTGATTTGATAGATATTGTACATTATTTCAATAAGGATGCATGTCTACATTAGCTGGTTGACTTTTCTTAGTAACTGTATTGTATGGAAACCGTATAGTCAGTCTATAGTATGCAGTTTTATATTTTTTATTGTGTTACAATCTTTAATTTACTGGCAATGATTATTGGCCACAATAATTAGGGTAGTACAATAAATTTATAAAGTAGTACATACCAGTAGGTAAAAGTGCCTCTTTTAAACATCTCGCTCATTATAGTCACGTCTATTCAAAGATTATATATGTTCGACTCAAGAAGTTAAACAAAGTCTCTACCTACTAATGACGGCCTTAGATGTTCAAATTCAAATTTATTTATTTCGTGAACATAGGTAGTACAAAACAAATAGTTGTATCCTACTGGGCAAAATTTATATCGTTTTTTGCTATTGAAACGATAAATGAAGAGCCTTAACTAATTTGAAAAAGTTTTGTTAGGAGGAATGAAAAAACAAATCTGAATGATAATATGACATTATCACGTCACATTACGTCGACGACCTCCATGGCGTAATGGTTAACATGCCTGACCGCTACTCAGGAGGTCCCGGGTTCGATCCCCGGTCAGGTCAAGATGAAAAATGATCTTTTTCTGATTGACCTGGGTCTTGGATGTTTATCTATATATGTATTTGTTATAAAATATAGTATTGTTGAGTTAGTATCCCATAACACAAGTCTCGAACTTACTTTGGGGCTAACTCAATCTGTGTGATTTGTCCCTATATATATTTATTTATATTTATTTAAAAAAAAAAAAATTACATGAACTACAAGGCATCTCAGCTTCTCATCAGCAGTTTTAATAACATTAAACCCAGCCCCAGGGGGAACTCTAGAAAATTGCACCCTTTCCAATGCATATTTTAATCACGCCGTTGGTTTTAGGCTCAAAAATGTATTAAATTCTGCACATTTAGTAAGTGTCCTCGCACACAAAACAGCTTGAAGGAAAGATAAATAATTACCGCTTGGTTCAGAGTCCATTAGTAATTTTAATTAACAAAAACATATTAGTCGAGTGGTCACTTTTATTGTTTACCACAAAATAGTAATTTAATTTTCCCTTAAACTGGACTACAACAATGATGGGACAAGAACAAATTACCAAAATTCCGCAAGACGTTCATGGAATCCCTTAACATCATATCCTTCACCTTTTTGATTTATGTTATTTATAGTCTTAATCTCATAACAATATGAAAAAGCCCATTGTATTTTGATTTTAATAACTTTGTATTAAGGGGCTATCATAAGTTAGCTAGCGCCACCAATCATTTTATTTCTTTTACTATAAAATCAGGTCAAATTGAAAAATCTAAGAAGGCAGCTCACTAGTAAATAACGTTTAGTATTTTTTCTTTTCATTATTTTTCCTTTAGTCAATTCAGAAAAAAAACTGAGTGTGACCGATACCCCCTTGACTGTGTATTTTAAAGCAATGAAGATGTAAAGGCTATTTTTCAACTCACCTTGACTAAATATCGAATCTAAAACCGTATAAAATAGTTTAATGTAATGTAAAACCTCCAGATTAGTGGACGTAATAACCTTTACGCCTCGAAGATTCAAAATTAATCCTATTAAACGACCCTTTAAGTACAGATTCCTCATTAATGTCCACTCCCTTCGATATACCTACTAGGGCTAACACATTTAGCCTCAAAATTAAGCAATAAACTGGGTCAATAACCACTAATACCGATCAATTGAGGTTAAATCTAGCAGTTCATTCAGCACCGGGCAATAAATACACAATATCTACACTAATATAATAAAGATGAAGTTTGTTTGTTTGTTTGAACTTTTATAACTTGAAAACTACCCGTCGGATTTGCAAAATTCTTTTTGTATATGAAAGCCTGATTCTTGGGGAAGGTTATATAGGCTATAAGTATTTACATACTAATGGTGAGTGAAACCGCAGGGTACAGCTAGTTTAAGATAATAATAAGTTTTCCTAACAGTCTACAGTACGTTTGTGTTTATTTTAGTAGAAAAGTCTAAGTTAAAAACATTAAAACTCGTCTACTCGTAAACTCGCACTAATAGGTGTGAATAATTAGATATCTAATTTAAAAAAATCAGCCCTTTTATTGTAGATTTCATGACTTTTCAAGCCAAGCAAACAAACGAAATTCGAATCTGTTTGCGACCAAATTTTGTCAGTCGTGTTTTTTCACATTGTATTAGCAATGCAACACGGCAAAATTAGAAAGAGTACGGGACATTTTTCACGGCTTCGTTGACCTGTTACATTTTGCGGTGGTCGTTTTGCATAAATTTTGCTCAGGTGGGCAGATGGCCGGTCGAACTCTGCGCGAAATTCCAGCACCATTTTCACCTGTGTTCGTTTATGTAATACAAAAAGCTTTAAAACTTTTTTGGTTCAATTACTGGCGTGAATATTAAAGGATTTTAGCGGTAGCATAATATCTTGTTAGGAAAACTAGAGCGCGGTTGTTACTTGGAACACTGCCACAAAAGGCAACTTTTAATCATCATTTGATAATTAACCTACACGAAATGATTTTCGTGTATGTGACACGGTCAATCGACCATGCACACCCTGGTGTCATATTATTTCGGAACAGCCATTCGGGCTCGGTCAAGAAGCATGTAATAAAAGAATAAATATAATTTATTTAAAAAAATATAATAAGTATAATTTATTGTATTCAATTGATCATATTTGAGATCCAGAATAAGTAACTCCGTTAATAATTACATACCTAAGTCTGAATAAGTTGTAACGTAAATTAAAAATACAAAAAAAAAATGCGGAATAAAGTATTTATACTCACTTAAGTACGTTATGTCCATTAGCATTCATCTCCTTCTAATTAAGACAGTAAGTGCTTCAAGATTCATCTCTCAACAATTTGTATTTTTAATGCAGTCTGCCTTTCAGTAGATTAAAAGTTCTATTTATTCTATTCTACTACTTTATCCCATGGGAACTCCTTGATATAATTTATTAAGTAATTGTGTAATGTTTAAAAACAAGATGAATTTAAACCAGGCGATTAAAATTTATCTTTTCTTAATTAATTTTAATTTAAAAGAATATATTTATCTAAAACAAATGAATTAAAAAAAAAAAACATGCGGCACTCGGGGACGGCCGTGGTAAATCTATTGCATACCTTTTTTATCAACTTTTGCAAATAAGTACGAACGCTCGGCCTAAGTTTTATTTTCGTTACGGAAAATCTTGATTCGGTCGCCGCTCTCAAAGTCGGCGATACAGCTATGCAATAGCTTAAAAATATCTTATGGATCAACGGTAGTTAAGTACGCAACAATCAACTTTGCTATTAAAATATACTTAGGAGTTTAACAATTATTCCTATTAATATATTAACCGTAATAGTTAATAAAACTCGTATCTTTACCTACTTTCTAGCATCACTTTTTTCATAACCGCACCTCGGTCTTTGTATTGCATTTTATCATAGCCAAAGTTGGCGTCTATCAGTCAAGGATGGGACAGAGACAACACTACAATGACAGAAAAAAAAGAGAGATATACTATAATCATACATATACAGTTTATTTACTATAATATATAGTAAATAAACTGGCGTCCGAGACCATTCGGTGTTACGAAATTATCTATTTTATTTTCAGATTGAAAAGAAAGCATATTATTTTTATTAGATACTAGCTGTTCCCTTATTAGATACTAGCTGTTCCCGCTGTTCACTCGCCATTAGTGTGTATGTACTATAGCTTATAACCTTCCCCAAGAATCAGCTTTCAGCCTTTCATATTTAAAAAGAATTTTGCTAATCCGACCACTAGTTTTCAAGTTATAAGCGTTCAAACAAACAAACAAACACTGCAGCTTTAGTATAGATTATTTATTGTTATTATATATTATGTGAATTTGTTGAAACCACGGGTTAAGGCGCTATATCCCCAACCCTTAGGTATTTAAGAGGAGTGAAGTGCGATTATAGTACGTACTCGTAATGAAATAAGGTTGAAAGTGGCGATACTGGGTTGGGATGTCACTAGTCTCCGTTCAATGCCATTTCGGGTGAAATTTTTCAGTTTTAATTTAATATTTCAATAATTATGACTAAATATTGTAATTTTTTTAGGTATCCCTCTGGGTCATTATGTTATTCTTTTTATAGACGTAAAAAAATTGGTAGTTTTCGCTGAAGATATCAAGTAATTCGCGACGAAACCTTTTCTGGATATAGCTTTTTTGCTATTTTATTTAGCTAGGTTTTAATTTTTTTTTTTAGATATTTTGATGTAATTATTTATTTTGATCCTTGAACTATACTTCATATTTTTTTTATGCTTGTATTCCATGAAAAATAAAGCTAACTGCGCGTCGAAAAAATAGACGTTTTACGGTATTCCCCTGATGCACAGCGCCAAAATTTTTAGAAGTAAGAAACAGAGACGCTCGTATGACTAAACTGTCAACTCAATAAGAATTTTAATAATCTTGAACTTGCACTTAGTAATGCACAAAAGTTTCTCAATTCCTATTAGTTAATTAGTTTAAAATAAAAGCCCTTAAACGTAAGTCCACCAAATAAAAAAGTATTTTTCAAGCATTTCCGACAAATTGAACAAGGTATGATTTCGGTAATTGAATCAAAACCCTCCGTGTCATAAGATAGACGAATGAACCACTAGACCATAGAGTCAGTCAAGTAATGACGATGATAAAACTAAGTAAAAGTCAAAGTAAATTAAATCTAATGAAATTCAAAATACGACACAAAATCTACCGACAGCTTTTAACTAGCTTTCGAGCTATTAGTTAGTGTTTATCGTCACTTGGGGTTTGAGATTCGTAGAACTTACTCTCTCTAGATTAAATTAAATTATTGCTTTCAAACAGGAGCACTTTGGACGAGTTGACGAGATTGAAGAATTCCTGATTAATACACTAGACTACTATTCCTAGACTGATATTAAACTGTACCCTAAATTTTTAAGTATACAGTGGCTTTTATGAAGACATCAACAAAATGATCTAAGATTTTTTATAAATTCTTAGGTAATTTTTTATTTTAAGTAATTTTGTGACTTTTAGCATAAGCTAAACGTCACAAAATTACTGAATCTTACATAAGCCGTAACCTATTATGAAAAAGTATTATATGATAAAAGAACTTGCAAAGAAAATTTAAAGTGAGTTAAGAAAAGCTTCACTGACTTTGGCAGGTTTCTACTGTCATAAGTGATAAGACTTAGAAAAAATCTAGCAAGCGCGAGTCGGACTCGCATAGGTACCTACCAATTGGTACAATAGGTACTGAAATCAAGTATTTACAGTTTAAAGTTTTTCTTTTTATTTGTTAAAAATATTTCGATATTGGCGATGTATTTACTTTAATTTATTTTATGATAAATATAAAATAGAAAGAGATAACCATGGTCTCTAAGCGAATATGAACAAGACCATACCACGCCATCTATTTAGTTTCTGAAGCTCTCAATCTGTACGAGTAGACTGTATATCTACCTTTTACCTTTAACTTGGGACATATAATCAAATACACAGTTATTTTTATTATGCATTATTATAACTTTATTATCATTAATTGATTACCTATACTCTTAACGTTCTTGACTGTATTATTTTACGATGCTAATGTGATAATTTTAATGGGTGAATAATCGTTTTTATCATAATAAAAAAAAATCTACGCAACTGATCATGGGCTTCAGTTTCGTGGAAGAGGTTTTTCGACAAATCCAACTCATGAGCAGCATTCGGGAAAAAGCGCTTTAGCTTCTAGTTCGACTTACCACATGACAGTGCCTTAAGACATAAATGTGGATTATCAATGATAACTTACGAATCTTAAATGTTAATAGAAAGCGATACATAAATGAATTAATAATAATAAAAGTGGCTTGTAGTATAATCCCATCCCAACTAATATTATAAATGCGAAAGAGAGTTTGTATTTTGTTAATTTGTTTGTTTTCTTCACGCCCTATCTCCTGAACCAATCTTTCGGAAATTTCATCTCTCTCTCTCTCTCATAAAGCTAGTATTATATAAGTATTATTGTAGTAAATATTTATTGCAAATAAGTATAGTGATAAATTTTGATTACGTGTTAATATCGAACTAATAATGTACCGAAATTAAATATATAAATTAAATACTTGTGATAAAATCTGTTATCTTATAGCTTAGTACAAAATCCATACTAATATTATAAATGCGAAAGTCTGTCTGTCTGTCTGTCTGTCACCTCTTCACGGCTAAACTGCTAGACCGATTGTGATGAAGTTTGGTAGGGATGTAGTTAACGACCTGAGATCAAACATAGGCTACTTTTGGGCGCGATATAACAGAGTCCCACGCGGGGCGAAGCCGCGGGGAACGGCTAGTTATGTAATAAATTTTTGCTTTAACTTTTATTACAAAAAGTAACCTTTCATAAACCGAATCGAATATATAACTACTTAGTTATTTACTAACTAAACTTCATGATAGTACATCACTTTTAATAAGTAAAATTCTGTCTATAACTACATGTAGGTTCTTCTTCGTAGTCGGTACACTCTTGCCAGAATGATCGTAGTCATCATTTTAAATTACGGTGAGTAATTGAATGCGAAGACCTTTATCTGGTCTGTCCATCTCATTAGTAATCTACCGCGTGGTCTGGTGCCTTCAACTTTTCCCTGCACTACTATATAGACGCTCTATGGAGTCATTACCGCGATGAGATTTATGTAGGTACATGTAGGTACCACACCTCAATAGTTTTAACACAAAACCTAGAATCCACTCAGAAAATACCCACTTTGGTATATTTAGCATGGCCCTTTCGTGAGCGCCATTAAAATACTATAATAAACTTACAAAATAGTTAAGAATGAAAGAAAATAATTAAAAAGTTTTTTTGCAAAATAATTTTTTTTCTATTGCCTACTACTATATGGGTTACTATGCTCGAAGAATACATTAATAATGAATTTGATTAATTTATCCTCAATCTCCTTTTATTTATTATACTTTGTAACTGAACTTTATTTATTTATATGGCAATGTTTTCATCAGATATTTGAAACTTTTATTATTAATTATTCGTTTGACATTTTTGTTATAGTAGAGTAGTTATTATGATCTCATGCTTAACATGTTTTGTGTTATTATTTTTTTATTATATTAGATTTCTTTAAACATTAAAATACAATTATCAACAGCCCATGTATTAAAAAAAAAAAGAAATAAGTAAGTAAAAACTTTTACATCACCAAAAGATTGTCTATAATTTTAAAATATAATTTTATACTTTTCTACAACCTATCAAAAAGTAATAAAATTAAGAATAAAATCCAATCATTAGGATATAAACAAAAACTTTATCGATGAAATCGCATCTTGATATCGGTCAACAAGATACGATTAAAAATATCTCAATGAGACGTTTATATAAATTCATTTACGAGTATTCCACAATTAGTTATATATAGTTTTTAATCAACTCGGTAAAAATGGGTGCATTTATTTTATTTTGTGCGTGTTCGCTGCATTTGTTTCACAAGGTACTACATTTTATATTCAACTCGCGACCTGCCTAGGCTTCGCATGGGCATAAAAACCTTCCTCTTAAATCACTTTATCTACTAAAAAAGAACCATCAAAATCCTTTGCGTAGTTTTAAAGATTTAAGCATACAAAGGGACATAGAGACAGAGAAAGCGACTTTGTTTTATACTATGTAGTGATTTAGTAGAGCTGTTTGCTTAGAATAAGTTTATTTAATTTATTTTATTGTACATTGATTTAGTATCTTCTTAGTCCGAGAGTAGTTCCTAGTTGCATCTTCAGCATACGCTTCAGAGCCCAGGATACGCTATTAATATCATGGTCCTGATTCGGTGGTACTGGTTATTACAATAGAGCGACTGTCGTCTGACCTCCGTAACCCTTTTACGAGTATACTGGAAAACCAGAGCAATAGCAACATGGGCATTGATTCCGTGTATCCTTGATTAAATTCCAGTATAATAAAAGTTCAGAGACATTTTTGTGTGATTGCCTTGTTAAATTCTAGCACATTTAGGTATTTGTATTATATTAAAGTCTGTACATATTTCACAGACTGTTTTTGTAAAATTATGTTTGTGATTTAATGTGAATGTACAACTTGCATATCTTTACAAACCTCTGTAGTTTGTTGAAATGTGTCAAATCTTATTTTTTGTAACTTTTTTAAAATGTTAATCAATAAATAATAATAATGTTACTGGATAAACAACCAAGATAAATGCATTATTTGTATTGTATATTTCTAAAACATATAAAAAATTTTTGTGTGATATGCTCTCGTGGGGAAGTAAGAGTGATAAAATTTAATTGTATGGCCAAAATCAACATTTTTTTACAGGAAATTGCGTCACAGAAATAACCCTTGAAGATGAGACATCCACATTCATTACCAACCCCCTCATTACAAAGACCATCAGCATCCCTAAATTGTTCATAAACGTTCTAGAAGCTTGCTACGTCACCATGCCAAATGGAGTCATGTTTGAATTCTACTGCTTCTTCTGCTGCTTCTTTCAACTCCTGCGCTCTTGGTTTCCGTAATGCACCGGTTTCCTACAGTGGAACTTATGAGCTCTTTTCTCTTGTGGCTGATAACAGTCAGAGTTTGACAAGAAAGAGGTTTCACATAACTTTTGTTGATAGTGAAGTAGTTTTTCCAAACCATGCTCAAGAAGAGCTTAATTAATTTGTTTATTTTTCTATGATATTGAGATGTTTTGTTGTAAATGTTTGCAATATTTTGTGTTTTTTTTTTTATTGACGTAATCGGAAGTAAAATGGAAAAATTACTCCTACCTCCATGGCGTAAGGGTTAACATGCCTGCCCGCTACTCAGGAGGTCCCGGGTTCAATTCCTGGTCAGGTCACGATGAAAAATGATATTTTTCTGTTTAGTTTGGATCTTAGATGTTTGTTTACATAATTTATTTGTTAAAAAAAATATTAATGTTGTATTAGTATCCCATAACACAAGTCTCGAACTTATTTTAGGGCTAATTCTATCTGTGTGATTGTCCCTATATATTGATTTATTTATTTTATTTAAAACATGAAATTTTAGAGATATTCAAATAGCTATTTATCACAGGGTTCCTTATGTGTATGCGGAACACTTTTCTTTGTAAATTGATACATCGCCAACCTCACTGCGAATCCTTCATAGTGCGATGTTTCGATACTGCGAAAGGTTGTTTGTTTGGTGTTTGTAAACATCGAGCACAGTGCTTCGATACCTTATTTCTTCGAATTCTTCGTTCACATCCGCGCTTTCTATCTTTTAGTAAAGTAGCACTGACAATTACAATTAGTTTCTTTGATATATTGACAGATATGAAATTATCGGTAGTTGGAGGAGCCAACGCTAAGTTCACAAACTGGAGGTGACAGTCCTAACTTAAATGTTCGTAACTCAGTTACCAACTGTTCCTTGGCTAGTTATACCGATACGTTGTATCTAAGATAATTATGAAGCTTTAGTTGTTCTTTATTTTAATAAAACTCATTGAAAGTTGTAGTTGAAATAGCCAATGAGATTAATACTAAGTACACATGGACTAAGTACAGAGACATTGTAAATAAATCCGTATTATTATAATGAATGTGGAAGTGTGTGTTGGTATGTTGGTCACATGGAAACGGAGAGGTATTTTATGATATTTGGCATGGGGATATCTTGAACCATGAGGATAGACATGGACAAGGTTATAGGCTACTTTTGGTCACAATAACCGACATCCAAGTGGTTCATTATAGTGTTTATTATTAATTATTATAGAGAGAAATGAAAAAGTATTTCAATATAAAGTTTGTTCGTGAGATGAAGCAGAAATCACATTCTTATTATCTTCCAGCCGTGACGGTTTACTAGCGCTCCAAAAACAAGGGAGTAAGCGAGATGGCGCATTAAACATTTATATATCTAGGTATATATGTATATGTATGTAAGTTTATGTAAATTTATATTACTATTATATTAAACCCACATTACGATCTCTGTTTGACCCAAAGGTTGACTGTTAGATAATGCTTTTAGCATTAAGTTCGCCTATTGTGCTATACAAATGTATTTTGTACAATAAAGTTTAAATAAGTAAAAATAAATAAATAAACATTTTGGAAATATTTCGTTAACCGTTAGTGATGATTTGCGTATTTTTTATTTTCTACTGGCAACACTGTTCTTAAAACACTGATGAGTAGAAGTTCAGTGTGCCGGCCATAGATTTCATAAACGTGGACGCTAGCGACTGCGTTAGGATTTTGTATGAAATTTCTTAGTTATGTACCTTACTATTTGCCAGAGGTTCTGTGCGCTGTACAGATTTGCAACACACACAAAATCGCTAAGAAAGTCGCCAGCATCTGCGTTATGAAATCTTGCGGTAGGGATATAGGCATTTCTTTGCCCCAAATTCTTGTTTTTATGGTCATGATTATCATACCTAAGTAATTCAGGTTTTAATTTAATGTGTCAAAACATCAAAATATACTTTTGAAGTTGTAAGTAGTAGTAGTAGTATATCCATTAAATTTATCCTTGTTAAAATTTATCAGCAAAATTGAACCAAATTCAAAATAATGGTACTTAGAGCCGGATGTTCAAATTAGGCACTTTTAGGTTATAAGGACTCAGTTGGTAACAAAGCAATGACAACCATCTTATATAATACGAAATTTTATCAAATAAACGGTCTCACTAGAGCCACTTGCTCGATCTCAACCCCTCCTTACATCTTTAGAAACTTCACAAAAGGAAAAAAAGCCTTTAATTCCGCTAAAAACTGCTGAGTAACGTACTGTCATTTACTGTTATTCCCACATAAATCCGCTTTCTAATAAAGCAAGTAATGAACCATTCAGTCTCGTCTTTTCCGTGAAAGGTTACTCTAAAGGCTCGTTTACACGAAAACGTTAGATACATCACCAATGGCTACATATATAGTAACCATACAATCTTTCTCTAATACAATAAAGCTGAAAACTGTTTGTTTAACCGCTTTTAGGCCAGAACTAGGTTGGTCGTGTTTAAAAATTCGTTCTGTACTTCTATGATAGGTAGATATCTTGGAGTAGGTTATACTGTAAAATGGGGTAGGGTTAAGTCCGCCTTTGTGCCTCACTGTTTTAAGTATGTAAAGCTGTTTTATGTAATTTTATTGTTTTGTGGTGCAATAAAGAGTATTTGTAGGTAAGAGGCTATAAAAAAATAGTATAAAAAAAAACCATCAAAATTTTTGCTGTGACATCAAGTCACACACTCACGTACTTGCGATGCGAGGGCAAGCAACAATAATGCCATAGGCGTGACAAAGTTAATCCCTAGAGATACCATCAACTGTTAGAGCTAGCCCGTAACGAGTAAGTAATTACTAACGCTAGATTGACCAAAACTAAGTTCTCCTTTTACTCTGGAACTAACCTGTTCAAATTTAAAAATATATTTTTTGAATTTCGTGGCTTTTTCTTGGGAAGATAAAATAACACACAAAAGGCGTGTGAAACAAAGCATATTAAAAATACAGCTCATTGAAGAAAAAGCCAGAGACTGGTTCAAGCATGCACAATAGGGACTGACGAGCCACCTACATTAGCATATCAGTGCTGTCGTTAAACGTCACGAATAAAACAAATGTACTAAGTTTTTTAACGTCCAAAGTAGCTCAATAAGACTGGAATGGAAAATAGACTGCAGGGTTTTAGTACCAAAAATAAGAACTACCTACGACATTTTGATGATTAAATTTTGTGACAAAAATAAAGAAAAATTCTTACTCGAATTATGTATCTATCTATTTTGTATATCTATTTTATCCGTATATAATATAAATACTTGAGTTTTACTTTCATGAACAAAACAGTTACCCGTGGCCCCATTATGTCAAAAAATTAAAGTCAGTAAGAAACCGACATAATTAACAAAATAACTCAATCTCAGACAAACCTTTCAAAAAACTTGAACACTAACCTAAATATTCAGAATATAGAACGGCTGTAAAAAAGCAAACTAGGCTATAAAGTAACAGCTAAATATGCACAAAGGAAAAGCGCTCGGATGAAGAAAGAAGACTTAAATGGCTGAACCGGTAGGGTAGGTAGGTAGAATATGACTGATAATGCCAATATTTTGTATTCACTTTTGTTTTTTAAGTAAAGTAATTGCAAACAAACACATTGTCATTGCATCTTTAAAAAATATTGTTATAATAATGATTTTTGATTTTGAGTTTTGAACTATTTCAAACTAGCAAACAAACACAAACACTACCTTTTACCCCAAAAATACACAGTCGCGAAACCTCGGACGAAAAAGAAAAGCTGGAAAATCTAAAAGTCAAACTCCCGTAGCGAAAAACGTAAGCTATCACTGCCTAATATTTATTATCCTATTTCGTGAAAAATCTCAACGATTTCTTTAAGGCGTGCCCATCAGCATCGACACATGAATTTATTAGCCAATAAGTTGTAAACTGCGTTCAGGACTTGAGATAGAATCTTAAAAAAATATTATAATAGTTTACTTTTTTATAAATTCGTCTGTGAAAAATATTTGTTATTAAGCTTCCGCCCGCGGCTTTGCCCGCGTGGATGTCGGTTATGTCAGTCATCCTTATGGTTTAAGGTATCCCCATGTTTAATTTTATTCAAATCCGTCGATCCGACTCCACGTGAAAAACGGACAAATATATAAATATACACGCATTCACATTAGTATGGATTGTATGCTGATTTTTTGTATGTTGTAAATACAGTAAGAACTTATACTTTATTTTTAAAAAATAATATTTAATTAAATACATAGACTGCAGAGATAGCTGCATTAGCTAGGCTGCCTTTTGTTGACCAAGAACCTCGTCGCATAATCTCTTCTCGGCAAGATAGTGTTAGCGCCCGGTAACATCACATGACAGATATCTCCCCACTACAGGCAAACCCCTCTTGGCAGTAGTAGTGTCGGGGTGAGTATTAGTGTAACGCTCTTCTTCTCCTTGGGTTCGCCGAGCGGTGCAGACGTGTATTGTGCTCTAGTGATTCAACATGGCCTTTATTAGTATTTAATATTGATATGATATTGCTGTTGATAATTTTAGTATGTGTTCAAATGTAACTGTAGATTAACATAGGTAAGCACGGACGAGGGATTGGTACGCTTCAGGCTGGATCCCAGTGATAGGAGCGGGGTTGGTGCTCCTATCTTTACCGTGATTAGTGCCAAAGCTTAGACACGAATAGATAATTCGGTCGTATAGCTAATATCAGAAGTGGGATGATGAAAGAATATTTCTTAATATTCTACCACGCCTAGTAAATTGTACATGTTTTGTGATACTTAATTGTTAACATTCTGACACACACGCGTAAGTAAATTTAACAAAACGGTTAGATTAAATTTGTAATCTAAAGTAGTCAAAAAAGTTTTTGCGAGTGTTAAAGTGTAAATGTAATGTTGTGATATGATATACCACAGCTGTAAGTATTGGTGCAGAAACGGTAAGTCTTTTCATGTTTTATGTGACTCCAATCCTAAAAAGTGTAAAAAAAAAAATCTCTGTGAAAATTATTTATTTTGTGGGTATTTTAAAAATGATGTGAAAAAAAAACTTTACGTTTGGGTATTTGTGATTGAATTCGATATCAATTCATTGAAAAGGTTAATGATAATATTTGGTTTATTTAATGATTATGTGAACTATTTGTGTTTTTCATTGTATAATTCGTGAGTTCTAAAACGAGTGATAACTTTGATAAATTCACTTTGGTATATATTGTATATTTTATTTAAATAATATGATTGTTTGTGTCAAAATGTTACAATACGAAATAATTATCAGTAATTAACACAAAGTGAGCTGACCTACGCAGGAACAGCAAGCGTTAATAATGTTGATTAGTGATTAATATTCGTTAAAAATGTATGAAATAAAGTTGGTTACTGTCATTTTCGATTTTAGCATAAGTGAGGGTTCCGATCAGTTAAAAACCAGAAGTGACTGAAACGGAAAAGTCATAATGGTCTCGGAACACTGATAAACAACCCAAGATACTATGCATTATCGAGATGGCGAGGTCATTATAAATGGCATAAATGGTGATTTGTATTCAATCAATGTATTATTGTTTCATGGTTCGAGCTCGACGGTCGGGGACGACCGGATTTTTCAGGACGGCCGAGTGTTAGCGCCCGGTAACATCACATGACAGATATCTCCCCACTACAGGCAAACCCCTCTTGGCAGTAGTAGTGTCGGGGTGAGTATGAGTGTAACGCTCTTCTTCTCCTTGGGTTCGCCGAGCGGTGCAGACGTGTATTGTGCTCTAGTGATTCAACATGGCCTTTATTAGTATTTAATATTGATATGATATTGCTGTTGATAATTTTAGTATGTGTTCAAATGTAACTGTAGATTAACATAGGTAAGCACGGACGAGGGATTGGTACGCTTCAGGCTGGATCCCAGTGATAGGAGCGGGGTTGGTGCTCCTATCTTTACCGTGATTAGTGCCAAAGCTTCGACACGAATAGATAATTCGGTCGTATAGCTAATAATAGATTCAAGATATTTCTAGAAATATGCGGTGCTAACTTCCTCGTGTATGAGCTGGGCCGAGTAAGATGCAAGATTTACAGCTGAGTCAGAGGTCACAGCCAGATCTCCCTTTGTACATGAGAAAGGGAAGCTGGGGCACGACAGAAGGTTTATCGTTTTTACCGCGCCACAGTCACAGCCATCACTGCTGGACTGGTTCCAACTCCTCCTATTATCCATGCATCTACCTAAACCCGATCTCTTTCTTAATTTTCAAACAGTTTACAATGCAAATTTTAATTAAACAAAAGAACCACATGATCCTGCTGATATAAGCCGACCTCGCCCGTAAAATAATACAATAAACGACCTACGCTTCACGCTGTGGTGAATATCAAGTAGTACAATAGGGCTTTCTATAAAGTGGGAATTACTTAGATGAAACAGATAAGAAGATAAGTTTAGATACGTGTAAAGGTAGGCCACATATAAAAGGCAGGCTGTTAGATAGGTGTAAGGGTAATGTGGTATACATTTTTATGTGGCTTACTGTACTTCAGGGTGTTTACAAGCAATCTTGATCCTTTACTTATAAGCTTAAGTTAATTGTAATATATGTGGCCAAGCCAATTTCAAACGTAAGTAAGCTCTAATTTAATTACACAATATTTTGACGTGACAACGTCTTATAAATTGGTTTGCCGGGTGACACTTCAAGAAACTGCGTTACGCTCCGCTCACGTTATGCGCTCACAATGAGAGCGAGTGAGAGGCACGCGTCCCTTCCAGTCGTTGTCACGTAAAACTTTCGCCCGTATACCGACTTTACAGGCAACCAATTATTATTTTTTTTAATTTTCTTATTCAAACTGTATTGAAATAGAAATTGTATACTTATATCACATAAGGAAGAATTAATGCTAAGAGCATTATCTTATAATCAATTTTGTGTCAAATAGAGATCATAAATTTATTTCGGGTATAAAAAATTATAGATTTACTGAAGTAATTATGTACCTATAAAATTAAAACATAGCACGTTATACCATCTGGAACTATTTAAAAACTCTACACGATCTAACATCAAACAAAAGTTAAGGAATCAAGTAAGTAACAACAACTTACAACAATGTTATTATTTTTTTAAACAATTTTTACCAAACGCTGAATCTTCTCTTTAATTTTCATCGTTGACAAATGGATCTCGATTATATTCAGATTTATTGTCATGTTAATTACTGGTCGAGGGGTAAGGAATTCCGTTGGAACAATCCGAGTTCGTGAATGGTCTGAATTAATGTTACCCTTCTTCTATATGTATTCGTGTAAAAACAAGATCGATTTTGTACTTTCTATATCTTTACTTAGCGTTCTCAGCATTTTTTCTTTCATTTTTCGGCTTTTCTTTTCCGCTGCACCACGTCTGTAAGAGATTCCCTCGCTTCCCTACACGTGATCTCTGAGTGATCATGCTACAGAAAGACACACGGACACATCAAACTTATAACACCCTCTTTTTGGCCGGGGGTCAAAAACTAGAGTAATAAAGAAATCATAATAAATTGTCGTCATTAGTAATAATTGCTCTTTAGGTCTATTTATGTCTAAAGAGAATACATTTTGATACCCAGAGCTTCACAAGCACATAATAAACGAGCTTTAAATACATTAAGCTCTGTTGCAGCTTGTAGCTATTATAGTTTGAGCTTAATTGCCACACTTTTTATGGCAATTAAGTCTATGCTATGTGCATTCCTACTGATTTATATTATCATTTTGCTTAATAATCTACAGTAGTAGTGTTTTATGAATGAAGCTAATAAATAAATATATAGTGTCATCCAAGACCCAGGGGCCCAATTCTCACGCAATCGAAGTTGACTTCACCGATTATTTTCAATTTTTTTCGATAAGTTTAAGCCAACTCACAATCGAAAAATTTCAATCAATCGAGTCGTTCCATTGAACTTTTTCAGTTCTGATTTTTTGAAAAAGTGGAAACCGTGATAAGCTTTTGAAAAAAAAATGGAGAAAATCGGTGAAGTGAACTTCGATTGCGCGAGAATCGGGCCCCAGGTCAATAAAAAAATATAATTTTTCATCTTTACCTTATCGGGGATCGAACCCGGGACCTCCTGATTAACGAGCAGGCATGTCAACTATTACGCCACGGAGGTCGTCAAATTTTGTGTACTAATTCATTTTTTATCGCGACGGTGATATTTAAGGACACACAAGTAATTAATCTGCTTTCTGTAACAGTTTATTTAATCGTTATGACACCAAAAGTAGACTTGTGCTTGTAAAGTTTATACAAAATGCTTCGGTACCTCAGTCTGCCGCTAAACAGCAGTGCTTGTATTGTTGTTTCGATTCGAAGGGTGAGAGACTCAATCCCATGACTCTACCAACCTTTAGTTTATATGACCCAAGCCTGAGAGTTAGAAAATTTACTGGATACTGTGGCAACCAATAGGCAGCACGCAAGAGACTAGTGTCACAAGTGTAAATAGGTTACGAAGACCACGTGACGATCTTTCGCAAGCCATATGCTTGACCACAAAGGCGATTTAGTGAAATTTTATCGTTTTACCTCATTTGATGAATAGATTGAATTGTTCAATAGTTATACAATTGAACGATACGTAATGATCCTGCGAATTTTTTGTGGTGGCAATGCCTGAGGGATTAACCGGTAGAGTTCCACTGAATCGACTCACTTGTAAAATGCTGAACAAAGCTCTCGCAAATAATTAGTTTTAAATCGACTTCAAAAGGAACGTTTGTTCGAAGATGTTTTACCAGCTGTGAATCGGTTTCAATTATTTCTTTTCAAAAAATATAACATAGTTTGCAGTCAACAGTTATATTGAAATTAATAATATACATTATCATGACTTAAATTATGTACCTCGTGATACATATATCAACAATAACATATCGCGATTAAGCGGACCGGGCTCCTAAGTCAAGTAAGTTATATATGGGAACAAAAAATCACAGAGATAGTGAAATGATATTGATTTATTATGCTTCTTAAAAAAAAAGTAAAAAAAAAAAGATTATTCTCTCCTCCAGCAATACACAAGGATTGTGCTATAATAAAGATGTTTCTGTGCTGCGAATAGCATCAAGACGTTGGTCCCGTCTTATTTATTTTTATAATATTTTTTCTGAATAAGAAATTTTAATGTTGGTTGGTGAAGTGTGCGTCCAAAAATTACCCTGTACCTTCATGATATGAGCCGTTTGTTTTATCTTCTTATTATGTAGGGCCAAATGGTTGATAAGTACCTTACATACAATTTCTTACTTTACCTTACTATACAATCCAAGTTCTAACAGCTCTAGCTTCGTGTAGCACAAAGGGTAAAGGGCCCTTGGCGTATGTACGAAGTGAATTCGCAATTTCTGCGGTCTTGAGTCTTGTTGCCTTATTTTTTTCTACTATGGTATTACCAAAACTTTGTGTTGGCAATCTCTTTATGATATTTTTGTATAGCCCAAGTGATATTCGACCGATTCTGACCGATTAGTATATTGATTTGTATATACAACAAATAGTAATTTGATAAATTTAAAAATGCTAAGATGCTTGCTGAAAGTTAGATGAATTGCCGCAGCAGATGCTTAGTAAATAAGGTAAATGACTGATAATGTATGTAGTTGTCTATAAATATTTATGTTCATTTCATATCCTTTATGTCTTTGCTAGTCTTTGTTTGCACTTCTACTCTTTTCTTGTGCATTTTCTTTCGTCATTCGCCGGTTGACTGTAAGAGATCCCATCCTGGGATAAGGCCGCCATTGTCTTCTTATTTTAATAATGTTCCTTTTACTATGTATTTTAAAGAAATAAAGATAGTACAAGGTACGTTTTTTCTGAATTGTGTACAAAACCCCTAAATACTGCTTAACGTTCCAATCAAACAAAATTTTGACTAAACAAACATTATCAGATATTCGCATACATTTCTAATTTGTACTCGACCTGTATTTGTTCAGGGTTATGTACAGTCGGAATGATTAACATGTTTTGTGTATTTGGAATACAGATTGGTTACTTGAACAGGACCAGCGGTAACTCCCTGGGTGGTTGAAATTTATATGTTTTCGCTGAAACATTTTCAGTAGTTCCGTACAGTTGTATTGTTTGTAAAAATATAGCTGGGTAAACGAAAAGTTGTTCGCATGGAAATATATTGAATGACGCTCTCGTGGAATAAATAGAAAGTTTCAGATTGCCGAAACTAGAGGGATTTTGAATAGTAGTGTGAAATAAATATATGATACTTTCTCTCTTTCCGTAGGTGTTAAAAAGATGACTAAAGGATTATGAGACGTTTCAATCCTGTACTTATCTACGTCTGACCGTTTGCGAATTTCACCAACAAAAGCATTCTCAATGAATGTTGATATCAGTTTCATTCAGTAGGAAAAAGAAGAAGAGTTTTCCGGCTGATCTCTAGTCTTATTTTTTTAATTGAAAAATTGCGTTGGCCGTACAGCATTGGGCCTGTAAAAGATGGGCGCGTGAAGGTATTCCTGGAAGCGCCACCATTTCGAGGCGCACGTATTTGTTTTTTTTTCTACATATATAGTAATTATGCTCAATTAAAACGTGTGATCCGAGGAATAGTTAAGGTGCGCCTCATCAGATACGCTTCAATATGATTGCGCTTTGTGAAATATCGTAGCCTATGTATTTTAAACTCATGATATCTTGGAGTACCCGAAATCGGCGAGCGTGTATGACGAGGGTGATGAGTATGAAGGAAGCGTACATACATACTCTTTACATTACGTATAGTAACGTACGTAAGAATCATAGCCAATGGAAATATCTAGTCTCTGCCTACCACTGAAGGGGCAGGCATGATGATATGAATGTATGTATATGATATATTGTCACTACCACTGCCAACTCATCGCGACGGCTTAAAATGTTCGCCACGTTAAGTACTTAGTAATTTTACGACCTCTGTTCAAAGGCCTCCTCTAGTAGGTATATACGGTTTTTGATTCAACCCATATAATGATATTAGGATATACTTATATTAGGTACTTATCAAGCGCAAAGAACCCATAGCATAGTTTGTCAAAATTAATTACCTACAACTGTACAATATAACATTAGTAAACTGTTCCATCATGCACAAAATATTGAATCAGCATTTATCGTCCGCCGCCATTCTGATTTGTGGTTAACACGTGAACGATTTTACTCAATATCTCATATCAATGTTTGATGAAGGTGTAATTAATATATTATTAGCTTACTTAGTAATTTTGCTTTTACTATATGTAGGCTAACGAGATGGCGTGCACAGGGCCTTGATTCTGTAAGCTTTTATTTTAAACTTCGAATCTAAATCCGCTGTGAGTTTCTTGATTGGCATTTTAAAACTCGGTTGATAATTCGAATCTATACTAGCGCTACCCTTGCGAGCGTGTCAGCGAGATGAACTAGATTGGACGTGATATTTTGTATGAGATGACGTAAGATGTGGCATTCTGTAAGGTTATTTCCCCGTCACTTCGAAGCTCACTTCTCACTTGTAATTTTGAACATTATGCGAAGTGTGAGTGATAGCGACGTGAGAAGCGAGTTGTTGTTTGCAATTAACAGAATCGACAGGCTGATTCCTCAGAGATTGGCCATGCGCACGTGACACTCCAGAACCACCAAGAACAAAATGTATGAGATTGACATAGGATTGACCATGTGATTTAACAGGGCTCAATGTCAATCCCATACATTTCGTTCTTGTCAACATTCGTTAACGTTTTGAAATTGTGACTGGCTAAGGCCCCTGGCGTTGCACGCGTCCATAGGCTACGGTGATCGCTATCATCGTTATTATAAAACAATCAGGTGATTCACACTGAAAAAAAGAAATGGTTGCTTGTAGCTAAAATTTTAGCTGCACATCACCAAAATCGAGTGACTACTAAACTGAGGGCTACTAGTAACAAAAACGTGTTTTGTAAAGAGAGTTTAGCAATTATTTACGAAGTTCTTATAGCTAACTGGTGACAACTTAGTTTTATTATTCGAACAAAATTGTTTGGCTGTTAATAGTACATCGGTAGGATCATTGTTGACAAACTACTTTGGCTAAATAAAACTAAAGTGTTAAATAACTAGTACATATAATAGTTTCGTAAGAAATATTTAAATAATTTGTTTATTTATTAATACTACGGTTATGTTATCTCTTGCTAATCTGTTTCTTTACTAGTAGATAAACGCTTATGTGGAGGTAACAACATTGTTTGTCTAATAGTGCTCTTGTTGGTTTAATTACCAGTAGCTGTTCCTAGATCGGCTATTGGACCCGGTACCACAGGCTACCATTAAGGTGATATCTCGGTGAACGCTAGCGCCACCGTCATTTAAAAATCATTACTCACTGAAAACACAAGTTATCAAATATCCCTCCGCTGTAATTATGGTTCTGGATCTGAAGTTAATTTTATCATATTCAATTATTAAATTATAGTTCCATATAGTAACAAATTGCAAAACTGCTAAAAGTGGCCGTTTTAAGCAATAATGCAATTTGTAACTATAGGGAATTATAATTTAATAATTTAATATGTTTAAAATTAACTTCTGATCCAGAACCATAATTACAGCAGAGGGATTTTTGATAACTTGTGTTTTAAGTGAGTAATGATTTTTAAATGACGGTGGCGCTAGTGTTCACCGAGGTATCACCTTAAACATATTATTGGCATGTACTAAGTCGTCTTGATCCAATAATATTATAATTGAAAAATTTCGCGTCTTGACATGGTCCTGGCTCGTGGATGTAGATGCAGGTCTAATAGCCGTCTTAAAACAGAGATGGCGGGTCTTGTGTAATAATGAATAAAAAGCATGTTTATTTATTATTTTAACTTGTTTTATTGTTGATCTATCCCCTAGAGTATTATAATAACATGATTTATGTTACGTAATATAGGAAAAATTTACCTCGTTAGGAACTTGCTTTCTCCTTTGTACGAGTAAAATAACTACCTAATAAACAAATATCACTAATAGGTATTACAAAACAAAGATAGGGCTAATAAAAATATAGAATTAACCAAATATTAATAGGACAATGCTTAGCTCAGAGTAATGTTTAACACATTATTTGTGTTACATGTGGTTTGTTATAGATACAATGTTTACAATCATCGTCTGTTTCCTTCGTTTGATATAATTATCAAAATAAATCAAATAACATTTTAGAAAAAAAAAGAAATAATCAAATATAAAGAGGATTATTCAGCTACGTGACGTAGTCATCAAATTTAAATATGATTAGGTACTAGCAGTTACATATTTTAAAATAAATTGCAAATGAAAAAACTTAGGAAGGTATTGTAGATAATTTGGAAACTATCAACCCTTTTAAATATTATACACTGGGGACTCTTATTGTAGTCACTATGGACAATTTACAGGTCATTCTACTCATGAAAAACAACATCTTTCACTATGGGAACAACACCGAAATCACGAAAACATAATCAGCTGTTCTATACCTACATTTTGGAGAAGTAGGTAGGTAGTGCGCTTTTGTTTGGAACAACTAATTTTTTTGCGCGATTTTACTAAATTATCATCACCTTGCAGTTCGCTGTAGTTAGAGGTAGAAAACATGCGAGATGCAGACAATATTGGCACTTTGTATCTGTAACTACAGCTAAATATATATTATTATAGTTGATAGTTTGTAAATAAATTTCAATACCTCATTTTTATTGTTTTCCATTTTTGTGGTAATATATAATCAGGATTATATAGTCTATTATTGGCCCAAAGTAATTATAAACATAGCCTTTGACACAGAATTAGTAATAGTACTACACTTCGGTTCGGAAAGAAAACGAAAGCGGAAGGGATACGGAGCGGCTATCAATAAACAAATTCATTTTGTTTTAATCAACAACATTTTGACTACAAATTACTCAACAGTTTTGTGATAATAATCAATTTTTGATAGTAATTAACCCATGTGAGACAGGCAAGCATTAATTAAATGATGATTCAATGTTTGCTAGAAAAAAATGCTACAAATAAATAAATTGATGGATTCCAAATTAATAAATTTGATTAAGGTATTTATAAATAAATACTTGATAATTTTTAAATAAACATTATAACGACATATAAAGTCATTGTTCGATTACCGGCTATCGAACAATTTGTTCTTGCAACTAAACGAGTTTGACTAGTTTATATTGATAAATAGTAGCTAAAATTTTGACTACTGATTAACAAGGACTGATTAGCTTACCTAGTTTGGGACATGCAGTTACATTGGTTTTGCTAATTGGAATAAAAGTTTGGTATTTAGTAAAGAAAGAGTCATGGCGAAACTCCATACATCGTTTGTACGAATAAAAAATTTAAATACAGATAACATAAAATAAATCTAATTAGTAAGGATACATACAACTAGTAACATGTTTACCACCACAAAAAAATTTTAAACCCCGGGGGTTTTTTTATATTTAATTTTTTTAAAGTAATAGTAGTAGTATAAAGTAGTAGTAGTATAAAGTCGACCTTTAGCTTCGTTTTCATTCGCCATTATTGTCGCAACTGAAACATTATGTCATCCTGACAGTTGTTAGCATTGTCAAAACGGTATTGACAGTTCATGGTAAGTTAGGTTCATAGATTAAGTAGTTGTACCTGTGATTAAGCAATTAATTTTTACTTGGTGAAAAAGTGAGATGGCGAAATAGGGAAGTCCATGAGTAAGAAAAGGACCAACGATATTTTTTATATTTTTGTTTCTGTCAACGTGGTAATTTTTTCTTTGTTTGGCCATTTCGACGCCAAACAAAATCTTACACCAAAGTAACAGTGAAATTATTTATTTTTTGTACCTATTAAGAAAAATATTCATTTTAAGTGGTAGAATTTGTACGAAAGATATACAAAAAATAAGGGCATTTGTTACATAAATTGGTGGCTCAAGAACACATTCCAGGGTGCCTACCACCATCTGTGAGACAGCGCAATACATGATGTAAGGCGACATCTCCCTTACTCAGTCATTCTTGCATGGTTATTAGAGATGGTGGAAGGCACCATCTCTTATAGCGCAATACATGATGAAAGGAGATGACGTCTTACTGTGTTACTCTGTCTCGCCTACTCACTCGTTCTTGTATGGTTTTAAGAGATGGTAGTAAACCATTTGATAGTGAGCCTGCTACTTAAAAAGTTGATGGTAACCCCCCCAGGTGGCTTACTACCATATCTTTAAACCACGCAAGATCCAGTGAGTAAGCGGGACAGCGCAATACATCATGTAAAGCGACATCTCATTCACTCACTGGATCTTGCATGGTTTTAAGAGATGGTATAGACCCCCAGGTACTAAATCGATGAATCTAACCTATCATAATGAACTGTCAATATCGCTTTGACATTGCCAACAACTGTCAGGGTGACATAATGTTTCAGTTGCGTTAAAAATGGCGAATATAACGAAATTAAAGGACGACTTTTATAAAATGGAATATTAAAATAACCCTGGGGTTTAAATTTTTTTTGTGGTGGTAAACATGTTACTAGTGAAGTATACTTACTAGTGCGATTTACGTTAAGTTCTCTATATTTAAATTTTTATTCGTACAAATTTCGCCATCATTTTTTGCAAGTAGCTAAACTGATTCAGCAATTTCTTTTTTTCAGTGCATACCAACCATGTCCTATTAAAATTGGATACAATAAAATAAAGTATGTTGCCCGTGGGAATTTAACCTACAACCTCTGGGTCTTTAAGCAAACCACTGGACCACAAAGACAGCATTAAGATGAGAATAAAAAAATCAAAATAATTTGTGATATTTCATTTAATACGGGAATGTGTAAACAGGTAAATAAGTACTTATTTATTTATTTCTCGCTTACATGTAGGTACATAATAATATATGAAGTAGGTAAAATTACATAATTTCGTTTGTATGTACAATACATTAACCCAGGCTGGGTGTAGCGATGTCTATAAATTGAACAAAAAAATATAAATTACAAATTAATATATTGAAAAAAAAATATAATAAAATATCTCAATAATGTTTAAATAAATGCGTTACATAATTGTCAGCTAGTACTTATTATAAAAGTAGTATAAAATAAAATAACAGTGAAACCTATGTCATGATAAGTTTGAGAATTCTCCAAAACGTCGGAAGTAGGCAATTCAGGAACTGTCATTGCCACCTAGTAAACATAATAACGAAAAATATTTCGTCGGAAAACGGGTGCCACATAATACTGTCAGCTTATTCCTCTAAGTAGATAGTTAAACTTCTATGAACCCTTATCAGCGTCGCCCAGATTTATGTCCAAATTAAAACAAACAGCCCTTGTTTACTATGAAAGGTAATTTCATAGTCAAATTCATGTTTGCTTAAAAATAATCCGACTAAAATTTTAAAAGTCTGAGCCACAATTTTCGTCTGCAATGTTTCGAATAAAACCCAAATTCGAGTTTAGAAATGTGATTTTGCAAGTAAAATTAAATTCCTATATTTCTATTTTTTTAGAACAGTAAAGAATATACATTTCTTGATATACTAGCTGTTCCGAGCGGTTTCACTCGCCGTTGGTGAGTATGTACCTTCTCCAATAATCAGGCTTCATGTGCAGAAAAAATTTTTAAAACCCGACCAGTGGAGCTAAAGTTATAAGCATTTAAACAAACAAACTCTTCAGTTTTTATATTTATGTACAGATTATAAGCATATTTTCCTCTTTGATGGCACAAACATCAAGCTATTCACCCTTTCAGCTAGACCTTATCCCAACTAATATTATAAATGTGAAAGTAAGTTTATATATTTATTTTTTTGTTTGTTACCTCTTCACGCTTTATCTACTGAACCAATCTGCTTGAAATTTCTGTAAAAGTACTGAGTAGGAAATAGGGTACCTTTCATCCTGGGAAAAAGCACTGTTTCCAAAATTTACGCGGGTGAAGCCGCTGGCGAAAGCTAGTTAACTAACTAGCATAGAACTAAAAGCTAGCATAAAAAACCATACAAACATCCTTTGAAAAGTGGATTACGTGTAGCCTAATCTTCATGGCCAAATCTTCATGTACGTAAGTGCGTATATAATAAAACTTCCCTTATAACCCGAAAATATCGAAATCCCTTTTCGGATAGCTATTAAAATTTTCGCGGAACAGATAAATTAGTTTGTTATTCGGGACACGACTGCGCGGATTTAGAGCCAATTCCCTTTTTGATCTCTCCTGTTCAAACAATAGGACTCTGTCAGAACAGACGGGACTCGTCTTTGCATAAAATATTAGGCAGGCCCGTTTGGAAAGTACGGGAGCGTATTTCGATGTAACTTTCTTTATATTTTAGGTATTAGGGAAGTCGTGTGTAGGCTTTGTGACTTGACTAAGGCTAAGCCAAAAAGATTTTGATTTTAGAAGGAAATCGTATGGTTTTGGGCTTAAGAAAGGGTCATGATCGATTTGTTCCCTCGATGTTGAGTCCCGTTACGTCGAGTCGCCGCCACGTTTACTCTGATAATTAAGCGTGAATTTTTAGAGAAGACGTGGCGGTGACTCGACTTAACGCAACTCAACATCGAGGGAACAAATCCATGACCATATTATATTTATTTTTATTATCGTCATCGTCACCCTCATGGATTCCATGTCATATTTTCGGTTTGTTAATATTTACTGCAAAATTAAAGTATAAAATGGTCGTATTGTGTTTGTTGCATTTATTTTAAAATTTTAGAGATTTTTAAACCTCAAAATATTAATTTTATCACAAAGCTGTGTGTTTCCACATTTTAGCCACAATCGTCCAGTTAATAAAGGTCTTTGACTTCCTTTGATTATATTACAGTTATTTGAATAAAAAGTTCACTCTCATATCAGCTGAGGTTCAAAGTAAAGTGGTCGCGTAGACTGCCAAATTAAAAAAGTACACTGAAAAAAATGATTTACCTAACTACTTCGGCTATTTGAGAAATAACCAAAGTTTGGCAAGACACTAATGAAGTTAACTTGATTTAACAAAAGTGATTTACAAAAAAAAGACAAAGGGTTTGGTTACATATTGCAAAGAGTTATGTAGTCACTATTTTGTGCTATAGATTGACTAAAGTTTGGTTGTGTATAAGTAAGTATTTTTTTCAGTGTAAATTATTAAACGAAGTTAAGGACCTCGGGGGAAAACAAAGAGCGTGCGACGGTGGTTGTAAGAATCAGATAGGTAGCGCATCTCTTTATTGTTTTAAAAGCCACATAATACGTTGTTTTTTTCTAATAAGAAGTAAATAAATTCACATATAAGTAAGGAAAAATCACACAGATTGAACTTGGACTGTGTATTAGGAATGCCAACGCAATTGCGACAACGAATAATCCATGTAAAATTTGGTTAAGGGTTTTTCTTGTTCTTTAAGTCGTCATAAATAAATAATAAATCTTTATTCAACCATAATTACGAGTTGATCCACCTATCTTTTCTTTGCATGCCCTAAATATAACTAGTCTGATGAGGTCCTGAAGGACCTGCGGAGTCTTGGAGTTACCGGCAGGCGACAGCTCGTCCAAGATTAGAAGAAATGGCGTCATCTCGTATCGAAGGTCAAGATCTACTTTTGTTCACTGTAACGTCTTAGTACTTACTTAACACTTTCGCTGACAGTAACGCCTCTCGACGTAGATTACAATTAACTGTTATTGAATCTCGTTCACTGTCCACGTGTTAAGAGCTCAGGAAAGTGAGGATTTCAAAAATAAATTCAAATTCTATGCAATGGACGCATAAGTGAAGCAGCCTTACAGCGATAAAACTAATTAGAAACTAGCTTCAGTTTCAAACAAAAACAGACGTTAATTATAATATAAATCGCTCGAACAGAGGTAAGCGTAGTAAATAGTTACGTTGGCCCTTATAAATCTAGTTTCCATTGGCTTTATTTGACAACGGATAAATTTATTGGGTGCTAAATGTAGGACCGCATAAATTATGGGTTCGAAACATGTGACTGGGATCAAGATAATTCTATCGGCCGATGTCGGCAATATGCCTGTTACAAGAGCGATTACGTAATCGTTAATTTATGTTTAAATAATGCAATTTGAGTTTGTTTTTTGTTTCAATATATCGTTGTTTACTGTTGTTTACTTAGTTTGATATTCATAAGGGAATATTTTGATTGTAACAACAAATTGTACCACCTACATTTTATGCAAATAAATGATATTGATTGATTGATTTTATTCTGTGCTTCACGTTACTGCGTTAGTTGACAACTAAGTGTGAAGCGGAAACTTAAATTTTTTGTTTTGCCAAGTAGATGACGGTGTCTACGAAAACCTGAATTTCCAAGAAGGGTTGACGTCTGGCAGCCGGTCGTTTTATATTCAGGATTGATTTTTTTTAAAGGCTTTCTTTTTGCTAATGATATATTTAGCACGTATCCCAATTTTACATACTAAATCAAAGTGATATTTTTAACACGCTTTTATTAGCTTCACCTGTATGTTTGCTTGCTTGTTTGTTTGTAACCAACTTATTTAAACTTAATTTTGACCTACTTTGAACGGTCAGATTTAATTCAAACTTTGTTGAATTATCAAGGACCGATGACCATACAATAATTCGATAAGTTTATCTCTAAAAAGTGGAAAATAAATATAGTTAAAAAAACACGCTTTAATGAGCAATCGAACTAAAAAACGAAAAATAAATTAAACCAAAAAGCGTGTGGGGTGCTTGTGCCATATTTTTCATTTGTCGAGCACCCCACACGATTTTTTGTTTTATTTATTATTCGTTTTTTAGTTTGATTGCTCTTTAAAGCTGTTTTTGTGATTGTTTATTTTAGTTTTTGATTTTTAACTTTATTTATTTTAGGCAAGCAGTTATTACTTTATTTTACCAATGAAATAAAAGATTATTATAACAATTCATACAAAATATTAAAATAACTCGACAAAGATATTATTTATCAACAAATACAAAATCCATCGTACCGTAATTTGCAAAATTGCAAAAGAATCTTATCGAAGCATTAAGCAACGCTTATTAAACTTCAACTTAAATACAAGAAAGTACAAAAGAAAGCTTCACCTCAGAACTTTGAAGTCTAGCAATTATGCTAAACGCTTAAGAGGCTTTAATTGTTTCCCAGCTACCTAGACTGTATAGCTATGGAGTAAATTACTACAGAGCCTAAGGCCTTATGCACAATCATGTCTAGATGGTCACTTATGGGAATAAAAATGTCCATATGACAACCAGTTCATCACAACAGCTTTAGATCTCTGCTTGCTTTCTTTCTTTATTATTTTTTTCTTTCGTGGGTCATGTGTTTGAATACCAACGTAAAATCGAATAAAAAAATATGAGCAATTTTAACAATTGAAAATTTATACAATTGAAAAAATCAATTAACCAATTTTAGGAAAATAAAAATCTGTTTTGCCCATGCAGCGACCGAACATAAACGCAATTTCAATATCCTTTTAAGATTTTTAACACCTTTTGTTTTTGAAGTATGTACGCATAATAATGATGTAGGTAAAGACTGGTAAAGAGCATAAGTATTAATAGTTAAGCTGTTTATCTTTGTAAAAATTAAATGAGTAACGCCCGAATACTCAAACGCTACTTAATTTTGAGAGCTGCTCAAGTTATCAACAAGTATGCTGTCGCGCTGAATGTCAACGATATGACAGTGATAGTATGATACTTGAACAGCTCTCAAAATTAATTATAGCATTTAAGTATTCGGGCATAAAGGCCTCAGTTTCAAATTGTCCATATACGTTTGGCAAAATATTTCCAGAATATTTTAATAAGCGTTGTCTCTATATCATCTCATCTGTACTGCAACTACTGAACTCATTGTCAACTCGATTTATTTACAGAAATGAAGCATCATATATTGGGGAATACGCTGACAATATTCTGTATGTAGAATTCGTGTCATGTGTTACATAAGCGTGATTTAATGGGACCTAAATCCTGGAATTACCTGGCTGTTAGACGGAATGCTTACAGGAACTAAGAGATAAGTCGTAGACAGAGTACCGTGTCAAGGCTCCACTTAAATCAAAGTGCATATAATATGGACATGTTTTAGTTGACTCAGTGATGATCTACAAATGTCATTTAATTTCTAGCTCAATTAAAGAATAGATTATTGTAAAAATTCTAGTAAACTTATGACAAACAATGTGTTAGAATTCAAGTTTTAATATAGTTGTTATTATTAAATAAAGTGGTTGATTATTAAACAATCATGTCATAAATAGTTCTATATAAATACTTATTTTGTAATATTCTCATATTATTTTTGTATAAATTAAGAATAATTAAAAAGGAATAAATTGATGTTAATTAACTTTTAACATTATATTGTAATTTGATCTTTTTATTAACGTTTGTTTTGTTCAAAATAACTGTTGAACGATTGTAAACATCTCGACCACAGATTAATGTTATTTAAGGAAGTGTCAGTGTAATCGTAGGGCAGTATGAAAGTAATTGTGAAAGGAAAATAAACTCCTAGTGTCAATATTTAGTTGTTTAATTTAAAAATAAAAATAATTTTCCTAGTCATTTTTTTTCAAAAAAAAATCTGTATATATTAGTCGATGTTTTAGGTAATTTACTTAACTACATTTCTCTTTCTTTAAATAACATACTAGCGACCTGCCCACACGGGTACAAAGTAACGGGTGCAAAGAAATACATAAAAACCGTAATCTTATAATCATTCTATCAATTAAAAATACCGCATCAAAATCCGTTGCGTAGTTTCAAAGATCTAAGCATATATATGGACAGACAGCGGTAAGCGACTTTGTTTTATACTATGTAGTGATATGTTCCACCACAACGCGAGGAATGGCATAGCTCCAAAGAATGTCTTTATTGCTATCCGGAATGTCCTACAAAGGAATCCAATAATCGCTATATCGGCTCATAATAATATATTGTCCTTACGTATTGTTGTTACTTAGTTCATGTTTCTGAAAAAGAAATACAACTGTTGTTGACAATAGCTTTTAATATTAAACAAATATCCATAGACCATCCTGTCGATTTTATAAATTTCAACAACAACTAGCTTCTCACGTCGTTATCACTCACACTTCGCTTATGGTTTAAAATGACAAGTGAGAAGTGAGCTTCGATGTGACGGGGAAAAGAATGCCACATCTTACGTTATGTCATACAAAATCTTACGTCCAATCTAGTTCATTTCACTGACACGCTCGCAAGGGTAGCGCTAGTGTAGATTCGAATTATCAATCGAGTTTTTAGAATGCCAAACATGAAACTGATTCGAAGTTTAAAATGAAAGCTAACAGAATCAAGGCCCAAACATTGCTCTTGGCCAATTTTGATTTATTTATTCAGATACATAAAATGGGCTTTAATAACCATTGCACGAAAATAAGGGCTAGAGTAGAGAACCGCATCATTTTTTGTTCGTGGTCCACCCGCCTAGTTCACCTAGGTGGACCACAGGAAGTTATGTTTGACCATAGTTCATCTGGGCGTACCACGGGAAATTATTCCATTTTCATACAATCAGCATTAAAAATTAAAAATGCGACACAGCACATTAATTTAAACCCAAATAGGTATATTCAAAAACTTATATGCGAGTATTTTAATATTTATTATAGCTTTCGCTCGCGGCTTCACCCGCCTAAATAATTAACCTACTACCTACCTAATCCAAATATTTCAGATTAAGGAAAACAGCGACATGTAAGAGACCAATATATACGCGTATCTCTTCGCACGCAAAAATAATCCTTTATTTTAATAAGAGTCGATATATTTGTTCATTTTAAGGCATTCTATGACTAAAAGTCAAAATCTTAAAATTTTGGATTAAGTCCCTATAATTCTAAAGGTGCGAAACTCACTTTCGCATTTATAATATTAGTAGGGATTATTCATTATAAGAATAAGTCCCTAAAATCCATTTGTTGTAATTAATCACAAACAATAACAATCAACTAAGCGAAATTACAAGTATTGCAAGATTTAGACGAAGTGTGTGCTGAACGTCTAATAGGAAAAGTTAGAAATTGCTAAAGTTTAATGGATTTTTAGGTATTGTGACAGTTTGCGAGTTGCTTAAGTGTTTTCGTTGCAATTACCTAGTGACGTCACAATTGTGTTCGACTAGTAAATTTAGTTTTTCTTCACCTGTTCCTAAAGTCGATTTTAGTGTGATGGGTAATTTTAGATCTTTTATTGCAGAATAATATTGACTAGTAATTTAGTTTATTTCCACTAGTTCTTTAAGTCGATTTTAAAATGAGGGGTAATTACATGCTTTTTTAGATCTTAGTTTTTCTTCACTTATTCCTAAAGTCGATTATATCAAAATAAGGGTAATTTAAGATCTTTTATTGTACAGTTATATCCTTTAACATAATATTATTCCTGTATCTTTTAACGTTAGGTAGTTAGTTTAATAATCCACCATTATTATGCACAAACATGATCGAAAAACATAACGAATACTTAAAAATAAACATAATGGTTCATGGTTCATCTACATGTATTTAAAATGTCAAAACATCAAACTTAAGGGTAAAATAATTAAATAATAAAAAAAAAAACAATTTTTTGATCTTTATCCTGATATGGACAGTCAGATATAAACATGTTTTTTACAGCAACGTTACGTACGAGTATCAAAATCAATTAGTATCAAAATTATTGCAATAAAAGGCTACTGTGATTTGTTTCTTGTACAACTAACCCAGATTAAAAATATTTCTATATAATTTATTCTTATGTTTTAATTTTTTATTAAAAAAAAATGTTTTTATTTTAATTAATAAAAACTACTAATTAAGACTAATTGTAATGTGATACTAAATAAAACTACATGTTTACTGGAAAACTCTATTAATTTGGTTCTTGTACAAAATTTTTATGTTTGATTTAAAGCAAAAGTAACTAGTACTAAAAGATTTATCTTTCTCCTAAACATTTTTACTCAGGGAATAATCTAGGCACATTTTGTTTGTGCACCTTAAGCTTAAGTACAGTGGGCCACAGAAAAAAGTGAACCACCTTAGCCTAACACTCATATATTCGCGCGGATCGACGCAAGGTTTTTTTAAATCTATGCTTACACTGTTGAAAGTTAAAATAATTATAACCTTCATTTATAGTCTTTATACTGGTTTGAATATTTTGAGATCATGTTCCGTAGTAACGTAATAAGTACATAGTGATGAGAAGTCTATTAGTTTATTATTCCTGTTATTGCCAAATATACTTACTTTAATTATACATTAGTTTATATTCATATTCCAATCTTTCACGGATCTACAAATATCTTTCAAGGGTTATAAGATCCAGGGCAGAATTGGAAACCCATTAAAGTAAAAAACATATAATAAATACTATCAAAAACAGTAGGACATAATATTCACACAGAAAATTCATGGATTATTATCGAGACAGATATTTTATATTGATACAACATTGAATATCAAAATGTTTTTCTGCTGGTGAGCATTCCGGACAAAGGCTTAGTTTAGTTGTACAGCAGCGTGGTAATGCCGCCAGTCTCTTGGGTACCTTTCCCGGTGATAGCAGCGATTTGGGTTCAATATTTTATTTAAATTAGTTTAGTATATTTATATTATTTAGTTATATATTAGAATATTGGAAGACAAAACATTTGCCTAGCTGTGGGATAATTAAGGCCAAAAAAAGTCAGAATATTTTATAAAGAGGTTGTATTTTTTAGTTTGTAGTTTTATATATATTGTTATTTGAAATAGATCTAATTAATTAAATACTATTTATTCATTAATGTTTAACCAGCAAATGTTTACGGACAATGCAGATACACTTTAACCAAAATATTTGGAAATAGTGCGCGGTCTGTCTACCGAGGCAATTTTTTTTTAATCTATGACTTTAACATAAACTTACTTCCAAGGTAGTATAGTATACTTTTTTATGTGGCCCACTGTACTTCCGTTTTACTACAGGCATTAAATCCAAAAAACATTGAAGATACCTGGTAAGTAGCATCATGAACAAAGTTTATTACTATCAGAAGCGGACCTTCCACTCCATTTGTCTTAGTTGAAAACTTCTGAACAGACGCTTAGTGAGGAATTAAAGACAAATTCGAAAACGTGTTTTTGTTGAGAAATTTTGTTTGTTTTTTATAGGGTTAGATTGTTGCCTATTAGGGAATAAGAAATAATACATGAACATGTACCAAATTAAAAAGATTTAAGTAAAATAAAATGTGTCTGTTTCTTTTTCTTTATCCTTTTCCTGTTGAAATATCTCATCTGACGCTTGTGAAATGTTTTAGAGGAAAAGAAACAGATATATTTTATTGTATATGTACATACATTTTTATATTAAAAACACACATTGAAATTAAGGACTGAAAAAAATATTTTACTATTTTGCCAACATCATACTGCTATCGAATCTCAGAACTTTTGAAAAAGGGAGACATTAGGAGTACCCGAAATCGGCGAGCGTGTATGGCGAGAGTGATTAGTGTGGAGAAAACAAGGGAGGTCTGTAAGGATCGTAGCCAATTGAAATCTCTAGTCTCTGCCTTCCTCTGCAGAAGACAGGCGCGATGAAATGTATGTATGTTTGTTCGCACTAAAGTTATATAAGCAGTTTTCTATTTGCAATCACCTATTATAGTCTTATCAGTGGCTTATAAAAACTAATAATACTATATGTTTATTTGCTGTAGGTATTATTTTTAATAAACAAACAAACATAAAAATAAAAACAATAAATAAAAATTGTTTATTTTTATTTTATCTTTTGCGTCCAAATGCCTGACTACCAACGTAATTATAAAAAATAAATTTAATACTTAATGTATTAAGAGCTAAAATAGAAAACAAAAACAGATTCCACATGAAAAACTCATTACATAATGAAGAAATAATAAAATTGTTGTTTTAATTAAATTGTGAAACGCATTACTGTATGGCGCCTTCTGGTGGAATTTATTCATTAATTTCCTATTAATTGCAGTACAAAAGCACTTACGAATGTTAAAATTATACTTAAATTGAAATCAGGAATGGTTAACTGTTATCCCATCTGCTTTTTTATTTATATTGCATTAACAAAAATCTGTTTATTGATTTAATTAAGTGATTTTAAAGTTTCGAAAATCAATTCCCTATCCTACTCTATTGTAATAAGGTAATAAATTGATTATTTTGTTTCTGACAATAATAGCCAACATCATTTCAGCCGTATCTTCTATCTTATATATTTATATAAAAGAAAGTCGTATTAGTTGCACAATTATAACTCAAGAATGGAGATTGTTTAGACCCTGGAACAACACATATTTTATCCCGGAATTCCTACGTGAGCCCCGGGCAACAGCTAGTTTGTTATAAATTTTTTTATCGTTGAGTTAGTATCTCATGTCTCATCACAAGTCTCGAACTTACTTTAGGGCTAGCTCAATCTGTGCGATTTGTGCCTATATATTTATTTATTATTTTATTATTAAAAAACTTTGATCATTTCAAATGCCATATGTACGATATTAATTTTATTTTCTTCAAAAAACTTTAGCTACGCTTTATATACTTACTTTGTGTGACTGTTCTTTAAGGTCTTTAATGGGGGTGCAAAAAGTATTTGTTCAAACAAACACTCTTAAGCTTTATTATATTAGTAAATTCTATCTTAGCCGTATATTTTCAGCAAAGTGCTACAATAGATCTCCAAAGCTGTCGCAATGTAGGCTGACCGCACCTAACCGCAGCCGACCGCAGTCAAATGTATGCAAGTAGCCTACGAAGCATTGCAGATGCGATGCCAGGCAAATGCTACCGGTTGCATATTCAATCCGAAGTTAAAGACTAATTTGACTATTAGCCAAAATTTTGAGTTAATTCTAATAATTTTTATTTACTAATTAATCAATCTGCCAGAGTCGAATTGCTAAGAAGATAATTAAATTTGGCTCTACAGGACTTGCTACGTCGTAGCCAGCTACGGCAATTCGTAGCAATCTACGAGCTACGATTACTATGTGTCTATGCTTAAAGCCTCAATTATATCTCATGAAAAGTAACTTTAGGTTTTTATAATATCAGTCCTCATAAAAAAATATCATATTTGTGTAGACAAAACGTAGATAATTTCTTATTAATAAAAAATACGACAGATAATATGAAGCTCCTAATAGCAAAATTTTACATTATAAAGTATGTGATTGAACTTATTAGAACCCATTTTGAAATGAATTCTTTGCGAAGACGGCAGATGTTAATACCGACTATGCACCGCAAATAAATAATACGCAAAACACCAGATTATGTAAATATTCCGATTCCGCCGCCGAGTTTGAATGCGAACCACTACAGACCGCAAATGAAACAGAGAACATACCTCTAAGTTAGTTTCAGATTAGATATTAAGTAAGAGAATATTTTTTTGGGAAAACCAAGATAATATAAGTCTAATGTGAAACTCTCTTTATAAAGTTTTCCTGTCATCATTCTTCCATTTTTAATCGTCCATAATCTCATTTTAGCGTTTTTCAAGAGACGAAGTACAGTCGACCGCGTAGGAAAAGAGTAACTAAGCAAGTAAAATTACTTTTACCTCTTATGTGTTGTACATATCTATGTGGCTCACTGTATATCAGCTAAAACCTCATCCATTAAAATTCTGAATAGTGGAAATTTATAGCGTTTTTGTTTTGATTTTATTTAATACATCAAAAAACCATGTTTGATTTGTAACATTTGTCACCACTGTCAAAGCCTAGCTCTTAAGTATGATGGTGATAAGTAATGATATTCCTCTGCCTATTTAATGGTATAAAAATAAAAAAAAATACATTCTATACCACAAATTTTATAAAGTGCCTCTCCTATATTACTCTTTAAGTTATGCTGAAACGTCCGTCGTAAGTTTGTAAATTTGCAAGTAAATTGTAGTGCACTAACGTTATTTACTGCTAAATAATGGATTTTAGAACACTCTGTGCTTTATACCGCGGAGAATTTCAACTGAAATATTGTTTTTTCCCCTTTTTCCAATGATACTACTAATAGAAGATTTTGATATTTATCAAGAAATTTTTTTTTTAATTATTTTATAGTCTGTAAATATTTTTGTGAATACTGCTTGTACTTGTGAGTGTATTTTTTGCTTGTTTTTATTTTTCAAGTGTGTGCGTAACGATGATAACCCAATGAACTCCATCTTAGACCAAATATGTATATAACATCAGGTTTCCTGGTCATTTGTTGGAGGATGTGAATAAAATAGGGTAAAGAGATTTCTGTTTAACAATAATAGAACTGATACATAAAGGCCCATGTAATTGTTCTTTTTGTTATTTTATTATAGACTAGCTGTTCCCCGCGGCTCCGCCCCGCGTGGGACTCGGTTATATCGCACCCAAAAGTAGCCTATGTTTGACCTCAGGTCGTTAACTACATCCCTACCAAATTTCATCACAATCGGTCCAGCAGTTTAACCGTGAAGAGCTGACAGGCAGACAGACAGACAGACAGACTTTCGCATTTATAATATTAGTATGGAAGTATGGATATGGATTCTATCTACGAATAGCCGCAAAAAAAGTTCATCTAAGTCGCAATATTGTTCTCGGAAGCTCCACAGACACCTATTGCACCAAAACAGGAAAGCCGTACAATCCTTAATCACTAGTTCACGACTCTTAGTGCTATCAACTGCTTCATTACGTATCGGATTCAGTCAGAGACAGAAATCGCCATATTTTAAAAGTTATAAAAACAGTCATCACATTAACTACAGAAATTATTTGGTCACGTAATCCATGTTACAGGAAACCAGATCCATAAAATCATGATTTAGTCATCTGAAAGGCTGAAACTGTCAGATTTTTCAGGTAAAACGCATTTGACGCAGCTTTACTGTCTGTCATCTATGACAGCCGGAAACAATGACTTAAATGCCTAATGAAGTATGGAGTAGCCTAAATTATTAATGTCACTAGTGGCGACCAATCCAAGTCAAGCCACGCTCGTTGTCGCTTGACATGGACTACTGTTAACAAGCATGTCCTGCTAAGCTACTTATGAGAATAAGGTGTAGCAAACTTTGACAGAATGCTCGGCTTCGAAAGTGGCGCGATCTAAACGGTCCAAGTCCAATCCAGTATATAACAACTGGATGGATGGCAAAATTATGAGGTACCGTTGGATTTGCCTTAATTATGTATGTAGTGGGTTCCTGATGCTTCAGACATACTATATTCGAAGACAGTTTCTATATTGAGAATTGAGAAGAGAAAATAACGAATTTAGTCACCTATTTATTAAAAATTTTAATTGTATTTTTTTACTGATAATTTGAAAGGATAGGAGTATTGATAAGGTACGGTACAATCTGATAAAATAAAAATAAGTCGTTATTTTTTTTAAAGCATATCCAACCTGACCTTGTCTTACGTGAAAATAAAGCGCCTATCACTCGTTTTATTTTTTTTATTTACTTGTTTATAAAGATGGTGGTCTGGCTCATCTCTGTAGGATATCGACACGTAATACACGCCAATTGCAGTTAAGAGCTGCTCCTTGCGATTGCGACAGTAAATTACTGGCTAACGGCGCACCACTAATTGCTGTAGTGGAAATATCGAGGACTATCGCAGATTATCGGGAGAAATAACCAGTGAAATTGGACGTTACTTCCGTGGAACTTATTGGGAATGGTTCCTGAAAACTAATTTTAGGCTCGATTTATTTTCTGGTGGGTAGAACAGTAGGTCTTTTCAGTAACTTGCTTAATTGTGTTGCATGTGGCATTTCATGAATTAGTTCAGTTCATCCAGTGTTTTAAAAGGGATGAGATGTGTCGTAGAGACATTTTTGTAGTAAATACATTGGCACTTTAAAGACGAAAAAAGCATTAAACTCGTAACACTATAACCTACACGTTTTGAGTAGGTGCTAAGCCTTTTTACTCCCAATACCTTAAAAAGCACAAGTAATATTTTTACTCCCGTCGGGTGAAAGTAGTTTCTTTTTTATTAAAATTCTTTTTTTTGCTTCGTCCTTAACAAATTATTTCGAGGCCCATTGTTTTCCTGCTTTTATCAGCTTTTTCTGTATATCAAGACGTTCCCGAAGTTACTTACAAGCCCCATAGGATAAGTCTGCTTCATTGTAGGTCTCTCGTGTAACTGATCCATCATGACACGGACGTGAAATCTGCTCCGAACGTGGTAGTTTTTCATATGATCACTCCAAGATACTTCATACTTAAGCCCAAAACTTCATTTCCATGACACGCAGCTGTCTTATGTTCCGCTGAAGTATAGGCCATACCTTGCTACCATCTAAAAACACAGGCCAATTCATGGATATATAAAACTCGCCATTAAACCTGATCGGTGTTATCATGGTACCAGGTGGAACACGTTTGACACTTCTGCAGTTTAATATTAATAAGCAAAGCCAGCATACATTCCCGACGAAGCAACATTACAACATCGACGCAGCATAAATATGTAGCTGGAAAGTTAGCAACAATAGCCCGTTTGATTGCACAGAGAACAGGCAAACACCTGGAGCTAGCCTAGTTTGCATAGAAAGTAAGCCAGTATATTGTTGTTGCAACTTTTTCGTACGTTCGAAGCATGCGAGCCGGCGATAAAAGTTTGCGCGTTGGGTAGCGGCCAATTTACTCATATTTCATGACTTGTACTCATATGTTGTAGGTTTGGTTGATACTTACTATACTTTTTTTTATTACACTTTTATTGGATATATTTTTTTAAATGATCAAATGTTACCGCATACCTTCTTTTTTATAAGATTACTTTGCAAGTCAAGCATTCGGCCCTCAAAGACCGGTCGGTCACCGTAGTATCATAAGCGCCATGCTATCTTATAGAAATAATATTTCGCTGTTCCCATTACCCACTAATTTCACTGCCTTATTCGTCCATCAAACCAGAACAAAACAACAAACAACAAGCACTGCTGTTTGTTATCATTTTATGATATGTCCTAACTGTCTCCTGTACAGTTGAGAATCTGGGAGCGGGCAACGATAGAGCAATCAACGTAGTCACATATACTGGCTAACAATAATTTAAGAATCAAGCCATTTCGACTCGACAAGAAGAAGAATTTTTTTTAAGAATATGGTTCTTTATAAAACTAAGGACTAAAGATGAATGATATAATTTGCCTTGCAGTAGACAGTATAGGCTTAGATTTATGTTCAATGGGCATATCAAATTTCAATTCCAATTAGACAAGCAGACGGAACTTAAACCATGTAATGGACAGTGAATCTTGGAGCATAATCCATTTTATCGAATGGCTCCGAGCAGTGTAAACACCCATTAATGGGCTCTCGGTTCGTGGCGTCACTAATAGCGTCAAAGACATTCAAATTAGTCACAATATTCAACTAGCAGGAAACTGACGCATTTATAGGGAGTATATTGTTGATTACCCTTTTGAACTGTATATGGAGATTTGGAAATAGGTATATGTTTGACAGATCATATTTGATGTTATAAAATAACAATATAAAAAGGAAACAACTTTTGCACACACACAGAATATAACTATGTAAACTATCAGATTTATTTTGATTTTTAATGGCGGGAATATATTTTGGCTGTGCATTTTCAAAACATAGCAAGGGACATGAGACAAGTTTTTCAGGAGAGCGAAAAAACGACTTTTTCACTTTGAGCGCGTATGCCGCATTTCAAATATAAAAGTTATGTTGACGGGATTTGGCTCAAAAGTAGCGGTATATCCTTGGTTTTAGAGAAATATTCAGTAAAACACGTTATTTTTTTTCAAAATTTCGCTGATTTCGTGTACTCTTTTTTACGACAATTTAAATCGCTGGCAATAAAACCATACCCCATTCCTAGCCATGTCCAAGACAAATTCCCCAACGTGCCTAATTGTACTAACATTTACTTTCTTAATCACGTACAAGGAACGAGTAAAGATATAAATTAGACTTGGCAATGCCCAGCCTTGGATGAAAATAGACCAATAACTTACACGCCCTTTGATTATTTTTATCGTCATTTCCCAAACTGTAGTCCAGTGTCACTCAAACTTTTTTTATAATGATACTATAAGATATTAAGCAGGTATGTCATTTTTGTAGCTTTAAGTGTCCCCCTGCTGGGCTAATGCCTCCCCTCTTGTCTTCCAAGGGTCTCTGGCGCTCGCCGCTTTTTTCCATCCACTCTCGAATGTGTCCAGATCATCCCGTCAAGTTTGACCGCTTTGACACCTACATCGACGATCCGGAATTTGGAGCATAAATCGGTGTTTCTTACCCGATCCGGCTTATGCCCAGTTTCTTATGTAGGTATTAAATAATGTAAGAATTGAATATTTAAAACCACTATTAGCGGCCGGCAATGTATTTTTTTTTTATTGGACTGTAATGTATGTTTAATGTTTTTAATAATGAAGCGCATAAATGGAAGAAATAATTTACTTACTGAAAAAGATAAGCAAACAAATTTCGTAGAGCATTCTTTATAGCAAACAAATTTTGTAGAGCATTCTTTTTTAACTTGGAGAATAGTACCAGATAAAAAACTAACAAAATATTTTTTTTTGTTTTTAGCATACAATTTAATTTAGGTTAGTTTTTAATTTTTATTTTTTAGGATAAAGTTGTAGCTTATTTTTAAGTAGTTAACTTATCTATTTTTTTTTAGTTTATTATTAGTATACTTTGTAAGGTTATTAATTGTCGCATTAAAATTGATGTATAATCCATACTTCCATACTAATATTATAAATGCGAAAGTCTGTCTGTCTGTCTGTCAAACTACTGGCCCGATTGTGATGAAATTTGGTAGGGATGTGGTTAACGACCTGAGGTCAAACATATGCTACTTTTGGGCGCGATAACCGAGTACCACGCGGGGCGAAGCCGCGGGGAACAGCTAGTCAATAATAAAGAAATAAATTTATAACCACATTCAGTTTCTAAACGCAAAAAGTTGTCGTCCCAAAACATCCGAATCAAACCTTCATTTAAAATAAAGTTTTTTTTTACATCGACGGTGACTTTATCAGAATGTACCAGGAAGGAAATCCTAAAGTTATTCAAATGAAGCGCGGAATAAATGCATATTGAATTTGTTTACGTTGGCCAAACCAGAATAGAGATAGACCATACTTCTGTTTAAATTCCGAATCTCCATATTATTGCTCTAGACCAATATCCCTTTCTTTGTTTAAATAGATAGTGGTTCACCTTCGACTTTATTTAACTTATTTCCTTGTATATTTGTATTTCAATGTTTAAAAGAACGAGTAGGATAAACATAGTCTTATGGATTTTGTTTGTTCATTTGTTTTTCGTTTTTCAGAAGATTTCAGAAAACAATTAAGGTCCCAAGCTAATAAAAGGAACCCTCAGAAGATAGAGGACCACAAATAAAGGCAATGAAAACCACTATCAATGTATAAATTTTGTGAAAAGTAACCAAATTAATACGAGTATGATAAAAAAAAAACTTAAAGCTATTACATCCAAATTGGGATAGGTTGCGACGTGAAAGCTTTTTTAAATTGTTTTAAGTGCATTTATTATATTTTTCGTACGGCCAAACTCGTTGGAGTGTTGGCTTTGACGTTGAGAGCTTCCAAAGCTCTCTTGAATAGACACTTACATGCATCGCGATGTTGTAAATAAAAAAAATATTCATGCCCATTTTGGATGGTACTTCAAATTTGACTACAAATTCGAATAATTTTTTTGCCAAAGTATTTCGAATTCTTTTTTTTTAAATCTATGATTTTTGCCTTTTTTAAAGTTCAAATGAATTTCGATGAGATTATCTCTATCCCTCATTCTTATCATAACGAGTTTATAGTTGCATTCAAAACCGTTATAGCCTCTGTCGTTATCACCCCAAGCCAGCGGTGGATTGACAGAATTGCCTACATGAAATGTCGATGATGATGACCCTAAGCCTAAAACTATTTTAACCAAATTTATCTTAACCGATTGAGTCCTTTACGCGTCAAAACGTTAAAAAATCAAATAAACTTTCTTCCTTTTTATTACCCGATTACGGCGAAGCCAAAAGGAAGGGTAATGATTTTGGCAGTCTATGTATGTATGTATGTAAGTATGTATGTATGTATGTATGTATGTATGTATGTAAGTATGTATGTATGTATGTAAGTATGTATGTATGTATGTTCCAACGTAGCGCCTAAACTACTAGACCAATTTTAATGAATGAGGTGTCAAAAGGTTCGTAAAAATAGCGCGGGTAACATAGGCTATATAAATTGTATCAAAATTTTAACTGACGGAATTTAAACCTGTGATTCTAACCTCAAAAAAAATTAAACTGAGTTGGTATCACGTGTTTAGTATGAAAAGAAAGGTCTTGGCGAGCATTTTACAAAAATGTATTTGACTAGTGGTTGCCCGTGACTTCGTCCGCGTATATTTGATTTTATTAACGTAGTCGGGTTATAGTTTTTTAACTTAAGAGTGCGCCCAACGCGAAAATTTGAAAAACAGACCTATTTTTCAATCCACAGTTTAGCGCGAAAAAACCTTATAATTCAGATTTAAAAAATACTGTAGGTAGGCAAAAAACCTGTAGAAGCCGAGTAATCGAATAGAATTTTGAAAAATAAACAGGTTTTTTTTTAAAAAATACAAACTTCAGAACGGAAAAAAAACAGTATTAACTCAAATGCTCTGAATTATCAGCGACAACCCCAAATTATTTTTTACAAATAACATAGCCAGACTAATATTTTAGTAGAGTAATCGATTACTTTTTTTATTTTATGTCTATATTTTTAATAATTAAATAAAATCTCAACTAAAATCATAACCTGGAGCTCAAAGCCAACTCGTCGTTAACTGAATCATGCGATTTTCGACTCTAAACAAAGCGTAGTAGGTGGAACAATTGTTCACGGGCAAATGGTTACTTGTCGGGCAGCGCTCGACGCGTAAGGTTGTTCCCGGACGCTCTGTACCTTCTCGGTACTGACAATCGAACGCGTAATTTATTTGGAGCGGATTTTGTTTCTAGTGTGAATAAATATTGTAAATTAGACCGTATGACGTTTATTATAGGGTACATAATTGTATATAGTGGTTTTTAGTATTATCATAATTGTAAACAGTGTGGTGTGTGGACGTGTAAATAATAGTGTGTAGGTAAATAGTTTTGACAATGGGACGAAAAGATAAAAAAAGAGAAATAACGTTTTTGAGAAAAAGAAGAACTAAAAAACATGACGGAATGTTTGGGTAAGTTGTTTTTATTTCTACAAAATAATAGATTTAGTACAACAGTAAGTACACGCTTTATTTACAAACTAAAACCTACTTGTACAAATACTAATATTATAAATGCGAAAGTCTGTCTGTCTGTCTGTCAGCCGTGAAGAGCACGGCTAAACTGCTGGACCGATTGTGATGAAATTTGGTAGGGATGTAGTTAACGACCTGAGGTCAAATATAGGCTACTTTTGGACGCGATATAACCGAGTCCCACGAGGGGCGGAGCCGCGGGGAACAGCTAGTAGCAAAATAAATAGATAGTAGGTACTTATATATTTAAAAAAGTCATAACTAACCCTTATCTCTTATAAATACAGCCTACATTTGATCAAACTGAGCTCCGTAGGTACCTATACAGAGTAAGCGCGCACGGGCAAACGTCACAAATGTCAGCTCTTACAGTATATGTAAAACAACCATTGTTAGACGACAACAAAATATACGAGTATATATAAAAGGTCTTTAAAAGTAACTGTAATTTTTTATACAGGTTGATTAATTAGTGATTTTCATTACAAAAAACGTATTTTTTATTTTATTTTTGATAATGATAATATAGAATGTTGTACAATAAAACTAAAGATGTAAAGAACTCTAGTCGAGTCCTACTCGTAAATATTGCGCTCGGCTCGCAAATTGATGACTCGACTCATTTCAATAAGACTATGTGCTCTTGAGCGCAGCATGACGCTCGAGTCTTGTTTAGCGCTCGAGTCGTTGGTAGGGATTACCCTGGTAACAATGTATTTAAACATAATTAACTCAAGACATAAGACTCGAGTTCTTTTTTTAAACTCGTGTTCTTTATAAGAGATATGTATTATCTTGAGTATAAGTTGTAATGTTACAAATGGCTCAATATAAATTTTGATCTTTACCTATATTTTACTCTGTTTTAGATCTTTAGCGCTGAGGACACTGCTCCAGCAGCTAAGCTCCGCAGCTGGGCGCAGCATCTACAGAGCGGTCCAAAGCACTGGTGATCGCATAACTTGAAAGCACATATGTGGTCACGATCCTCAGCAGTGAGGGACCGATGAAGAAGAAGAATTTTTATTGCTATAAAAAATATTTTTCGCAAATATTACTTTATATAAATTTATTTCTGTAATTAAACGCTTTGTTTTACATTGGCAATATAGTTTTTTTTTTCTCACAGAGTGCTAGCGTACTTACATCATGACTAAAGTTTCGTATTAATATATAACTACACTAGCTGTTCCCCGCGGCTTCGCCCCGCGTGGGACTCGGTTATATCGCGCCCAAAAGCAGCCTATGTTTGACCTCAGGTCGTTAACTACATCCCTACCAATTTTCATCACAATCGGTCCAGCAGTTTAGCCGTGAAGAGGTGACAGACAGACAGACTTTCGCATTTATAATATTAGTATGGATATGGATAACCAGCTTCGGTGAACTTCCCTTGGGAATAGTGCTTTTTCCCGGGATGAAAGGTACCATATGTCCTTCTCCTTGTTCTAAGCTACCTCTCCACTAAATTTCAGCCACATCAGTTCAGCCCTTCTTGAGTTATAAATAGTGTAACTAACACGACTTTCTTTTATATATATGGATATAGATAATAAAACAGTAAAAATATTTTGTCTGTACATTTAGTATTTTTGTCATAAATGTATACTTGTATAGGGACACTTAAAAGGAATAATAAAACTTAAAAACAAAATGTTTGTTTTCAAACTTTTTATTTTTGTTTGTATATCTGTCTGTCTGTATGTATGTATCACGCTTATCTCCGAAAGTACTGAACTGATTTACTAAAAACTTTTACCAATTGCTTTGTTTTAACTCAGCAAAACATTCAAAGTGTGTTTCATCAAAATCGTTTCAGTACAAAACTAGTGGTTCTGTGAACAGTAGACCTCGCGACCCTCCTGCCTTGACTTCCCTCCCTTCCCATTTTTTCATAACTATATGTCTAGGTATAAAAATAAAAATGAACGGATCCTAATGAAACTTGGCACACGTCCAAGTTTCATTAGGATCCGTTCGTAAACAACGTCACAGAAAACTTTCCCTCTTTTTTCCCCCATTTTCCCTCCAATCAAAAAAATCTCGACATAAAATTGTAAAAAAATCAAGGAACACGTGTGTCAAGTTTCATTAGGATCCGTTCGTAAACAACGTCACAGAAAACTTTCCCCCTTTTCTTCCCCATTTTCCCTCCAGCCAAAAAAATATCTCGACATTAAATTGCAAAAAAATCAAGGAACACGTGTGCCAAGTTTCATTAGGATCCGTTCATAAATGCGACCTCCAGCCCGGAACAAACAAACAGACAGACAGACACACATCCGGACAAAAGCAAAATTTTCCTGTCTCGAAATGAAATGGAGGACAAAAAGTGATCGTCATTTGACTGAATTCAAGGCATGCGTTTGTCTGCAAATATATATCGCTTTTGAACGAATGCTCCAAATTTAATAATACTATTTTTGTGTTGGTTATTGTCATGTCATGACAAACGAAAGAAAACGGGGATTTCAAGCGAAGCTTACGCGTACGATGTCGCGGGCATGTTCAATATTTAAATAAAAAGTCATAATTGTAAATGCTGAAAATCACTATTTCTACTTCCTAATTTTCTATCAATTCACTTTACTACTACTTTCCTATGACTTGTGAATATGCTGCCACTTTACCAACTTCCAATTAATATTTGGTTGACTGTATCTATCTACCATACACACACTCCTCTAAAAAAAACTACATTAATATTTCATTCATAATAAATAAGTATTTGATTTTTCTGACTTTATTGCATATACTATACTCTAACTCACGAGTTCACGACTAGCCACGGCGCGGCCAGCCGCTAGTGATCGCAGCGCGCCGTGTTGGTTTTTAGAACTAGAGCGGAGGGTATGCAAGACGTGCGGGTGAAATCTGATTTTTTATCGGCGTTAGGCGCCCTCTTAATTCTTGTTTGTATTATTTCTAGAACCTACTTACAATATTTTTATTTTATATACAATTATTATACCGTTCCTACACGTGGTATTTATAACCTTTTACCATAAAATATAATATATATTACGTTTTTCATTCACAATATTACACATTTTTCATATAAACGACGTAATATAATTTGAAAGCATGAATGTCGTATTTTTATAACATTCAAAATTGAGCTGTCAAAATGAATGTACATTTGTGTACGAGTATATTGTATTTGCAAATTGGTCGAACGAACAATTTTATATCGTGTGTACACATGTAAGTACAGGAAAGTAAAAATATAACCACAAGTTTATGTTCTAAATAAATAACTTTTTTCCGAGAAAACAAAAACCGACTTCGATTTGTTTAGGGCCAATTTGAACTTCGTCAAATTAGAATTACTCTCGACATCTAGGTGTGTAGGGTCAATTGATCTAGTACTCCAATAGACTACAAGTAAACGATAACAGTGGCAGTGCCCCATGTACAATGATACAATGGCATAGAGGGTCGATTGACCACTGTGTTACCACAGTGTACATGGTCAACTGAGCTTGTTATTAACACTCATATTGCAATGATTGAGAGAGCAATAGTTTTCCAACAATAGAACAATATTGATTGTGTTTTTTTTTTAATTCTAGAGGAGGTACTATATCCATAATATCCATACTATCCATACTTCCATATCCATACTTCCATACTAATCCATACTAATATTATAAATGCGAAAGTCTGTCTGTCTGTCTGTCTATCTGTCTGTCTGTCTGTCACCTCTTCACGGCTAAACTGCTGGACCGATTGTGATGACATTTGGTAGGGATGTAGTTAACGACCTGAGGTCAAACATAGGTTACTTTTGGGCGCGATATAACCGAGTCCCACGCGGGCGGAGCCGCGGGAAACAGCTAGTTATTAAATATGTATTCAAAATAAAGACAAATATTTAGAATAGATAATAATCCTGAAATAAAATTAACAAAACACATATTTAAAAAAAGCTTACAATAATAATTTAACTTTTGTTAAAGATAATGTTTTTTATAATAGTACTAGCGACCCGCGCCGGCTTCGCTTGGGCATAAAAACCTTCCTCTTGAATCACTATCTATTAAAAAAAACCGCATGAAAATCCTTTGCGTAGTTTTAAAGATTTAAGCATTCATAGGGATATAGGGGCAGAGAAAGTGATTTTGTTTCATACTATGTAGTAATATATTGAATTATACATAACTAAATTGCTTTCAACCTAAATGGTCCAAAAGGAAGAAGTTTTTTATGAATCATAATTAAAATCAACTGACAAAACCACATAACATCTGGGAAATTAAAATCAGTTGTCCTGTTCCTGAGTGGGTGCGTCTTTACCACAGAACAGAGAAATTATCCGGATACAAATGTTTTGACGCGGATTTAGTTCCAGGATCAGTGTGGCAGCGTATTCTCTTTTCTTATTTTTAATTAATAAATGCTGCGGCCGCTTCCCATCAGGTGGGGTAAAAAAAAACCATGTAAACCACACCACACCCTATTAGAAATGTATTACGTAGTTTACAATACAGCCACAGTGGCAATAAATGACGCAATCAAAATTCCCTGCCCATTTTTTCTGTGTGAAACGTTGGCTTGCAAGCCAAACTAGTGACACGTTTTTCGTGCGCTATGCCACTTCTTGTTAATATTTCTAAATTCTGTGGTCTTTACGATACCATAAACTCGCGAGTCTATTCATTTTACGGCTTGAATTCATCAGTTCCTCCAAATTCGTCTTCTGGTTATCTTTATTTTTATTTTACGACGCGCACAGATGAGATTTGGAATATTAAATTCAATGAGATCACTGAGTAATGTTCGTGAATTGTTATGATTACACAATGGGTATTCTCTTTTATTGCAAAAATAAGAAATAATTTTGAGAATTCTTACTTTTTCAACTATTAAAAGGCAAATTCAAATTCAAATTCAAATTGTTTATTTTCAATATAGGATATTCTTATCACTTATTGACGTCAATTGTTACTTATTTTAAGTTTACCACCACTTCCAAAGCGCAAGTGGAGAAGAAGTGGCGCCACAAACTCCACAGCAGCATTTCAGCAGCAGGCCGTGTTGTGTACCTACTATTTGTATGAATTTCGTCGAGATTTCTTCAAACAGCCTAGTAAGTGGCAGTCGTAGCCTCATCGTCATTTTGTGTAGGCGTCAAGGTCAATCGACTATGCCCACCTTGGAGTCAGAGTTCTTCGGAACTCGCGCGCTACCTCATAGCTCTCATATCACCACTAAATTCTATATTTTTACTACCTCGCTAAAGGTTCGAGCATTTTTTGCCATTTGTAACGACAGTTAATTTACTGGCAATAATATTGGTCATAATAAGTGGGAGTAGTTTAAGAAAAGTCTATAAAGCATACCTATTAGTAGAAGTCTTTATTTGTCCACCGAGGCGATAGCATAGTTCTTAAAACAGTCTCTTTTCGGCAGGCGTGGCGATAGCATAGCTCTTAGTGCAAATAATGTCAGTTAATGTAATGATCAGTTGTTGTTGAGCCGGCGTAGTAATAAAATGGCCATGTAGCTTAGTCAGCACGGTGGGCATATCTAAATCGGGGAGGTATGAAGCGTCATCCTAGCCGAAAAATAAATAATGCCTAGACCTAGACATAATGCAATGCATATGCATTCGCTTTTTGTTTTAGTTTTTGCCTTTACTCGTTCGAAAAAGTGGCTCTAAAGTATATGATTTTTTTACTAAGAACACTAAGGTCTAGCAGAAGTACAAATAGATTAAACCAGTTATTTACAATACGCTACTCAGCACCGAATGCCAAGTGGTTAAGTAAACCTTTTTCAAGAGAAAATAAACCACGACAATGTTGTATTTCAAACGTTTTATAATTCGAAATGTTACTTTGTTACCAATATTGTGTTTTGACCCGGGCACGTAAAATTGCAGAAACGTACTATTAATCTAGAACGTCTCAAAGTTCTTAATTACATACCAGAACAAAACTCCGCTGCTGCGAACATTGGTTTATATAGATATGCCATTAGATATATAAGATGAGAAGTTGGGATGTAGGGAGTATACATTTATTTTTTAATTTTTCTTCTTTGTCCGAGGTGTTTCCCGGTTGCATCTTCAGCTCACGCTTCAGAACCCAGGGTACGCTAATAAATTATGGTCCTGATTTGGCGGAACTGGTTATTACAATGGAGCGACTGCCGTCTGACCTTACCCTCTTTACAGGGAAACCAGACCAACAGGAACATGACCCGTGTTAGTGGCCAACACTGTCAGATTTTTCAGGCTGCCTAAAGGCATCTGACAAAGCCTAATGATTAATTATGAGAGGTATGTTTCCAGCCATGGATTGTTTGCGGAAAATAATAATGAATGGTTATAACACAAAGCCCTTTGGATAAGTTGATCTAATTAACATACCAAATGCCACATCCAAATGTTTCCATTATATTATAATATCCATGGCAACGAAACCACAATCAAATATTCTAGGGAACTTCTTGAAATTAATCCTTTCCCTCTGTAGTTGTCTTATGCCACTTTTTGAGGCGAGATTAAAAGTCTGCAGACACGCTCCGACACAAAGCCATGCCTTTTTAATCAAAGCCAGACAGTTTGGAGCGCATTGACGCTTTCGGATTCCACGAGAATGAAAACATCTCAAAGTTGTGAACTTTGATTATTTATTCGAAATTTTACATTACAATTCAAATACTTTTTTTGTGAAATTAATTTACTAATTTGCGCCATAATTGTCTAAATAGTGTAATATTGTCTTAGTAAACCATATTAAAAAAAAATCTATTGTAAAAAGCGCGTTTAGACCAAAAAACAACACTGAAATAAATGTTCTACCTAATACTTTGGCTAATTGAGAAATAACCAAAGTTTGGCAAGAAACTAATGAAGTTAACTTGATTTAAGAAAAGTAATTTACAAATAAAAGACAGAAGGTTTGCTAAAGATTGACGAAAGTTTGGTTGTGTATGAGTAAGTATTTTTTTCAGTGAAGGGCCGAGAAGCAGTTAAAAAATCTCTGATACCATTGTAGTTATAATATGAAATTAAACTGCACAATAATTTGAACACATCAAAAAATTCAATTAAACAATATTCGTATAGATAAGTAAAGATAATTTTAAATTACCCTAGAAACTAAAAAAGTATTTACATGATTAAAAAAAAAACCTAAACTAATTACATAAATAAAAGAAAAATACTTACAAAAACTCTAGTCCCGGCAAATCATTACCCCGAGGTAGGGTGCCCAGAAGGCTGACAGCATTGCCACGTTGAATGGCAATGCTGATTTTCTGTGCGAGGTAAAAGCCAGCCCGGTCACCGGTACTTTTTTTTTTCAATTATAGTATGTAGACATTTTTAATTAATTATGACATTTAAACACTGAAGGAACTAGTTAAAGATATACTAGGAAAGTACTACAATTAGAGCCGTAGGTCAACGTACCTTCGCAAAATTAAAATATATAATATTATATATTTTTAACGGTACACTGATTTTGTAAGGACATGAATTTGTAATGACTTATGTTTGGTTTCTACTTTGCTCCTTGAATATGAAACAAATAATCTTTGATGTCTTTCTGTTGGCTTGAGTAAATAATTGAAGACGAATTTCTTATACGGAGAGAAAATATTTGAGTTCAAAGTACATATGCGGTTTTATTAAGAAACGGGATGTTTGATTTGGTAGAAATTTTGGCAAGTATAAATTATTTGCTTTTTCGGTGTGATGTTAAGAAAATAGAAAATATAATTAACTTTCGCCCGCGGCTTCGCCCGCATGAATTTCTCTCGGGAATAGAGCATTTTCCCGGAATGAAAGGTACCCTATGTCCTTCTCAATACTCCTAGCTATGTGCTTGCGAAATTTCAGGAAGATTGGTTCAGCAGATAGGGCGTGAAGAGGTAACAAACAAATATACAAATTCACTTTCGCATTTTTAAATAGTTTGGATGGGATTGTTATTTGATGTTAAAAACTGTTTGCTAGTATACGACTAGATAGTTATTTGGAGAGTTTACTTGAAAGCTATTTGCTTCTTAAAGCGCGCACTGCAGTTTTGGAATAACTGGCCAAGTGCGTGTCGGTCCACGTGCAATGTATGGTTCCGTAGCTAGAATTTGAATGAAATATTCCATCCCCGCTTTATGTACAGACATGGGATGTAGACATTCAGGAAATCTGGTCACCTGTTAACTGGCTTTATTTTAGCGTCCAAACTTCAGTAGTTCCAAACTAGTGAATTTCGCTTTAAAATCGAATTCATCAAAGGGAGTTATATATATATATATATATATATATAGAGATAGTTCGCAGAAGAAAATAACCCTAGGTTCATTCTCATCTATTTCTTTCCACATATGCACTTTTTATACCCCACTGTAATGACGAGGCGATCGTAAAATCTTATAGAGAGTATTTGAACTAGGTCACATGTGAATACGGCCTAATAGTACCAGAGCTGTATTTAGGGTTGGGACTCACTGTCAGTGATAATCTTTCCTGAACTTTTTTTTCTTTTTATGAGTTTTCATTGATTTTTTTAAATATTCAGTGTGACGTAGTTTACACATATTTCTTATACGAAGTATTCTATTTCTTCCCGCAGTCTCTTGTTTATTTTTTAATTGCGCCACCCTTCGTCTTATTACATTACGTTCAACTATTTAATAAATTAAAAAAATTAAATAATCATAGTTATGTGTATAACCTGCTTGACTTTACACGTCACTTTTATTTGTTTATTTTCCCAAATTTATTCCCATTTCCCACAAAACGCCAGCAGATGGAAACACCCTAATAGCATCATACCCGTTTTCATTACTGTAAAACTCAGGTGCCTGTTAGCAATGGGACCCGATTCAGCTAAATTAAGTGAGCTTACGGCCGTAACATTTTGATGCGATTTCACGTAAACAAAATTAAAGTAATTTTCTTCATAACTGCTGAGTGTTGAATATTTTAAGTATTCGTTTATTTCGTAATATAATACTTATACTATAATCGATAGTCGTGTAGTTTGACAGTGAGTCAACTATAACATCATTAACATCACTATCACATAAAACAAAGTCGTTTTCTCTGTCCCTATGTATGCTTAAATTTTTAAAACTACGCAACGGATTTTGATGCGTTTTTTTTTAAAATAGATAGGGTATTTCAAGAGGAAGGTTTATATGCCTATGCCAAGCCGGGGCGGGTCGCTAGTTACATAGTATAAAACAAAATTGCTTCTCACTGTCTGTCCCTATGTATGCTTAGATCTTTGAAACTATGCAACGGATTTTGATGCGGTTTTCTTTTTAATATCTAAAGTGATTCAAGAGGAAGGTTTTTAGCTGTCCGAAGCCGGGGAGGGTCGCTATTAATTTCATAAATGACAAACGCAACTAACAATTCGGCTAATCTCTTATCAACAATTATTTAAAATATCAAATAAACTGATATTTCAACCTAATCGAATAAGTGATTCCTCTGTTTTTACATTGCATATTAATAAGGTAAAATATTATCTGAAAATAACATCCATTCAAATGTATTATACTTACGAGTAAAACTCTACACTTAAAGGATATTAAATTATTTAATAAAATAAGGGGTCCCGCTATTTTGTGAACGTAACATTTCATATATATATCATCATAACTATATAATTTTGTTCAATTTTTTGGCTCAAATCATACATTTAGCCATGCAGCTTGACGGTATAATCCCCACTCAGCAATGGCAGTAGTCCAAAACGCATATAGGACTCAGATGGCTTTCTTCAAACTTGGCAATGATACGCTTGAAGATACGAAGATAATGGTTAATGAGTTAAGAGGCATTTTATGAATAAGCACTAATAAGTAACAGTAAGTAACGGTTGGTCCCTGCTCCCATCTGGTAGTCTTTAAAGGAACCACGTTAGAGGTCGAGAGGCGGTTCCGAAGAACTCTGACACCAGGGTGTGCATGGTCAATTGACCGGTACACCAACACGAAGTGAATGAATGAATCACATTGATCCATTGAGATCGAGTCACAGAACATATTATACGGTACTTTAGAGATTTGATAAATGACACAAATTGATATGTTAATCTTTTCAATTTATTTTAAAATTTAATTGGGTAATTTTACTGAGATTTTTAATATCTATTTTTATCCTTCTCTTATCTGTCGGACTTGTTACAGTACTAAAATTAAACTTTGAATTCGGAACTCGTTGTCTTTTGTGTCTATATAATTATGTGTGTGTTTTTTTGTTTATAAAAATTGTTTGATGCCAAAATAAAGCGAAAAAAAAAGAACTAACACCCAAAGTGGAAGACGCAGAAAAGGTAAAAATACTGACAACTTGACTGGTGTTGTTTGTGACACGTGTTCCTGTAACTTTTTCTTATCTTGTATTAAACTCTCGCTAGTTACTATAAAACATATATCATACTTACAATGGTTAAAATTCAAATTCAAATTCAAATTTTTTATAGTTTGAATGGGATCCTAGATAAACTGAGTCGAACAAAGAACTTATACCCACAGACATTCCGTAGATGGCAATCTATCTGAGTAATTTATAAAACAAACCATTAATAATTGAAATCATTACAGAAATTTCACTCTAAAACCACGGAAGAGGTTTCCATGCAACGTAATAGCACGTTAGAAGAAATGGGGCAATATTCATTACCATAACGCAGCGGGCACCTGCACTTTTGCACGGCCATGCTGAGCCAGTTACAGTTTTTATCGTGTCTTACCTTAAGAGGCATCTTATTTTATATCTAACTCATCTTCTTTACGTTTTCCGGTTGCATTCTCAGCCATTTGCTTCGGAGCGTATTGCCCTACTTTTTTTAATCCACTTAGCTCGGTTTTCGGCATCCTTAGTGTAAAAAAACTTACTAATATGTATACAATTTTATTATTTAATGTCAAATTATATCTCCTCTTATACTATTATGCTTTGACTTATTTTATGAAACCAACCAGAATTATCTTCTAAAACAAATTACACCGCCATATCTTTTTTCTTTCACCAAACAAAAAACCCATCTGCCACCTCGTCCGTGTTCTACGTTTGAAAAATTTATAGTTTTTATATCATACAAACAATTGCCAGTGTTTATAAAAGTTTTAAAAATAATATCAATTTTTACTAACTTTAGCTTCTATAGCAGCTATATTATAAAATTTAATCTATATATTTTAAATACTTGACATTAATACATCTTACATTAGTGGTCTCTATTTGAACGCATATTCTGCTCCAGCTCCACGACTTCAAGCCAGACGCCTTGGCACTTTTTGAAACCACCTCTTGTTCTCTGACCTGGTTATTGCATATTTAGGAAAACAATACTTAATTATATTGAATAAAAAATCATTACCCTTCCTTTTGGCTTCGCCGTAGTCGGGTAAAAAAATAAAACGACAATTTATTAAGTTTTGTGTGTTTTTCTGTTTTTGAGTTTCACCCTTTTTAGCCTGGTATTTTTACAGCATGCTGATTTATTTTCACGGTATTTAGATAATTTTGATAAAAAAAACGCTTCTTACGACGGCCAAAGTAAAAAAATGCATTTTGCAAAGAGAAGGTGAAATCGCAAAACTGCATACTAGTTTAGTTCCGCTGGGCCAGCTGGAAAATAAAAGTTACATTTTATATTGTATTAACTTCAATGTCCAACAGTGCATTGTAACACCTGGGTAACAACAACGTAAGGACATCTGCTTCCATCGATTTTAGTTCGAAAGACCCAACTTCTAAGTCCCAACTTAGTGTTTGTTACAAATATAGATAATAGAAAAAAGACGATGTGTCTCCCTGTTCTTAGATTCTTTCTTTAATCTTGACTTTTGACGACTGATTTATTGGAAAAGTTATCACTTATTATGTATTGTACATATTTGTATAAAATACCTTAAAAATAGAGGCAAGTGATTGCATATTAAATTATTAATTTGAGTTGTCGTTTGGACGATATATATATATATATACGTTTTCCATAGAGGTGCTGCGGTAAGGTTAGTACAGACAAAATATTTTTTAAAGACTCTAATTTTACTATTTGTTGGTTTGTGTTTTTCTTTTATATCTGGAATTACGATCAGTATTTCAGCATTTCATTTGACAGTCTTGCATGCACCATTGTTGGTGTGAGTCATTCTGAAAATGGTCGGGTATATCATCAATGATTTATTTGGGTTTGTTTTCGCTAAGCGACACTGGTTTCAAACACGAGTGCCTAACAAAATATGCCCTATGTAAATTTTCTTCATACATCTCCTTTTTTCTCTGATTTAAGGTTTTAAAAGTGGTACTCATGTGAAATTGAATCTACACGCTGAAATAAATTGTAAATATATGTAACAAAGTTCAAAATTAAACTTGTTTAAATACGTTATTTGCTTCTGTATTCAGAAATTAAATGAAATTTCAACCTGCAGGTACAAGTATTGGAAAATAAACAGATGAAACATGTAAATGGAGATTTGTTTGGCAAACTTGATACGCTTTTAATGTAATTAATTTACAAATATGTTTATTTAAATGCAATTTATTTACTTAACCATTATATTATATTTTAAAATTAATCAAAACTTATATACTAGCGTGCGTTCTATGCATATAAAGAAGGGCTTAACTTTAGGCTTTAAGAACCATCTTCAGGTACACGAGCGCTTAACCTAATACTGAATAGGCTCAATTAACAAAATCAGTCGCTATTTGAAAGACATCAAATAAATCGAGTATTTTTTTTACAAAATCCTTTTGATTTCGGCAAAGAAGCTTGTGTAAGCTTACACTTTGTAGTGTATGCTCTATAGGGTCATTACCCTAATATAGCTCTTGTTCTCTACATTTAGATAAATTTTCAGTTTATCATAAGCACAAATGCCGGTTAATTTCGGTCTAAAAATACACAGGCTTTAGTAGTTTAAGCTTAAACACTATAAACCCTAGAGCATTACTGCCTGCACGTAATTAGTTACATTTTTCATTATGTCAGCATACCAAGCGAAGTTTGACTGAATGTGGGTTGGATAGCCTATGAGTTTTAGTAAGAGAGAGTTTTAGTAAGAGAGAAAGAGAGAGTTGTAGTAAGAGAGAGAGAGAGAGAATATTAGATATTAGGGATTAGGTTTTATATGTACCATTCACATGCCATGTCTAGACATCTCATAAGCCTTGTTTTATTAGCGAACTACAAACTTAAATTAATATTTAAGATTTTCGTCCTTTGATAAAGTTAGTGTAATCTATGCAACCAATTATGGAGAAACAGTTTAAGTACTGGGATTATAAAGCGATTATGGTATTAACTTGCGGTTACCCGGGGCTCGGCCTATGGCTAATAAACATTTAGTTTAATACATTTAAACTGTTGTGTCACTTTGTTTCATAATAATAATGATTATAATTAAGTATTAGAGCATGTTTTATTACGTCAAGCGACTTTTTATCACTTATATTTGTTACTACTATTAAACTAATCTGCTGGTTCAGCGAACAGAAGTGGGTCTTATTTTTTTTTTTTAATTTTATTGTTCAATAAGTACAAAATACTTATACAGTTGGCAGACTTAATGCTAAAAGCATTCTTTACCAGTCAACCATATTAGTAGAAACCTTGGAATCTTGGCCTCCGAAACAAAAGAGCACCACAGTTTTCTAATGGTGCACCAGTTTACAGCGCCACTCTCATCTATATTAGTTACGTCATCAAATATTAATAAGGTTTTTATGTTTCGACTAAGCATGTAAAATTTCTGATTGGACAAGTCTTAATGTTTTAATGTTCGTAGGCAGGCGCTGTATGCAGGCCGCTTCCTACCAGTAATTTTGGGAAATACTTGGGGGAGGCCTATTTTCAGTAGTAGACAGCCGACAGCCGTCGCGACGGCTGAAATGATAGTGATGATGATTTTTAGTTATTATTCGTCAAATCTATAGATTATTTTTTAAATCTATATTTGGGCTGCTATAAGATATTCGTGGAAAATACTACACAACTTGACCACTTGATAGTAATATATTAAAATAGAATAAACACATAAATTTCACAGAAAGTTTCTGAATGCAGACCGTTCGCAAACCAACATAATGTCAATATAAAAATAAATTGACTTTTGTGAATAAAAGCGGCAATAAAAGTGTATAACTTGCATAAAAATAAAAATAGTTGTCCAATTAGGTATATCGTTGAAATGCAAACCGCGGTGGCTGCGGTCCACGGAATCGGAGCGCGCTCTTTATAGCATCGCTACAATTGACTCAGCAATATGCATTTTTGTCTTTAATAATATTAACTAGCGAACCGCCCGGCTTCGCATGGGCATAAAAACCTTCCTCTTGAATCACTATCTATTTAAAAAAACTGCATCACAATCCGTTGCGTAGTTTTAAAGATTTAAACATACAAAGGGACATAGGGACAGAGAAAGCGACTTTGTTTTATACTATGTAGTGATATGATTTGCTTTGTATATAAATAGCGCAGCGTAGACAAGAAAAGGTAGATCAAAGAATACATAGACTCCGGTTATTTTTACTGCTCTACTCCCTCAAGTTGACATAATCATTTTGTTATTTTATATTCAAAAATCTGTGCATGTGTCAGTTTTTTTCAAATACAAACCCAATTGTAATTTTTAGTATGTTTTGGGAAATTGCAAGTGTAGTGAGTAGTCAAATAAATCAATAAATAAATAGACACAATAAAATATTAAGAAAGTGAAAGAGTCTATTAGTATCCATACTAATATTATAAATGCGAAAGTCTGTCTGTCTGTCTGTCTGCTAAACTGCTGGACCGATTGTGATGAAATTAGGTAGGGATGTAGTTAACGACCTGAGGTCAAACATAGGCTTCTTTTGGGCGCGATATAACCGAGTACCACGTGGGGCGAAGCCGCGGGGAACAGCTAGTAGTAATATAAAACGGATAGCTGAAGACGGATGGAAACTACTCCACCGAGAAGATGTATGTTTTTAAATTACAGATTATTTGTAATAACTATATTGTACACAAAATATTTTATAAGTATAACTGAAAAAAAAAGATCAGAATAAAATGGCAGTAAATACTAGTAAAAAATATAAGCACAATAACGGACTTATCCCAAGAAAAGAACTCTTCCAATCAACTAATAATATATAGGATATACACAGTAGTGGCGTTAAAATATCTCATGGACTACAAAGCAATACGACTAAACATGCAACCGGGTAAACGCTGAGATCATAATGATAATATTCTACGCAGCAATACGAGTAAAGCTTGCAGCCTTTCAAGGTATATTTTAGGTCAATTAAGAGACTTTAAAGAAAGGGGGTCACGGCCATTTTACAAAACTTGTTAGACTTTATAAAATTAACAAAAATTGTCGTCTTTTTACGCCGAACCACTAAAATTTACCTACAACGTAAAGTCGTAAAAAACGTGCGTAAATTTTTACATGAATCCGGGACTTTCTATAAATAATTTAGCAGGAAAAATGGGTTCTTATGTAGCTTTTTATATTTATAACCAACTTAATTCTGTCACATCAAGTTCCGTGGTTTATGTAGAGTAGAGATAGATATATACTAGCTGTCGCCTGCGACTTCGTGCGCGTGGGCTTCGTTATCGTGGGAATTTGGAGAATTTCTCCCTGAATTCCCACGGGAATTGCCCGGGAATCCCCCTTTTCCTGTTATACAAAGTTTGTCATAATAACCAACACAAAAATTGCATTATCTCGTTATCGTGAGAATTTCGAGAATTTCTTTCGGAATTCCCGCGGAAATGGCCCGGGAATCCCCCTTTTCCTATTATACAAAGTTTGTGATGACATATCAATCAAAGTTACTAAATAGACAAAATAGTTTTACTGTTTTATTATATGTATAGATTAATATTTACATAGATTTCACCCGCGATTTACTCTTATAGGAATTGTTCTATATTAATAAAGAGAATCAGCTGACCAATGATTTAATCTAGTACTTACTAATTACTTCATAGTACTTACGAATTACTTCAACAGTAAATACTTATCGCTTTGGTTATACCAATTCCTAGTCTAGTATCTTTTAGCAGTATTTCTTGGTAATTGGTTGAGTAAACTGAGTTATTTAATTATTTTTATACCTATTACTTACTGGATTTTTAAGGTGGATTAGAAAGGCTTAAAAAACACACTGACTAACGGGACATCCCCTTCTCGATTAGTTTATGACCGTAGGCCACAGATTATAGAAGATTATAGTAGTAATATGGTGTACCCACAGGATAGATTTGAGTACTGTACCTCTAGTATGAGATTTTATAAACGCAGACGCCAGCGTTAGCGATTTTGTATGAAAAACCTGTACAGAGCCTCTTGTGGATAGTAATAAATTCCATACAAAATCCTATTGCAGTCGCTAATTTCTTCGTTTATATAACTCATACTAGGACTGAGCACAAAAGAGATAATAGAATTAATAGTGAGTTTAAAACACTAGATTTGATTAATGTGGAATTAAATCAATCAAGTTTATAAAAAATACAATTAATAATTCATTAATGACGAGAGTGATGAGTGTAAAGGAAGCGAGGGAGGAGTATATAAGTTTCACTTGGACGATTCAGAAAAATCTTTTGCACAATTCCATCAGTTTTTGTATCAATCAATTGAATAAATCAAACGTATGCAAAATAAATTACGAATTGATGAATCAATCATTTTTCTGATATCATTGTGATGTCAGGTGTGATAAATGGCTCTGTGGGCAGGTAATGGCATTTAAACGAAAAAATAATGCGCAATATTGGTTAACAGATCTTTTTTATACATTTATAGTTAATTTAAATCAAAAACGTCATAACTGTGTTTCTGTAATTAAGTGTTGTTATTCATAACATTTTTTTTTATCTTTGTCACTTTTTGATAGACCTAATTCATTGATTAACTACGTTTTTGTTAATTCTTCTGTTATCTATTGGTCTATGCACAAAAAACCCAGGTCATGGGTTCGATTCCCATGAAAACATACTTTTTAGGGTTCCGTACCTCAAAAGGAAAAAACGGAACCCTTATAGGATCACTTTGTTGTCCGTCTGTCCGTCCGTCCGTCCGTCCGTCTGTCAAGACCCTTTTTCTCAGGAACGCGTGGAGGTATGAAGCTGAAATTTATATCAATTACTCAGGTCTACTGTCCCTTGAAGCTGTGAAAAAATCAAACTTCTAAGCCAACGCAATCAAAAGATACAGCCGTTTATGCCGCAAATTTTCGACACTTGCAAGGGAATCAAAACCTACAGGGTGCTTCCCGTGAACTCAGAATCTTGAAATTTGGTACGAAGCAACGTCTTATAGCATAGATAAAGGAAAAATTACGAAAACCATAAATTTTTAGTTACATCACATAATATATTTTTTTTAAATAATTTTAAACTTACTACCCATTTCCTCATAAACGCGTAGATGTATTAAATTGAAATTCATACCAAATACTCAGGTCTATAATACCTTTAAGCTGTAGCAAAATCAAACTTCTATGTCAACGCAATCAAAAGAAACAGCAATTTAAGCTGCATATTTTGAAACTCGCAAGTACTCGCAAGGGAATTAAAACCTAAAGGGTACTTCCAGTCGACCTAGAATCTTGAAATTTGGCATGAAGCAACGTTTTATAGCACACATAAAGGAAAAATTCCGAAAACCTTAAATTTTTAGTTACTTAAAATAAAGGATTACTTAAACGATAAAGAGATCTTTGTCTTAAATTTATGCTCCTCCATCTTTCCCCATTGCAATGTTATGAATTTCATTTTGCAATAAAAATACCATAGTTATGACTCGATTGTCGTAATGAACGAACTTTGTAAACCTTGCAGGTTTGTACGGAACCCTCGGTGCGCGAGTCCGACTCGCACTTGGCCGGTTTTTTTGTTTTCAGTTTGGTTACAACATTGTCGACTTATATCACTTTTCCAATAAGAAGATTATTTAGTGCTCTGAATACTGCCAACTACTACTTAATGTTTAACGATTTAGCTGAAATTTAGAATGGAGATTGCTTAGACCCTGAAACAACACATAGGATATATTTTATCCCAGAATCTACATAGAAATGTAAAAATATGTCGTGTGTTACCTAACACGCCTTTAACAATTAAGATGGAATCCCGTATTTTTTAGGGTGATATAAAAAAAATATGATTAATTTAATAATATTTCGCACTGAAACATAATAAACAGTTAATGAGAAGCTTTAATCATTGTAATAAACAAGGTGGTATTAAAAGGGTCTGCCGTTAAATGGAGTAATCCTGTACCGCTTATATTACCGACCGGTCACTGATATGAAAAATATTATAAAAAGTTTTATGTCTCACTTGGTGAGTTAATGACCCACCTAGTGTAATTTTTTTCAAGCTGCCTAGATAAATAAATAAAATAATGAATAAATATAAGTAAAAATCAAACAGGCCGAGTTAGTCCCGAAATTTAGTTTATGGGATACTAACAAGAACACCATATTTTTTAAGAAATACATGTAAACCTAGATAAACATCCAAGACTCAGACCAATCCAGAAAAACATCATTTTACTTATTGACCTGACCGGGGATCGAACCCGGAACCTCCTGAGTAGCGGGCAGGTATGTTACCATCTAAGCTAAACAACTGCTATCTAGAAAAAGAAGCCAGGGACGTCAGAGCGAAGTACGGAAGAGTTCAGCACGCTAACGAATGTCGACAAGAACAAAATGTATGTACGTACCTCGTTAACGTTTTGCGATTGTGACTTTGGCTAAGCCCTCAGGAAGTACAATTGCAAAACGTTAACGATTGACGACAAGAACAAAATGTATGAGATTGACATACATTTGACCACGTGATTTAAAGCAGCTTATGTCAATCCCATACATTTTGTTCTTGTCGACATTCGTTAGCGTTTTTAAAATTGTCACTTGGCTACGGGTGCTGATCCTTAATGTCACTAGCGGCGACTAATGAAAGTCACGATTTTGTTTCCTTAATCAATGAATCAAATCATTTTATATTTGTGTATTATAATATAACGTGAATTAACGTTTCAAAAGCATTCGTACAACGAGGCTATTGAGTTCACTAAGCAATTAAAAGTATTATTGAATCAATAACGGCCTTAGTAATCAGTGACCACTGAGGGACAGGAGATCAAGTCGATTCTCAATTGAAGCATACTGTGTTAATTTCTTTATTATTGCAGGCATGAATCCCTTTTTTGTCTGATAACATACCTAGATGATTCCATGCTTAAAAAGACAAGAGCAAATCTCTTTTTTGTAGCCTATGAGGATTTTATAAAGCATTCTGTAATCTGTGGTATTATTCTAAACTAGCGACCCTCCCTGGCTCCGCATGGGCTTAAAAAACTACCTCTTGAATCACTCTTATCTATTAAAAAAAACAGCAACAAAATCCGTTGCGTAGTTTTAAAGGGTATCCTATCAGATTGCCTAAGACTTATTATCCGAATGTCATGATCCATAACAAGTTTGCTATAATCCTCAGTTATAATAATGTTCAATTCACCTTATCAGTTGGTAACATAATTATCATTAGTCATAATACTCTTGTGTCATAATATCGGGTGCTAGAACAATAGCATCTTATAATTAGTAATGATATAAAGTCACATGCCATATCTGTTGTATTGTATAATGTATTAGTCCGAATGTTAATTTGTCATAATATTAATTATGGTGCCCTTCGATTCACATAAAACTTTTGCATCTAATTTAGCTTCGCCGAACTTTAAATTTCGAAATATTAAAACAATTATTACATCTTAGATTATATTGAAAATATTTAGGGTATGATAGAGAACCATGGATTACAAATCCGACTCAGAGCACCCCGACTCCACGTGGCTCAACTTTGTCATATACTAGAGTGTTATTCCTTCGCGCAGAACCAGAAGCTCGCGAAGGAGGGCCGACGAAGCGAGTCTTCTGGTGGAGCCACCCAGAAATACTTGCATGTTTGCTTGCATGCATGCAAGCTTGCAGCATGCTTGTATGCTAGCTGCATGCTTGCTGCATGCTTGCTGCATGCTTGCTGCATGCTTGCTGCATGCTTGCTGCATGCTTGCTGCATGCTTGCTGCATGCTTGCTGCATGCTTGCTGCATGCTTGCTGCATGCTTGCTGCATGCTTGCTGCATGCTTGCTGCATGCTTGCTGCATGCTTGCTGCATGCTTGCTGCATACTTGCTGCATTATTCCACCTTAGATTATAGTGAAAATATTTAGGATACCCGATAGAGAACCGTTTTAAATATTTAAGCATACAAAGGAATATAGGAACAGTGTACGGATTTGAACCGTTAGTTAAGTTCTGGTAAATGAAAGTCACTGGTTAAACTGATAAAATTAAACTATATTGGTAAAAACTGTCACTAAAATTATTGATATTTTGATGGGTTATGAGAACGCGCGGCACACTTGATATCCGATTGCGAACTGAATACAATTTTATTGTAATGCGGCGAATGTGTGAAGATGCTGACTTATCATAAATGTACGGTGCATTGCTCGTACATGCTCCCGAGCGCAGATGAGAATGAGAAGGCTATGATCTTAAACTAACAAGATGATAAACAATTGTCGTAAAACTATTGTAAGTAAATGAAGCATGATTGACAAATTAGCTAGTATCGGGTATCGTATAAATCGATCGTAGTTTAGGTGATGTGCTACGGTTTTGTTTAAACACTCGCGCACTACACTGATCTTTAAGATTGACATTTTGACACTTCACTTCATTACACTGTCCACAAACTTTGCTGGTGACAAAAGTCGGCTGCGACCTTTCAGGCTCATCGAGGGCCAGCCCAGAGGCCCCTGCTTCTGCTGCTGTGGAGGAGTCCCGTCCGTCTGCCTGCTGCCCTTGTCTGCGTTTGTAAATTTGTCTCGAAACGTAGATAACTATCATAAGTACCACTAGCGCGAACAGTATGTATATTGCGGCATAGTGATGCACATCATGGTGAGATATGTGCTGTGTTAAAGGTTCACTTTCCTTGATTTGATTTAGTTTATTTTGGATGTCTAAAAGTTGTTTACGATTCTCTTTCATTTCGACACTGGTGTCATTTAAATGATAGTTTTCTGGTATGGTTAAGTTTAAGACGCTATTTATAGGAGATATCTCTGGTAGAATAATATCTGGGATTATTTTGAGTTTACTCATTTCATATTTATGAGTATACACTACAAAATCAGCTGTCTTGATTGCACAGTTCTGCCCGACCGATAATAACCCGGCGCGAGTCAGTTAGCAGTAGTAATCTGATCTTCACAGAGAAGTTTCAGGTGACACACATCGCAACAGAAATAAAAGTAATTGTTCAAGGTATTTAGCTCCGACCAAATGTTAAAACACGACTCCTTGTTAGTTTTACATAACTTTTTTCCTGGTTTTTTCTCGCAAAGGCTAAGATCATCTTTCATGTCATATATGGGTTTCTTGAGATGACATAAAAGTTGTTGAGGTTTATGTTGGATGCAGGATTTCAAGTCATTCTCTGATAACGGAATAAAAGTATCTCGTTGTAAGTTGATCGCGACATATTCTTGAATAGGTACGATCCTGATGACCTTGTCGTTGATTTGATGCGGGATAGGAATGATTCTTGATATCTCGTAAGTGTCCCGAGCTATTAATGGTATTTTGATTTCGATGATGAGATATTTGTCCGATATACTTCCTTGAACTTGAAGACAGTTGTAAATTATGGATAAATCATCACTGCTGATCGACGATAATAAGTCCTTGGGTAGTTGTCCTGATATGATATTCAACTCGTGTTTCAACTGTTCCGGTGATAACAAATGGAGGCTGAATTTCCCGTGACTAATATTGGTTAGCGTATTAAATAACAAATCTTGCATATTTTTTAAAGAATATAAAATGTTGTTAGCAATCATTGCTGACGTCATGAAATCAGTGGATAATGACAAATCTGATTGTACTTCGGCTAGTTCATATTGAATGTCGTTTAATTTTTTGTTTACCGATTTGTGGTGTAGGTTCATGATGAGTTCCATATTTTTCAGGGAGTTAAATTCGGCTTCTACTACTGATGTCTGGTTTTTCCACAATGATGCTAAGTGGTTTTGGTTGTATTTGATCAATTCTATATCTTTTTCATATTTCTCGGCAAATCGCTCGTCAAGAACGCCAAAAAGAGTATTGGCAATGTAGAGCTTGATCGGCAAATTCCATCCATGAGTATCATCGAATAGATATCCGCGCCTAGAAGGATATCAACTGGTCTGCTTACATAGAAATCGGGATCTGCTAACTTGAGATTTTCTAAATATGACCAACTAGGTTTGGGGAACGTGTTACTTGGTAAATGCTTGATAAGGTTTTTCATGAAAAGTGCATCTGTTTGAAACGAAAATCCGTTTAATGTCGATTTACAATTTATAGATATGAAACCGTTAGAGCTTGCTTCGTTTCCTCCAATACCTACTACGTATCCTTTACATTTTTGACGTGGTAACTTGAGAAGCTGAGCCCCATGCTCTGAAATTATTGAAATTTGAGAACCCTGGTCTAAAATCGTCCGCATCTTGACGAAGGTACCATCTGCAGCTTGAACTGAGATGACCGCAGTGGCCAACAATATTTCTGATGGGTCGTTCTCAAGAGCTACGTGTGTATTGCTCTGTACACTCGGTATTTTAGTTGCAGCACTTGAAGTAGGTCGTATGTCCGGTGTAATGTTACGTGATGTAAACGCCTCGTGCAATAAAGTATTGTGTTCTTTATTGCACTCTTTACACCTATAACTTGAAATGCATGATTTTCCATGATGATAATTTAAACAATTACTACAAAGATTAAGTTTTGATGCTGTTTTCTTCCTCAGATAAGGTGGCATTTCAAGAAATTTTGGACAAAAATATATACCATGGTCATTGTTGTTGCAAACCGGACAAATATGTTTATTATTAAATTTATTATTAAAATTATTTTTATTAAAAGACTGAGACTGTATAGAAAAGGCATTTTTAGTTGAATTTGATTTGTGTTGATTTGTTTGATACCTAGGCGAATGATTAGAGTTGTTAAAATGGGTTTGATTATATTTAGGCTGATTATTTTCTTGTTTCTTCCGAGAAGTTTCCAAGGTGGTAAATTTGGTTTCTAAAAAGTTTAAAAAGTCCTGTAATACTGGCAAATCTCTTGGTTTAGGTACAAATTCCATGTAATCATTATAAGTTTCGCTGTCTAATTTTTGTGCTAAAATGTGAACGAGTAAAGGGTCCCATGTCTTGATATCGACTCCTAAATTCTTGATAGCATTTAAACACTCGTGTGACGTGTCATGAATTCGCTTGATATGGTGTAATGACTGTTGCTGTGCTATTGGGATACTCATTAAAATATTAATATGCGAGTTGAAAATGCGGTTCAGATTGTTATAACGATGGTTTAGTATATCCCAACAAATTGAATAATTATCGGAACTGATTTGGAGGTGTTGGATCAGCCTTTCGGCTTCACCCTTAACTTTACCCTTTAAGTATTGCATTTTACGTGCATTGGGAATTGATGGATTGTTATGGATTGCCTCTGTGAAGAGGTCCTTAAAAGAGATCCACTGGTTATATTGACCTCTGAATTCTGGTATGTCGAGTTTAGGGGTGGAATTTTCCCTATGCGCTACGGACCACAACTTGTTATTTATCTCCCTTTTTAACTTGTTGAATGTTTCTTCATGTCTGGTAAATGATATTTCATATGCTGGATTTTCTTCATTTAATTCGCTATCGATTTCCCAGTGAAGAGAATCGATCGCGGACCATCTTGACTGAAGAATTTTCAAAGTGTCTTCAAATTCCCACTTTTCTTGAATGGTTTCTAAGTTGATGTTCTTGACTGTACGCATGAAAGCCTTGAAGTTGACAGCTTGTTTTCTTAGCATCTCGTCGAGTTTACTACTGGTGCCTCGATCGTAGAGCTTCTTGTTTGCTTGATGAGTTTCTGGTTCTGGTTTGTCACTACTTGCTGAGTGACGCTGTGCTGGTGCTGGTTGTTCTACCGATCCTGAGGCCATATCCTTGCCGGCCGCAGGCTGTTTAGGTGCTAATAAATCTTGGTACTCTTGTTCTAAAATATTCTTGACAGACTTGTAATAATTCTTGGTAGAGTTGTAGCGATTTTCAGAAAAATAAGGGTGAGTCCTACTTTCTTCCGTGCTAATTCGATCATGATTATACTCATATTCCTCCCAGTATTTTTCCAAAGTTTCTAAACGTCTTTTGTAATAATCTAACGTCTTTCTATCCTTACTATCTTTCTTTAAATTTGTGTATAACTTAACCATACTATCGTAAATAACATCTTGATTTTCAATTAACTCAGACGTCCTGATTGATAGATATAAAATAAATGAAAATAAAACAGTGAACAGTCAATAAAAAGGAAAGATCTTACTTCTTAGTCTGCTCTTGGTCAGCTGGTCGAACGTTCCCTGTGCTGCTTGATTGCACAGAGAATGATGTCCTGATAGTCCTGTGCGGCTTGATAGCACAAGACAAACTGCTAAGGATACCTGTGTGTCCTGGTAACACAGGTAGGAGTTGGTACTGGTTGTGCGTGACCTCGTTATCACACGCAAAAATCCTGGTGATGGTGTGGTATGGAAATTTCCACGGCGTGGTTACACAGACGAAACACGTGGCACTTTTTTTACAAAAAAACGCGACAGGCCGTCTGATACTCGAAGGACCATGTACGGATTTGAACCGTTAGTTAAGTTCTGGTAAATGAAAGTCACTGGTTAAACTGATAAAATTAAACTATATTGGTAAAAACTGTCACTAAAATTATTGATATTTTGATGGGTTATGAGAACGCGCGGCACACTTGATATCCGATTGCGAACTGAATACAATTTTATTGTAATGCGGCGAATGTGTGAAGATGCTGACTTATCATAAATGTACGGTGCATTGCTCGTACAAACAGAGAAAGCGACTTCGTTTTATATTATGTATGTATAATTCTTAATAAAAGATTAGTGTAAATTTAGTCAAACAAACACGTTTAAACAACCAGTTTTATTCAATTCAATTTACTATAATGCAGTTAAATGGCATGGATTGTGGTAAGCGAAACCATTTCAAATTAAGCCCGTATGGTTTATGTAACGAAATTAATTTTCACTATAATTCTATTTTATTTCATTGTCATTAAAACCCAACGATTTTGGTCCCGGATAACTAATTGATATTTTAATTGCTTGCATTTAGTGTTTTTTTTGTATTTATTTATGACAATTACAGAATTTTACAGGTTGCATCGAAATATGGATTTAGAATAAGGGTCCGCTTAATAACTGTGATTTCCCAGCTGCATTATCGTAAGGCTTAAAAAACTAGTGAATTAGGCTGTACTGAATATGGGTGTGAAATACAGATATACATATCTTAACGCCTGTCTCCCGCAGGGCTAGGCAGAAACTAGAGATTTTTATAATTAGGTGTGAAATAATAGACCAAATGTTATGTAAACGATTTATATATGTAGCTCCTTAACAGATAGACAGATGGACGAAAAGACAGCAACTTAGAAATTCCATTTTCACCTGTATTTGGCTAAGGAACCCAAAAAGCCGCCAAACATTTACCCTGTTCTATTTGTTTTTACTCCTTTGAGAATTGAGGTAACGGAAAATGTTTTCATTGTACGGTACGTCCATCACATTTTTATACAGAAAGTACCATTTAACTTTTAGGATCTGCCAGTTATTTCAGAAATAAATAAAAGAATATCTGGTTTTTTCATGTGTTTCCTAAAAAGTTATCTATATTAATACTAGCGATCGGCCCCGGCTTCGCACGGCAATTAAAACCTTCCACTTGAATCAGTTTCAAAGATCTAAGTATACATAGGGATAGACAGCGGTAAGCATCTTTGTTTTATACTATCCTGTCATCCGGCTTTCTGGTCGGTGGGACTTCGATGCTGCGCACGCACCGGGCGTGTTCGCTTCGAGAACCTTTCTGCTCTATAAGTCATCGGTTCTTCGCGCTACATGCTACCCGCTACTTATCAAAGAGCTTATCTGCAAGACTATGTCAGCAACCTTTGTTTTCCTACATTTCTTATTAGGTTTCGTAGGGAAGTAATTAATTTAAACTCATTGGACAATGAAGAATAATTTTGTACATGCAACAAAATGGATTTCGCTCAGCGTATTGTCGTGGTGTGGATGGACCACGATGCTGATCTTCCGTGGATGCCAAAGTTCCTTTCATTCTAGTCTTGTGTCGTTTGCTTTCTCTTTGTTTGTTTCATGTCACTATGCCTTGGTCTACCTGGATTCCTTTTTATCAAAATACAAAAATGTTTCAAACTTATTTATATAATGTAGTTGAAAAAAAAAAACAGTTTATATGATCATCTTCTCTATGCGTTGAGCTTTAATTACCTAAATTGACCTGATTTTGCTACCAATCTGTATAAAATTATTCATTAGCTGCATTTGGAAATGCGTTAAATTTCAAAGCTAATGCATTATTGCATTCATTAATACTGAAATCAATTTAGCGTTTGATTCGCTGAATGAGTATGGATATTTTTAAAATGTATCAAATTCATAAACATTTGATTCGACCATAATTTATCAATTAAAGATATACTTAAAAAATAAAAAGAACAAGTGCAAGTACGATTTTCGCAACAAATCTAACAATATTGTCTATTGACTTTGTTGCTCAAACTAAATGAACAAATGAAAACTCATGTCTACATGCAGCCTTCTCGTTCTATATGAAGTTTATTCGATTTCCTATCATCATCATCATTTCGTGTAGGTGTCACGGTCAATTGACCCTGCGCACCCTAGTGTCGATTGTCGATAAGAATTTCCTGCTTTTTCTCCTCCACTTCACGCGGTCTCCTTGTTTGTAAGACAATTGGCATGAATATCCTCTGATCCTTGGTGACGACATCGATACAATATAATAGTAAAGAAACTATGCGTATTGAATAAATTATTCAGTATGTCTATAACACGTTTCACATTGCAGCTGCTTCGTATCATAATAATATGGACTCGTGCATGCATTATTACTTTAGGAAACTCATAATTGAAAATCGCCAATGACAGCGTTATCTAAGAAAGAAGGATCGACGTCAGGCAGAAATCAAAAGAAAAACCTTAGAGAAAAACATAATTTTATATGAAAAAGATCAATAATAAATCCTTCACTCCATTCTCCCATATCAAAGGTACAAGTCTAGTCCCTAAGTAGACCATTAAGAAATAGACTTTTTTTGCACCAAATTAAATTTCTATTCCTTTGAACAGTTGACTGGTAGAAAATACTCTTAGCATTAATTCCACCAATTGTATAAGAATTTTGTACTTAAAGAAGAATACAGATTTGATAATTATAAATAAACTTGCTGTTTACTGCGTCTCCGCCCGCGTGAGACTCGGTTATATCGCCTCCAAAAGTTTCATCAAAATCGGTCCAGAGCGGTTTAGTGGGTTCAGTTGTGAAATCCTAACAGGCAAACAGATAGACAGATTGGCATTTATAACATTAGTATGAATAAGAAAATCGGAAACAAAAACACCCAACAACGATTACGGTGAATTATATCGAATTAAATTTATGTCTTTGCTGTCTCTATAGTGGTTGAATATACTCTAAGGATTAAGTTTGATGAGTTGGCTTCTTGTTATCATTCACGGTTAAATACCAATTTGTAGGATTTTTGCGCGTTTACCATATTTGGTTTACATTTTACTTAGACGCTTAGCGACCATAATAATTAACAAAATCTCATGGTACAAGCACTGGTTAAGTGTTATCAAATTTGTTTTAAGATGTACTGAAATGAAAAATCCTGATCTCTCGATTTCTTGGTATTGGTCTGCGTAAACAACTGGCTAGAATACGGCTAAACCAATTAAAGATCCCTTAATTGGCTTCGAAGGGTTAATTTGCTTGGTGGCAAGGGATTCAACAAACTTATTATATCAATATCATCAAATTGTGAGTATTATATTAACGTTCAATTGAACTCTAATTCACATTTAATCGAGCGGATTATTAGGTTTTAGTTAGTCTTAAAGGAATAACAATAAATTTACAAATTTAATATGCATATTCCATATATTCTTTCTATCATTAGAAATAGTTCCGTCTTCTACCGATACCTGTTTATGAATATCCTACTTCATCCTAATATTTTAAACGCAAAAGCTTGTATATATGTTTGTTACTCTTTCACAGGAAAACGGCTGAACCGATTTGGCTGAAATTCGGAATGGGGATTGCTTAGACCCTGGAATAGCCAGTGTCGTCTTTTAATATAGCCGGGAACAGGTTTTGGCAGGAGATCCACATAACATCAAGTTCTCCAAAGGGCCTCTACGCGTTAGATATATCCCCGCGCAAGTCTGTCAAAAGTCTGGAGAGTGTGACCCGTGATCAAAGAAGATACATTTTTTTTAATAATAAATAAAAAAAAAATCCAACTTCTATAAACATAATACTTCGCTTGAGGGTTAAAACCTTATCTCTAATCTTTATAATACGAGGGGCATGCCAAAAGTAATTAGATACTCTTTACTCAATAACTTGATACTGGCAAGTTATATATCAACATATACACTAACTATCTAGTGTTAAATTTAAATATGGACCATATTTGAATTCAAATATTTTTTCATATAAATGATTATTTTTTGTGAGAATCTGGCGGGAATTTGCTTGCAACAATGGAACTCAGTCGACGTGATTTTCGCACTATGATTTATTATGATTACAAAAAAGGTTTAAAACCCCAAGAATGTTTTGAACTTTTGGTTTCTACTTTTGAGGAGTCTGCTTGTTCACGAGCAACAGTTTTTAATTGGTTTGGTGAATTTAGGAGAGGACGGGGAAGCTTTGAATATGAAGTGAGGACAGGTAGGCCGCCAACCGCAGTCACACGAGAAAATGTCCAAGCAGTTGAAAAACTAGTTCGTAAAAACCGACGAATTACATATGTAGAGCTTAAGCGAGAGCTGGGCATTGGATCAGCAGCAATGCAAACCATTGTTCATTATCATCTTTCTCTCCGTAAGCGTTGTTCAAGATGGGTGCCGCACAAACTGACCGATGAGCAGAAAGACCGCCGTGTAGATTGGTGCCGATATATGATAGAGAAATTCGACGGTGGTGAGAAAAAAAACGTATACGATACACTTACCGGTAACGAAACATGGCTGTATAATTACGACCCCGAAACAAAACGACAATCGACTGTATGGTGCTTTGATGATGAACAAACACCAACAAAATGTCGTCGTGCGCGCAGCACGCAGAAACAAATGGTTGCCTCGTTTTTTTGTAAGACCGGTCATATCGCTACTGTGATAATAGAAGATCAAAAAACAGTTAATTCTGAGTGGTATGTGTCAGTTCGTGCCCCAGTAGTATTATCAGCTTGGTGTGACAAGCGACGGAAGTCCTGGCATCACGACAATGCGTCGCCGCACACCTCGGCCAGAATAATCGTAATTTTTTATTCAAAAAATGTATTTATTCTACCTCACCCACCATACTCCCCTGACTTAGCACCTTGCGATTTTTATTTGTTCCCTCAAATGAAAGAAAAATTGAAAGGTAAGAGATTTGAGAGCAAGGAAGATGCACAAGCTGCCTACAATTTCGAAATTTTCGAGGTATCTCGAAAAGATTGGTCAGAGGTGATTTCCAAGTGGTTTAAACGCATGGAAAAATGTATACATGCCCAGGGTGAATACTTTGAAAAGATAGATATTAGTAATGAAAAATAAATATTATAATTTCCGAGTATCTAGTTTTTTTTGGCATGCCCCTCGTAAATTATTATCTTCTTATCATTATCTATAAATTTTACGTAGGTAATATGGCTTTCCTCCCTCCTCACGACATGGCTGTAGAAATCTAACCTATAGTTTCCAGATTCTCATTTATTTTTGCCACTTTAATACTATCTCTTACATAGTCATTTCTTATTTTACCTAATCTTGTAACTCGTGTGGAGTTACAAGATGAGATAAAATAAGGAATGACTACTATCCATCCATTTAACTATCCATTTAACTAAACACTCGTATTTATTTTGAACTAGCGACCCTCTAAATATATAAAAACCTTTCTCTTGAATCACTATCTTTTAAAAAAAACTCATCAAATCCGTTGCGTGGTTTTAAATATTTAGCATACATAGGGATATAGGGACAGAGAAAGCGACTTTGTATTTGACTTTTTATACTATGTAGTGATGCATTTTTCTTACATATACTGTAATACTTAATAAACTTGCTAAAATTTAATTGAACCTAAAAGAGACCAAAGACAATGAAAAACAACTGCCACTGAGTAGTAGGGATATTGTAGGGAATAAACCATTGCATTAAGCATCTCCTTATCAGATTTGTGTGTTTACTAGTTCGGTACAAAGCATCGTGACTGAATACCACTATGCCACCATTCTCGCGTCTATCTCATACATTTAACTCTATGTCCCGACCCGGCTTTTGTACCTCGTCCGATTTACTTCGCAAATGGTTCAGAGAATCTGAACGTGTAAATGGACCTGGCAGTTTAAAGATATTCGACGTTTAGATTTATGTGCAGCTGATATATAGAATTTGTTGATCTTTAGGGAGTTGCCAATGACGCAATCGAATTGGTTTTTGACACCCAATCGCGATCATAGGTTTTTTCAGTTGAAATAATATACAGCACAAATTTTTACATTACATCTTAAACTAGATCCAGACGTCATAATTTTTGAGTTGGATTCTGCCGGTTCATGGCGAAAACTAGGCCAAATATTTGAATCTTAAGTAACACTTAAGTAAGTTATTACTTATTTAAGTGTTATTTTGCGGTTTTGCACTTGAGTTGCTTATGGCACAAAGAAGATTTTGTACTTATTTCATTGGCAGGCCACCTAGCGCCTGCTTGATATTGATCCCTCATTGATAATACAATCGGTATAATCCGCCGGCATTTGGAAAGAGATACTTATTCAGCCCTTACGACATGAAAAGACAAAACACATAACTTTACACTAAATATATTTTTTTTTCATAACAACTCCATGACAAAGACATGTTTTTTCTTTGCTTTTATATGGACGTTTCTATTTCATCTAAAGCTTAGCATCATAAACATAATACCTTTTAGCTATATTATTTAGGTTAACTCAGAATTTAATAAATAATTCTGGAAGAACATCACTAAATTTAATGACGAATTGTTTGATTTTCTTTTTAGACACCTACACCGTTGACAGATAATTTTCAATGTGAATATGTTTGAGTAAATAAATAAAAATAAAACAAGTTAAAAACCAATTACTTTTTAATATTATTTTTAAATACTTTTTGATTAGAAACTTTAATAATAACTGTCTCGAATTTATGTTAAGTTTCAGAAATAATGCACCGCGAATCCTTAACAAAGAACAATCCACGACCTACTTTCCGAAATATGAATAGACTGAGTACAATGGAACCGAAACTCTTTGAAGGGATGGCGGCGTATTAGAAGTCTTGCAGAGTAATTTCAAAAATGTTATGCAAAATTCTTTTTAATCAATCATTATTATTTAAGGGTTATTCTGGTTGTATCCCCAGAACTATGACTTCGGAGTCCAGGGTCTATTAAATCGCCATAAATAAATAAATAAATATAGGTAAAGGGATAAACCGATAAATCACACGGATTGAGTCAGCCCCAAAGTAAGTTCGAGACTTGTGTTATGGAATACCAAATAAAAGATAATATATTTTATAACAAATTCATATTAAGATTATCCAAAACCCAGGCCAATCAGAAACACTCGACTGGGGTTTAAACCCGGGACTTAAATAGCTTGATAGTTAACCATTACGCCACGGATGACGAGGTCGTTATGTCTCAGTTTTCACGACACCATACTTAAAACTACTTTGCATACAGTCAAATACGCCAGACCCGCTATGAGCGTGAAGTTACTGTAGCATATTTACACTCCTGGTATTATAAGGACTACCGCACTGCCAACAATTGAGGTAATCGAGCAGGGGGCTCAGCCAAAATCACTATCGCAAAACGTTAACAAGGCACGACAAGAACAAAATGTATGGGATTGACATAAGATTGACCACGTGATTTACCGCAGCTTATGTCAATCCCATACATTTTGTTCTTGTCGACATTCGTTAGCGTTTTGAAATTGTCACTTGGCTACGGGTGCTGATTAGAGAAAGTGAATTTGTAAGATATTAAAATAAAATACACATTTTTTTATTGCACGTTACCACATACCAAAAAAAAATATAAAACAGCTATACTTAAAACATTATTCCAGTTATAATTTTCGGCATCAAGTCAATGACCGACCGCCAACCTAACGTCAATTCTCCCTGGGGATACTGTTATTTTACAAATGTTTATTAATCTTGCCTTATAAATAAGAACAATATATATTATGTTTTGACTCTGATTATATAGTCCTATCATATGTTACAATGGGTTTCAAGTGTGTTTACGTAAACAACAGCTCTCACGAGAATTACGTACCGTATTATATTTCTGATTCTTTTTTAAGTAGGTAATTTAAAGGGAAAAGTGTAAATTCGTCCCAGACGTTTTATAAAACGCATACAGAAAAGATGTTTACAGAATTATTTTCATATTTCTGACGATGCCGTTTACACAAAACGGTATGGTAAAAGGGTCACCTTGAATACAAGTGGCGTAAGCATAAAAGTAGGATTAGGTTATTGACGAAAAGATATTTTCTTTTTTGTATAATTGAGTAGGCAAGGCTTGCTGATGGTAAGTAAACACTGTTGCTTATAGTGGTCGACAAGGAAAAACAGATTAAAAATACTCGTAACTAATAGAAACATAATTGTAACTGTCAGTGCTAAAAAAGTTGTCAGAGAAATTTTCTGCCGCGTCCGCTAGAATTATGAAATCAACGGTTTTATTTAGGGACTATAACAAATGGAAAGGTGGAAAGATGGAAAAGTGAATCAACTTCCAGATTAAAGAACGATGCAGATAAATATTTAAAAAGGTCAAACGTCAAGACAAGAGCAGGCATTCATTTAACATATTGCATTTCATATGCACTATATAATCTGTGCGGTTTCTCTCCCTCCGTCTTACAAATTTTGAACAGGTCACGTCTGTCACGTAAGTTTAAATAGTTTTTACCCAATCCAAAAAGTGCACAATTCGGATGATCAGTTTTCACTTCAAAAAGTATAAAATTAAATCGCAACTCCCTCTCACTTGTACCTCAACCTAAGGTGCGGTCTCAGGAGGGCGCTCTCATCTTCTTATTGCAGAGTTTTTCCATCAAATCGGTGCCTTTTTTGTCAGGGCCTGTTTGTGAATTGTGCACAAAGAACAATGGTAAGATCTTACGCGCTGTTCAAGCTGCTTGTTACACAGTAGCGTAAGATGTAAGATCCCCGAATACGATCCAGCGTCTTTAGCGATCGGCCATCTGAAACATTTTAATATGTTTAATGACTATTAATAAAATAGTATTTGTTGAATAGATTACTACCTTTTTAAAAATCTATTGGACCCCTAAAGATATCCAACAACCTGAAAATGTATGGATGAAAGATAAAGACTTTTACTAAAATTTATGTTTTACATAAAGGCCTCACTACACTCCTTCAAATTTAGGGTTAGGGATTACTTCGAGCGTTCGGACTTGAGTTGATTTATACTATATGATAAGTAACTTTTGTGTTGTAATTAGTTTATAATTTCATATGTGTATTCTTTGCGATGTACCCTCTTTAATGCCCGTGTACTATTTTTCCTTTATTATACAGGTTGACTGAAAGAGATCCCTGTTACGGATAAGTCCGCCTTTTGTTGTATTCTATGTTGTATCATCAATGTTCTTTCTGTACAATAAAGTTTTATATCATCATACATACATACATACATACAAATCGACACAGCTCCAAAATAACATATTAATTAATCATTAGTCGAACAGGCCTACGGCCTTACGCTAAATTCAGAGGCAGCATCGGGAAAGTAGTGGGGAGCGCCCTAGATAATACATGTCATTCCTTCTTCGGTGTGATAGGTAGTCGTTTTTATTCTACCTGAATATTCCAAAACAAAATTGTGATAAACCTTTATTGGCGCCCTGAGCGACGCAGCTTTGCTCAAACATTATTTTGTGGAAATTATTCCTTATTTTTCCATTCTTTCACAATGTCCGGAGTTCTCAGACTTCATATATCTCGCGAAAGTTTGTAATGATGTATTGGTGTTTGTTACTCTGTCATAGGAAAACGGCTGAACCGATTTGGCTGAAATTTAGAATGAAGATTGCTTAGACCCTGGAAAGATTACATAGGCTATATTTTATCCCGGAATAGCTAGTATATAATAAAATGAATATGTCGACTCAGCATAGCGGCTGCCATCTAACGGTAGCAACTGGAACCAATAATTTTCCGTGTCTTCCGTAGCACGGTAATCAGATATACTGATAATTCTAAACTAGTATTGATTAAACTTCTTCGATATGAAATACTGGTTCTTATCTAAAGTTCACACTTCATTAGCCTTTGAATTTAGCTGCACATGCAGCCGGGTGAGGTGTAAAGATAAGTTTACTAACTATCATTAATTAATCGTTGGTAAGTTATAGTTTAGACTTAGAAACAATGGTTAGGAGCTCGTTTTGGAATATGTCCAGATTTTTTCTACAGAATTATATATTTGTAAATCCATACTAATATTATAAATGCGAAAGTCTGTCTGTCTGTCTGTCACCTCTTCACGGCTAAACTACTGGACCGATTGTGATGAAATTTGGTAGGGATGGTGTTAACGACCTGAGGTCAAACATAGGCTACTTTTGGGCGCGATATAACCGAGTCCCACGCGGGCGGAGCCGCGGGGAACAGCTAGTATATATATATATTTTTTATGTCCAAATCATTTATTTTGAACAACAAGTACGTATTATATTTTAAAAAAAACTACACACTAAAAAATACTAATATTAATATATATTTATTTATATTAAGCTAGTCTCCTTGGATGATATTGGTTTTCTCTTCACTCATAATCATCCAAATCATAGTAGGTATTTTTATGATGATGATGATTCTATCCAATCTTCATCATTCTTCGTCATATTTCATCACACCCTTAACCACAAAAGGTTGGTAACCGGCCGGTAAAGTTTGCATAAACTAACTGGTATCGGAGGCATGATTCTAGAACCAAATTCAGGTTCTTATCTTGTCGCGACTGCCGTCTGCAGTTTTTATAATGAAACGAGACCAATAGGATCAAAATATGGACGTCAGCATTCTGAAAGTAGTTGCGGATGATCCGAATGCGCCTGTGCTAAGGGGACTCAGGAGGGTGATGAACATGACTGAGGATCATAGTCGTTCAATGTTTGGTCGGCCGCCTGATATCTCTGGCTGGTACATGAGATAGGAATATTTTGCATTTATTTATTTTTAAAATAAAACTTAGTTGCATAAGTCATTGTAGTACTAACATATTATGGGTCTTTGTAATCTGAATAAATAAATATATTATTATTAATAAATATATTATTACGAGAAATGCTACTAATAGACTAATCCGAACCTGTTGCTACGCTCGCTATAGCATATTACCTTTACATAATCAAAGCATTTTACACGATCATTACAAATACGCATACTTTTCTTTTCTATCGAGCTAATAACACGTTGGCGACACACGACTGCTATAGCAGTTATAACAATCAAACGTCCGCGAACGTGTTAAATATTTTTTTTTGTATTATCAGCCAAAATTACTCAGACGGGTTTACTGGCATCAATGAAATTGGTGAAAAATTTTCACCCATTTACTGGCAAATTGATCACTACGGCTGATTAGGGATTGAAGGCGCGACCAAGTCGATCGACTTATCAAGATGATTGATGGTCCCTGACAGATTCCGGATTAAATCGACTTCTTTTTAATGGAAATTCAATCTTGATCACAATTAAGAAAGCGTTTTTATGTAAAGCGCGAACAAAGGGTAAGAACAGGACTTTTTAAAATAGCATCCAAGTGCGGTCGAAACTCGCGTTTTGAGAGTTGAGATATGCGGTAAGTTAGGTAAAAACCCAAAAAGTACCCAAATTGGATATCAAACTGAATATTTGCTCGGGTAAATACGCTGACTTTGGGTAATTTCCCAGTATTTACCTGGTAGAAACCCATCTCTTTTAGAAAGTCCTGTAAATTAAATAAATTCACCCTCTAACCCCAAAAAAAAACCCTTAAATAGAACGTACTTTTCATAATTTAAATTATTGATATGGTTCCCACAACAAGAATATGCCCAGTATTTTATAAACAAAATTATATGAAAATTACAAGTCTAAGGTTTATGAGACAGACAGTCGGACGGACAGAATAAGCTGGGTTAAGTAGTAGGGTTTTCATCCGTTGGGTAAAGTATCCTAAATAATAATAGGTAGGTAGTATATTTTATTTAGAAGTGCGTCATTTAGTTTACAATTAACGAACATAGTAAAATTTTCTGGATTTATCTATAGGAAATACATACATACATATAATTACTTCTTTATCCCATGCGGGGTAGACAGAGCCTAGGGCCATAAGACCTTAGGCCACGTTTAGCATAATGGTTTTTAATCTATAGGAAATACTCGCTGGTACCCACAGCAAGCACTGCGCGTTATTATTTTGGAAATAGTGACGGAGCCCCAGATCAATAATTATCTAAAGAATCCTGGCGAAGCCCCATACATCGTTTGTACGAAAAAAAAAACAAAAAATATAGATAACTTGAAACAAATCGCATTAGCAAGAACACTTAACTAATTACACGTTTACCACCACTAAATAATTATAAACCCCGGGGTTTTTTAATTATTCCGTTTTTTAAAAGTCGTCCTTTTGGTTTATTTTCCATCGCCATATTTAAACAAAACCCACCCAACCACAACTGAACTGAAACATCATGTCACTCTGACAGTTGCTAGCATTGTCAAATCGACATTGACAGTTGATTTAATTGATTATAGTAGAGTACTAGGTTAGGATATTAGGAAAGTCAATATATTTATTGCTTTGCACTTTCTTTATGTAGACCGCAATCTACAAAGTTCAAGTCAGTTTGAATGACAGTGACATTGGCAGTTGTAAGTCGTGGCTCTATGCGAATGTTTCACTTTCTACATTGCCATATTTAAGTACTGGTAACATAATTTATAATAAAAATCTAGTTTTTTTCCCGGGGGTTTAAAAATATTTTATTTACAGAAATGTATTTCTGGGACTCTTATGATGTTGTACAAAAAAAATCAACTCATCCGTATTTTTTTTTTATTCGTAAAAATTCCGCCATCATTCTTAGTGAATGGAGACATGTTTATCTATAGTCGGCCGCATATAAAAGTATCATATATTATATAGTATTCCTATTTAAGTGGCCCAACGACTACAGAGTCCGCTTACCATCAAGTGGGCCATATGCCTATTTGCCTACTAAATAGTATTAAAAAAAAATACTTTTGGTGCAGTCGGGTAAAAAAAGGCCAGTTTTATAGCATATTATGATAATATACATTCGTAGGGACATAAAGTATTCGGTAATTTAATAAAAGTAAGTAGAGACAATGCCCTTAGTTTTTATATTATCCATAATGTATGATGGAATGGGAAAGTTCTGCTGAAAGTGCTTAAACTTTCCAAAAATGACGGATCGCCTTGAAAGGCTTAAGTTTTCATTTTTCGCTTATACAGAAACAAATGAAAACTTATGAAAGAAATTGTATTTTGTATTTATAAACAAAATTGCTGCTAGAATGAATTTTTCGTACGTTGTTTACAAAAGTATACAATTCACAGTCATGGATAGGAAAACTTAACCTCTACTATACAACAATTTACAGCAATTATAAAAAATTATCATCTATAAACAAAAAAAATTCTGTGACCTCTATTAACGTATTAGTTTTCGATTAACGAATCAACTAGGTACTTACGAAGAACGTCTCTAACCTAAAGAATTTGGAACAGTGCGCGTAAGGCAATTTTTTTAATCTATGGTCTAACCTAACTTACCCAAACTGGAAATAACGAAACAAAGTATGCTTTTCTTGGGAATCGAACCCACGACCCCCGAGAGCGCTAAGATGAGGGGGATGTAGATGTGAAGTGCTGAATTTAAACAAACCCCACTGCCATCAATACGTCATTTTTATATCCGCTCTCGTTGGGAACAGCCAAATATTTATATTGTCTGCGAACGAGTCGCTCCCATATTCTAGATTTATGTGATGCCTTTTCACTATTTAGGGCTTTTCGACGATTTATACCGTTTTTTTATAGTATCGTAACCGGGAAAACAATATGATATCAATCTTTCTATGCAAACATATTTTTTCGGACAAATTTTTATACGTTTTTGTATGTTCATGGCATCGTTGTTTAAATGCGATATACTTGTCATGCGCCGTGTTAACTACTATAAATAAAAAAACGTATTATTAGTAAGTACATCATATATATTATAAACAAATTGGTATTTTTGTGCACCATCAGACAAATTAATTATACAAGTTTTAATTAAAATTATTTATATGAACATATATATTTTATTACAAAACCACAGCTTTAAGTCCGCCATTTGTGTGTAATGTCATTTAATTAAATAAGTAGTTTAAATAAGAACAGAAATGTATTCTATTAAACGTCTATACTACTTAAACTGAAAAATTTACCTTTATAAAAAACTTACTAAAAGTCCAGTCCGAGATATGATGCCCAGAAGCTGGCAGCATTGCCAACCAACGTGGATTTTTTGAGCGAGGTAAAAGCCAGCCCTCTAATCACGTGTAACCTCAACCATAAAAATAAATTTTGTATCTTTACTTTTTTGTGAGGCAAAAACCAAAAACACGGACAAAAGCAAGCAAAAAAAAAACTTACTATAAATTTACTTACCTGAAACATCCCGAAAGTTCGATTCATAACCCACTTTGAACATTCTCATGGGCTTCAACTTTACTCAAACTCTTAGACAACTCGACATATCGGAAAATAATTCGGAATTTATGATGTGAATAATCCTGGAACACTCTCGCTTCCAAGGAACATTGCTCTTAACAGTTTGTAACTTTTTTATCCGTGACATAAGGTTTAAATTGAAAATTGTCGAGTTGTAAGAAATTTCGATTCCGTCCTGCGACCTTGCAGAGCCACTAAGAATTTCAGTTTCCGTACGTCATGTTACAAGTGCATAATATGATCTCAAAGAGTTTATAACACTTTTAAATTTTACACCTTACATCGTGCATCGTCAGGATTACAATAAACTAGTTTTATATCGTTTTCTAATCCATAAATTTGTTAACAATATACTTGTAAATTGCTCACAACCAAGATTGTGGTGAAGTAAAAGAGAAAAAACAACCAGCTTAAGAAACAAACACTAAGATGAAAGATCGCATTTTAATTGACGAGGGTTCGTGATTAATATTTGGCGGTAATAATGGTACATTTAAAAAGAAATCGCATAATTCGCACAGTCGTACCAGTACGGTAAAGTTCGAATCAGAAGTGACACAGAAAGTTTGTTAGATAGTCCCCCAACTTTAGACAAAGGTGATATAAAAATGAGATAGGTGGCGCTACCGACGACTTCTAACAGTTTTTCTTGATATTTATGTGCCGAAATAATGAAAAAGTTATGTACTTAACTGGATTCGGGGAAAACGCTTATATTTTTTCCTTATAATTATTCATAAAATATTCACATGTATTAACGAGATAATTAATACAAAAAGAAAAAAAAACATAGTAAAAACATGACAGAAAAAACATTGTTATCTAAATTAATAAAAAGCACATATTTTTTAGAAAATCTAAAATGTTTCTAAAAAGAAACACACCTACGTTAATACTTTTCGGGGTAAACATAAATAATTTAGGATACATATTTTTAAATGATGGTGGCGCTAGTGTTCACTGAGGTATCACCATAATACATATAGGCGATACTTTGCGTAAGCCTACATGTTTAAATGTAACAAAAAAATTCTGTGATTTTTAAAATTTAAATTTATAACAGAACTCAACATTATATTAATCCATTGGAGATACCAGATACAAATGAAAAACTTGATACGGACCATATTCCTACGCGAACCATTCGGAAATTTCAACGTCATTAAATAGATGCTAAATAAAAATGCTTCAAATAAACCATACTCAACTAAACCCAACTAAACCTCACGAACAACCACATTTCCATTCTATTCAGAATTTAATGTAACTGTGGAGTCACAGCAACTTATAATTGGCTAACTTCACAAGTAGACTCCGAGGTATTTAAGTAACAATATAACAGGGATTTATAATTTCGCAGGGCCATTACAATGGGAAACTTTTTATTATGACGCAGTAAAATTTCTCAATTTCACGGAACGTCATCCTGGATTTCGTAATTTCTGCATTAGTAAACTTCCTATGTACGTCATTAATTTACTGCGTGACGTCATACTTTAATGAATGAATTAAATTATATAATGACGTATTATCGTTATGGGAATTACTTACGTCCTATTTTTTACCTAAATCACCTGTCGTAATACGTCTTTATTAAGATCTTGTCAATAATAATATCAAATCTATATTTTCCGTATAGTCCCGATATGGTTTGAGGCGCCATAGTATTTTGAATGTTAATTGTATGATTTTGTAATAAATAATAAAAAAAATATAAATATTCATTTAAAAATAGTTCGAATCCCTAAAAATAAAAAGTAAAAATGCAAGATTTAGGAAATGGCAGGAAAGCGACGCAATTTTATAGTACTATATAAAAATCAAACAATTTTAGTTATCGATATGAAGTTTAACTAGCTTGTTCCCAAGATTTCGCTCCTGTAAGTAGTTCGAGCTAAATAGGTACTTACAAATATTTAAATTATTTTTTTAATAATTTAACGACATGATTTCACATGATCAATAAGCACTTAAGACAATTATCGAGTTTTAGAAAAAAAGTTGCAAATAAAAAGATAAAATAGGCAAGCACAATAGGCTTAAAAAAAATGCGATCCACTTAGGGGTACAAAGGCAAAAGATACAAAGGCCTATATTTTAAACTTCACAGACGAGTTTCTACACATTTTCTAATAAATTCACTTAAAATAAGCAATTCTTAATAACAAATTAGATGCTTATAATACCCTTAATTAAAATTGGCAAGTTAACATCTAATTTAATCACTTGCTAGTCGATTATTTAATTAACAGGCTTGACAATACTATAAAATAAGGTTGCAAATCGCTTGTGAGGACAAAGTGGGATGGTTATTAGGATCATACTTGTAATATCACCTGCTCAACCTATTGTCAATTTCATTCAGTCAATGTTTATCAGTCTTCAAAGAGTGTTCGTGTGTAGGTACTAATTGTATCATTTAGCTACATTGGATTTTCTTTGGATCAGTGGATCGATACTTACAGGTATTTTTTATTATAGTTTTATTATAAAAATCTATAGTTATAAAATAAAGCTGAAGAGCGCTTATTCCTTTAGAACTACTGGTTTTATTTGAACAAATATTTCTGCATATGATATGTAGCTGGACTCTTAACAAATAGGCAAACTTATACTAAAGGCTATTATTAGTACATACACACAAGTGGCGAGTAAAACCGCGGAGAAAAGCTAGTAATATAATACCCGCCCCAGCTTTGCATGGGTGCAATATTATAGGTTATACACATAAAAACCTTCCTCTGGAATCACCATTTAATAAAACCACATCAAATCCGTTGCGTTGTTCAAAGATAAATAAATAAATAAATATAAATATATAGGGACAAATCACACAGATTGAGCTAGCCCCAAAGTAAGTTCGAGACTTGTGTTACGGGATACTAACTCAACGATACTATATTTTATAACAAATACATATATAGATACACATCCAAGATCTAAGCACATTCCCGCTGTCTATCCCTATATAAGGACAGGAAACGTTTTTAATTGAGGGACTTCTTAGTTGATTTTGTGAATTGCATTATTCACGTCGCATTCAGCCTGAAATTGTATAAGTTAAAACTTTTAAGACTTTTGTTGATTTTCATTTGTTATATCCCTGCTTATCCAACTAATATTATAAATGCGAAAGTGAGTTTGTATATATGTTTGTTTATATGTTTCTGTGTTTGTTTGTTACTATTTCACGACCAATTTACTGATGAAATCTTTCTGAAATATTACATACACAGCTAGGAGTATTGAGAAGGACATAGGGTACCTTTCATCCGGGAAAAAGCACTGTTCCCGAAGGAATCTTACGCAGGCAGGAAAGCTAGTATTGGATACAAATGTAAAGGTTACTCTGAAGATTTTGACGTTTAATATCACAAACGGAAAATGCCAACTAGGTATGTTGCTTTTCTATGTCTAGATTTTGGGACCAAAAGTAGCATAATTATGTCCATCGTCAAGGTTCAAGGTATCATCACCTTGCCAAATTTCATTGTAAAAGACGGGTAAACATACAAACTCACACACATTAATATTTATAATATTAGTATTGTATGAAATTATGGATTGTGAATCTTAGCTAGAAATTTATAAACGTGTAATGTAAGGATGTGTTCTAAATATCTAACGCTGTTTTTAACTAAGAAAAGTTATTAAGCGGTTCCAATGAAATCTGGCACAAGGGTGTGCATGGTCGATTGATTTTGTAACCTACACAATATGATGATGTTGAAGTTTTAAAAAATATGTGTGGATTAATTGCAATTGCAATACAGAATAAGGCAAAATAATTATAATTTGAATACACTCCCAGGTGTCTTAATTTTACTAAAATTGTATATTTACCTAGGTTGATTAGTTCAGGTAAATTAAGTTTGTTTTATGTGAGAGACTTAAGAATAAATTCCCAGAATTTATCTTTCGATCTAATCCGAATGAATAAAACTTGACTTACTTAGCCTTTTACTAGGGTATGCGTCTGTAAAAACAAACAGCAAGATATCCTACTTCTCATCAGACAATTGACCTTAACAAAAACATTATAGGAAATGTAGCTGAAATAGAATAGATTCTGTTTGAACAGGTCAGTCGTGTCGGTCAGAACAATAAGACATTGTTTTCATAACGCACTGTGTATTATTACGGTATATAAACAGTCTTGGTATGCAGTGTGCTCGCTTTTCTAGCACCTGGTACTGAACTGGTAGATATAAATATTGGTTTAAAGAAGAAATATTTCAAAGAATTATTATACATTCTACGTTCTATCCTTCGGTGTCGAGACACTGGGTCCATGGTGAGCTGGCGCACTGGGGCTTCACAAGGAGATCAGTAAACGCCTAAGAGAGAGAATAGGTGACCCTCGCGTGGGCAGCTTTCTCTCACAGGATAGCCATCGCTATCCAGCGAGGGAATGCTGCTTGCTTGATGGGAACTCTGCCCAGAGGACCAAATTTACATTTTCTTTAGTTTATGATTTCTTTTTATTCTTTAGATTTAATTACTGATTATATATTTTTATACGTTCTACGGTTAAAATAAAATGTAGCTTTATTGCTGATAGTGTCGATAGCTTAGACTAGGATTGATATAATCACTAGGGGAATTGCTATCTTCAGCTCCTCTGCAATGAATGCAATGAAGAGCTTTTAAATAGAGTAGGAGAAAAGAGGAGCATTTTAAAAGTAATTGAGAACAGACGAGGTTGGAACACTTGATACGACACGATGACTTGATGAAGAACATTATTGAAGAAAAGATAGAAGGAAGAAGAGGTCCAGGTAGACCAAGGCATACCTAGTTATATAAAACAAATAAAAGAGAAAACAAACGTCGTGTCGTATCAAGAAATAAAGGAATTTGCTAAAGATAGACAAAAAAGAAAGGAACTCCACCGACAAGAGCATAGCTCTTAAATTTGAGATGATGAGCTTCTCTGCACTTTGTAAGGCACGCCAAACTGTTGTTGACAGCTGTCATCACTAGATAGCTGTCGTCACCCTATGTGAGATGCCTTTATAGAGCCTAAAAATCTGACTGTGATGTAGCCTTCTTATATAAAAATACTAGTGACCCGGTCCGGCTTCGCACGGGTGCAATATTATGAGTTATACATGAAAACCCTCCTCTTGAATAACTCTTTTATTTAAAAAACCGCATCAAAATCAGCTGCATGTTTTTAAGATCTGAGCATACATAGGGACAGACGGCGGGAAGCGACTTTGTTTTATACTATGTAATGATAATGATAATAATATAAAACAACTAAACTTTATAAGAACTCCGTATATGCTTATTTCTTAATTTATTGATTAGCGCGATGAATGAATACGAATAAATAATTTTATTTTTTTTACATTGCTTAGGTATTTTATGTAACGGTTTGTTTGGTTCATTGTTCAATACATGTCGATCACCACTTCACATTAAAATTTCATTATTAATTTAATATTAGCGCCCGCTATAGGCCTTTGTTATTAATTGATTTTAATTATTATATGAATTACGTTAATATTACTTCAACAGTTGCATTTCATTGTGCAATACAAGTGTAAAAAGTTATTACACTATTACTTATAACATCAGCTATGGCATGATGGCGAAGAATAAATAAATTACCTATATTTTTGTTTCAGATTCACAAATCCAAAATGTCACATAGTCAAGACATTTTGCAGCCAACAACATTGCAAGAAGCAATAAATATCATAAAGTTTTTAACCACAACACATAAGCAAGAGATTTCTAAACTAAAAGAAATCAATGCGAAGCAGGCAGCTATTATTAAAAAGTTAGAATTGAATAGAAAAAAAGAGTTAGAATTTTTATCATCTGAACTTATAAAATATGAATCCAATTTGAACGAAAGAACGGAAGCCATAAATAGGCAAATAGCTGAAAAAGATGAAATAATACAAAAGCAAAATGTAACAATCGATGAGTTAAATATAAAATTAAATATGCAAACCAATTTCGTTGTGCCAGAAATAATCATTGATTCTAACTCTGACTCAGGAATAGTTCTGGAAAGTGAAGACACAAGTTCTAAAATAGAAGATATCAAAGTTGAAGTGAAAGCAAGTAGAAAGTGTAGTAAAAGGTTTGCAGACTCCATAGGATTTCTACGTAGAGTCGATTTTTCTCCAATGAAATACAAACCTGGTAAAACAGATGGAAAGAAGAAAGAAGAAAAGAAAAATACATTAGAAGTACCAACAATGACAGTATTCAATAAGAGGATATTTACTCGGCAATTTAGTAATGATCGACCAGTAAGTGATGATGAAAGAGTTGTTTTCGATGATTCAGCATTTTCGGAAGGACCAACTGAACAAATAATCATCACGCCGAAGAAAATGAATGATAGTATGAATAATCATTTTTCTGATGAAGGTAGCGACGATACCAGTGAAGAAGTTTTTGATAGAGTAATGACAAGAAGTAGTATTAGAAGATCGATAAAAGCAAATCCTAAATATAAAAAAATTAATCGGAGTAAGGCAAAACTTTTAGAACAAGTTAAAGTTAATATAAAAGATTGAAACGAAAATAAATTGCAAATTTATTGTATTAGTCCTATGGATATGCAACAAAGCAAAAATAAGCAAGTGTAATCGTTTCTAGTGAACTAATTAATACATTTGTCAAACTCTTAATAAATTTTTGAGAAAAAAGTAAGTAAATTATTTTTGCCACCCTTTTGTGCGGAGTGTTATATGTCTCCTTCATTAAAATTTGTAAAAAAATGAACCTTAAAATAAGAACAAACCAGACTAATAGCAGCTTTTTTATAAAAAATAAGTCGTCATCATGAAATATATGCAAGGGCATGCCCTCAAACGGAACGCAAACACTATACCCGGATCAAAAGGTCGGAAGGGTGGTAGTAAAAATAAATCATGGTCGATTTGGGAGCCGACAAATAAATAATAGTAAGCCATCTGGCTGGCTGGAACGGGAAAATATTTTGTTGAAATAACTTAACGTTTGGTAAACACTTGCTTGGGTTATTTAGTTTTTTATTGAGACGTAGCAAATACTATCGCTTTTCTGAAAAAAGCGAAAATTAGTACAATCTGTACTCCAGTTTCATATGCCTATGATGTGTTTACGCTGCTAATATATATGAAAATAGCTATCACGTTCAATTATATTTTTTTTCAAATCTGAATACTTCTAGAATTAAAGACGTTAAAAGAAACAAATAATATTAATTCCTATAAATTCGATAGTGAGTTTATTTATTTAACTTTATTGTAAAAATACAATAGGCGGACTTAATGCCAAAAGCATTATCGAACAGTCAACCTTTGGGTCAAGCTGAGTTTGTTTGTTTCACGGGCTATCTACTGCACCAATCTTACTGAAATTTCGCATACACATGTATAGAAGTATTGAGAAGGTCTTTTATCCCGAAAAAAAAGCACTGTTCCCGTAGGAAATCAAGCGGGCGAAGCCGCGGGCGAAAGCTATTAATTCGAATAATATGATATTTATCCCTGATATCTCATTCATTAGGTCGACTATGATGTCCTAATTTTTGAGTCCAGCATCCATTTATGCTTAGATTGATAGATAAGAATATGTACCAACGTACTTAGATTCTTCACGTGGGTATTAATGGTCTAGTGTACCAAATGATGACCGTGTTATAGTGATGTAGTAAAATTTTTTAATATTACGTGCAATTATTATTAATTACCTTAATTAACCATCATTGCGTATGGCATTCGTCCTGCATGGATCAGATGTCTATACTCAAATTCCTCAGCCAGTTGAGAGCGGCAGGCGTGAGATCGTGAAGCTCCCTCATTCCACCTGGAAGACGGCGAAGTGGGCATTCGTTTACCACATGGGATAGGGTCTGGTCGGGTGCTCCGCAATCGCACTGTGGCGATTCCCTTAATCCTTAATTAATTATTTCACGCACATTATACGATTAAAAGTTGTTTTTATAACGTCGATTGACAATTACTTATTAACATTATTAGAAGATGTTTCAGAATATAATATGTAGTAAGTAACAAGCAATAAATTTGAAATATCGTCAAGTTTTACAGAGTTTGTATGCAGTATCTTGTAGCAAAGTATGCTTTAACAACTTTCTGAAGGAAAATGTTGCGATGCGATAAAATTGATAGCACTACAAGTAGTTAACAACATAAAAACTTTCAGCTTCATAATATTTATGTACGAGTGATAAACAAGTACAAGGTAAGGGATCGATTTTCTTTTGTTATCATGACTCCTTTAGTTTCTATTTGATTTAAACGATGATAGTGTGATAATAATCTAAAAATAAATAAGTCATTGTTGACAACCATAGATTTAAAAAAAAAATCGAACTTCTTTGTTGTCAACGAACATTTTTTGATTGTTCGTGGAGTGATACCCAATCTACACTAACGTACTTAAAGAAAATAATCAATTAGTACAACTAGACCGAATTCAATTGTTTTCACCGTTCAAATTCGCACCTTTTTGTCTTGTTGGCAATTATTGCGATCTTGGACCATTTTCCACAGCGAACCTAAATTTGGACGAGCATAACTGGTTAATCTTCACTTCACCAGTTTACTTTTTTTACCATTTACTACGTGGGTGGAACTGCGGGCAATAGCTAATTTTGTTTATTAGTTATTTAGTTTAATTAGTTTAATAAGGTGAACATCGAGCCCCTAAAACAAACTAGGGAGGAGATACGCTACTTACCTTTTATTTGATTTATACCTTCTCTATTAAGCATGTTAATTATTCGCTTCGCTAACTACTCATAACAGCATAAATTTTGTCCTTATAATTGAATGAACTGAACCAGAAACCATTTCTAGAACAACGAGCTGCACAAAGCACAGAGGAAATGAGCAATTTCCACTGAAGAATGTGTGGAAGTACTAAAAATCTAGTACAATACATGAGTAGATAAATCTAACAGAGAGAAAGCTTTTAGAAAAAAAAGGGGTCGAATCGTAAAAAGAGGTACTACACGCTTGTATAAAGATGTTCACGGCGTTTTTCTAGATACATTTGAAACAGTAGCTCAATGTCATCGTCATTGTCTCAAGAACCTATTCTCTTCCTACAGGTGTCGTAAAAGGCGATTAAAGGAATAATAAAGGTCTCAACTATTTAAGTATCTATTTGTACCTTTATGGTGATCCATTAATAACGCCGTTTATGTCTTACGTATTAATCCCAACTAGTATTATATATGCAAAAGTGAGTTTGTTTGTTGAAGAAACCAGGTAAAAAATACAACTACAAAAACTGCTTAAAAAATCTTGTACATCTCTCACAAGCGTTCTGCCAAATGCATGAAACTACTACGTGTAGCTCTTTGTTAGTGACGTAACTTTAAGGAAATTTTAAAATTCTTCAACTCCTTTGAAGCTCTTCTAAGCAAACCGGTAAGATTCGGATGATCACGTATGTGGGGGTTTTCGTTCGTGTAAACTCCCGCGTCGGAGACAAAAGACGGACGAGAAATTGGTATTGTGCAGTTGTTTGGCCCAATTCATAGCCTGCAAAGCCCGTAATATTTTTCATTTAGGGTATCTTGTGTATTTTTATACCAAATAAGTTTTTTGTCATCTAAATAATATATAAGATGGACTCGAATCAACTGCAAATATTTTAAGGGCAGATTCAGACCACTAAACTGAACAAATAAACTTTATCGAAATACGAAAATTTTTTTTGACCTCCCATACAAAAAGGGTAGGAATGAAAATTTTTAAAACGCTTGATTTTTTTTCTGTCGGTAGGAATAAGATAGATAGATATACTCTTTATTGTACCATTATCATACAAATTATACATGTTGAATACAAATACAAACAATGTGTACAAAGGCGGACTTATCGCTGATGCAATTTTTTCCAGCCAACCTTAGGGTGGATAGGAACAACGTGGAAAAAATGCGGTAGGCGGTACCAAAACAAATATGAAATAAATAATATAATAAACTATGAATGAAAAAAAAACATACACGAATAATCATACACAAATACATATACATACATAAATGCATATACATACATATACATACATATACATACATACATATACATAAATATTAATATAAAAATGTACCAGTATATTATAGAACCTAGTGAATGAAAATACTACTATCAGTGACCAGCTTCCACTAATGAGAGATAGTGATTTTTACCTGATTTTTAAAGGAAGATATTGTCTGAGCCTTACAAATTTCAACAGGCAGTGCATTCCACAAACGAACAGCCTGAACGGTAAAGGAATTGGAATAGAACTGGGTAACATGAGCAGGGGTAACGAGACGGAGGGAGACAGTACTACGCAACTCACGACTATTAACCTCACCGAAAAACCTGAAACGTTAATAATAAATAATATAAATAGAATAAGGTTCCTTGATACCTTCATGACAACCACAACCAACATGACAATGACATTTGTTTTTTTTTACCGAACGAAGCAAAGGAATAGACCGCAAAAGCCGTAGCGACGCCATTAATTCGTCATTAAAATATAATATTTTTTGACGTGACAACGTCTTAAATTAGGTTGCGGCTGGGAGTCACTTATGAAAAAGTGTAACGCTCGGTAACGTTACGATGAGTCACCGAACGAGAGAGAGGCCCGCCGAATGCCTTGTCACGTAAAATCTTCGCCCGTAAAACCGACTTTACAGGCAACCATTTTTTTAAAATAATTGGCTGGTTCTAAAAATCTTAGATTTATTTCTGGTATCAAGGAACCTTATTCCTACCGACAGAAAAAAGTTTAAGCGTTTTAAAAATTTTCACTCCTACCCTTTTGAGAATCAGCATAATAATTTCATATTTTGATATAAGTTTATTTGGAAAAGTTGTTCAGTATAGTGGTCTAAATGTACCCATAAAATATTTGCAGTTGATTTTAATCCACCTTATGTAAATTCGCTTTGGACATACTTGGTATGAGGTATGACGGGTATATCGGACTTGCAAAGATGTAAGGCGTCACCTGGCTTTCGGACGGAAGCTAGATGTCGCCATACATCTTGTATTGCGCCATCTCGCTTACTCACTCATTTTCCCCCAACAAAATATTTTTAACACAACAGTTTATCTTTCAAAGAGAGTTTTCAGAACCTATACCTACAAATTTTAAAGTAAGTATGGAGAAAAAAGCTTTCCCGTGAATAATGCGACTTCATATTAAGTCGATCAGATTTAAAATCCATGAAAAATGCTTTGTCCAGCAGCAGATTGATGGATGTGTGTATTCTTATAACTTAATCCACTTGTCGGTCCCGAGCACGCTCGTGGTCAAAGACGCGGTTCATGCGGGAACATTTCAGACTTGCTGGGAATAAAGATTATTTGGACTCGTACATTTTTATTTTTCTCGTATAAACACGTATTTAAAAACAGAAAAATAAAAATAACTTTTTGTTAGAATTTTAGGCCTAGTGACGTTAGCATTGGAGATTGACATCAATTATTCAATTTATAGTCAGTACACTCAGCTTTGGTAAAATCAACTGGGTCCTTTGACCGTGTTGATTTTACCAACATAATTTTTTCTCATAAACTACAAGACAATTTGTATTAGTTTATTTGGATTAATACTAAAGTAGATAAACTAATAAAATATGCAAGATAATAAGGTTTACATTTTATTTCTCTTGAATAAATTATTCATTTTAAAAGTCATTGTATCCGAACGTAAGTCAAGTTGTAAATCACTGACTACCCTAAATATGACTATCTCAATTACTTTATTTAATTATGTACAAATGTCATGACGATGGTATCATTACTTGATAAATTTTATTTATTTGTCAACAATTTTATTTAATTTATATTAAATATTATTCTATTTAATTAGAAAAAAGGCCAACACATTCACAATAATTGAACGGATATAGTAAGTCTTTTTCTATATTAAATAAAATTTTTGATATATAAATTTTGATTTGTGAATGCAATCTTCATTAATATGATGGAAACTTTGCAGATTGAGATGCACTATGGCTCATTCATCTACGGATAATAGTAACGATAATAATAGTTCTAGAGATAGATCTTTTGAAGAAGATAGAGGTCAAGTAGCACAAGCTTACAGAAGGAAAGGAAAATCCCGGAAGAAAAATCGTAATCAGCAAGCAAATAATATGCATTACATGCCTTCAGGTACAGGCTCACCGTCTGTTTATATAGCTAGTTCACCACAACCATTAATGCGGGCTCCTTATCCGTCAACGATGCCAACGTATTATCCTCGAAATTGGCCTCCGGTGGTGGCTAGAATGCCTCGTCCAATATACCCTATGCATTATCAGCCATTGCAAGTTGTAGTCACTTCCCCTTCTTGCCGTGCATATACTTGTGCTGTAGTTACACCGCAGATTGTAACTCCAGCTTGTTTAGCTCAACCAATAGTAGCTAAGCCGGCAGTAGCAGCTTATGAACCAGCTCTAATAATGTATACAGGACATATTGATAGAACTGCAAATCAGATGAATAGGCTGTATTATGAAGAACAAGATCAAAATGTATACGTAGACCAAAACGACACTATCGAATCACAATCTGAAGAAATATTTTATTCTGCAGAAGATGATAGTAGACTATCAAACAACGAAGAAGCCTCGGTACAGGATTTGAGTTCACATCCTTTGGAGATTTATTTAACATTACCAAGATTCTTTTTCCCTTCTCCGAGGATGTTACCATTAGATCCAAATCCAGTTTTAGATGAGATCTGTAAACTGAAAAATGTGCACAATCATGCGCCATGGCTATTAGATTTAGAATTTGGTATTCCAAAAATTCCTGTAACTCGTCCTATACCTATATATAGTGTGAATTTTAATAGTATTCATTGTAAGAATACGCCCAATGCTATTCATCCGGGGTTTGATAGTTGTAATGAAAATTTCAAAAGCGTTTTAATGTACTATTACGATTTTATAGTTTCTTCTATATATAAAGGGTATACAGTGTACACCGGTGACGTTTCGGTGGAAAATTTTCAATCGTGGATACTTTATCCGATGCAAGAGTTAGGAATGTGTTGGCTATAGCTTAAGAACGCATGAATTTATTTTAAAATTTTGTAAATATGTTTTATCAATTGGATTTCAATTGCATGGTTGAAATTGATAAAATGCATCTAGTGTGAATAATATTTATATCGCTTAATTTGCTGTATTTCAGATAATTTCAATTTGATTTACAAACGTTTTGTCAAAGTTCTTGATCACTATCTCTCATCTTAGCGCTATTTTATGTTGCCTTATTAGATGACTACTAACTACTTAATACTAAGCACTAAAATTATAAAATAATCTTGATTACTAAGACTAAGAAATTAGTTGCAGTGCAGTTATCTAGTTGCAGTAATCCAAGAAAAAATGTTAAATGTTTCTTTCATTGTAATTCCTTTAATGTAATGTTTAGAAACGATATTTTAAATTTGTAAATTATCCTTATTAATCTTTTTAAATTTTGTATTTTTATTTATTTTTTATTTTAGTGTGCGATATCTCAAATGTGAGAAATAAAGAAAATTGAGATATAAGGAATAGTTCCTAAATATAAGTTTTAAACAAGACATATTGTTTTGTTTATCTTCTTCTTTCACTCCTGAAGTAAGCTATGACTTCTTACTGTTTTACTCTTGACATTGTCGTAGTGTTTTCCTGTTTTCAAAACATTGTGACTTAGAAACCTGGTATAAAATTCTATTTTTACTATTTCCTATCTCCTCCATCTTATATTAATGATATAAATAAGATTAAGATTAACGTCAATGATCCGATAGGTACAGCGAGCCACATAGATATGAGTTTTAGGGTAAAGTGCTATACTTTGCTCTGTGGCCCACTGTTCCGGGATGTAAAAACTTTACTTTTTGTCCCATTCAGGGAAAGCCAGAGTGCTACATTCTTAAGAGTACTATATTATAACTATTTTAAATACAAATAAGACCTCAAAATAATCTTTCAATCACATTGCGCTCTTCCTCGTGGACATTCTTTCAAGTCTCTTCCCCTATCCTTTTTATATCCTTAATACGACCCGACTCCGACTTTTTCCTTTATTCGTACTACATGTCTCCTAGATTTCATAAAGTCTTCATGCCGTGTCTAATGTCACCACATATTTTATCTTCAGTTCTCAAATTTCGTTCTAAAATAAATGTATCGTGTCCTAAAATATTCATTTAACCTTATTATGAGGTAATTTTCTATTTAGCTATTAGTTTTACAGAAAGCAAATGTCTTTATATCCAAATAAAGTTGTACACTGGCTGCATTAGAGCATCCATCAGTGCCACTATGAAACTTCGGGTGCAATACTAAACGCAGACTCCCAAGGCACTCAAATGGATGGGCCATTTAGCACGTTAACCTAAAACTGCCATGATAAATAAGCGAAGATCGATTCTAATACTGCTGCTTCCAGTGCGGTTTGGTTCTCGTAGAGTAATTTGCTATTTAAAAAGAATGACGTTATTAAGTTAAATAGTTTGTTATATCTTTTACAACCTAATCATTTCCTATTGGTCTAGTTTTCTTCCCTATAACTTTTTACATGAATGGAAACTAGATTTAATTGATAACTAGACTTAGAACTAGGCTGTTATGTCCTCAGTTCAGAGTTCATAGCCTGGTTTAATATAATATATTTACTCTCTTGATGTGATCGCACTGGATATTACAATGAAACGACTCCACTCACCTCCGTAACCCTTTTTACAGGGAAACCATATACGTACGGGTCCTTTCGTCACCGTTCCTACTTCAATGAAATTTATTATTTTAGATCTTTTGAGTGGTTATGCTGCTACCAGTGCTAGCCTTGAGATACATAATAATTTATCTTTCTGTAAGTGAGATAATCAGAAATCCTCGCGCAACTTTATTGCTAGTATCTTTAAGTTGCATTAGAACCTCGAAAGTCATTAAAATATTATACGTTGTAGTTTCCTTTGTAAAAATTACTAAAAACGGCCACTTTTGACACTTTTTGTAAAGGTTTTTAAAGCTGATAGTATTTCAATGACTTTCGAGGTTAATAGCAGCCTTAAATAGAGATGAATGATAAGATTTTTTTTTATATAAAATATTGTCATTCATTCAATTTTTTTTTTATATAAAATATTGCTTAAGCTCTAACAATGATTTCACTAGTAACCTAAACGACGAAAACCTTTTGTTCCACCAAATTATCGCTATCCCTGACCGCTTTGTGGTCCATTCCCACAAAATTATATCAATCTGGTGCCGTTAGTGGTAATTTCCCTCATTCACTGCGATCCCGTCGACCTAAATTTAGGGTCCCTAATGGATCGGTCGGAATTTGTGGTCTAGTCACCCGCTGCCCATTTAACTCTTGTCCCATGACCTAATTCAGGTCATAGTTATACAAAGAATAGATAGCCTCATCAGATATGTGCTTATATTATTATCCATACTAATATTATAAATGCGAAAGTCTGTCTATCTGTCTGTCACCTCTTCACGGCTAAACTGCTGGACCGATTGTGATGAAATTTGGTAGGGATGTAGTTAACGACCTGAGGTCAAACATAGGCTACTTTTGGGCGCGATATAACCGAGTTCCACGCGAGGGAAGCCGCGGGAAACAGCTAGTACTCTATGAATATAATATGGTGATTCAAATTGTGGTTAAGACGAGAACTTGGTACTTAAATATTTACAGCCTGTAATGTCTGAACAGGCTCGTGACAGTTTTAGTATTGTAGTCTACGGTAACCACTTACCTTATATAATTGTCTAAAAAACACTAAGATTGTGTAATGGAATCAATGAATCCGCAAAATGTCGCTGAAGTGCGTACGTATACAAAGGTCGAAAGCAAAATGTTTTATTTTAAACCATTTTATCTTTAATATTACTTCAATGAAACCTATTTAACTTATTAACAAGCATAAGGTCTGTAGTTTTTAAAACTCAGCATATGTTTAATTTACTGAAACAACTTTTATAACATATACTAGCAAAGATAAGGATCAAAATAAAAACAAAGACACTTATTAATATTTAATTATTAACAACTGTGCAAACGAACAATCAACATCGTCATAAACTATCCATTCAAACAAAATTGCAATAGAATATACAAAAGAGAAACCATTTTATTTTATAAATGCATAAAATGTACGGTTTGGTAATCATAAGAGTATAAAAACGTATAATTAAGTACATAATGTTACATTAATAATACAATTAGTATAACAAGTCAACGAAAAATCGGATGAAGTCTAAAATAAAGCAAAAACAAATACGAGGTTTATAAATATAAAACTCGGTCATACTATACTTATAACATAAAATAAATGTCAATTAATTGAAATTAAATTTTAGCCGTGGACATATCTGATTTTGAATTAGAGAATAATTATGGTAAGTATTTACATAAAAAATGTTCAAAAGTATAAAATACACAACGAGTAAATAATACTGTAAAAAGATACAAAACTTAATAAAAAAAGGCAAGAAATACGTATAAAGTATTTACAAGTAAGTATTAAACTAACTATAAATAATTACTTAAACATTTTAATAATTATAAAAGTAAAGATTATTTATTTACATAAAATAATATGTATGAAGCTTAAATAGAATTTGTAAGCCTTGGTAAAAGCAGTCATTTAGGGCGTTTATTTTAATGCTTATGATTTGAAATAGCCACATAGCATAGACTTTGTAGCTACGATGGTGGTTGATTTCGATTTGGGTCGATTATATATTGCAGAAAATAATATCGATGAGAAGAAATCAAGCCACTATCTAATTGCATTTGATGCTTCCTCTACATGTTTACCAATGTATGAAAATAATTTTATGTTAGCCACAATATAACAAGTTCTTTAAAAAAAAAAAAAAAAACCTGTTGACGTGGACTGATCACATAATTTTGCAGCATACTAATAAGTATGTTATGACTACATTGGTAAAAACTATAAAGAGGATGCATCAATGGAAATGATACAGAATATCGAACAATTCTGTACATTTATAGTTTGTTCCATTAATAAAACGCCTCAGAAAACGTTGAATCCAATCAACATTTTTGAAGGTAACTTGCACTGCACATCTTTCGTCTTTAGTTCGTATTGTTCTTTATTTGTTTCTTTAACACTTTCGTGTATAACACTTTCACTGCTTCTCGAATTATCTATGAGTTCACTGTTTGTAGAATCCAGGGTACGAATTTGGATATCCTGGTGCAGACCCCTGGTAAGTTGGCTTCACCACAACCAATACCCCAACTGATGATACCAGCTAAGAAATACCTGGAATCTTTCCCCTTGACCTGTTAAAATCAAATGAGAAGTTGGGTATTATTATTTTATCAAATTCTCTTCAAACGATCCGTCTTCCATCGGTGAGTAAAAAAAGCCTCTCTTTTTTATGTGTCCTTATTATTACATTGAATTTTATATTTTCTTCGATAAATTACTTAAGTCACCTCATTGTGTAGATACCAATCAATCAAGAAGTAATTTTACAGAGCTGTTGCTCTTTTGATCAAGAAGTAACATTGTAAACCTCTTCATCTACTCTATTGCCTACCTCATAATGTTCAGATCGCGTATATTCATTACTGTACCGACCGAAGAACTTTGAAATACTTACCTGTAAAGGTCCTCCCGAATCGCCTTGACAAGAATCATGGCCGCCTCGCTCATGTCCCGCGCACAGAAAGATATCCGGAATGAATTCGTGCCGTCCAGCTCGCAGAAACATGGACTTACAACGTTCGTTCGAAACTATTGGTACTTGTACCTGAAATTAAGAAACGGTAACACTTAATTTAATTATAAAATCTTTGAATATTATAAAGGTAGCATAGAAACGTCCCTCAATTACGAGGCAAAGAGAATGGAGCATAAATCTGTAGGATGGTTTGTTTTTTTTTATTACGGTTAAAATAACAAGAGGTTAAAATGAAAAACATAATTCACACTATGGATGACTATTTTAATCAAAGACCAATAACCTAGTTATAATTTTATATTCGTCTGTATCAACAAAACTGTTCCACCAACTTGTACAGATTTCTAAGCAATGCTACTTTAAAAGTGATCAAGTGTGAATCCACGTATTCTAGCGAGTTTTGGATTCCTGTGGTTTCACATATAGAGACATAAAAATATCGTTAGTACGTAAAATTTCCTTCCGAAACCTTCTCACCTCCTGCAAAATGGACGGCAACACACCGCCTTCCGACAGCCTCCCCCAGCCCGTCACTGTCGCGTTTTCCCCCACAAGCAGATCATCGGACGCCGGCAGACAAATTGGAGATATATGTGGAGCGAACTGCACAGGAGCCTCAAGCTTCACCAGGGCCAGGTCATATTCGTAAGTGAAGAAGTTGTATTTAGGATGAACTGCCTTTCGAGCGACTCCTCGTTCCACGTATGGGTACTGTTCTGATACTGATGAGAAGTCGTATTCTCCCACGCGTATTCGGATTTGGGCGGTCAGGAGACTGGAAATAGAATTGAATATCGTTTAAGACTTTATGATATAGGCAAGAAATAGGTTGTCATTTTTTCAAAAAGACAAATTGTTAGGTATACATTTTTGTAATCACTATAATAAGTTCAGGATTATATTTTTCTAAAGTAGTATAAGTATATACTAAACAATTCAATGTGTAGATTTTTGGCTTAAAAATTGGACCAGTCCCTCTCTTCAATTGGATGTGGAAACGTCAAGAGATTAAGATGCAACCAGGATAAGGTATACCTTATCCTGGTTGCATCTTAATCTCTTGATATCATCATCTATAGATGATGATGATAAAATCATCAATTTATGTTCACAGCTTTTCGTTGAAAGGAATAAAATCATCAATCATTTTTTACGATATGGTAGCCAATAGCTGTCATAATGGCAAGCGTATCTTTGCTATACCAAACAAACTTACTCATCAACACAATGTCCCGCTGTCGCTATCCACCCTTCATTGATGATCGCCCCACCACATCTATGGGTGGACGAGAACCCAAAGAAGGAGGTTCTCCTTACGGAAACCTGCCATGGCCACCGTCCGAAGCTGGAGTCCTTGCCGCCCATGATACGGGTCTCAGGGCGCGGCCACATCGCTGTCATACCGCATTCTGAAATAAGGTAAAATTTGATTAAAAATTTCTTACTTAATATACCTTTAAACAAAGAAGTTCAAATCGCGCGCGGTCGACGCAATTTTTTTTTCAACTACTTATGCCTTTAAAACACAAAAACCTGACTAGAAATTAATTAATTAATCATTATTTCTTAAGGTTAGATTTAAGGTTGTTTTTAAACGGTTTTATATTAAGTAGGTTGTAAATAGTAAAAGTTTAAATATTAAACATTAATTTGATAAATGCTTGCTTAGCTATATTTATACTTGGAATCACTGTAACTATTTGTAAAACAGCATTTATTTTCGCACTTATAAAATTAGCAGAGGTTACTAGAAACGAAAGAACTAAAAACTCTTGGCTGAAGAATTTAAGAGATTGGTTTCATTTGAGTACCAGGACGCTATTTCGTGCAGCAGCTTCAAAAGTTAGAATAGCCATGATGGTTGCCAATCTTCGTCAAGAGGCGGCACTATAAGAAGATTAGAAACAAAAATTTAAACCAAAACTTTATCATGCCTTTAACTTTGTAAACAAAAACTAAAATAAAAAGAATGATTTTTACATCGCTCTATATATATTTCTCTTTCTATTCTGTATGTAAAGCATAGAATTTGCTTTAAACATGCATAATATTTTCAAATGCAGCTGAGCATTCCTTGGTGGATTCCAGTTAGACAGTATGGCGTTCTCAAATTACATCTTGAGTTGGCTAAATGAGGATGAGATGTAATCTGGCTGCAGAAGAGACAAATATAGAAATAGATCACAAATAGATAAGGATATTAAAAATGCTAAGTACCTAATGCTGGATTGTCGACGATTCGGACAAAACTTACCGAAGGCCAAATCGACAATTAAAATTTTCATATTTTTAACTGACAATCCGAACACCAAATTTTGACGCTGTTTAGTTCAGTAAATAGTATTACAATTAATCCGAAGATTTTGTTTTCAAAATAACGGCAACCCGTAATGCTGACCATTTTCGCAAGTTCGCAAGAAGTTTCCTAACGTTTCAGGATGTGACATTAGTAACAAACCAAACCGACTGTAATCGCAACGAATAATAGATACTTACTAATCTACTAGCTTTTCATTCAATTTATATAGTTATATAAGAGTTATTATGGACCTTTGTACCCAACCTAGTTTTAAAAAAATATGTAGGTACACTACATTTTTTTGGTGCAATAAAGCTGTGATCCTCGCTCCGGTCAATACTATAGTTCAACAGGTCCCCATAGCTATGCAACGCGGCAATGCTGCAAGCATTATAGGGACCTTTGAGCTGGCTACTTTCCGGAGAGTGGATCATTTATAACTTAAGTTTTTTAACTTAGGTATACTTTAACTTATGTTTCTTTCTTTGCCTACAGTTAGATTTAGTTTGATAATACCTATATTGTTTATTAAATTAAAATAAAATATTTTTTTATTTTATTTTATTTCTACCTCATGCCTAGGAGGTGACTTAGAGTGTTTTTGTACTATCTCAGTTTTGATAAAATATAAAGCATTCATGCTTAGCTGGATTAGACTTAGGTTGTCTATTTAGTAACAAGTCAATGGATTGCACTGTTATGAAACTGGCATTACCCAGGCAAAGCTGCGAGATTTCCAGAATTAGGGGATGTTAAATGGTTGAATTTTCTCATACACGTGCTGCAAATCCACCGTATTAGGAAAATTTAAGTAAAACCTGGTATTAAATAATATAATCTGTGGTAAAACTAAAAGGATTATTATAAGAAGTTGTGAATTTGTTGGTTTTATAATAAACTACCTACTTTTTCTTCTTCATAATGTAAACATTACTAAACGGGACTTATGTTACGTTAGTATCTACTATTAAGTATTCTGTGTTTATGTGCATTTTCGTACTATTTGCACGACACGTGACAAGACCGATTCATCGCAGTGTAACTTTACCATGGGAAAAAATGGAAAGAATAACATTTTGAAAAACTCCCATGGGTCACTTGTTCTTATTTTATTATCACCAATAAATTTTTGATCAGCAAACGCCTAAGGGAGACAAGGGGCAACCCTCACTCACAGCTTTCTGGCATAGGGATTGCTATTCAGGGATAAGAACTACCCAGAGAATCACATTTAATGTTTTTTTTTTTTTTTAATTTATTCCTATTTTATAAAATTTAGTTAATTTAATTTACTTATTAAATATTTAGATTAAAATGTAGGTATCAAAATATTTGAAATACTTACAATATATATTTACTTACCTAAAACAATTATAGGTTAGCAAAATAGTGTTTGATCTTAAGGTTAATACCAGACAGACGGTAGTCGCACCTTTTTCTACGTGACAGTCTGAAATATTCTGCGCGCGAATTTTATCACTTGACAAAGTTATCCCCAATACAAGCAAAAAATACTAGCTAACAAGTACAAGTAGTATGACCGGCGGTCTTAGTTGTAGATCATACTTTGGTCAGTGGCCACTCCGGTTGGTTTAGTGCTCTTAAGTGATCCGTGAAATTTAATTTATAATTTCATGTGTTTGTAGGTATATTACTTACTTACTTACTTACAGAGATGTGAATTATTTGAAATACATATATTTCAAATGCAAATACAAAAAGCAAAATACCCATTTTTATTTTATATTTGTAATACTTTTTTTCTAAATGTATTTTGTATTTTATTTGAAATACTCTATATAAATATTTAGTATTTTTAAAATACAAAATAGTTTCGTTGCATTTTTAATTCATTTTTACAATTTTTCATTCTTAAATCCATGATTTCCTTATTCATGAACGCACTGATAGTGCTTGATAAAATAAAGAAATTGACAGAATCTTATTATATGTTTGTTGAGAACTCTGATTCTTCAGCAGCCAGTGATAATGTTAATACAACTACAATAGATCTGGAAACACTACAATATTTAAAAGATGAAGACAATACCTTAGAATCCTTGAACAGGTATCCTACTGTAAAAAAACTCTTCCTTAAATATAATGCCTGCTTACCGAGTTCTGCCCCTGTAGAACGACTATTTTCATTTGGTGGAATGATTATGAGGCCCCATAGGCAGAACATGAAAGATGAACTCTTTGAACAAATACTAGTTTTAAAATCAGTTCAATAAATAAAAGTGGTTATGCTTAACAATGTATTTTATTTTCAAAACCTATTTTAAAAATACGTATTTTGCATTTTGTATTTAAATACTTTTATTCAAAACTATTTTGTATTTCTATTTGAAATAGTGCTAGCAACTATGCATTTGCATTTTGTATTTAAATACTTTTACTAAACTATTTTTCACATCTCTGCTTACTTACTTACTTACTTACTGGGATACCGTCACAAGAGTTTTCCACTCCTCTATATTTTATTTCTTTATTTATTTAACTTTATTACATATTGTAAACGGCGGACTTAAAGTCTAAGGCTTTATCTACCAGTCAACCAAATAATCGTATCATGAATATTCTGCGCGAACTCTTTGGCTTTCTTTCTTTGTGTGTACGAGTATATTGCAACTAAAATATTTTGTATTGTATAGATAGGTAACAAACAAACTTACCCACGCTATTAGTAGCCGCAGTACTTTGCACCGACGATACGGTAGTGTCGTCAGTTTTGTTAATCATATTCAACGACGGGTCTTTAGGCTTCACATAGTTTTTGTGAGGCTTGCTTGTGGTAGTCGTGAATTTCTTCGTAGGTTTAGGTTTCCCCGCTGGCTTCTCCCAGTTGGATGGTCGAGGTTTCGTGATGAAGGATGGTTCCGTTGAAGCTTGCCAGTGTATGGTGTTCAGGTTGCTCGGCCTTGACATGAATTGTGCTGGAATTTAAATTTAAATATAATATCACTATCACTTCATCATGACATGACTATCACTACCTATCACTACATAGAATAAAACAAAGTCGCTTTCTCTGACCCTATATCCCTATGCATGCTTAAATCCTTAAAACTACGCAACGGATTTTGATGCGGTTTTTTAATAGTACCTAGAGTGATTCAAGAGGAAGGTTTTTATGCCCATGCGAAGCCGGGGCGGGTCGCTAGTAGTTATATAAAAAATACGGCACTAGTTTCTGCTGAATTTCTTTGAGCTGGTTTTAAAGAACTCAATTACTTATTAATGAGCCTTTTTGTAAGAATGTCATTTTTAGAAAGTAAGAATATAGAATAGATCACTTCCTCTCGTATCATGAAAAGACTAAGGAATATTGTGTTGGCTTCAGTTTTCCTGCATCTTCTCTTTCCAACAATCGGTTGTCACCTGCTTTAGGTTTGCCAAAGACGCGGTTAATCATAAATATAAATTTTACAAAGTGAGCAAAAACTTAGTGCATAAGGCAAAAATTTAAAACTTCTATAGAACTTCTGTAATTATTTTTAACGCCATCTGTTAGTTTACCATAAAACTAAATAGTACTTGCATAGTACAACTTCTGTTACACTTTATTTTATCTTAATAGTTCCTGATTGAATATGTCGATGGCAGTATGTATAAATGGCACAAAATAATTAATTATTATGTTTCTTTACTCACCTGAAGAAATGCTGTTTTCTGCGTGTTGCTCAGAAACGGCCATTGGCCGCGCGCCTGGAATTATGCTAAGACTAGACGATATCTTGTTGTGGGGACTAGCTTCCATTTCGCTCGGCCTATTTACATTTTGGTATTTATTTACACTGTTATAAGATATTTTATTAACTATATCACTATTTTGTTCGCTACTTGTATCTAAATTGCCTAACGAAGGTAAGTTTATTTCTGGCGGCCTATAACTGTATGAGGAGGGAGCGCCATCTATTGGTTTCGTCATGAACGACGGTCGCTGCGTCTGTATACTGCTCGGCCTCGAAATGGTTTGTGTAGAAGTGTGAGGCACTTGGCTTGTTGAGCTGTGCCCGCTAGATGGCGGTGAATACGGCCGTTCTGTAACTGCAACTGTGCTCGATGGTTCTGAAAAATGTGAATACATGCTTTGTGAGGTTTTGTACTATGACGTGCGTACGTTTTACCGACGGGTTCTTGTTTTGACATGGCCATGCTAGTCTAAGTAGCTATCAATAGATGACTGATTTCAAACGCTATAAGTATAAATTTACATTTTCTAAAATGAATTTCAATGGGCATATTGAATGTTGCTGCATTTATAGATCACCTCGGTACCTATCTTTTTTTAAATCAGTCCTACCTTTTCGGAAATAATCCTTAGGTCTATCCCTACAGGTTCATACCAGTTGCAACCCAAGCCTTCTTCTTTGCCCCTAGTATGAGTTTTTCTTAACGCAGACGCTAGCGACTGCGTTAGCGATTTAGTATGGCAAACCAGTTCAGCGCCTCTGGCGGATAGTAAGGCAACTAAGAAATTCCATACAAAATCCTAACGCAGTCGCTAGCGTCCGCGTTAAGAAAAACTCATACTAGGGGCACTTGTTTTCGGAGCGAAGTTTCACTAACATAAACACCTAACTTACTCGTGTAACTTTTGTTACCTTTTAAACCTTAACTACTCAATTATATTTAATGATTTGTGCCACAGTCATTCGATCATGTCCCTGGAGTCACAGTTCTTCGGAACCTACTCTCGGCCTCTGACGTGGTTCCCTTAGCGACTACCAGGCGTACCTTCCGGATCACGGAATTGTATATTCACAAATATTTTATAGTAATAGACACGAACAACACAGTTCTATTTTAGCGATGATAGTTATTAGCAAAGGTAAAGACAGTCAAATTCGTACAACAAAAATTATATTTTCCGTTTTTTAACCGACTCAAAAAAAAGAAGGTAAAAAAAATTCCGACGTATTGAGAAATTAGTTGGAATTTTTTTTTTTATAAAATAAAAGCCGGTACCAACCTTCTAAAGCCAGTGGCTTCTCTGGCAGTAGACAACACGAGCCGAACATGAACCCGTCGACGCACACTCCAGCGTGAGTGCCACCCACCCTGTTGCACTCTTGCACCCACATGCACGCGCCACGAGCGCCGCCAGCCACGCAGGACTTGCGCGACATTTGGTAACCTGAGAAAAAAAAAAAAAAAAAATACATTTATTTTTCGAATATTCCTCCTGGCCGATTAGAAAGCGGTAAATACTTTTTTTGAGAGCGTATAATAATAAGAATAATAAAACGGCGTAGGGATGTGACGACCCCATCGCCCACTGGGTTCCCTTTCCAGTGCAGTCAGTCAACGCAGGGCAGCTTGTGGCGAGCTGTTGGTGAGTGGCGACACCGCGGACCTGAGTGCTCCCAGGGGAATCCCCTGCTCCTCGCCTCCGACCTTCCTTCGTCAGGGTCGGAGTGGACACCGATGAAGTGACAGGCCCCTACCTCTGGCTTGCCTTAGCCGGCCGGCCAGAGTGGAGTCGCAAGAGCTATATGCTCGAAGGGTGGAAGTGTATTGCACGTAATGGCGTAATAACGGGGAAACCCGCTCACGAGGCGATCCTCGCGATGGTGAAACCGGTGCCGCACCTCTCGACACCCTTAGCCGCTCATTCCAATGTTGCCCCTCTGTTGCCGAATTCGGTGACTGATTTGGGGGGCCCATCCACTGAGTGGCGAGTCACCGCCTGCCACAAAAAGTCAGTTATCATGATTATGGCAGGTGTCCGATTTTGTATGACAATAGCCCAGTTTTTATCCATCAAACCTTCATTTCCATAACCCATATTTTCTTTTCCCTCATTAGAAATAGTTCCTCCTCCTGCCGAGACCTGTTCATTGATATATCATCTATTGATATAGCTGGGAACGGGTTTTGGCAGGAGCACCACATAACATCAACTTCTCCAAAGGGCCTCTACGCGTTGGATCAATATCCCCGCGCAAGCCTCTCAAAAGTCCGGGGTGAATAGACCCGTGATTCTCAAAAAAGAATAATAATAAAATAAGAATTTTATATTTTTATTTTTTCATGTTTTTCAGCCAGTACGAGTGGCTTAATTAAAAATGGTTATTTACACAAAAATAATAATAAAGGTACTCATATTTTAAATAAGTGCTTAAAGTAGGTAAGTACTTGTTTCTTTTTAAATAAATTTTTTTGAATAAGAATGCTTGTGTGTGTAGTGTGTTTGTCAAAGAAGTAATAATACACCCAAATATCAATAATTAACAGTTAATTTTTATACCATTTAGTGATGATGATGTGATCTGAGAAATTGTAAGTATGACTATCTATGACATATACTTAAACTTACAATTTCTCACATTTCAATTAAAAAATTATACCAATTTATGTTTAGGCATTTTGTTTTTCAAATCATAAATCTTGTTCAATTTTCAAATATCTTCGCATTTTCTCTTTGACGTAGACAATCTTTGTTTGCTTGATCTGAATCTCGGAGAGGAGAACCCAATTTCAAAGCGCTACAATATCACAATAAGCCCCCGGCAAAACTCGTAAATTAAATCGAATCAGAACCTTCGTCTTGAATTTGACTAATTATGTAAATTTTATATTCTGTGCGTTGTCTGAATTAATTAAAAGATTACGAGTAGATAACAAGGAGTTTCCATTAATGAGTCCCGTCGTTGAGGACATTGAGATAAGATAAAACGGAGACGACAATTTAAAGTATCTACTGTATATACGGTTAAAAAAAATATGCACTTGGGTGAGTGAACAGAAAAAAATATCAATTTAAATAGAACTCAGAGTACCTAGGTTTATTTAAATAGAAACTTGAAAATTCGGAACATATTATTGTTAAGGAATAATTAAGTGAAATCATTACAAATAGTTGTTTCTTTTTCTTTGAAAATTCAAAAATAGATCGCAACGGTCAGTACAAAAAAATATTCTGATTAAGTCTGTTCTTGACATATATTATGTCAGCGTAAGGTAACTTTAATGAATTTTATCCTATTGTATTACCTCGTGTAGGCAACAAGGTAACTGCGTAAATTATTAATTACAGCAGTACATAATTAACTTAATTATAATATGAAGCAACAGATGGCGCTTAAAGCGAGAATTAGAGCATCGCTTATAAGATCCATCAACAAACCAGTATGAAAATTAAAGTTTTTAGGTAAATTTAACTCTTCCATGGATCTCATTTTTAATCCACTCTTCAGAACTCTGTGATCCATTCATAACAGTCCTATTTTTACAGGCTTTTTCCCACTATTGAGCATTGGGCATCTATTCATGTACTTATGCCATATTAGAATACATACTTAATCGAAGTTAGCCTAAAAACGCGCGTTAGCGTAGTGTATATTTTCTTTGGCGCTGGCCAGTGTGCGTTGGAGAGTTCTGCCTACCACGATTGATTGTGCTGAACAATAGTGAAGAATCTATACAATTGTTTAAATTAATTTACCTGGGAGCACCGCTAGGATCTCTGTTGCAATTGATTAAAAAATATATATTATTTTGTATTGTGCACGTGATGCGCTTTCATTTGAGACCCCACTCGAGTATATTTGCAGACATTAGGTTATTCTTACCCACTTTCACCCCCAAAACATATAAACGGCTCAACCGATTTTCATCAAACATGTCAAAGAACTCGCACATAAGCCACACAGATAGACAGACAGACACGTCAACTTTATAACACCCCTCTTTTTGCGTTTGGGGTTAAATATTTAAAATCTTCTAAACAACTAGTTGTGAAACACTAGCTGAAAGGCATCACTTCAGCTGGTGTTTCACAACTGACCGACCTCATCGCACTATTGAGGGGGGAGGTGTAAGGTTCAACGATAGTATTAGGTATAGTAGTTCTATGTAAAATTCTGAGAAATGAAATTAAATAGTAAACTTATAAAAATTCGCCAAATTTAAGAACACACTTCACCTTAACTTCGATCATATTGATGACATTTCCGCAGTTAACCCGCCAATCCGACTTTATTGTAAGCCAATATTTCTAACAGCAGGATGTGGCCATACTATTTGTATTTATGACCATTGAGGTTGAGCCTGAGGGTTACTTGGTACCTGCTACCGTGGTGTTCCTTATACTTGACAGCGGCTGTTATTTAAGGCAACGGTTTTGTACAGTCAACTTCGCAAATTCTTATCATTGTTAAGTCTATTTTAACTAAACAATATTAAGTTACTTTGCGTGATTCCGCCACCAGTAAGCAGTAACAGACTTGTGCATCGCAAAGCCTGAAAAAAAATATTTTTTGTCAAAAAAGTGAAGATGGGCGTGGAAAGATTCCTCCAGGGTCAGCAACGCGCTCGCAATGCTCCTGGTGTTGTATCAGGGGGCCGTATACCTGTTTGCCTACTTAAAAGTATAAAAAAGACTACAAAATAACGAAATAGGTTTATGAATAAGGGGAAACCATTAACTGACTGAACCATTTTTCTTTAAGATTTAAGACATTAGTTTTGAACTTACGAGTATATTAGTAATGTTCGATATACTTTGCTAACGGCAAATTGACGACAAGTCATTGTCTAATAGCCACCTTAATGACCTTTCGATTTGCCTCCACTGAACAGAAGGAGACAGAAGCAGGGCACGTCAGCAAGTGCGCCATAGGCCATAGGCCATAGTTCGGTTCGAACACTCCCGCACCAATTCCTGTCTTCATCAGAAAATCCCGATTTCCGCAACTCGTGACACCTCACCTCCACCGACGGATATTTTTCTGGATTTGAAAAAATATTAGTGTTTCTTCAAGGGATTTTTCTTTGTCGACTGTACTATCTTGCCTGCGGATTTAATTTTCTTTCAAGTACCTCATTTTTTTTTTAATATTATACTATTTAATGACCGATTATACAAGAATGATTATTATAGTTTCAATTTACGGTTTTTCATGAAAATCATATTTTTTTTATCATATTGTATTAATTTCAAGAAATATTATTTGTTTAAATAGATGAATAAATAATAAATATACCTAAAATATTTAATTAGATGTAATTTCTAATAGAAAAAATATGCTAAAATGAAAACAATTTTCATTCGTTTGAATAATTAATTCACAAAAATATTGGGCATTACAGATGTATGAATAATTTTCTAATAAAAAATTATGACGACACTTCAAAGTGATGCTCAACAAGCTATAATTATATTTTTAAGAATGTTATATTTATTTTCATATAATTTTTGATACCGCATATTTATAAATTAACTTATATGAATTCATTAGACGTCGAGTAGTAGGCGGTATTGAGCAATACTCAATCAAAATGTTGCTGACATAAAAACATAAAAATATATTAAAATAAATTCTTGATATTTTAATTAAGTATCAGAATATGAACTCTTTTTACAATTTTTATAAAGTCAATTTTATACTCACATATATAAAATAAACAGATGCATGTACATTTATGCTGAAAACAAAACTATTTTTTTGGTAAGTTGTGTAAAAAATTGGTGTTTTTAGCATTCGTTTAGAAGAAACAAGCACAAAATACTTTTGAGCTTTATGAGTAGGTACATGGTAAAATATTTTGTATTCGGTATAAATTTTATGTTGGTGACGTGCTCGTATTCGTTAATATGTCGAACTGCCAAAGACTAAAACTAAGAGCAACGTGCCTCCCGAAGTGTGGAGGGGCTTAAGATAACGTACAAACTACTTCTAATCCTAGCAGAAATTCCTTTTGATAACCTATGGCATGAGTCCCTAGTATTTATTTACTTAAGTTTGAGAAAAAAAGGTATGTATGATTGACAAAAAAATACTAAATTTGCGCATGGAGACTTGTGACGTCGCGCATTCTCCTACGGCGGTCCTTCCTCGCTGCCCCGCACCGCATCACCCCCGACGGCCATATATAAGGCTGCGCGCGTCTACTAGAAGACCTCTTTCGGCTGACCTCACCATCTCAAGTTAAGTGGCTGGCTATTTCATAGCGGCTGCCTGACTGGATTTCGTGCCTACTTTGATCTCACGACCCCTATAATCTCTCATTAACGGTTATCTTTAAGAGTCTAACCTTTTGTAAAGTACAAATAATAAATATTGTGCTATTCGCTGAAACCTGGATTTATCTTCTCTCCTCACACATACCTTAAGTAAATAGTAAATTCTACCTACGTTATACTGGCGCCCATCAAAAAAAAGGCTAGGCACGAGGTCTGGTGAGTGTAAGCCCTAATTTACTGTGTTTCTTTTTCTGTGTTTTTTTTCTCAGTTCGAAAGGTGCGTAAGTGTTTTTTTTACTTAGTGGAAGTGCCTTCCGTAATTAAATTATCCTGAGCACGCGCATGTACGGACTCGCCACGCGTCTCGGGTGTGGTCTATGTGCATTTTATGCTGTGGCTATAATAATTTTTTTTTTTTTTTTGCTATACCTACCTACTGTAATAGGCTTTCGGCTGCTATTGTTATCTTACTAAAGCTATTCTAGATTAATTTCTTACTGCACCTTTTGAACGGTATTCTTAACTTTGTATTTTTTTTCTCGTGTGGGTGATTACTCTTGCGCCGTTTGGTTGGTTATAATGCCGTATACTATTAAATTTTCCTTATTAAATAAAGCTGAACTTGAGTATGAAATCCAAATACGTAACGGCAATATTTCTCAAACCACAACGGTAGAGGAATTACGTAAACAGATTTTAAAACTTTCGTCCGATTCTCCTTCTGAGGATATCCTAACGTCCGTCTTTTCTCCCGATGAGGATATAGCCGCGGTTAGTAACTCCCTGCTCCGTGTTTCCAATAACGTCAAAGTATTACAGTCTAAATTTGAGAAAAATCTATTTTCTAGAACTAATTCTATTCTTAACCATGTTTTTTATAGGCTATCTCGTATTGATGTTGCTTCATTAGTCGATAAAAACCCACTTAACCTAGTATGGAACGACTTTCACGCAAATCATAAAACCCTATCACTATTGTCTCAACCGATGTCTTCGCGCGGGGTCGAGCCACAGAACATTCCCGAACCTTCTTCTGAGTCAATTCTTTGCGATCGTAAATTGTTTGCGGAATTAAATAAATTTAAATTTAATGGTAAAACTTGTGTGCGTTCATTCATTCAGAGAGTAAATGAATTTATGACGAGTAGGAATATACCTGAAACTAAAATACTTTCTTTTGCTTTTGAAATATTTTCACATGATGCGTTGCATTGGTACCGTGCGATTAAAGATAGTGTTGGATCTTGGTTCGATCTTTGTCGTTTACTTAAACGTGATTTTAGTCCGCATAATTATGACTATAAACTCACATCGGAAATAAGGCTTCGTACACAGGGGGAAAAGGAGAACATAACCTTATACATCGCTAAAATGCAAGGATTATTTTCTCTTTTAGACGTACCTATGAACGAGTCTTCCAAACTAGAAATTCTATTAAATAACATTCGGCCTTGCTATACAAATGCTCTTCTAACAGCTGATGTTGTGGATATTTCTTCCTTGGTTAGCGTCTGTAGGGACTTTGAAAAATATGACAGTCGTAGCCGAGAATTTTCTGAACCACCCAAGGTTACTTCCAATACTTTGGCTCCCGAATTGGCTTACACTACTTCAAATAAAACTTTCAATAAAAATTATAATTTTTATAAAAATAATAACTACCCACAAAATTTTTATAAAAATTATAACACCAAACCATCACCTATTAACGAAGTCGAGTTGGAACAACAAATTTGTGCTATTGAAAATGCTTCGATTCGTAATAATTCTAAACAATATTGCCCGAGATGTCGTACGGATTCGCATTCTTTAGGTACTTGTCGGCAACCTCGTTATCTCATCTGTTTTAAATGTGGTTCTAAGGGCTTTAAGTCCACTAATTGTCCTAAATGTAATAAAATAAATAATAGTCAACTTCAAAAAAACTAGTAAAGGCCGATCAAGGGAAATCTATGATTAATAAAACTAAAACAAATAAAACTGAGTGGCATAATTGGCTACATTATGTTGCCAATTTTTTTAATACAAAAAAACTCTCCTCGATCGGCAGTACAAACAATTATACTCCTTATATTCCTGTCACATTGAACGGTAAAAATACTATTGGTTTGCTCGATTCTGGTTCTTGTTTAACCATTCTGGGTAATAATTCCCATGATCTCTTCTTAAAAGGTTTAAAACTCGATACTTCGAAACCTTTAGAATTTATCACTGCTGGCGGCGATAAATATTCGTCGCTCGGCTCGGTGCTTCTTCCTTTTGTATTCCAGAATAAATCTATTTCTCTGGTTACTCATATTGTACCAGGAATAAAAAATTCTTTGATCCTGGGTATGGACTTCTGGAAGGGTTTCGGTTTGTTTCCGGACCACATAGTGACGGTTTCGCCACCGAGTAAACTTGGTACTGGTGTCGCGGAATCACAATCCGGCGCCGCTAGTAAATTGGTTTCTTTTGATAGTCTGACAGAGGATCAGAGGGCTGTCGCTAACAATATTATTTCTCAATTTACCGATATTTCCTATCAGAAAAGGGGTCTTGGTCGTACTTCGCTCATTACTCATTCGATCGATACGGGTGACAGTCCTCCAATTCGTCAGCGTTACTATAGGATGTCCCCCGAAAAACAGCGTATTTTGATAGAACATGACGATGAAATGCTTAAGGAGGATGTAATTGAACCTTCGGAAAGTCCTTGGTCTAATCCCATAATACTTACTCCTAAAAAAAATGGCGAATTGCGTTTTTGTTTGGACAGTCGCAAATTAAATTCAGTAACAAAAAAAGATGCCTATAAATTGCCATATATTTCTGAGATTTTGGATAATTTAAGGGATGCTAAATACCTATCTGCTTATAACTTCGAAATAAGGCATCGTCGGGGTTCTGATAACTTAGTCCCAGATTTTCTTTCCCGTAATCCTAATATTATGTCCACAACATTTAACGTAAACTCTAATATAACAGCTATTTCCACTAACGATCCTTGGTACTTGAATATTTTTAATGGCTGTACAAAATCTCCCACTTCTTATATAGACTATCAAATAATAAATAACAAACTATATCGTTTCAAAAAAAGTCTTAATCCTTTAACTAGAGAGTTTCAATGGAAAGAAGTTGTTCCGGCCGAGCAAAGATCACAGATAATAAAACAAAACCATTCTTTGCCCACTGCTGGTCACCTCGGTATATTCAAAACCTTTAAGCGTCTATCTCTTACCTATTATTGGCCAGGCATGTACTCGGATGTTGTTAGCGCGGTTAATTCATGTGATGAATGTATCGCTCATAAACATCAAAATCACTCAACTCTGGGTCTTATGGGTGGACCTAAGTCTTGTTCTAAACCATTTCAGGTCATAAGTATCGATTTGATAGGTCCATTACCTCCTACTAGAAAACAAAATAATTTTATTTTTGTGGTCTGTTGTTGTTTTTCTAAGTATTGTTTGCTATTCCCTATAAAACGAGCCACAGCCGAAGTAATAACAAAAATCCTCGAAGAAAATGTTTTCTTAGTACATGGCATTCCTTCAACTGTCATACTAGATAACGGTAAGCAATTTATTAGTACACAATTTAAAAACTTAATATCTAAATATAAAATTCCCAATTTACACTACACTCCATTTTATACGCCCCATGTTAACACCGTAGAACGATATAATAAAACTATAACTACAGCTATTTCCACATTTATTGATAAAGACCACAGGGTGTGGGACACAATAATACCTCAAATACAATTTGCAATGAATTGTGCCGTTAACGAAGTAACCGGTTTCACACCATCATTTCTTGTTTACGGTCGTGAACTGATAACGTGCGGATCTCGATATGTTGTGTCAGATCAGAATATGGTACATGAGCCTGTAGATTGTTATGCTGAATCGCTTGGTCATTTATCTAATATCTTCGAGAAAGTACAGGCGGCTCTTTTGTCGGCTCATCAACGTAATTGTCAGTCGTATAATCTTCGCCGTAAGCCGGCAGAATTTAATGTTGGTGATGTTGTTTGGAGGCGAACATTCTACCTAAGTGATAAGGATAAATATTTCTCAAAAAAATTAGCACCTAAATTTATTAAATGTAAAATCGTAGCAAAAAAAATCTCCCTTAGTATATAAACTTTCAGATATGTCGGGTAAGCCGCTGGGCGAATGGCATATCAAAGACATTAAACTAATCAACTATAAACAATAATTATAACTAAAAATAATTCAATCTTCTTAAATAGTTACAAAAACCTCGTACGTTCAGCCGTACATTATAGTTTGTATGAATTGTTGTGCTGTTGACTGTACTCGAGTCTAGTTCCTGCGTTCGATTAATATTGTAGTAGTATCACCTGTTTGTGTTGCGATCATGTTATGTAACTAGGTACTTAACATTCCTTTGTTCTCTGCTAGACTGCTCGCGCACCGGTGGCGCTGTCTGCGCTTATTTTGTTTTATGTAGTTATGCATTAATACATCAATCCTTATTAATACCAATTTTTTTTTGCAAATTACTTTAACCTGTTCGGCTCGATTCTGTTCGCTGGCTAGTACCGTATCCTCCTGTTAGTTAGCCACCTACATGCACTTATTAGTATATATACTATACTGGAACTTCTCCCATTTCAGGGTTCCGGGCAGCCGTCTACCAGCTGCCCACCAGCGCCGGCCAGCCGTCTACCAGCTGCCTGCCAGCGCCGGCCAGCTGTCTGCTCCAGCACCATCTACTGACGGCGAGCAGTCGAATTTCCCGGCTAAGGGAAATTCTGGTCTAACGGGGGGGGTGTGTGACGTCGCGCATTCTCCTACGGCGGTCCTTCCTCGCTGCCCCGCACCGCATCACCCCCGACGGCCATATATAAGGCTGCGCGCGTCTACTAGAAGACCTCTTTCGGCTGACCTCACCATCTCAAGTTAAGTGGCTGGCTATTTCATAGCGGCTGCCTGACTGGATTTCGTGCCTACTTTGATCTCACGACCCCTATAATCTCTCATTAACGGTTATCTTTAAGAGTCTAACCTTTTGTAAAGTACAAATAATAAATATTGTGCTATTCGCTGAAACCTGGATTTATCTTCTCTCCTCACACATACCTTAAGTAATTAGTAAATTCCACCTACGTTATAGACTCATTTGAAATAAATACCTAAGGATATACTACTTACTCGTAAATCCTATACTATTAAACGACCAATAAATTTATTTGTTTTCGCAAAAACGGCTCTAACGATTAATTGAAATTTTAAATATATGTTCTTACATAGTCAAAAAAGTAATCTAGCTAGGTTCCATGTCTGGGAAAATTCACTTTACGCATATTTTTACGCAAAAAGATTTTCTGCATAAAACGAGCGAAGCTCGGTTGCCTACGTACGTTCTGAAAATTATGCGTCAACGCGATCAATATATATGACCGTTATTGCAAATTCTCGTAAAATTCGCGATTTAAGATGGGAACCAAAACCCTATGGGTCCTACCCGTTGAACTAGAATCATGAAATTTGGTTAGAAGCAATCAAACAGCACTTATTTAGGAATAAGAAACTTTAAATTTGTTGTTTAGTTAAAAGAAAATAAAGAAATACATTTTTTTTTCGAACAAATTACAAGAAAGCAAAAATATTAAAATAAACTGTCTTTTAGTCTATGTGTATTTGGGCCGACTCATACTTGGTCGAATTATTTAACTTTTATAATAAGAAAATTGAGCCGTAAACGTGAAAAAAAGAAGAGAAGCCGGTGCACCTTATTCCAATAAACACTACACTAAATGTAATTTGTTTGTTTGTTACCTCTTCATACTTTATCTACTGAAACCTTTATTTTTAATATAGTAAATTAAATATATACATATTTATATCTGTTTCCGTGCAAATCAGTCGTCCAGTAACATGACTCTTTATTTATAACTCAATTCAGTTACGTTAATCATTCATGTATTCAAGCAGTTACTATGTAAATTCAAATTAGTTAGCGATATATTGAGACAGGTATAACTTACGCCTTACTGTAGGCTATAACTTGTGCGTGCGAGCTTATTTACTAATTTGATGTAACTAGTAAATGAAAACTGTGTTGTGAGTCTAATAAATTACGTCTCTCTCACTGATCTGAGCCCTGTCCGTCTCACTCACTCTTTTATCTCAGCGCTGGCGAAGACTAGCGCTAAGATAAGAAAGAGAAGTCTCTGTCTCACTCTATTAACTTAGCGATGTTCTTCTCTCTCACTCTAATATCTGAGCGCTGTCCGTCTCTCTCACTCTATTATCACAGCGCTGTCCGTCTCTCTCGCTCTATTATCTTAGCGTTTTCCGAAATTACATTTAATTCTGTGAGATTTTGATTTTTAACCGTAAAATATCACTGTACCGAGATGTAGCTTAGCATTGTTATCTATCTATATGAAATCTTATATTTTTTTTGTAATTTTTTTAATATTATACTAGACTGACGTTTTATAACGCCGTATATATTTTAGTAAAATAAATGATTCTGATTATAATTTGTAAGTATAATGCGTAACTGGACAAGTGTCTTTATTTGAAAATAAGTGCCTCAAAATAAGAGCTTAACAAGTGCCATAATTAAAATTAAATCACAAAATAACAATTCCAACATAATTTGTTACGCATGTAATAAATCCTATTGAATTGGACTCCAGCGAAATACTGTTATCACAACCCGCACATTTTTAGGCATCCATAAATGACTTCAGATAACGACTTCAAAATATTTTGTTTGTATGTCTAAAATTTTCCTTCTTACTTGTGTATTTCTACTTTGCAGCGTCCAACAGGGTCCTTGAATAACTGTAGACTATATAATATATAATGAATATAATAGATATAATGTATTATATCTACTGTAATCGTATAAGTACACATGTAAAAAGGAGCAATAAAGTATTGACTATGTCAGAGAAAAACTTATTGTCAAAGCTTTTTAACGCCTGTCCTAATGAACCCAAAAAATAGTATAACCAAAGATTAAACAAAGAAATACATTTAAAAAAGTCGTAAAACATAATGTAACCTGTTTTGGAGTCAGGTGAAAATTTATTTCTGCAACCAAAATCGCATTTGCATGTCTCTAAATTACAATACATCTGTGGCACCTCAACAAGTCTTATCAGACTTACGTGCCACTCCTCAATAATGCTGAGTTTCTATGGTCTTAGCACCTGACATATGCCGTATAGATGCTCCAATGCCTGTAGATACGTAATAATAGTACAGATATGCAAAAAATACTATAATACGCGAAATAATATTCGTACTTATTTACCTATTTCAAGCTTTTCTTCTTGTTCTTTATCCACCCTTTATTCTGTTTCATCTGGGGTCTGGTCACCTCGTACTTTGCGCCAGAGGTATCTACTCAGTACCAGTAGCCAAGTGAAAATTTCTAAACAATATGTCGACAAGAACAAAATGTATGGGATTGACATAAGCTGCGGTAAATCACGTGGTCAATTGTCATTCCCATACATTTTGTTCTTGTCGTACCTCGTAAACGTTTTGCGATTGTGATTTTGGCTAAGCCCCCTGGGTTGCCTATATGTCTAACCCTTCTTTATTTCAAGCTTTTGTTTTCTTAAAATAATACAAAGGGCCTTTGGATTATTTTTTTCGAAAACTTCGTGCACATGTAAATTTCGAATTAAAAACTAGGAAATAAATCATGTATTTTTCCTTCATATAATTAAAAATATGAATAAAATTTGAATAATGATTTTACCACTTCTTTGGTTCCCTAAAATCGGCTCTTATTTCCAGTAAGCGGATTCCATCCTGTTTTTTTTTTTTTTTGGCGCACAACTTGATGCGTGTAAACAAGGCACGATGCAGATATCGCCGCCGGCGCAGCAACCACTGCAGATTTATTGGACCCACCCCCTCCCTAACTGTGATTTATGAGTGAAAACGTGTACTGTACAGATTAAATTGTCTGCTGTATTTTAATGGAAACTTAAAAAGTGAATTTATTTTTTATTTACTTATTCTGAGGTATTTCTCGAAGCGCAACCATTTTAGGCGCTAACTATTAGGCCTTTCCTATTCCTCGGAGCGCACTTATTGTTGCGCTCAGAATAGAAAAAAAAAACAAAAGTGTGCTCAGAAGAACACTTAAGGTGCGCCTCATCAGGTGCCCCTCATAGTGGTTGCGTATCGAGGATACCTCATTTTTGATAACAAGGCTCTTTGCCAAAAAGTAGCCTTAGTTCTCTCTGGAGACTAAACCTTTTTCAATAAAAAATTTCGACCTGAACGAATTTCCATTCAACAAATATTTTTTTGATACGTAAAAGACATTTAGAAATTTCCGACGTTTCTGTAAATTTGTATTATTTCATGTTTTATCTACCATGTATGTTAAAACCTTCCCAAGACAGGCATTTAAAGTATCGTTAAGTTTAAAATTACACATTAGTGATTTCACTTCTAGAAATAATTGAAGGGCTTTCATAAGAAAATGTGCATTATTATTCTCTACTTAATTCGAAAAGGAGCTTAGTAATGCCCTGAGTAGGGCTTACTTAACTTAGTCAGGTGAAAATAGTACTTTGGCAATATAAAGATTCTTACATAGGTAGATCTATTCGGAGTGGGTTGCAATATTTTAAGTCGAATGACTGTTGTTATTTATTGTTAACTAGCGACCCGCCCCGGCTTCGCATGGGCATAAAAACCTTCCTCTTAAATCACTCTATCTATTAAAAAAAACGCATAAAAATCTGTTGCGTAGTTTTAAAGATTTAAGCATACAAAGGGACGTAGGGACAGAGAAAGCGACTTTGTTTTATACTATGTAGTGATAAGATTTATAGATAACTAGCTGTGCCCGCGGCTTCGCCCCGCGTGGGACTCGGTTATATCGCGCCCAAAAGTAGCCTATGTTTGACCTCAGGTCGTTAACTACATCCCTACCAAATTTCATTACAATCGCTCCAGCAGTTTAGCCGTGAAGAGGTGACAGACAGACAGACAGACAGACTTTCGCAATTATAATATTAGTATGGATTATTTAATACAGTTTATATTAATGCGTGTGAAATTTTTCTTCATGTCGTTTGATTCTTTAAAGTATGTCTGGGCAGACTTTTGAACGCGACTGTACCTATTAAATAAAACTGTTATCTATATAAGGTAACAAAAAACAAACTAAGCAACTTCTACTATCTAAATATTTTTATACTGTGTCAAAGTACCAGCAATGATAAAAATAGGTATATTAAGGTGCAATAAAGTATTGAGTACAATATAAAACATTATTATGAGCTTATGTTATGGAATCAATGTTAAAAAATGTGCAAATCAAAGCAGTTTGTTCAGTTGTTTCTCAAATTTTACGATATCAACAATGAAGTTGCTGCCGGATTTTTGGGGTCTCGCATCGCTGTTGCACTTCTTAAACTCGATTTTCCAATACCCGAGCCGAATTTAATCCTAGTTGATGCCATTCTACTATCTCATCAATGGGCAAACGTGCATGCTTGTTCTGTTTCAAAACGTAGGATGAAGATAGAAACTCATGAAAGAGATAATATCGATTCCATAAGGGCCTAAATATATATTTCCATATAGTTACAAATTGCAAAACTGCTAAAAGTGGCCGTTTTAAGCAATAATGCAATTTGTAACTACAGGGAATTATAATTTAATATGTTTAAAATTAACTTCAGATCCAGGACCTTAATTACAGCAGAGGGATTTTCGATAACTTGTGTTTTCAGTGAGTAATGATTTTTAAATAACGGTGGCGCTAGTGTTCACTGAGGTATCACCTATAACACATACGTATTTAAAACATTTTCCTGCACTAACATTTCAAAATTGCATTAAATCTCAATAAATCGGCGCCCAATCTGATCGCGCCATTATATTCCAATAATATTACTGCTAGATCCCCTACTAGGAGTATTGTATTAAATACGAATACGTTATTTCTTAGTAAAATAACTTCTTTGCCTGCGGCTCCACCCGCGTGGTACTCGGTTATATGGCGCCAAAAAGTAGCCTATATTCGACGCCCGATCTTTAAATATATCCATATCAATTTTTTTCAAAATCGTTTCAACGGTTTAAAACATTATATTATTATATAGACAGACGTACGGACATGCAAACAATTTCGCATTTCTAATATTAGTATAGAAGTATGGAGTCGTATGTATAGGTAAAATAGTTATCAAAGGTTTTATAGTTTAATCTTTTAAAATTATTTCTTCTGTAGCAAATTGACGCGGTAAACGATGAATAATGTCATCTCGCCACTCTGGATCAAATACTTATGTGAAGTATTCGCCGGTAATAAGCGATACAACAGACAAAGAGTCAATAGGAAAAATGCACAGTACTCACCACGTAGTCGGCAGCAGTGCTGGATTCTTCAACTTCAACGGATGGTTCATTTAATTTCGTCCCTTGACTACGTGCCCGCGGGCCTTACGATACACTCAAAAACGCGAGGGTCTCGTTTCTTCAAACGGAGATGTTCTTAAACTGCTGCCACCGCTATGGCGCTAGGGTCAAGCGCCGGTTGTACTGCGTTGTGCGGTGGTATCCACCCGTTCGTATTGGCTGGTTTGAAGTTTGCACCGCAAAGTAGGCGATTGACAGTGCATCGTTTTGGCGCGCGAAATTTGAATTGAGTTATAAAGAAAATTAACGTTGAAAACGGAACATCTTCGTTTAAATTTACAAATTTGATTTAAGACTAGCTAAACCTCGTAGTTTAACCCGTCCATGGTGTGTCTTAGGCTCTTATCCTAAATTTTCTCAAGATGACTACCAAAAACAAACAATTAGAGAAAATTAGAGAAAATCAAAATTTTCAAAGTAGTTTAATATTAGTAGTTTAATATTTGCAAAACAGAATCAATAATAAAGTATTCAGAAGTACTCGTTTATTAAAACGAATGTTGAGTAAATGATAACTGTTGCTATGAATCGAGATGCCGCAGTACTCCAACGCATATCGTAAGCCATTGACCATTAGTAGGACCCTAGTTTCATATCGCACGACAATCTACTTGTACCATACAAGAGCCGAGAAATTCCAACAATATTCGTACCGTGGCGTTTCATCGAGAAATAATTTCCAATGGCGATAAATTGTTCAGAATATATTGTGAGCTAGGCTTGCTACCGGTTTATTGTTAGTGGTGTAGGGTCTAGGTTACGAAGAATATTATTATGATATGTACGAAGATGAACATTGTAATCCACAATTTTAAACTTCTCCGATCACAGTCATACATACATACATATAATCACGTCTTTATCCCATACGGTAGACAGAGCCTAGAGCCATAAGACCTTAGGCCACGTTTAGCATAATGGTAGTTGAAACAGGAAATCAATAGTGATGGGTTGCTAGCCGCATCGCCTATGTCATGATTTCCCCATTCGGCAATTCCCTCAGACGACTTTTACGGCTTGCGCGGGAAGAGAAGCAGCTGGTATACATTCTATGTTTTTATTTTTCTCCCAGACCAGCATGGAAGAACCGACCGATCACAGTCATTTTGTTATAATAGTTATATGATTAGTTTCAGATTTAATTTTATTTCCGTGAAGGAGACAAAAGGAACAATAGATCCAGGTAGACCAGGATATATTTAAATAAAGCAAATAAATAAGAAAGTAAATGTCGTGTAAATTATAATGAAACTTAATGATAAAGACTGAAATAAACTCCAGCGACAAGTTCTAAAATTTGTTATGAGTAGTGCCTATGAGGCTGAAATTCTCAATCATACCTTTTAAAATCAAAATTTTCAAGAGACCATGAATGTGAATTTTTTGCAATAATATGTCTTACAAAAAGTTACATTGTCTTGACATAACTGTCCAATTTACTTGCGCAGCCACTGAAATGGCCTTCAAATCGTTTCGCTTATGACTGCTCTCGAATTTTCCCAATTTCCACTCGTATCTTTAATCTTAACTTGGAATATAGATTGTACAGGAAAATAACTCATAGGATTAGTTACTCATGACCAAGAGAAATCTGTGTGACGATGACGTAACCAACTTTCTATAGTCCATTATTTAAGGCCTTTGCCTGAAGACCTGGAGGTCTGATTCCCGCGGGAAACATATTTTATTGTTGTTTTCACATGGTTAGGATATTTCAGGCTTGTATCATCTGACTGTCTGTAAATATAGATGCCGTGCTTTGGAAGGCACATAAAGCTTCCGACTGCCATCGTGCATTTGGTGGTTGTTAAAGAACCACATCAAGAGGCCGAGAGGTGGTTTCGCAGAATTCTGACAACAGGATGTGCAGGGTGAATTGATCTTATAACCCTCACGATGCGATGATGAATGTGAACAAACATTTTTTCTTTTTGTTCTTGTGTTTTCTGCTTTTATTTAGACTGGCCTTTAAATGGGCCAATCAGGAACAACCATGTTTACTTATTTAAGTATCGTTGAGTTAATATCCCATAACACAAGTCTCGAACTTACTTTGGGGCTAACTCAATCGAGTGATTTGTTCCTATATATTTATTTATTTTGTAAGTTTGCTTTCCATACTTTCTTTATTTTATGCTATCGTCATTATGTTAGATAAACTTGTAGATCTTCCGATGGTCACGCTCTTCGCTCTTGCAAGAAGTTATGTAGATATGATCATTACACGGTAGAAAGTGTATCCATACTGTTCATTGCCAAAAGACTGCATACTGATGACTTAATCGATGAAAAATCACGTGGTGTAGAATGAAAAGTTACCAAACGAGCTGTGACGCATTTATTTCCAGATTTTTGTTTGTTTTCAGTGAATTGCTTTAGTACACATTGTATTATTTATTTTACACATTCTTTATTCTCTCGATTTTTTTATCATTTCATAATGAATTACGAAGAGATAAATATTAAAATACAGTTAGTTATGCAAATGTAGCTACCGCTGATGACGCGACTTCTTAGTGATTTAATCATGACATTTCAAAAAATATAGTTGGTGAATATTACATAATAAAATAAATAAATAAATATATAGGGACAAATCACACAGATTGAGTTAGCCCCAAAGTAAGTAATAATGGTTTGAAACTCCATCAAAAACTAAGAATTCGTCATAAATTAGTTATGATTCATGTTTATTTGAGAACAGCAGGAACTAGCACTTCAAACGTTACTGCACAATTACTCGAATAGTAGGATTTATATCGTCAATAAACAAACAGACAAGACGTTTTATAAGACCTTTACATGTATATAGATGTAAGTTACCTACCTGCTGCATTTGTAAAAAAATAAAAATAATGCAGAAGTGAATTTCAAAATCAACGTTATTTTTTTAGCTAGTAGCTGTATCTTGCGTGCTAATTTTGGTTCATTTCTTAGGTTAATCGTGAATATTTGTTTAAACCCATTTATAATGCAGCAGTTATTTGTGGTATCGTTAATTTAATAAGATTATTAAAAAAAAGATGTCAATAAAAAATATTTAATCAAGAATGTGTTTTTACAATAAACTTCATCTTCATATCAGCGTTTTCTCATTAAAGTCTGGGTTCGGGACCCGAACAAATAGAATAGGATTTCTAATCCATACTTCCATACTAATATTATAAATGTGAAAGTCTATCTGTCTGTCTGTCTGTCTGTCTGTCTGTCATCTCTTCACGGCTAAACTGCTGGACCGATTGTGATGAAATTTGGTAGGGATGTAGTTAACGACCTAAGGTCAAACATAGGCTACTTTTGGGCGCGATATAACCGAGTCCCACGCGGGGCGGAGCCGCGGGGAACAGCTAGTTATTTATATGATTAACCGCCAACGTCAACTACGTTAATTACACATTACTGTGTGATTTGTCCGTATTTATTTATATCTATTTAATTCTTTTTAGGAATGCAATTTCATTCACATTGCATTCACAGTGAAATTTGTTTTTGATTGCCCTTATACGCCTTTTAGACATCGAATCCAGTGATTTGTGTACATAACCACACGCCGATTTTTTATTTTGATCATAAAATTATTTACTGTTTGCGTGATGACTGGGGGCTTAGCCAAAGTCACAATCGCAAAATGGTAACGAGGCACGACAAGAACAAAATGTATGGGATTGACATAAGATTGACCACGTGATTTACCGCAGCTTATGTCAATGCCATACATTTTGTTCTTGTCGACATTCGTTAGCGTTTTGTAATTGTTACTTTTGCTGCGGGTGCGGAATTCTGTACTTACATTATTTTGTGGTTATGTTATGAGAAGGCGACACGCGGTGATAATAATGGTGATATACGTACAGCGTTTTGTTATTATAATGTTATGCGAATAAATAGCGGTTAGTGTGAATAAGGTGTTTATTTTAATACTGTTTATGAACTAACCTTTACAAATACGGTAGAGAAAGCTTACTATATAACTGTTATTTTTCTATTTATAAGTAATACTTATTACTGAAATTTCGCATCAATATCTGTATCGTTTGAAGATTTTGATACCATAAACATTTTATTTAGGACATACCTACAGATTTACAGATAATTAATTCTGTTCGTCGGTAGAGAATGCTTACATATTACTGTTATTTTTCTGTTTATAAGTAATACTTTTTATTGAAATTTCGCATCAATATCTGTATTGTTTGAAGATTTTGATACCATAAGTTATAATTCTACAGACATACATGTAATTTATTATATTCGTGTGGGTTACAAGTCCTATTGACTCACACTCTGGTTTCAGTTTTTAGAAACCTCTCAGTCAATATATGAATAGATTAAGTGTCATGTTTGTGCCACAAATTATTGTAAATTTCATTAAAGTATTTATATGGATTGTATTGATTTATATTAATTACTTGTTGTGTATCCACAAAATATATATAGAAATAAATAATAACCAATCGTTTGGAAAACGATCTACTTTTCCGTAGAAAATGAGGATTTCCTATGTACAATCTCAGCGAAATGAGTTTCTGCGAGCGAGGCAATAAGAAGTATCGTTACGACATTAGAATTCATTTTGCAAGAAATATATTTATTACAATACAACTCTTTATTATAAAAAAATATGTACCAAACAAAAATAATAAGGGTAAATAATCTAGAGAGGCAACAAGCGGCCTTATCGCCCAAAAATTCCTGACTCTTTTATATTTACATTAAAACCCCATATTTTTAAATAAAGATTTAGGCAAAGAAAATCAATAAATATCTATTTCTGCTTTGTGTTCGAACATACACGATCTCTTTTTTATTTACCTATGTAGTGCCTAATTAATCATCATCTGAAAGCTGGTTTAGTAAGCATTCATTAATTAAACAAATTGATCAATGAATACATATGTATAGCACATATATTTCAATCGTGTTTCAACCTCATTTGAACAATCGAACCGTCCCATCCAGTAGCAATTACCATTCAACTATCAAAGTCCATTGATAATACACGTTTCTAATCCATTGCTAGTTTACTACATTCGAAGTTTGAATTTCTCAGTCCAAGCATTCAATGTTGTTAAAACAAGGAAATAATAACTGAATTATGTCACGTAGATAGTAGGGGTAAAAGGGAAACTTGGGTCCACTGGGAATCAAAGAGAATTCCACTCATGTTCGTTTCATTCATAAATCAGTGAGGAATAGAGCTGCGTTGATTGGGGTATCTTCTAGTAGGCTCAAGGGTATAGTTTTGATTGCCTAGTTAGATAGTGCTAAAATTCATTCAGATAATATCCTAGTGATAGAATTTTCGATATCGAGGTCAAGCCCATGCTTAAGCTCTTCTTTATTTAAGCTGAATCTAGGCTTAATTATAGATTCAGCGACAAAGAGTTTAGGCTGAAATTTTACTTACCAATCTATATAGTTTCATTAATTTATATATTACTAGCGTTCCGCCCTGGCTTTGCATGGGCATAAAAACCTTCCTATAGAATCACTCCATCTATTAAAAAAAACGCATCAAAATCCGTTGCGTAGTTTTAAAGATTTAAGCATACAAAGGGACATAGGGACACAGAAAACTATATACTCTGTTTCATACTATGTAGTTATGTATATTTAGATTAAGTTATTTTAAGTGCCCTGAATGTTTATTGAATGTTAACTTTTTGTTGCCTAAAATAGAATAATCCTAGATTTTTTTGTATCAGTACAAAGACTTGGATTTATAGCACTACGTTTATACACTGATGGTCTGATGACCTAGAAAAAATCGCCGGAAGTCGCCGTGGGTGCATAAAATAGGTCAAAAAGAGGCTGAGTGAGTGATGTCCAGTAGTGGTAAAAAAAAATATAGGTATATATGCTAAAGGTTTCTGGTATAAACCCCTTTTTGGTTTCCGTCTTAATTCTTTCTATCCTGCAATCATAGACTACTACCTTACAATCAATCATAAGGTTTTTTTTTTTTTTTTTTAAATTGCCTCGCCCGGTTTCTTTATTCTATGCAATTAATCAATACTTTAAATCTGGTCTTACCCACAGTACAGAGAAATTATCCGAAATATTAATAATTCTAAATTCTGTGGTGTTACCCTAAAAAATACAGGATGTCCATGACTATACTATTTGAATTAATTTGTAAGAAAAATGGGTTATTTCTCAAAACATTGAAGAAATACCATCCAAACCTTTATTTCGAAAGCGAAAGGGTGTACACAGGTGTTTTATCACATCACAAGTTTAACTAGGACAGTTTAATTAGACCGATGATAACAATCTAACTTGCTAATTGGAAAATTAGAGGGAAATCGGGTTGGTAGTTGTGGACGAATTATTATTCTCTGTCGGAATGAAAATTAGCTGAAATTTACGCTCGAAATATTTTCCATTTTGGTGTTGGTTGATAGGGAAATTGCGAATGAAAATGGGGAGGGAAACGAGTTTGAAGGAGCGTAAAAAATTTAATTTGTAAGTAACGCAAACATAGCTCAATTCCATAAATTTATACTGTAATATGCTACATTTGTAGACTTAAAAAAAAACCTATGACCTTTTAGTTAATTAACCTCAGATTTTATTTCTTTATTTCAAGTTCAAATATTTTAACGGAATTTTGTTTTTGACTTCTGTCCTTAAGACAATCGTGTCCACGATTAAGGAGCTCTTCATATCTTTTTTCCTAATGGCATAATTTATACGTGCAATATTAAAAAAAAAGAGGGAAAGTATTCTTATTAATGTATCTGCGACTTGCCGCTTGATTTAACGTTTTTTTTTTTCATTGCGTTGAACTCTAATTATTCTTTTAAAATAAAAAAGCTTAAGTCATACTGTATAAATTTAGCTATCTGCCAGTAAAAATCTGCCAGTGAAAATTCTGTTAAAATTTGTTTAGCCGTTTTGGAAAAACAAACCGAGACATTTTGTTTTTATTTATCGTTTATTCCGTCTTATATGTTTTAAATAATAAAGCTCCGTTTAACAAACAAACAGGACAATTGGATTTCATATATTATTCGGATAAAGCTTTTAACACTTTCGCGGACAGTAAACAAGATAACAATAACAGTCAATCGTTATCTACGTCGAGAGGCGTTACTGCCAGGGAATGTGTTAAAATTCTAGATTACTACAAAAGTTTACATCACTTCAAAATTCTCCAACAAAACTAAAAATAAATACCTACTTCTGATATTGAGGAATCGTTGCACACTGCAAAAAATGATAACCCAGTTTCAACACAGTCATTGTGACATTAAACCATCATTCAGAAGACAAAGGGTCGTGTAAAAACAACCAACAACATATTAAGGCCACAACAAAATGGTTCACGGTACAAAAACTTTAGGACAATGTTAAAAAATTGAGTAACACGGAAAGATGGTAACGTTACGAGATTTTGGATGATAAACTGTCTTTGTTTTGAAGGACGATATATTTTCAATGTTTTTTTTAAGCTATTGCATAACTTTTATCGCGGGCTTTGAGCGCGGCGACCGAATCAAGAAATTCCGTAGCGAAAATAAAACCTAACACCCCATGTAGCTCGGCCGAGCGTTCGTACTTATTGCATAAGTTGATAAAAAATGCTATGCAATAGCTTTACTGCGGCCCCCCCGAGTCCCCGAGTGCCGCACGTTTTTTTTTATACTGTTATACCTACCAAACAGTTATATATACAAATTTATGAAACAAAAGAATAAAAAACTAAAATTCTAGAACTTCATGTACATGTTTTAGTTATTATCATCCTAGCTTTTTCTTCGTTACGTCCCAAGCTTGAGTTCAATTTGTTTTGATAATTAATAATTAATGACTGTCTAATGTCTGATGTGTTCTCTATCATCCAAGTATATTTCAGTTGTGACCTCAACTAATTGATTTAGAGTCGAGCCTTCGAAATGTATTGTTTTATATTAATTACTATTTAATTGTCATTTATACCGTGACGTGGATATTATGTGCTATCGTCGTCTCAAATAAAATGTCATAAACAAAATAAAAACCTTCGTTTTTGACAAAAAAAATTCTCGTTTTTATTTGACGTAAAGGACTTGTTCCTTCAAAACAAAAAAAATCTGAATTCTAATGAATTAAGAAAAAATACATTTACTAAACACCAAGAGCAATAAAACTTTGTTCACACCCGAGAAAATACTATGACAGAAGAAGAAAAGCATCAGTTTCACAAAGATTATTCAAGCATAAGATTTACAGACGCGATAATAAAAATACTATAAAACTGTCGTTACTATAGGAAACAATAATACAGACGACTTCCACATATTGTTGCATCGTAGGAAGTTGGCATTCGGCCATTCTATTGTTCTATATGATCGTTATAGTTATGCAATTTGTATTGTTTTCTATCATTCTGTAAACAGAACTATCATTCTAGTTATAGTGATTTTATGAGCCGTATGAAGGAATAATTCAGCGTATATTATTTAGTGTTTCGTATTAACTGCGGCTGTGTTCCACAGTTTGAATTAAAAATTTACTATTTTGGAAGGGAATCAATACCTACGGAGTATTTACTTCTCGTTAGCCTAAATTAGTAGTAGTTGATTGATATAAATCAATCAATCAAATATGTACTTTGGTAAGAAACATGTTCATACAACTTTCATTCCATACACACAACACACATTCAGCAATAAAACTATAAATTGTAAATTTGTCGTTTATAAAAAAAAATATATAGGTAATGGAATTTTCACGACCAAATAGAGAAAAAGCTTATAAAATGTCTAAATCTGAAAATAACCTGATAAACCCTCAGTTCGATTCGCTCATTCTGAGAGTCCGATTTATTAAAAAAAATGATTACACTGTAGTTTGTATTATACTTAATCAAAGAAGCGCTTCAAAAAACAAAACAAAATTATCAAAGGTAAAAAATCATATCGCAAAACCCAACATAATGGGTAACGGCGAATCCCAATTCATTTGTATTTGACCATAATTAATTTCATGTACAAAGAAAAGATCATTTCAATGGCGGCAAAAAATGAACATGCTTGTATCAATTAAGACCGGCCGGTACAATCACGAACGCAAGTGATACGTATATCCTGATTAATATATGGTACGTGTACTATTATTTGTGTAAATCGTGTACCTGCCAAATAATCGTAAGTATCATGCACGTGTCATATGACTGTGAGCGTAGCCTGACATGATTTGGTTACCACTAATGATATTTCAATCTTGAGCTCTTGCGTGCTTCTGAAGGCATGTTAATCGTTGGTCCCGGCTTTTGTGGCTAGATAGCAGTCGATAGGCTGTACCAGGCATTAATATGCCTCAGTATACTAGAAAGGACTCTATTAGGACACAAAAAATCCGCGCGATTCTTTGTATAACGGTTGAATATTTGTACTAGTAAATTTTTCTTGATGATGATACGCTTGGGTGTAGACACGTGTAGAAGTTTGTGTTGTGAGTAAGTGATTGAATTTTCGTTTTTTTTTTAATGGATGATCGACTTTTGTTTTCAACAGTACCAAGAAGGATGAGCGAGCGATACATCCAAATACAACAGATACCGGTGCCACACGGTACATCACTATTGTTATAGATATCATTATAGTGGTACATACACAATCATGATTGATAACGACACGCTTGTAACACAAATCGTAGATTGATCAGAAATCAAGCTTCATATTAGCCACTTTAGAGCCGTGAAAATACAACACTAGCTACCTCTTTTTCTTGTATACATTATTTTAATATATACTAATCGGGTCAAATGGAATAATTGAAAAATATCACGACGTGATCTGGCCATGGCCATGCTATCACTTTTGGACTGAAATAACGACACTGATTTGTTTATGAATCTTTTGATTCGTTTGCATTTTAATAATGACAAAGTCATCATTGACTAGGTACCTTCTTTTCCTTAAGGTAGAGATTTTAATAAATATTTTAGCTCTGTCAGGAGTTTTAGGTAAATAAACGGCAAATGAAAATAAATCTGGTTGTAACGCTAAAAATGTATATTCCTTATTCAATTCCTAATTTTTTTTTACAGATCTTACTACAGTAGGTTTATCATGTTCAGTTTAAATATGCAGGTTATTTTAGTTTATACGAGAACTTTATTTCTATACTTATATTGTTTTGTATTTGCGACGTATAAATAATTATTACATTTTCAAATTCGGTTACTCCCACGATGCCACCTGCGTATAAGATAAATGTTTCTTTCAATTAAATTTCAGTACCAAGATTGAGTTTCGGATATAATTATTTATTCGGGATCTCGATTCTCATTATTATGATGAGAATATTGTTTCAGCAATTTCAGGCACATTTCTTTGGAAAAAAATATCAAAGGAGAAACAAAACGTTATATTAAATTGTCTTGCTGTGACTTATTTATTTGGGTCCGGACCCGTGCTTCACCTAAGTTCTCTACCTGAGTGAAGTACGGGGATTTCTAAGGTCCCGTATTCTGCTATCAAACTTTTCAATTTATTGATATATATGATTATTTAATTAATTGTGTAAAAATACATTTTATGCAAATAAAGGATATTGATTGATTGATTACATTAATAGTTCGTGTTTCTAATATTTTTTTCTTCTTTTTGTTATTACTTCTAGTATCTCGCTAGTTTGTCCCTAAACCCTTATTACGTAACTCCAGGTGTCCTGAATGTTTCATTAGGTATACGGTATTACCCAACTTTTGTTATTTAAAATGTGTAATGAGTCTCATTTTGTTTACAGACTTAATTATATGCTGAACACGACTCATGTTATTATTAGTGTGTCTACAAACAACATTTACCCTTAGTGTAGCTGTTTTAAATAACAGATGTGCTGAAGTTTAAGAGATTATTACGTACACGTGGGAAATGTATGTATATGTAAAGACATACTAAGAATTATAATTAAGATCGAGCCGCGGGCAATAGTTACTTAGTGTAAAATTAAATAATACTTTAAAAAAAAATCTACATATAACATGGTCGGGTTATTTCATGAAGGATATACCTACATCTTTTATATTTAAAAAAATGGCTTCATAGAATCTACTCAACATTTGTAGATATTAAACTTTATTTATTAATCAAAGATGTCAAAATATAATCGGAAACAGAAATTAATAGAAGGCTACTTCTTTTCCCAAAAAATTACACGGAAGCGAAGACTCGGGAAAAAACAAGTAATTTATTAATGGGATGTACGGAATTCTCACATTTGATTCTCTTTACAACTCTTCCAAAATCACCAGATGCAGTCACCAAAGTTTATATAACAAAGAAAGGTCAATCGAAACAAAACTAATGTTTATTTTTTACTTATTGGGTAAAAAAAAAACAGTTTCACAATACAATCTATTAATTACATAGTATTTTTTTTTTAATTTTACTAGTCGCAGAATACAATCTTCCAGTTAAAAGTACAAAGAAGACTTTGCAAAGACCCTCTGTGTGTGTGACTACATCAACATCATAATTACATCAAGCGCCGTAACCTTAAGATTTGTTTAATATCTCGATGGTATTATGGGCGGTGCTTACATGGAGATGGATTTTATGTTTTATAAATTTTCAGAGACGTTCAAGTTGGCGATGAGACGCGACGGCTGAAAAAGGCAAATCTATCACCTAAGAAACAGCTAAGAATCCTTTCAGCCACCATGGTAACTGAGTTTAACAATCAGTCTCAAAGTAGGAAAAAAACTGTAAATGCAACAGGATTCTTATTGTTGTTTCTACAACTTCTTTGACGACCTCAGTGGTGAAATGGTTGACAAGCCTATCCGCTACTCAAGAAGTCTCTGGTTCGATTCCCTATCGACGAGGTCAAGATGAAAAATGGTATTTGAAAAATGGTATTAGATGTTTACCTATATATGTATTTGTCATAAAATATAGTATCGTTGAGTTAGTATTCCATAACACAAGTCTCGAACTTACTTTTGAGCTACCTCAGTTTGTGTGATTTGTCCGTATATATGTATTTATTTAACTTGTTAACACGTAGAGGATTTATTTATTTTGTACCCAAGACTAGGATCCAAGAATTTGTACTTAGACTGAAACTGCCCGAACTATTGAATAAATAAGTCTAACTCCATGTTTATTTAACCGACTGCAGACAGTTACAAGAGAGGTAATGAGTGTGGCGAAAGCCGCTATGTCACTGCGGTGGACGACCTTCCGACCCTGGTGTTCATAGTTTATGTAATATGATTCATTGCAAAGCACTTATCTATACTGTTTTAAGTTCATTCCTTTCTTATGATCTGTCCAAAACGAATCTTTAACCCCCTTATTAAGAAACTTTTCTTAAGCCTATTTTAGTTAAAATGTGTTTCGTTTCGTTCTTTCACATCAAGTGTCAGGTAAGAGAGAAAGAGCCAAAACATATTTTAGTTAAAATGAGCTTATCAAACGTTTCTTAATACGGCGGTAAGAATTTAGGTCCCTACTTATTACTTGCGTATTTTACGGTATAAAAATTACCCTGTGTTTATCCACGATATAAGTTAACTCCATCATAAAAATTGGCGCAGCTGTTTGAGTGTGAAGAAGTTACAAACATACAAACCTTAGCCTTTATATTTTAGTCGGATTTAAGCTGAGTGGTTTTCGCATAAGAATAGCCCATTCCCTTTCTAACAGTAAATGACATAAGGCAACAAAGACTAAGGGGCCAGAAGAGGTTTTTATATGTAGCGACGAGGATCCCCTAATGACACCTGCAAAAAATTTCGATAGGAGCCAAATGTAGAATAAATACGTCGCGGATTCCAACAACAAAGTATTATTAACATGTAATTTCTAGAGCATACATGTATTCAATTTTATAACCTATTCGGTAAGAGAAGTAGCTGACACATTGTAGGTTTTCATTTCGTTTTAAAACCAGCGTTAGACACAATAAAATGAACAAGGGTTTGGTCGAATCAAACAAAGAGCCTAAAACCCTTGTCAGACTCCGTAAATTTTCCTAAATAAAATTAAATCCGGATGTGTTACGTATACAAAACCCAATTACAGTTCGCTTGTCAGTATTATGTATATAATAAAGATCTCTTTAATTTTTTTAATTGAATTAATTGCGATGACTCTCCAATGTTGCGGAAAACAGTATACGCCATGAAATGAGAATGCTTATTTTTTGTGGTGAAGCACGTGTAGCTCGTCACTCAACGAACGCTACATGAGTAAAATGGGGTGTGAATACACGTCCGTGTTTTAATTTATTTATCGTATTAGTACGACTCCAAAAAGTTGGATCTTTGGTAGACATGGCATAGTATTCAATTACCAAGTAAAAGACTTGTAGACTAATATAATTCTTATGGTTGTATCGTCTTATTTCTATATTCTCCACTCAAGGCATAAGGCATTAAAAAAAAGTATTATGACCATATTTAAGAATGGTACAATCGAAAAATATAGAAAAACAAAATTGTGATCTTTCTTGAAGTAAAACAAAGACAAAGTGCTTATTGTTTTTAAAAAAATCTTTTTATTAATATTGTCGACATAAATTGTATTTTGTTTAACAAAGTTTAAATAAATTCAATTAAGTATAATCTGAATGAAAGGAATACACTATAATGAAGTTATAGCTTATATGGAAATGCTAAAATTTAATGGCCAGTAACGATTACCATTGACATTGACAAGGAAAAGAGAACACGAAATTCAGTTAAGATCATTAAATCGCCAGTGTATCCTTTACCTTATACGGAACCCACGATAAATAGATACGGAGGCATTACGCAACCGTTATGTTCAGCGTCCATGCCACAACAAAATAGTAATAGAAAGGAGGTTTTTTTTCATTAATTTTGGATTACAGCAGAGATTATTGGAGAAATTGGTCTCTTAAGTAATAAGTGGTGGCATTTGATTATTTAATGAGTTTTATTTAAATGTATTTTATATTTTGAATTAAGAAAGTACTCAATGAAAAGAAAGTAAGATAAAAAATGTTATCACTACAGCTGAAAAACATAAGACTAGCTAATTTGCTACTGCCATTTTTTATATTCATAATGTCTAGCGATGAACCACGATCCCACCTGATGTTTAATGTAGATGTGGCCTTAGATAGAGCTTTCTGGCACATTAATAGCCTATTCACGCTCTTACTGGAGAAATACTTAAAGATAAAGAGGTGTGAAGGTTTGCATTTAATATGTGGACGAAATCAAAACCAATCAAAGTTATTAACAAAAAAGAAACACCAATCTGTGATAAAACCATTATACAAATGTTAATAATTATCTACCTAAACTATTATGATGGCATATAATATAAAATCGCGTGCGGTCTCTACAGGCAGTTAATTCTTTTTATCTATGGTTTATAGGTAGGTCAGACAGTTTTCTCGGTCAGTAAGTTTTTCAAAATTTCCATCCATCCAACACTTACACAATATAAAACAAAGGGTGGTTTTATCGAAGTTAACATTCTGCTTACGTATCCGTGCAACTTCGGTCCAGCTAAGGACTTGATCGGCTCTTGACACCGCATGGCATCATGGTACGAAAAAAAACGTGATTATTTCGCCACGAAATTGCGATAATGAGGCTTGCTGTACATTCTCATATAATGGATAGAAACAGACATACTAACAAACTTGCGGCCATTTTTTGTTAGGACAAAAATTAATATGAATAGTTCCTTGACATCACACAATGATCAAATATAATTTGGAAATAGATTTTTGGTGAAAAATAATGAGACTTAGAATTAATAAAATGACGCAACTACCCAAAGTGGTTCTTAATATTCGATAATAAGGATCTCCACTTCAATCTGTCCGGCGCCATCTCTTGACAATTTATCGGAAGCTTGTGCAAATCTCTCTTAACTTCGTCGATTCAGAGTTTGACTGAATGTAGATTAAAGAATTAAAAAAAATACTAGAAATGAAAATCGAATGAAATATCATTACTTAGAGACTCAGATAGTCTTTAAGTGGTTCTTCCTCGTGGTTTTACTCGCCCTTAGTGTGTATGTACGTACCTTTAACCTTTTCCGAGAATCAGGCTTTCATATGCCAAGGATCAGTAGGTCTAAAGTTATAAGCGTCCAAACAAACAAACGAAAAATGCTCCATTATATTAGTATAGACAGAAGATAGAAATAGACAATACAAGAATATTTTTAGGGTATAAAGGCTCTGGTATATCTTTCTTCTTTGTGCTGCCTATCTATTTAAGAATTATTTTTGGTCCAAGTGCACATCTACTTGCAAAAATAATAATAATATAATCTTTGTCAACTCTAATGCTTTTTATGAATCTCTATTTTATACCAAATCGAATGGTCGTAATAAAGAGAGAATTTAATCTACCTTTAGTATGTAATTAAATTTATTGCCGGAGGATAGTGGGACCCAATAAGAGGGTTCCTTTCAGCTTTATTAACAGAATTGGGAAGGGACGGACGTAGAATGTGATTTAGCAATATCGTTATATGGGTAATATATGAAGAGACCCTAAGGTAGAATTGATTAGGTTGGATTGTAAAGGTAGCTCGTGAATAAATAAATTTCACTTCATTCACAATTATGGTAGAATAGAATATATAGATAACTCTGTCAGTGTTAGTCAAGAGGGATGTGCTAATCACTCATCATGGTAAAAAGAAAAGAAATGGAAAAAGATTCCGTGGCAGTGTATACGTCATGCATAGTTTTTACATAATACGTGAGTAGTAAGTGACTGTATTCGTCTTATTGAGAAATAAAGATCTTTAAACCTAAGAAGATTAGTAAGTACCCTATAACTATGAGTATATGTTTATAGTATAAGTAAAAACTGAGTTGTAAATTTGTATACGTGCTTACTAACTTTCAAGTAGGTATATACACGTCAATATAATTAACACAATTTAATTTGCCAGTTTCTCGGAACCGTTTCTCGGTTTTTGACGTGATTCCTTTAACGACCATTAGATGGGGTCCAGGACCAACGGCGAAGCAAGAAATCATCTTTTTTATTTAAAACAATTCGGTGATTTAGTCTGCACCTTCCTTACCAACCTAAAAGAACTAAACAATGTAAACTTTCTGTAAAAATCGAACCCATGACCACCTGGGCTTGAGACAAACGATTTGACTGGACCACAGAAGCTGTTAAAAAATAAAAACATAAAACATACCGACGAATTGAGAATCCCGTCTTTTTTTGGAAGTCGGTTAAAAAACAACTGAATTAACGACCAACTTTTCAGAAGTCTGTCGAAAATTCGTATTCGTAAGATTGGATATCTTGTTTTAATAAGAACCGTTCAAACCATATTGAACATTTTTGTCTCATTTATTCAACCTAATAAAAATCAGGATATGTACAACGCGAGAAAATAAAACTTTATTGAGCCATACGGCGGGACATTCATGGCGCGATTGTAAATTTATCCAGTAGCTGCGATTTCGTTTTTGCTGCTTAGACCTATCTATCACCTGAAATAATGTTTATGAAAATAAATAAATACAAGACACACCCAACAATTTTGATCAGAAAATGATTGATTGCCATAAAAAAGAACCTGATTTCCAGTTATATTAGTACATTTTTTTGTACGGAAACATGCATGCATGTTTTTTGATCTTATTGTCTTTTTGTTCTTAGCACTATAAACCCTCTATATCAGTAAATACAGTGGACATAGAAAAGTATACCACCTTACTTACACTTTTACGGCTTTTACCCCTTGGGAAATACACTTTTCTTTTTATCACTGTACATTCAGTAGGCACCTAGTTATTAAAATAAAATAATTAATTAGCCTCATCAGTAATTATTTAATTGCACCAATTTTTTTCGTCTTGTGTCTTAACGACCCAATTTTCTAAAAATAAAATCAAAATTGGTTCTACTTTTCTAGCATCAGAAGTTTCAATATAAGAACAAAATTTACAAAGCGAGCTCTGTGCAATGCTTATATTCATCAAAAAGTAGCGACCAAGCATGTCCGCCAATCGTTCTGTGAATAGCCCCCATAAATTTACTCAGTACGGTACATTGACTCACGTTCAGAAATTAATTGCTGGAAATTGAAAAAAGTCGGTGTCGTTCGAAATCATCGTTTCACCAAAACAATTAAGATGTTATTGCAATCGACCGTGCGGTTTTTGGGCAAGCAATTTGTTCCTTTTTTGGTCAGTGTACATCTCTTTATGTTTTGGTTATAAATATAAAATCCGCAATACGAATGTATTGGTGCTGGGTAGCGTAATCTAGTAGAATTAAATTAGCATTTTTCAATAGTTAGTTAACACGTCTGAAGCGGTAATGCGTATCACGAATATTAGACTTCTGCGACCGTGCTCATGTTACACCGGCCTATGCTTGACTGATAATCGTGTAAAAAAAAAGTGAAATGAAGAGTTTGAGTTTATTTTCTTGATGTGCCTTGTAACCAATTAATAAAACCTTTAAGGTGATACCTCGGTGAACACTAGCGCCACCGTCATTTAAAAATCATTACTCACTGAAAACACAAGTTATCCAAAATCCCTCTGCTGTAATTATGGTTCTGGATCTGAAGTTAATTTTAATTATATTCAATTATTAAATTATAGTTCCATATAGTTACAAATTGCAAAACTGCTAAAAGTGGCCGTTTTAAGCAATAATGCAATTTGTAACTATAGGGAATAATAATTTAATAATTTAATACGTTTAAAATTAACTTCAGATACAGAACCTTAATTACAGCAGAGGGGTTTTTGATAACTTGTGTTTTCAGTGAGTAATGATTTTTAAATGACGGTGGCGCTAGTGTTCACCGAGGTATCACCTTAAAGAATACTTGGGCAGTTTGTACATCATATATTAGCTGCACTTATGTACATTGTAAATTATATAAGCTGCAATAAGCACTATATTATCTTTATCAAATTAGTAATTTAAAGCAGCAATTAAATGAGAAACTTGAGACTTGAGAAAATTAAGTGTTGCCAATAATAGTAACTTGCCAATTTTATCGGATATTAATATACTCGTTCTTTGACATGAATGCATTTATGTTGGCATACGGCCTGATGGGAAGCGGTAACCGGTAGTAACTGCATGCAACACCAGGAGCATTGCGAGCGTTGCCGACCCTGAAGGAATCTTTTTACGCCCTTGTTTGAAGACCCCTATGTTGTAGTCACTAACACACAATAAACCGCTGAGGTTTGTACAGAAATACAACTGCATTCTCATGAAGATTAAAAATAAATTTACAAAAATAGGTCTGTGAAGTAAGTGCCAACTGAAATAAGAAATGTGCTGAGAAGTCAGCTGGACGGCCACCAATTAAGATTCTAACCCCGCTCCGAACACTGGATAGTATTACCGTGACACTGGTTCGGAGCGGAGGCAGTCCTCCGTGGTCCAATGGTTAAGACTGTAAACCCAGGGGTCGTTGGTTCGATTCTCACGGGAAGCATACTTTGTTTAGTTGCTTCCAATTTGGTTAGGACATTGCAAGCTTGAATCACCAGATTTTCGGATAATAAAGTTTCGGTTAAACAGTTGGTCCCGGCTTCCAGCTGGTAGTCGTTGAAAAAACCACGTCAGAGGCCGAGAGGCAGTTCCGAAGAACTTTTTAACCAGGCTGTGAATGATCGATAGACCGTGTCACCTACACGAAACGAGATGATGATGAGCCCGCTTCGAATACAGTTTAGATACCATAAAATCGAGTCTGAATTCTATAGAACAAATTACTTTTGACAAGAACGTCTAAGCCTGATTTAAAATACATGGTGTGAACAATGTCTAAAGTTATAAACGGGCATCATTATGTTCGTGGTAAGCAGGCGTAACTGGAGTAAGTCTGGTTTACGTTATCTGTGCAAATCAACGCTCGTTAATTTCACGCTGTTCAAGGCGCGCTCGCTTTATAATGTAGTTTATCTGTGGCTAGTTTAGCTTGTGAGATGGTTTGAGAGTGTGATGGTATTTTATATGATACTTTTTTATCTTTTTGAGTTTATTGGCTATATGGAATATATTTACTTTGTATTCCACCTCCACCGCCGTGTCGTTCTATTCCCGCTTCGTTGATTATCTGTTGTGCTAGCGACACGATTTAGGCACGTCAAAATGTGAACTCCTAGTATTAAGTCAGCCTATTCATTGAAAGTGCGATCACCTAGGCATTGTCTGGAAAAACTCACAATACTGGGCAGAACAGATGGAAATTGCGCCGGAGGAAAGCCTCCAGCGAGATGGGTAGACAGCGTGAGTCTAAAGTACTGCCGATCGCCTCAGCATTGAGGGACCGATGAAGAAGAAGATTAATTTAAAAATGTGGAATTTTAATTTTTCTAATAATAGTTGAGTAAATAAAATAAGCAAAATAATTAATTTAATGAATTGGTATTTAGTACCTAGAAACTAATGCCGAGAGTCTAATTTTGAATGTCTGCTGTCGCTCAAAACGGTCTTTATACATACATTATTCTAACACTTACCTATATAACCCGCATTAAGAAAATAAAATGTTTATGATTAACTTTTTGGACAATTGGCCAGAGGTTTCCATGGATAGAGATGTGTGGAGAAGGAGGAGGGAGGCCATTGCCCAGCAATGGAACACATTAACAGATACCTAAAAATAATAAATAATAACATACAATATAATAATATAAAAAAAAAAAACAATTAATAAACAAAAGGTGTAATCGAATCGAACCTTAAATGACCATGGGAACTAAGGAACTCGCAGACGTATCGTCGCGTTCGAAATGGAGTAGATTTCACTTTCGTTAGACGGTACAGTTAGTTGGGTGCGCTGACCGTACAGCTGCCACGGTACTAATCTGACCATAATGCTTGCTCATAACGCCTACTATATAAGTGGCGTGATAGCCATTACATTCGCCATGGAAAAATGGACTTTTGAATTTCGAACGAAATAAAAATTCAGGAGCGCCACAATTAATATTTTTAATTTTGTTAAATATCTTGATAACCAAAGAATTGCGAACCCGCACGAGGCAATTTTTTTTAATCTATGTTGATAACGATTTTCTTATGAGTACAGAAATCTTTTTTAAAACAGTAAATTATCTTAATACTTAAATCTTTCTGTAATTCGTGTTTAATATAAATAGATTAAGGGAAAATCTATTATTGGTGTTCAGCATTAAGCTTATTTTGGCTCATAAAATAACATGACGACAGAAAGTGATAGAAGTCTCCACAAATCACCCTAATTAATAATAAGTCTATGTGTTACATAATTGTTTAATATGGATATATTTTGATAAATTCACAAGTTTTCAGAGCTATAAACAATAGGATTACATCGTAAAATAAATGTTTAAAACAAAGATATATTCCAATTGTTTTGGCGAAATGCACTAAAAGCTTTTCGGTTAGCATCTCGGCAGCAAATGCGATGTATTTAAAAGCGGCATGCAGATTTTGGACTGAATAATTCGGAATAAACCGCTTACGGTCATACCTACTACTACCCGCAGTTACTGAAATACTACTTTCGAATGCATTGGTTTTGTTTCAGACGATTGTCGTATGAATTCGTTACCAACTTTTACCATATTACTATAGTGTAGTTTAATAGTATAGAAGTACTATAGACCAAAATGACTTAATTGGTAAATAAATATTATTATTATTATATAATGTTTTTTATATCTGACCTATCTACAAAATATTTAAATAACCATGTATTTAATGGTACTCACACCTAAGTTAAAGATGAAAATCAGCGTATTTTTAATCACTAACAATGAACTTATTTTGCTTTTAATTTCAAACTAACATTTCTTCTCTTTCTTTTTCATTCAATTGTAGAGATTCAACTATCGATGGTTAAATTAATTAAATCACTAAAACCGATCACCATCATCATGAATTTAAGAGCTAGACTCTTGTCGGTTGAGTGCCTTCTCCATTTCCGTCTATCATTTGCAAGTTCCTTTATTTCTTCATAACACACGACATTTGCTTTCTCCTTTTCTGTTTCATATTTACCTGGACTCCATCTTCCTCTTATCTTTCCTTCAATGATCAAATCATTGTGTCCTATCAAGTGTCCCAACATGTAATACCTATGTAATTCTCTTAATAAAAAATACATAATATCAGTATCAAATAGGTCATCAATAAGTATAAATATGATGTACGATCATAAAACTCCGCTGCCTACTTCGTTTAAAGCAAGCACAACCTACTTATAATACTTATCTGAAACGTCCCAGTTTTTCAGTCTCGTAAAATATTGCGATAACGTTAATGTATACTCGAATATTAGTGCCGTTTTGTACCTCTAGCATAAATAACGAAACTATAGAATAATAACGTCTTTTTTATACACTTCTTACTCTATACTTTTGTTTGTTGAGTTTGGAAGTGAATTCTTACTCTACTATCCAAAATCACAAATCAAAATTAAAAATAATTTATGGTTTACTATGTCAATGATATCCCAGTATACAAATTAAACTTTGTTTAATAAATCGATTATATTATACCTACTGAAATTCCGTAAGATGAGATCCGCCTCCATTCCAAATCTACATATTATCATCAAATCCCAATTAATGTCTTTTCAAATACCTACATACTTTTATTACTGCAATAGTATATTTGTTCGTTCTTTATTGAATTTTCAGGCACAATTTTTACTGACTTTCACAATCTTCGCGTCCGTCTGGCGTTTTATTTGAACTAGGGGGAAATACTTTAACAGTAAGTGACAAAACATGGACAACGTAGCTCAAGAGTGCAAATAATTTTTTTTATTTATTTATTTATTAAAACTTTATTGTTCCACAAGTACAAAATACTTATACAATTGGCGGACTTAATGCTAAATGCATTCTCTACCAGTCAACCATTGGGAGAAACAGAAAAACATAAATTGTCTCTTCCGTTCTCTCAGTAGTTTGTTCCACAGGATTCATTATTATGGCTAAGCGATTTTAGCACGCGATTAGGTATTTTATTACCCGAACTTCGTGTGTTGAAGTATCTGCTTAGTCATAATAATATTGTTAATGGGTGCTTTCATTTATTTCGTTAAATACCAATTAAATTAGACTAACTACATAATTAAATCGTATACTGACAGCTCAAAGCTGGTTTTTTTTACGATTTAGGTCTATGTGTGCCACTTTGACCTAATTGGGTCAGTTATTTTCTCCAAGCAATTTCTATTGATAGAAATACTAGCAAGCAAAATAATATTTTAATTAAGAACGTCATTTATCAACATAAAAATATTCACACGTAAATCCACTTATATGCAAATAATACAATCTGTTTTACTCATATCTTGTACTACAACACACAACCTGAGGGAGACAAGCATGTTACTTTAAAAAGAATATAAAAGGGTACTTTAAAATTCAAATAAGCTGAGCTACTAGCAATATTAAAATTCACCTTACATGTAGACCGCCACTGTGCAAATAAACTTGACGTGTTTCGCGAAAAAGTTTTGAGCTAAGCGTAAGTTTTCTTCAAAAAGAATATTTGAATAGTTTGTTCAATTATTTAACTACTATCTCGGTACTATTACTTGGTGCGTCTCCATTGTATTGGATTAAATATGTGCACCTGTAGCCAAGTGACAATTTCAAAACGCTAACGAATGCCGACAAGAACAAAATGTATGGGATTTTTATAAGCTGCGGTAAATCACTGGGTCAATCTTATGTTAATCCCATACATTTTTGTTCTTGTCGTACGTCGTCAACGTTTTGCGATTGTGATTTTTGCTAAGCCCCCTGTACTAATAACGTATTATGTAATCTGTGCTAAGCCATTATATCTGTCAGATGCTATTCCATGAACCGTAATAGGTATATAATTATTATTGTTTACAGATTATGTAAGGATGTTGTCGCTGTTTCAACAAATTAATATTTTTTTTACAAATCAAATCAAGCAGCCTATGCTGAAGAACAGCCACACCAAGACTAGTTACTATAGACAGTTCCCACGAGCGAAGTCACGTGCCGACCACTATTTACGACAAATATAAGATCATGTCGGTGCCGACTTGCCTTTAGCACGTGAGTACATATACAAAGCGAGAGAGAGAAAGCTTTAAAAGAGTATGCTACATAGACGACAATAAAGCGCTTTTTCTTTGGATAACTCGTGGACTATGATGTTGCGCTATAGTATATCCTATACCCAGTATGCCCAGTAATATCACTGCTTCTATAACACTTTAAACACCTCAAAACAACACTGCAGTTGAATCGGTAAGACTAATACTTTGGTCATTGCTTGGGTACTTCCAAACAGATGACTTTTGTACAAAGATCTACCTCTGGTGAGTTTACTAATTTAAGCACAATTGTATGAATTAACTGTTACCCGCGGCTTTGGGGTTTTCTACCAAATGTCAAACCTATTTACATCTAGATAAATGTCCCTTTTAAATGTTGGAATATTTTTTTCCTAAAGATGGCTCTCTCTTTTTTTATTAGTACTTATATAAGGTGGACTCAAATCAACTGCATATTTTGAGGGTAGATTCAGACCACTATACTGAACAACTTTTCAAAAAAAGGAAATTATTTTTTTCACTCTCCATACTTAAGCAGATCAGCTGATTCTCATTTTGTATGGGAGATCAAATTTTTTTTTCATATTTCGATATAAGTTTATTTAGAAAAGTTGTTCAGTTTAGTGGTCTTAATCTGCCCTTAAAATATTTGCAGTTGATTTGAGTCCACCTTGTATAGAAGTAAAGAGTTCGTTCCTCTGTTCCGTATAACTACTCATGAGCCTTCAGTGCGTACACGCACAAGCAACAGCCGCGTTTAGAAATTCGATGTAACTCAGCTGATTACATTTTATCTCGATAACTCGCCTCGGTCGTTAGCGATTTTCACCGCTTCTCGCGATCTGTTTAATTATTTACAATATATAATGGCTGGAAAGCTACATCAATGTTAGATGATGTATTAGGTGAGAATTTAGACCGCGATTTGTCCTATTAATAGATATCGGCATGAAATGACTCACAATTTTCTTTTAAACTTCTATTAATATTTTTATCCTTGTTATGCCTATACATGCACCTCAATATTGCCAAATATGTCAAAGTCGCCCTTCGCACAGGTCGTCTCGGTAAAATTAGATAAAAGCTCTCAAAGGGCGATATTTTTCTAAAAGGGGTTGCAAAAAAGGACTGGGTTCAGTCTGGGATGTTTTAACGTGAATTGGGATGTGCTTTAAAATTAGATACTATCAGATGAAGTAACTATCTATTATGTAGGTAACTTATTTCATCATACATTTATGAAATTTTCGGCCCATCGCTCACTCGATTAGCATAAAAAAATATATTGAATCAGGTATAAAAAAGTAAGTCGTATTATCATGATGTAAAAAGGATAGCGGAAAATACACAGGCTTGAAAAGAACTCCACCGATTAGAACGTAGCTTTTTATAAATCATTTATTAAGTGTAGGTATCACGGTCAATCCACCATGCACACCTTGGTGTCAGAGTTCTTCGGAACCATCTCTCTGCCTCTGAAGTGGTTCCTTTAACCCTTACCTTGGTTTGATGATTTCTCTACTCTTACCAGTATTTAACTATTTAATTGGCATCCATATTTGATGTTTTATTTTTATATAAGGTTTTGTGGTAATAAGGGTGGCAGTAAAGTAACCATACGGCCTTCGTTTCATAGTGCCAATATTTTTAGAAGATCATTGGTTTTTTTTTGCAAAATAAATATCATTTATTTTATTTTCATTTCCAGCTGCTACTTTATGCTGCCATTTACAAAACCTCCCATATTCAAACACTTACCGTTTCCCGTTAATTATTCAACTGGTCACGTGGAAGACGGGCCTTATTGCAATTTCCATTTTATTTTGCTAGTAAATTATTAGATGGCATTTCCTACAATGCCGTTTATACTATTACCTTTTATAGCTTTGTATTGACTGCGTATAAATAAACTATAATCTGAGAGACATATGGTTTTCTTGAAAGATGAAAATGGAATAATTTTGCTTTGTACGGTTCAACCGAGGTATGTATTAGTTAGCTCAATATAGGTTTTAATGTGGTTGGATAAGGTATTAAACTTGTATAAAAGGCGTTTGTGATTTAGTGTTAGGTAAATGTTATTTTTATTTATTTACTTATTTAAAACTTTATTGAGCCAAGAGCTAAAATAGGTAAATTAATAATGCTTATAGAATTCTCTGCCAGTCCACCTGAGACAAACAAATCATGTGATCACATAGACATTGTTAGTAAAAATTCATAATACTGGGTAGAGCAAAGGTAAGGCGCCGGAGGAAAACCCCCATCGAGATGGGTGGGCGGGAGATACATAATTATGTGGTCCGTAGTCTGCCAATCGCGCACTCTGGAAATATAATTTGGAAAATTCCTCAATATTGGGGGACCGATGAAGAAGAATGTTTTCTTTTAAAAACGAAAGTTGTCTTAAATATTCTATTGGACATACAGTAACAGTACAGTTGGCTATGTAAGTATTAGTATAGGACGGGTTGTGAGAGGGGTGATTCTATTACGAAAGGGCAAAAGCTAATAGGGGTATTAGAATTGCTGAACCGCGAAGGTCAGGCTTTTAGTTATCTTGTTGTATACACATACTAACACTTGTGCTGTTATGGGTCTTATTTGATTTTAAAAACTTTTCATGAACCCTTCTGCTTGCATAATAAATTTATTTTTTAAAATACTGTTATTAAAAAAAGAAAAGATGATTATCAGAGAAAGGTAATTTTCGAAAAAGCTTATTGCATACTCAGATACGAAAACCTGTTTCTTTCATTAAATATCAGTAACATCCAAAAAATGATTTGTAAACATGAAGTCACAAGTTGTAAAACATTCATTTCCACCTGCTCAAGTTTAAGAGGCGATTAACCCGGTGGAAACACCATTAAAACACATGAAAACATTTTAAATGTCTCCATTAATCATACGCTCCATTAGACTTCACAAAAATAAGGTTTCCTTAGGTTTACGATCACTTTCTCGCTCGTAAAAGCTTGAATTATTTATACTGTGGTACTAAATACATGGCAGGTAACAAAACGCATTAAGCCATGTCACTTCTGCAAGAGCTTACAGAAGGGGAGTCCCGAGAAGTTTTGGTTGTTGATGATAAGAATGTAAGCACTCAAAAACTAAGTTAGGAGTACGTGAGTGTCGTGACGGTATCTTTGATAAACATATGATCGATGGATATATCACTACATCTCTGTCCCTATGTCCCTTTGTATGCTTTAATCTTTAAAACTACGCAACGGATTTTGATGCAGTTTTTTTTAATAGATAGAGTGGTTCAAGAGGAAGGTTTTTATGCCCATGCGAAGTCGGGGCGGGTCGCTAGTACTTTATAAAACCAAATTATATAGAAAAACAAATAAACGGATACACATGAATACTTGTTTACAAAATCAGGCTTATGGCCACCGAACAGGATAATATATTCTAATATAAGTACCTATTTAGAAGCAGATTTAGTTGCCTATAGCTTTTGAAATTTCTTCCAGTCAGCCTTTGAGTAGACAGAGAAAAAGTGAAAGAGAAGGATGGCATTCCTAAAAATCTACAAACGTCAAAACTTGCAAAAAAAATCCAAGACACAACTTTATATGAAACTAGAATGCCAAGAATCAGACAGTTAGTATATTTCTTAGCTTTCCAATTATAATAACCAATTGAGCAATGAAAGAAAAAGCAATCTCAAGCAAATAAACAGACGACAAAACAAACTTCGTTATGCGTTCCATTGTATGTGAATGGACGACCTAATTCTCTTTTATCGGCTTATAGCTTACGTTAAGTCGCTGACTGCATTAACTGACAAGTTGTAATAGCTTTTTCTTGTTGGTTTATAACCGTGTTAATTTCGGGATAAACCTTATACAGCCACAGAAAATGACATAGAAGTGGCAAACATCTGGAGTAACAAAATTTTAAAAAATTAGATTGTTTGGAGCATAGAATTTGGAATTGACGCCAGGCATTCTTTTTATCTATGATTTTGAGCTAACGACACCTGCATGCGGGGACCTAAACGAAGTCACTGACAACGTCTTGTCAGAGGCGGTGTTCTGCTCACAAATTCGTTTCAGTTCATAAATATAAATTATCCAGAGTCGACTTGCTATGAAGAAGAAGCCAATTGACACGAAAAGAAAGGGATAAAAATTAACCCTTATATAAATCCAGGTTAGCGTAGAAAAAAGCGGAAAAATTCCACGATTTTTTTCAAAGACTCGTTTTGTTCCAAGTTTTATTCGAAAGTTTCAAGAAAAATATACAAGGAGTTTTTAAAGGTAAAATGTGAAAGAAATGGTAAATTATTATGAATTTTTCAAGAGTGAGCAAAATTTTATTGTATTTAAAAGTATATATAATAATAAAAAACGTGATTAATTTAATCTGTTTGTCAAATTTCGTCAAAATAAACATAAGGGTTTTTTTGTAAATTATAATATTTATCTATACAGATAACATTATAAAACGTTAATCTCATAAAAACAAATGAAATAATTCATTTGTAAATTCCACGTGGGATAGCGGCAACAGAAATACATAGTAAGCCTTGATTCTAATAAAAGAAATGTACCAAATAAATATGGTAGCAACAATAGGTAGCCGAAAGTACCTGGTTTAATCTTATCTCGTTGGGTTTAATAGGTAGTCGTTACGATTCTTTGCTTATTATTCGTGACATACTATCTTAAAGGTTATCTAACGAACATTAATTAAGTTATCTTTACGTATAGAAAATTGAATTTGTATAATTTTCTCATTTTAGACTTTGAACATTGATTTTTAAATGATAAATTGTACCCATCCGAGAAACTTTAACAGTAGATACGTCAGTACCATTATCTCGCTGCAGACTCTCAGCAAGTAATACTGAAAAATGTTCTGTGGGGAACATAAAACAATATGCCTATTATAAACCTCTAGCCCCCAGTTCTCATACAGATTAAACAATCAGCTGAATCGTATTTATGTGAAAAGCTAGATTATTTAAAATTCTATAGTGTACCAGACAAAGCTAAATGAATAGGGCTCTACCTAGTAGGTAGATACCTCTATTCTATGTATGTATAGGTTGTAGGTACCTATAAGGTGGATTACTTCCGACATGATAGAAACTTAAAACGAGAGATCTGAGAGGAACAGATAAACCAGCTGGTACATTTGACAAAAAATAATAGATAATAAAAAATATTTTATTTAATAGTAGCTACATGCATAATATCAAATCTTCACGTTGGTAGTTTATTAGCTTTCTGGTAATGCTGGCCGAAGGAAATGCGCGTGTATTACCCGTTAACAGTTCTCCACAAAATTACCCATTTTCCCCTTTTCCCTTAATGAAAGAAACAATTGAATAGATAGGTAATTAGGTTTTGGAGTACAAAGGGCGTAAAAGCCATAAATTTTGTTGAAGCCAATTGGAACAGTAAAGTCTACTACTTGTGTTAATTGGATTGGGTCATAAATTTTCCACTAACTGAAAACAATATTTTGTTATGTTGGCAGTCATAATTTTTCACGGAATAAATAAAGGACGAATTTTGTGATATTATCGCGGAAACAGAGTCGAAGGCAACTGAAATGTATTCAGAATCCAGTTTTATTTGGTTTTTATTATGAGCCACATAAAAAGTATACAACATTATCTTTACAGTTGCACATTGGGTACCTTCCAACATAGCCCATTGTGTATTTTCTAATTATTGTTTTATATCATAAATTCAGCGTGTACCTGAGTCCTATCTGTAATCAAATTAAAGATCCATTAAATACAGCCATTAACAATTTTAAAGGTAATTTCACAGTATCGGGAATATATTAGGATTATTTATTATAAAGCAAGGATTTCGAAATTACTTATTCTTGCTAAGAAGAAAAATACTACTCATACAGTAAATATAATTATTATTAATACCATTACAATTTTACATGAATTATGTATTAAATATTTTCTTTTTATTGTCAGTATATTAATATGTTTACTGAATAAGCCATTTATAAATGGCAGACTAAAAAATACAAGTACATAGAATTAAGAACTGCATGACAAGATGCTTATTTGTTTAATTGTTTTTGTTGTAAATAACAATTTTTTGTATATATTTTTTTTTATTTATTCAACTCATGTAGGTACACTCAAATACAAACATTGTAAAAAAATATTGAGTATGTTTTTGTTTATTATTTCTAATTAAACAATTCGAACATACAAATTATTATTATTTCTTATATACTTTCTTTCCTCTTTCATTACTCTTTGCGTTGCAAATTCATAACTGTATAATAAACAGGCGCCAAACAAAATGCAAAATTTATTCATATGCGGTCACGTTGTATTAACCAGTGTAATAATATACACAAGTTGGTGTAAAAAACGATGAGGTAACAGTACTTTTCGCTTCAATTATGTTTGTAATACAGAAGTAAGCCGTATTCACATGGAATACGACAAAGGCATAATGTGAAAGCTTCTTTCCGCGGCATCGCTCCCGTGATAGGTACTCTGTTCTTTTATTTCAATCGCTTCAACTGTTTAAGAATAAAAGAGTAACAAACAAACCCACATCTGTATTTCTTTAATAGGATTAATAATAAAAATATCATAATCATTCATTAATTAAGAAGCTATTTTTAAAGGTGTGGTTCTGATCTTAAGGTTATTTAAAAGCATGATTTTTTTGAAGTATACTACTGTTAAGTAGGCATTATTTATACGGGGGAAAAATAAGATATTCTTGTGACAATTATTGAACCTTTTAGAACATAATGTTGATTCGAATTCTTAAAAGTTGGATTCTCAAACGGTTAAATCTCATACATAATGTTGAAAATACACATGCATTATTTTCTCCTTGTCTTAGAAAAATATACATATCACCACGCCTGTCTCCCGTAAAAATATATGTGTAAATATAACTTCATTGTGTACTAGCCCTTACCGATGACCAATCGATATAAATGTGCAAAGTATTAATTAGGTTGCACGTTGCGCCTTACCGCACTTTACAGTTACGGAGGTCAGGAGTAGAGCTGCTCTTATGATTTTCAATATATAATTTTTTTTAAGCCAGGAACTTGGGAGTAAACGTTCTTAAAGCGGATGTAGCCAGATACAAAATGATTAATCATTCGATGGAACGTGACACAGACGACATTTATCCCGATTTTCGGTAACATGAAAGAGTGTCTCGTAAACTGATACCAAGTGTGCACTTAGAAACTGAGGAATTGCGCACTTATCTCACAAATGAAGTGTCACTCGCTTCGCTGTCTTGTTACAACTTTCCAAGTGTAGTGAAATTGTTTGCACATCGCGGAAATCCTACTATACGCCCTACAATCTCAGGTCATTATCACTATTAGTTGATGTAAAGATGATGGAAAGGCCAAGGTCGTTGATTTTTAGCCTTTGATTATAAAATAATTAAAGATTAATATATATAACGTTATATCCTTTGAAAAAACTAGATTTTATAAAAATTCAATTTGTAAGATTTGTTGCTTACAAAATACACTTCAAATTTTAGTTTCAGCCGCCGTAAGCTTAAATTTATTCGTGGTTTAGCTGGATCTTGTTTAGAAATTTCGGGAAATTTGTTCTTATATGACCTCATTCCCTCAACATTTAATGTATCGTTTGAACGTTTTTCTAGTTGCGACCTCAGCTGGTTGCTTCGAAACCTAGTCCATTTTCACCTAACCGATCGTAATAAAACTTTATCATCAACCGTAGTAAGTTGTCGCTTTTACATATTTTTTTTTCATAAGCTAAATATTTGTTATTTTGTGAAGAAAAATTATAATACAGACAAAGTTAAACCACATATTATACTTATAATGATGCAGAGTAAGAAGCTTGGCTCTACATGAAGCCTGACAAATTTTTGACAGTTCGAGTAATATGGTTTTGTCTTGGCAACATATTACATAAAATGTTTTTGATAGAATTAATATTTATCTCTTCTAGTTTCCATAACGTGACGTTAGGGTTTGTTCTTACAAGACAAACTGTCCAGTAAGATTTCACTCGCATCTCAGATCTTTATGGCCTGAGAGATGGCGGTAATGATCGCTAAATACGTGAGCATTAGCTTTTCATTGTACAAACTAATTGGAGGTTTGGAGATAACGCAGTTGGATGTAGACTATCAAGATCATTTCTCTTTACTCAAAAACAATAAAAGCTAATTTTATATGATACTAAGTATGCACTTAGAATCATTTATGTAACTATGCGTTTTGCTTAGTCAGTACTTAAGTAGTCAATTTTCAAAAATTTCAAAATCATTTCACAAAACTACAGTACATGCTAATTTAATTTAAGACTAGCGACCCGCCCTGGCTTCGCATGGGCATAAAAACCTTCCTTTTGAATCACTCTGTCTATTAAAATAACTGCATCAAAATCCGTTTCGTTGTTTTAAAGATATAAACATACTTATACTTACATAAAGGGATATAGAGACAGAGTAAGCGACTTTTTTATACTATGTAGTGATAGTGAAAAAACAAAGTTTAGATATGAATTGGAGAAACGCTTCCCTTTTGTAAAATTATCTTATGAGACCATCCGACTAAGAGAGGCAAGGTATCAATCTGAATAAAATCAATAATCCGACAGTGTTGGCCTATGATCCTATTGGTATGGTTTCTATGTAAAAATACAGATAATACCCAATAGAATCATTGGGTAACGGGAATCAGACGGTACTCGCTCAATTGTAATACCCAGTACCGCCGTAATCCAAAACCATGATTAGAACGTACCCTGGGTTCTGAAAAGTAAACTGAGAATGTAATATGCTCAAATAATGCAAAAGTTACAACCTTTGCTTTGTATAATTCTTTAAATAAACTAAATATTATGTGGGCCAGACGACCAATAAATGCCGGGCTGTTAATCTTTTTGTGAAATTGTGATCTGGAAGGTCATAAAAGAAAGGCGCAAAGTGGTACCTTTCCCGATTAAAATTCACATAACATCAAGCCGATATGCCGTTATATTCCATTATAATTTTATTGACTCTTTAGATCAAAGGGTGGCTTTATTATAGTTTAACTGCGGCAGAACAAGTTCGAAGGAAATATTTGTTGCCGTATGAGATTGAATATAAATTGGCAATCATTTAAACATTCCTACGGAAACTGTTCCATGGGAATTATTTCGTTTTGGATTATATATTTAACAAGATCATATAATTATTATTTATTATTATTACTTGTGTCAGAGGCCAGGACCATTTTGGGCCGTCGAGTGTAAGTGTATATTATTATTACATAAGTATATAGTTTTCTCGTGTTCATAGATTAATCTACGAATTTAATGTATAGTTGCGCACAAGCCGAAGTACCTGTCAACAAGCTATCAACGTGGGTTTAGTAATTAAATTAAATAAATTAGTAAAAATAGTTAATTAAATTATTGAAAAACAATTTATTTATTTATTAAGAACCATAATAACACCTTTACAGTTTACACCAATACGATATAATAAGCCTGAATACTGCAGCCTGCGACCTATACTTTAAGAGGCTCATACATTTAAGATATTATAATGATACCTCATAATATTAGGAACAGAGGGTGGTTCGAAAGAAATATAATAACAACCTTTCCGATTGTTCCATCCAGTCAATTAAAAGGATTGCTCTCTTATAACTATTAAGAGAACTTAAAACTGCTATATATAATGATGAAGATACAAGAGATAATAGACTTATTGTACTGCTAGCAACCCGCCCCGGCTTCGCACGGGTGCAATATTATGGGAAACTTTCCTCTTGAATCACTCAATCAATTAGAAAAATGCACATCAAAATCCATTGCGTAGTTTCAAAGATATTTAATAGACAGCGAAAAGCAACTTTGTTTTATACTAAGTAATTATGTTAATAAAATTACTTAATTCAAATTATTCATTTTTTCCCTAAACAATTTTTACCGCCGCTTTAAAAGGCTTTAAAATTAATCTGAGACCTTAAAATAGGTAAATGAGATACATACATATAATAAACTAAAACTTATGTTAAGTATTACGATAGTTATCGTGGATTAACTGCCACTCTATCACTAAATATGCTCTTTAGCATAAATCAAAGAATAAGCCGTAAATATTACAACACGTTTCGTCATAAAATAAAACTAGTACAGAACTATAATTTTATAAAAGTATTATTTATTTGTTTATATTATTAGATACACCAATTACAAAAAAATGTTTTGCTACAATGATTTTACTATTATTGGATAAAAATCATATATTTGTATTAATACATACAACATAATATCTTTTTAAGGAGTATTTAAAAGTCTAAAGTCCGTTTTTTTGCTATACAGTTTATTTTTGTGCAATAATTAATTAAAGCACTATATAACCGACAGATGGACATATTTTACAATACGGTTAACATCCTATACTTAATTATTTAAAAACATGATCTTAACTTTGAAAAAAACGTAAAAACTTTATGAGATTTGTTAGGTAAAATAAAAATAAAAGACCACGAGAGAACTGAAACTCTATTACAGATCAATCGAACCATCAGGAATTAAAAAAACTTCGTCATCAATCGGACGAGCCGGACCACATATTTTGGCTTTCTTTAGCTTAAAAATTTTTGTACAAATATTTTATCATCACTGCTTTGTATTATTAAAATAATTAATTTATTAATAATATAAAACACGCAAAAGTTACACATCTATATCGTTTATATTTCGTGGCGCTGGTTAAAGTCGGCAAGCGTGTCAAATGTCACTTTCATTGACTTCCAACGACGCGCGTGCGCAGGGCGAGGCCCTTTGTATTAGCAATTCAAACAAGATTTACTGAGGGAAAATGCTTTGTTAATATTTTTGTTCTGACTGTGTGATATGCAAATATTGAAGTTCTTGGGAGCGTACTTGAGAAAAATTTCTTTTTTGATTTGTGTCAACTCAAGTGCATTTTCATATTAAATTATTATTTTTTATTTGTATACTGCATACTTTCGAAAATTACGTTCCGAGAATATGTAAAATTTAAGGGTGAATGATGAAAATGAATAATTATATTGGATTAACGGATACTAAAACAATATTTAAAGAAATATCCGCACGCCTAATCGATGTCTCGGGAGATCCGAGGGCTGGTGAGCATTTCGGTCAAAGGCTAAGTTTAGCCATACAGCGTGGAATGCCGCCAGCCTCTTGGGTACCTTACCCGGTGATGGCAGCGATTTGGGTTCTATTTTTTATTTAAATTAGTTTTTATTTATTTTTATATTAGAATATTTTTTATATAAGTTAGTTTTAATTATTGTTATTATTTTATTGGTGCATAAATAAAAACTAAATCAGATTCCAGACATAGGTAACGGATACTTTTACTTTCTTAACTTTAGACCGCATACTACGTTTATTCAAACAGAACTAATAAATTAAAATAATAAAAAAGTCGTACTAACTTTTTTTAACAAAAAAGCTTTAGTTTTTTTTTTGTCTTATAAAGATAAACTCTATCTGAGAAGTGACTGACAGGTATATAAACTTGTGCCTATTAACTATGTACTTACATAGGAGATAAGTCTAAATACAACCTCTTGTAACCACTTGATTGTTTTACAATCTTGGTTCACCAAATCATTCCGTCCCTTGGACTTTTACAAATTATGCGTGGTTTAAAAAGAAACAGCTGCTCTATATAGATATAGCTATCTCACTCTACATAAGCATAAAAATTTGCATTCTTCTACGTTCTAGTGCTAACTTTCCTGAATAAATATAACTCCATCTGAATAAGTTATACACAATAAAACTCCAAAACATATTTCCCACTTTACCTGATCTATTGAAGGCATTATTCAAATTGATTACCGTTATCATATTACACCTTTATAAAATTATCGTGATCTCAACAAATCCAACCTTAAAATTACAAGCATAAGATGCAAACTCAACTAACTTAGGTATAAACAAAATTGAGCCGTATAAAACCTTTTTTCTGTTCAATCCCAGAAAATTGATTTAGGTATGATCGCGTACAAAAGATGATGCGAACTATATAAAACATTGGGGTATCCATGATTTTATTAGCTTTCTGATAAGGCTGTTACTTATGTGACGAAATGTTTTAGTTTGATATTAAATTCATCGTACTTGTAAATAGATATTTAAATTTTGTTTACTCACGCAAAACTTTTTAAAAATAAATATCAATTGGTTTGATTGATATTAGAATATGTTCGTTTTTTTTCAACATTTTTTTAAAATATACGTTGAACTTGTGTATATTGAAAATTAGGTTGTTCATAGTCTATAAAAAAAGATGTGACCCGTATTTCTAATGAAAATACATGAAATGCTTCATTTTTTAAGAGATAACTATTTGATTCGTTTTACGTGTAATTCATTGCTATGCAATTGTCCATATATTTTTTTTAATATAAATCAACTGCAAATATTTTAAGAGCAGATTCAGACCATTATACTAAACAACTTTTCCAAATAAACTTATTTCAAAATACGAAATTTTATTTTTCACTCTCCATACTAAGCTAGATCAGCTGATTCTCAATTTGTATGGGAGGTCAAAATTTTTTTTTCATAATTCGACATAAGTTTATTTGGGAAAGTTGTTCAGTTTAGTTGTCTGAATCTGCCCTTAAAATATTTGCAGTTGATTTAAATTCACCTTATATAACTTATAAGTGTAAAGTGAAGGTCATGAACCAAGTTAAATCAAAATAAAAATTAAATTTTATACTATATGAAAAAAACGAAAGCAATAATGTAATATAAAAAAACATAGCCGTTGCATTTATCTTGTGTACTTTTATTTTGTGCAATAAAGTTATTACAGACAAACAAACATAAATACGTAACAGTGAAAAAAATAACTCTCTGGTTATATAAGCTACTAGCTGTTCCCCGCGGCTTCGCCCCGCGTGGGACTCAGTTATATCGCGCCCAAAAGTAGCCTATGTTTGACCTCAGGTCGTTAACTACATTCCTACCAAATTTCATCACAATCAGTCCAGCAGTTTAGCCGTGAAGAGGTGACAGACAGACAGACAGACAGACAGACAGAAAGACAGACAGACAGACTTTCGCATTTATAATATTAGTATGGATATTAGTATGGATTATAAAAGCCTAATTTAAAACAACAATAACTACGAGTAACAACTAGAAACGGTTATTATCAACAGGTTTCTAAGTGTCGATAACTGAGGGCCATCGAAAGTGACGATCGGGGAGTGGCCCACTACACATGAATGTATGATGTAGGGAGCGCATAATGCAGGCTGTTATGGGACTTTCTCCTTAATACGAATACAACGACATTGCTCGTTATTTTGATATTTGTGGTGGTAGTTTGACCTGTTATATTTATTAAGGATAGAAAATGTCGGGTGAAGTATATTACTGTTTATGTATGTTTGAAATATTTTGCTTTATCATTTTTAGTATTTAATGTGCATTGCATATACCAGCAGACGTAGTAAAATTTGTTTTGTTATCTTCTTAGTATGCATTAAGTTTTTTCATATGTTATTCATTGATTTTTAGTAATTAAACTGAAAAACATAAACGAAACAATTAAGGTGACTTATATAAACAAAACTATTTATTATAGAAACTGCATCGTTGATTAAATAACATCAATGAAACGGGAAATATAATATTTATATGTTACTTTGAGTTATACTAAAAAGATTGCCACTAAGTGATACTTATTTAATGTATTTTTGCCACCAAGTTCCGCAAAGAAATACTTGAACTTATCAATTATCTCAGTACTAAAAGGTTTATAATAACCGACATGTAAATTATATTGTCATTTAATAGGTACAATATACTATTTTTGCTAAGAAAGGCAAGATTGCGTGCAAGAAACTATAAAGATACCTCAATGTTACGATCATGTAATTATATCGTCGAATTTAATCTAATTTTGTCATAAACCACTACTACAAAAATAATTAGGTAATTTATTACAATTCTGTTAAAAATGTAATTGGACATTAATTTGATTAGCTTCCTGTATAAAAATAACGTAAACTATCATGTTTGCGTGTATTCAAGTAAGAAAATTAACGTTTCATTAAATATTTTTCTCTATATTAATTTTATTTTCATTATTTTGTATTTGACAAATGGGACTATTTTATTCCAATGGGAAATAAAAAACCCATTTCGAAGCCAGCTACGAAATCTAGCTACGAAATAGGACTAAGGGATAATATCAAGTAGGCCAAAACCAAACTAAACTATTAACGAATAAGATTACGTAAAACGAAACTAAAAAAAAAATGAATAATTTAATAATTAAAAAAAAAAACAAAGCTCCCAGAAATCAAATAATATTATGCCCAAATACTTACAATCACACTTACAAAAATGAATGAATGAATTAATGATATTTTTATTTCAAATAACAAAGATTTTTTTATAAGTATTATAAAAAATATATTAAAAAACAAATTATAAACATTTTCATCCAATGTTCTATTATCTAACCGCACAAAGGACAAATGTTTATTAAAGTAACACAGTAACAAAACAGGCCGCAAATAATGTTTACAGAATATCCCATGAATAGCATTAACCTGGTGACCCTACGAAGGGCCCGAGCGTCTACGTTTTGTCAGACCAGGCGGTAATTTGTACGAAAGTGAAACTGCTTTTCACTATCTTTCGTGTTGTTCTTACATGTTTGTTTTGTGATTGGATGCAAATGTTCATTTTCAACGTACTTCATACAGGAAAAATTAAAAGCCTCAAAACGCTATGTACTTTTTGGTTCTGATAAAAAAAAAATAGTTATAAACTTGCAAACCACATGAAAACTACTATATGACACCCAAACACGGAGTGCACCTAAATGATTTAATTGAAAAAAAAAGTATTATCCCATTCTTATGTAGATTTAGCAAAAATATATGTTATGTCCAGCAAACTTACCTAGTATTCATATACTCGTACATTACGCTACAATATATAAATTTGTGCTTTCATAATTTTCCGCAAGTCAACCTTTGGAAATGGCAAACAGACAGTGTATATGTCAAACTATTTAAGCAAACGTTTTGATTTGTTTAGACGTGAGCAAGTATTAATTCTGTGACGAGAGAGTACAAACAAATAAGACACTTTTGTTTGCTTGACTATGGCCAAAGAAAATACACTACGCGAATTATGGCGTTCTACAAATCGTACTGTGTACCAAAATCGATGTAGTCGTTTATCATGAGCGGATATTTAGCGTTTTATTCAACTAGGAAACCCAACAAAGTTATATAATATAAGCGGCTGATGTATTCCATGAAGATATATGTCTTCAAGCTAACCAAAACCAGGCAACAAGGAAAAAAAAGAAAAAGAAAAAAATACTAAAACAGTTGGTAGAAGTTGTGCAAATAATCTAGCGACAAATTTAAAAAAATACGCTATATTTAAATAAATGAATATACACAGATTGACTTAACCCCAAAGTTAGTTCGAGTTATTGACTTCGCAAATTGTATTTATTATTTAACTTTGTCTTTCCACTAGCTGTTGCCCACGGCTCAGCCCGCGTGGAAAACGATTATATCGCGTCCAAAAGCTTATGAAATAAAGGCTAATGTTATATAATAGTTTTGGAACTTACCAAGCCATTTAACTTACCCATACCAAATTTTATCCAAATCAGTCTAGTGGTTTAGCCGTGATAACGTAACAAAAAGACAGAGTTTCGCATTTATAATACGAGTATGGATTAACATAAAACACTGTCTTATACAATTAGCGGACTGAGTGCTTAAAGCATTCTGCACCAGTCAACCATTGGGAGGAAGAGAAAAAATGTTTCATGGAAAATACTTTAAAAGTAAATAAATTTGTACACAACATATACTTAACCTAAGAAATATTTTCATTATTCAGGATGTTTAGACCCTCATAAGTTAAGGGAAGGTATTTGCTATCCCTAAAATAAATAAAGGTAACTTGAGTTGGATAAATGGCTGTCCTTGTGTATTCGTTAAGGTCGCCTGAAAATACCTTCTTGCAATACAAATGAGGGCATAAATTTAAGTCTTGGTAATAACAAGGCCTGTTCAAGTATAGCTCTGGTAGGAGACAGATTCCAAAACAATTAATCTTCCGTTCATTTCGTTTAGTTTTTTAACAATATGGTTCTTGGGTTTTTATTTTATTGGAATAACGCGTCCGCTTAAATAGGATACATTTTTATGGATGAAAAAACGTACGTTGTCGTAACAATGATCAAGGATATCCTCGGGCTTTAAATTCCTTATGGCACTACATCTTTACTTGCACTTTGGACTCAAACTATGAGACATTTAAACACCTTTCATATACAGTATGTGTATTTGGTAGATGGTTTGTTTATGGTTTAGGTAGATACATTTGATTGATTTGATTTCAGACGCAGAAAAATTTCATTAGATTCTAAGATATAGTCGAAAATATTTACTACAATATCATAAGGCATACAATCACTCAACGTTACCCGATCCTGTCTTCCCAAGGGAGCTCTTCCATTAAGTTCCGCAAATAAAGTGCACTATACAATGTTACTAATGGAATGGTTTAACGGTTCTTTTATTTGCTTTTCAATCGCTAAATCTAACAAGGAATCTTAGTAGTCGACTATAAAAATAAAGGCTTCTAATCTTAGCAATTCATGTCCATGTTTCCATATGAGGAAATTGTGTGTTTATGGTTTAATACTAGTTTTAAGTTCAGTGACCTAATGATTGCTTCTTATCTATGATCTATTTTGACGACCTCCTGGCGTAATGGTTAACTTAACAGTCCGCCAAGGTTTGGATTTGTCCAAGTCAGGACAAATTGGTTAATGAAATCAAATTTTTCAACACCTTGGATTTTTATTGTATAATGATGTATTTATTATAAATATAGTATTGTTGAGATAGTATCCCATAACAGAAGTTTAAAGCTTAATTAAAGGCTAGCTCAAAGTGAATTGCCCATATATATCCCGTGCAAACGAACAAATCTATGGTTGACATAATATTACTTTAGATTGATTTAAGCAGATTATATGATGCGGTTACGAACAAACATTTTCTTAAAGCTAGCGCTTTTCCGGTGTTGTAGTTGCTTCGGAGCCCAAAGTAGGCTTTCCTACTTTTTATACACCACTTCTCTCAATCCTCAGCATCCTTGGAGGTGAGGCCATTAGCACGCATATCCCGCGCTTCGTCTTCAAGCCAGTACTTTTCGGTTACGGTTTAGAACTTTAACACATAGATATACATACATACATATCATCACGCCTGTCTCCTGTAGGGGTAGGCAGACCTAGAGATTTCCATTGGCTACGATCCTTACATACCTGTCTCGCTTCCTCCACGCTTATCACTCTCGTCATACATCATCTCGTCTGCGATTTGGTCGCAGTATGTTTTTGAGGCCGACCCTGACCGCCGCCGCTCCCAGCCAACTGCATATATATATATATATAATGGTCCAAAATAAATATTTGCATTTACAAATGGGTCGTCTATTCAGCTCTGGAGTACAAAAGTTTTCGCAGACTTACCCGTTCGAAATAGACAAGAATTTTCCACTCAGTGACTTGTGAGATTAAATTTCAAGTTATTCGCTAGAACATCTAAAGGAATTTACTACTGCATATTAGAGCCAGGACTTTCTTGGATTACTTCATGGACTATAAACTTGGTGACAGGGGCGTTGCCTGGAGCACGCCCTGTACTTACTACTGAAGTAAATTAAATAGAGATAACTTTTATAGGTACTCAACTGCAGTGCGCCGTAAGCAAAATTTTATATAGTTGAACATAATAGTGGCAATTTTTCTCTTGAAAAAAAATTTAAATGAATAGGATCCACAAAATTGACGACTAAGCTAAAGGCCAAAGCCAAGGCTGGAACATGATAACATTTAACGATCGATTCATATATAAGTAAACTAGCTGTTGCCCGCGGCTCCGCCCGCGTGGGACTCGGTTATATCGCGCCCAAAAGTAGCCTATGTTTGACCTCAGGTCGTTAACTATATCGCTACCGAATTTCATCAGAATCGGTCCAGCAGTTTAGCCGTGAAGAGGTGACAGACAGACAGACAGACAGACAGACAGAAAGACAGACAGACAGACTTTCGCATTTATAATATTAGTATGGAAGTATGGATATGGATATAGGGTCCATTTAGCCATTATGACTCGAAAAGAAGAAGAAGAAGACGGTCTATTCTTTGTTCTACGCCACAAATTAAGCCATCACAGTTAGAAAGACGCCATCTATTTCTATTTTTATGCATCTACATCAAAGCGACCGTTTTTTTTTTTATAAAACCCGGTAATCCACTCTATAATTTCTACGCTTAAGCTCAAAATCGAAAACTTGTTCATAAGAATTAATTTTGTATTCTACAATACCCTCAGTCCAAAGAAGTTCAAATCGCGCGCGGTCTGAGTGACGCATTTTTTTTTTAAATCTATACCTTAGTCCCATTTCGTAGCTAGATTGTAGCTAGCTTCGAATTTCAAATGATGACAAATCCATAGATTAAAAAAAAATTGCGTCACCGCGCGCGATTCGAACTTCTTTGGACAAAACCTTTAGATCATATTAAGAACAAAACTTTATATTAGATAAGGTCGAATCTTTGAAGATAGTTCAATGTTCGTATCTAGGGGTAATAAAATCGCGGTATAATCCAGGGTTTACGACTCAATCCGCGATAAGGAGGCGCGAACGAATAGCACCTAAACCTCTTTGTTACAAAGTCACGCGAGGAATAATATATATGCTACTGCTAGTATCATCATCATCATTTTAGTTGAAGGCAGTCCACTGCTGAACATATGCATCCCCCAAGGGTTTTAAGAATGACCGGTTAGAAGTATCCAGCGTTTGCATACGATCTCCTTTATGTCATCTGGTTAAACTTAATTTTTTTTTTTTTTTAATAGTTTATACGGCCATGGAATCTAGTCCTTTAAGGCCTTTCTTCAATATATTAATCTTCTTCAGTCCTACTTAAGTCAGTCGAGTCAAAAATTCAAGTCAATAGTCAAGTCCAGTCAAGTAAGTAAGTCTAGTCTGAGTTAGATGCCTGTGTTTTATGTTCCGTGGTTAGATGGCTAAGTGAAGCGGTGGAAAAATTTCACTTAGCTATATCATGGAGATTTTGGTGACAAAGATAAAAAGTCACGTAATCGACATTGTATCACCTCCCAACACTCACGCTTGTTCACGAACACTTTGCGAATAATAATCCACCAATATTATGCACAAACACTCGAAAAAACCTAAGTTTTGGAAATTAAATACAGCGCGGACATAGCGACAGTTTACTTTCCCTCCAAAAACTCCGGTTAAACTTACTGTTAATATATCATTCTATAATCTGTGATGATACTTACGACTGGGTCCGGCTTTGCACAGTTTTAAATCAATAAATAAATAAGTTTTTTGAAAACATCGGCATTATTTTTGTCATTTTGTGTTTATCAATTTATTGCTAGATTTTTATTCTTTAAAGACCTCTACCTAAAGATCTAGAAATTGTCATCAGATTAAATATAAATGTGAGTAATGTGTGTAGGTAATATAGTGTGTATAAAAATTCATTTATGTTCCTTGTTCCTCACAGTGTGTCTTTTGTTACTTTTATGTTGTTAGGCGTCTTAACTGTAAGTCAATAAATAAACCTTGCCGCAATAATTTAGCGAAATCCAATGACGCATTCATCAAAATGCGAATAATTATAAAATACTTTCATAGTGTAAAATAATTAAGGTTTCTATAGTTGATATTTTGCAACCCAACCTAAAATTATTTAGAAAAATAATAAAATAAGGTAAAATAAAATAAGAAATATTGAAATACGAAGAAAATAGAGTCACCGTTTAAGAGTACTTATGCAACCGGTGCTAGTGAAAATCCGTCTCTCAAAACTACTGAAATCGCATTTCAACTGCAAATGCTGCTTTGAAATTGAAACTAGGTTTTCTCTGAGAAAAATCTAAAGAGAAAAACTAAATACTGAAAAGAGCTTTAGTTTTCTACTTTCTTTACTACTTTTAGTAAACTCACAATTCTAGTGAAAAAAATATAAAATTATGAATTATACATAACTAACCACCATAATTACAACCCGACAACATGGGCGCATGGAATAGTGCTCTAACGGGCGCGGATACCAAACAAAATATTATATAAAAAAAATTATTCTGTGCTTATTTAGTAATAAAATATTACCGACTTAAAAAAAAAGAGGAGGTTGTCAATTCGTCGGAATGATACATGAGTTTGTAGTACAAAAAAAAAACATCAATTTCAGTAGTTTGGAGCAACGGCTGGAGCACACCAAATTCTATTCAAGTCCAAATCAGGTTCAGTAATTGTCAGTACAGAATAAGATCTATAACAGCCAAAGCAATTAAATTTACAGGTGATTTCACTTAAATCCAGGTTTTTGTAAGACCTACCTAGGCGTCGACTCTCCTGAGAGCTTGCAATGTCTCGGACATAAAGGCTGCCAGTATGCGGGAGTTTCTTATGCGATCATTTCGCGACACTTCACACATAGGTACCTACACCGCAGCATCTTCAATTACTTGACATGAAGCTCTTGCTTTTACCACTCAAGCGAGGGCCACGCCATGACTTAATGCCGTGTAAAAGTACAGGCCCTAAGACGAGACCTTGGTGAACACTAGCGCCACCATCAACTAAAAATCATTTTTAAATTATAAAGTTATAGTTCCCTATAGTTAAAATATGCAAAATTGCTTAAAACTTTTAGCACTTTTGCAATTTGTAACTAAATGGAACTATAATTTAATAATTTAATATGATTAAAATTAACTTCAGATCCAAAACCTTAATTACATAACACAGATTTTTAACGTGTGTTTTCAGTGAATAATCATTTTAAATGGTGGTGGCGCTAGTGTTCACCGAGGTATCACCTTAATATGGATTTGTAAAAATGTCCCCAGCATTTTAAGGTCACAAGCACAGAATTAGAATATATTATCATGTTCTACGCAGACGCATAACCAATGTGACTTTATATAATCTTATAATCTGAATACTAACACCAGCAGTACATATGGTGTGCTCCTCAACAGTGCAAGAGATGCTTACTGTAATATATCTCACCGTTGCCCGCCCGGGGCGCGGGGCGGGCGGGTGCCGCCAGCGCGATCAGCGCAAGCGCCCACCACCATGTCATTACAACCACACCTGTGGACAAGCAGACGAGTACATTTTAATGGTTTCTTATAGACATAGATAACGAGCTTTCGCTTGCGGCTACGCTCTTTTTTCCCCTCGGGGACAGTGCTTTTCCCCGGGATGAAAGGTATGTCCTCATCAATGCTCCTTGCTTATCTATGTGTATGCGAGATTTCAGGAAGATGTTCAGTAGATAAGTAAAGAGGTAACAAACAAACAAAAAAATATACAAACTCACTTTCGCATTTATAATATTAGTTGGGATAAATATACCTACTTATATTCGTGTAGTGCAAAAATTGCATTATTTAGAAAATAAGGGTACCTTCACACTCAGATATATATAATAAATAAATAAAATAAAGGATAAGACCATAGATAAAAAAAAAACCACGCGCGATTCCAAATTCTCTGGAAGTTAAGCAGAACATTAACCTCTCTATCTCTCTCTCTTTCTCATCTTGGTACAGTTGTTGTGTTTCCCTGTTTCGTCTTCAGCTGATTTCTGCTCAAAAAAATACATACTTAGGTATGTTCAATAAATTCTCCACAACTCCGATCTTCTGGTACAGTGGACCACATAGATAGTATACCTTAGATGTGAGTGTTATGATAAAATGGTATACTGTTTTCTGTGGCCCCCTGTACATTAAATAAGGCTAGATTAATCCATGACAAAATGCTTAAGTCCCACATAACCTTAGTACTAACACGTCAAGTGCCGACAAAGCCATCCATTACAAGACATACGATGGACGACTTCTACCGGATAGATGGCTGTGGGCAGATTAACAACAGTTTAGTGCAAATTGTGTTCTGTTTATCAATGTGATCTAGTACAGTACATGTTACAGACGCCCCCGTGGTAAGTGTATGCAAGTTTAATTATTATGTACATAATCGTATAAGTCACAAACATCGATAGAGGAAAATAAAACTTAAGCATTGTACTCAACAAAGAAACATACTTATTTATAGGAATCAATACGCAATCGACAAAGTTAAAAAAAATTAATCTCACTTTACATTAATTAATTTAATATATTTTTCATGAAAACTAGAAAAATGAATCATTAGTAATTTTATAAACACAATACTATATAAACAAAAAACATATATTCCTCTTCATATCCCTTATTTCATGCAACTGCGGCGTCAGAAATGTCCGTTAGTTTTATTATCTCTCCCAAAAATTCAGCTCAAATTTTTTTTTTAATTTTATACAGGCGAAATAAAACACAAAAATGGCAACATTTTTAATGTACAAAGCCCGCTTGGTATTGCACACTCACATAAATATAAAGTTTAAAATTTCATGGCACGTTATGTTTCTGAATAAGAAAACTATCGTACTGTAGCGTTCATGAATGTTTAAAACTCCCAATGAATAACAAGCGCACTTTCTGGGAGTTTTGGTATTTACATATGAATATGTTTACGATTTTCTCTCAAAAAATGGGGATTTAAAAGGTTTACGAGGATTTTCTAGTCGAGATTGAGCTAGCGATACTTCGGGTTTTTGTGTGGATTTTATCACAAAGTCTTACCAATCTGAGGGTTTCAGGTAGTAAAAATTCTACATTTAGGTTAAGATTTGAATATGCCTATTGGATAAATAGGCCAAAATTCGATTTACTAACCTTCGCCTGTCCAAATTACAGCGGGCTTATATCACATGAAATTCAATAAATTCAGATTTAAAAATTTCACAGACAAAATTAGTATCAAAATATTTGTATTTTTGTTTGTCAAAGATACGGGTTGTTATCTTTAGTAATAAACCCGCATAGACTTTGCAGCGCTTTGCCTATTGAACTAAATACTTACTGGCATTTTAGCAATTTGACACATTGGATATTACCATTACAACGTTTCTTATCAATTTCAAAGAAAATATACACTATCAATTTTGAGTTGAAATGCACGGTATCGAATTTGTCCTATAACATTACAAATTTTAATGGTGCATATTGTAAAAATTAATACAACATTTAAATAATAATAATAACTATGTCTATGAAACTAAAAAATTATGTTTGGCACGGTTTTATTTTCTTGTACTGCTAAGATTTGGAGGAAGCTAAGGATAGAGAGTTAAAAGTGGCCATGTATTTATTTTTATGTGGTCGAAACTAACATTATTAATTAACTATTAATAAGCCATTTCGAAGAAGAAGAAGCTTGGCGAGCTCTATCTTAGACCGCATCTGCATTTAACATCAGGTGGGATCGTGGTCTATAGCTGGACATTAAGAATATAAAAAAAATAAATAATAATTAACAGGTACAATGGGACACATAGAAAAGGTTTACCCTTACAATTGGTATACTTTTCTATGTGGCCTACTGTATTTGACAAATTTGCTGATGTCACATGCACCTTCAAATTTTGTGCTCCAGTTCTTAAACTCTGGTTCTCGACCCAATTGCGATAACGCTAACGCACTCACCTCGAAAACCTTATGAAGGGACTCAAAGCGAGGGGTATAATTACTTTGATAGCAGTAAGATGTGCTGAGAATGAAACATTTGGTAGCCTGTTATAAATTACAAAGCAGTAAATTCGTAATTTGTTTGAGATAAATTAATAAAATCTCTATAAATTTATGATGATTATGTTTTTGCTTTTATAAATATATGGCGAAAACCACATCAAATATTTTGATGGTTTAAAAAAGTAAGTGAATTCAATTAACACTATTTTAAGACTATTTTCACTTTATATATTATTATTTTTAAGTAAATAATTTTATGGTTATATTAATAAGTACTATGTGAATAAATTTTAAATATACCTATCTTCTACTTAATAAAAAATGATTATAAAGACTGACGTGCGGCTCTTACAAGGACGATCTCGTATTAGAATAAAATGTAGTTATCTCAGTTCTTATAACAGATCAAACGGTTGCTTGACTTTCATGTTGTTTTTCCTTTACAATGGTAATTAGGGAATGCGCAATTCAGTCACACTTTATCATCTTTTCGCGTAACTTCAAAAGAAACTTCAAGGGATCTTTTGATTTGGTTAATAAACATATTTTTATTAATACTCGCTGTTGCCCACGACTCCACCATGCAGTCGTTGCTTTTAACAATAACTTAAAGTAAATATCAATCAATTTAAACATTAACGCGTGATTAAAGGTGAAAGTAACATACGGTTTCGTCACCCAACTTCGGAGATGCTTTTACGAGCGACGACAACATTATCCATCCGTTTTTCCGTTTTGTAACAAGATTCATGGACACTTAATATTGGGGCCGTAAAACCAGCGTCAGTTTTGAATAATATGTAAGATAAAAAGCGATAAGTGTCATTGTTTAATTAACAAAATAAGTTATCTCAGATTTCTGTTTTATATATGTACAATTATACCACTAGATTAAAAAAACATGTCTTTGAAATCTTGTTACATTTTGTGGATGCCACCCGCCAATATTAACTTGTGATCTAGAACTCAAAAGGCTTAAATTACTATACTGGACAATAGTTACTATCGTATAGACGATAAAAATATAGCAGGCCGTAGGCAGGAGTTAGTAAGCGAGATCTCATAATACATGAAGTCAGGCAACATCTCGCATAGCCACTGGTTTTAAGCCTGCTAAATACCAAAGATGCAATTTTATATTGTAGCTGTACAAGCGCTGCGATCTGGATTACACTATATTGTGTTAAATGATTTTACGGAGTGGGAACAATGCCTTTCATAAGCGGAATGCCCGCTTAGCTTATGGCCTAACATACATACCTCGTAAACTGATCTATCTGTCAATAGAATCTTTTATTGGGAGAGAGTCTATTCCCCCTCCCCCCGCTCCGTTCAGGGTGACATTGGAGATAAATATTCATTCCGACGGAATTTTTATTGAAAATGCTCTTTGAACGACTTCTTGTGATTGGATTCCTGAGTCTTGAGTAACGCGATAGGTACAGGGGGCTACAAAAAGATATAAAAAACCTTTACATTTACATCTAAGGTTGTATACTTTTCGTATGTGGTCCACTGTACTTGCTTGGCGAGAGTTGAGGATATGATAAAGGTGATTGGTGGAATATTCGGTTTTATAGGAAGATTATGGAATCGACAGAATCTATCCAAGCACTACGTGTTCTTAACAATGTTACTACATGAATATTTATCTAATACATCCTGAAATATTGTCATTATATTTGTTTCCAGATGAGTGATAGCAAAGATTTTGATCAAGAAAAAATATTAAAAAACCGGCATTGTATTATATTGTGACTTTTTTTTAATTTGTGCATTAAAGTTTAAATAAATAATCAATGAATACATGCAGAAGTAAAAGCTCCTACACGGTAGCCCTTTTAGAGGAAAAATAAGACCAAAGGAGCAAAGCCTTTTTTTCGCAGTACATTTATCACCAAAAGGAGAAAACGTTATATACGACAAACCAGTTAGACCTCATTAATACTGAGCACTTGAGTTAACGAAGGCTGCCTCAAAAGAGGAGCGGCTGAGAAAAAGCTGGCCAAGTTTTTACATAGATGTAAAATACTGAAACTGTCTTCAGTCTACTTTAATGTTATTTCAGCATGGAATTAGCCAAAACTTCATGGAAATGTAGTCGATTCTATTCAGCACTGGATTATTTTTGATCCTACGCTGCACGCAATAATTGTGAAATAATATAAAAGATCTCTTTATCGTTTGCTAATTTAATTATATAAACTTTATAGTTCTTTAAATAAAAAATATAAAATAACTACCTTTCCCCCGCGGCATCGCCCGCGTGAGATTCCCACGGGAACAGTATTTTTTTCCGGGATGAAAGGTACCCTATGTCCTTCTCAATACTCCTAGCTGTGTATGCGAAATTTCAGGAAGATTGGTTCAGTACCTAGATAGGACGTGAAGAGGAAACAAACAAATTTACAAATTCACTTTAACATTTATAATATTAGTTAGGAAGTGTCTGTGCACAATGGGTGGACTTAATGATATAATCATGCTGTACTAGTGTACCATTGGGAGAAACAGAATTTTTTTGTTTGTTTATCCTCTGCGTAGAGAATTCTGTTAGCATAAAAATATATAAATAAAAAAAAATTATTGGTCTAGATATAACCACCTAAATTTAGGATAGTAACGGTCAGGGGATGAGTGACTTTTAATACAGTATTTTTGAAACAAACAAATGACATATTCCCTAGGCGACCTTAATTTTTTTCTAATTTCGTCACTTGTGCCGTAGGATTAATTTTCTCTGAAAATGAAAAGTCTTTTAACGTGTTATTATATTATAATACCGTGATCGTATAATATCATATCTAGTTATCCAACATCAATGTAGATAAAACCTCGGTGACAATCTTGACATGCGAGCGAATCAATCTCAGCGTCACTGTCTGATGTAAGAGGCGTATAGATAGTCGGAAATAGAAAAACTATTCAAGTACAGTCAGCTATAGAGTTCTTACATGTTTAGAGTGGTAAGTAGTCAACCATACAGTAGACGTAATATGGACGCTTCATTGACGCTCTTAACAGATTCAGGTCACTCACGCGTTGCCAAAATAAGATCTTATCACTTCAGCCTCAGGCTTCTTGCCATCTTCTTCATTCGCATTGCCTATTTTAAGCCTCCAAATGGGAAAATGTTGTATTAGTACCTTTTTAGTAATCAAAACTTGTCTTTTTAAATATGATTCTTTGTCAACTTACTTCAAGATTTCAGCTCTCTTGTGTTTTATCTTCTCAATGCAATAAAAAATATCTCAGTTTATATTTCTTATTTATTTTAGCTCTACATCATCAAAATTACATTTACCACAGGAAACAACAATGCAATCACTGCCTTTTAATAAACAGGTATGAGTGAAGTACCCAGACAACTTTTATACAAAAGTCTAGGTAGTCTACGCATAACATAATTTCCACAAGTTACTTTAACTATCACAAATTCTCTTTCAAATACTTTCTTAATAAATACCAACCGGAACACAAAGATACAACTAAAACGATAAGAAAAACCACATTTCCAGAGCGAAATGAAACACCGAGACACATTTTTTATCAAACGAATCGAGCCACATACTGTAATTGGCCGAAACCAGGAATCTGAACGAATTCCAATACAGCTGCAACTCGTAAATAATCTTGATTGTTCACTATACAAAGAATCGGTATGCTCAGCCTGTCGTGCGTTACATAAATCTTTCTATACTTAATTGCACATTAAGTGAAAATATACTTTCGTTCGAAAACAAAGTGAGAAATCGGAAGCGTTCGAGCATCCTATGTTAAATTAGATGTTGGACGCTATGTCCACACGACTAGACCTCCGTTAGTTCCGCCATTTTCGTTTTAATCTGTTTATGATCCGAAATGAAAGTAACGCTATTGAATAACGTAATTACTACTTAGAAAGCATTTAAGTTTATTATTTTATTTATTTTATGTGTTTTTATTTGGTTTCACTTTGTCTAGTGTCTGTCAAAGTAGACACTCATAAATCTCGTCATAAAGTTGTCTCTCTCGTCTTGTATGTATTACAATAATGTGTGAATCTTAGTATGATTACTTATGTACCTATTTTATATATTCCGAGTCTGTCTCAAAGTTTAAGTTTTCTGTTTTTCCTACTGATTGGCTGATATAGAATGTTTATAGCATTCTGTCAATTGTAAAGATATTTTGAATTGTTGAGGAAAGAGTTAAAGAATTAAGGATTTAAAAAAATATATATAATTAATAATTAATAATTAATTAAGTAGTCACCCAAAACTGAGACTATCCAAATAATACACTAGTTATTCCTCTATAGACAATCATTATTATGGCACCGAAGTGATTGTAGCTGAGGGCCCAACAACTAAAGCGCTAAGATGAGAAAGAGCTATTTATTACACGCAAAATGTTCCGGTGAGCTCATAATCAATATAATTCAAATAGCATATTTCATGCCAGCTCATAAAAAATTTCGTTGACTCACAGATGCGCTTGATGTAACGCAACTCAAAATTCCAACTTTCGGATGATATTCTCTTTGTATGAAACAGAATGGCTAACTAAATGTGTGCAAATAGTGTTTGTATTATGTTTTTAATTATTATTGAATATTATTGAATACTACCGAGGATATTATTGTATACGCTGAAAAAAATATTTATTTTATTCTCTTGTTTAGCCTCGCTTATCAAGTTTGCAAAAAGCATAAAACTCCAAGTAAATTTTAATATATATTCTTTTGCTTCTAAATTGTGTTTCACACAATTAATACGATTCTAATAATACTTCAGTTCTTAAAACCATCCATTTATTTAATCTACAGAGCGACAGAGAAACAGTCATTACTACTTACTAATATTTATAGATACGTTTGAAATCGCATCCTTCTTAGAACAGTTCAGTAAATATACAGTTTTAAAATCCAACTCTACTTTAAAATTCAGCTAGTCTGTTCCAGTGGTTCCAACTGCCTCTACCAAACGGAATTGAATAAAGTGAACGAATGAAATGAACGAACGAAATCCGGTGCAGTACGATTGAGACACAAAGGCCGTGTCGCACAGTGAAGTTCTAATTCAACAACTGAGCATTGTGCAACGAGCTTGCAGATGGCGGATTTTCCGGATTATTCATACCATATATTGCATTGTGACATATTGTCCTACTTTTAAATTTCGCTCTGCATATTGTTATCGTGGTTACACTTTTATTCTGGTCTTGTATAAAATGTAGCAACTGTAGACGAAAGGATCATGTACAACATTTATTTTGAAGCCGACCTATACGGTAGGTACTATAACTCTCCTATAGAAACATACATATTTCTTTTAATTTTTTTTTTGTAGCCTAAAGTGTTGCCCACTGCTGGGCAAAGGCCTCCCCTTTTGTCTTCCACGCGTCCCGACAGTTCGCCGCTTGTCTCTCTCTCAACAACAACAAACAAAACATCTCATCACGACATCTGAAACATCTCTTGCATGGTCTGGATTTTTAAATTATAATAAAATATCCTTTAGGCATTATCTGTCAGTCAAACCTTGGGATCAAAAGGAAAGTAAAATAGGCCTTTGCAATAAATAAATTAAGTTCAAAATTAAATCTTTACATAGTATAAAACAAAGTCGCTTTCCGCTGTCTGTCCCTATGTATGCTTAAATCATTGAAACTATGCAACGGATTTTAATGCGTTTTTTTTAATAGATAGAGTAATTCAAGAGGAAGGTTTTCAGAGGAGGCAAGAGATGCAATAAAGTGATTCATTCATATCCATCATTCAATCATAAGAAGAAAAAAAGAAATCCACTAAGAAATAGGCCTCCCTTAGAGATTTCCTATTTAAATAACCGCATCCAGAATATTCCTGCGACCTTATGCACATCAATAACGCACATATATTTTAGAGATATATGTAGGCAGAAGATTTCTTCGAGTTCGTCATATGTTTTGACAGGTAAATTTGCGCGATTTCTCATAGTGATTGACGGGCGTGGATCGACGCAAGTTTTGCTTTCACTAGTGCTGACATTCGCCGACAATTGCTAACAACATAATACCGATTGTTGTTGATAGTTTGTTGTTGATTGATTGTGTAAGAGAATGCCAATTAACATATTCTTGTCATTGGCATCGTTTTTGTCTGTCAGTAAAAAGCTATAATAGGAATAGGTTTGAATCCCACGGGAAGAATAATTTATGAAACTTGTATTTAGTCTGTCTTAGAACTTTGCAAAGTTTAACCTGGAAAGGGACAAATTGGCCGAATTCAATTGTTTTTGCTGTTCGAATTCGGGCGATTTGTCCCCTAACCATCAAATCGATCTGAAAAGTGATTCTGTACTTTATAAGGCAAATGAAGTTGACAATAAAAAATATACAGTCGATAAAGAAACCAATATAAAGACAGAAAAGCGATTTCGAATTATTCTAACAAAGAGCAATATCAGTTGAAGCAAAAACAGCTTAAGATGAAACCAGAAAAACGCTGTGAGCAAACAACTCGTAACAACATTCAAGGAAGCGGCGAAACTAAAATTGTTTCAGAAAATTTGATATCAAAGCAATTTTCTGACGCAACAAGATTTCAAGCCATTTCAACCGTAGGATAAAATTGCTTGTAGAAAAACCAGTACTGAAACAAATAGGTCAAAAGATAAAACATATATTTCTAACGATCTTAACCATATATGCGGTGCCAGGCTTGTTAAGTGAAAAGCTTTTAACAGCTGTGGAAACCGCGAAGTTATGAAGTCGAGGAAATTTTTAGGTGGGGAACAAAACATCAGTAAGCATATATTTTTGGTCACTTGGAAACAACATAATATCATTATTTTTTTCTTAAGTTTTTTAATAATTTGCTAGGTTTCATTGAAAAGATAAATTTTAAAGATTTTTAAATTGAGATATATACCAAAAATAGTCAGATGGTAGTTTGCGTTTATGGTTAACATATAATATAATGTAATATTAGATAATATTGTCATTTACGTAGATGATTTATTAATATAAATAGAAAAATAGAATAAAAAGCTTATACAACGCGAATAATACCCGCGAGAAACGAGACTGGGCTCATTTGATTTGTCTTGGCAAGTATCTTACTACATGATACCCAGGGTCTGATGATGGAACCAGAAGGTGTCCAAAGGAACTTCTAAACTAAACAACATAAGCTCACCGTGTTTGGGCTCATTTGATTTGTTTTGGCAAGATCTTACGTGCTACATGATACCCAGGGTCTGACGATGGAGCCAGAAGGTGTCCAAAGGAACTCCTAAACTTAATAAGATAAGTCGACCTGGTTTGGGATCATTTGATCTGTCTTGGCAAGATCTTACGTACTACATGATATCCAGGGTCTGATGATGGAGCTGGAAGATGTCCAAAGGAACTCCAAAACTAAATAACATAAGTCCACTGTGTTTGGGCTCATTTGATTTGTCTTGGCAAGACCTTATGTACTACATGATATCCAGGGTCTGATGATGCAGCTGGAAGATGTCCAAAGGAACTTTTAAACTAAACAACATAAGTTTACCGTTTTTGGGCTCATTTGATTTGTCATGGTAAGATCTTAGGTACTACATGATATCCAGGGTCTGATGATTGAGCCGGAAGGTGTTTAAAGGAACTCCTAAACTTAATAAGACAAGTCGACAGGGTTTGGGATCATTGATTTTTTTTGGCAAGATCTTACGTACTACATGATATCCAGGGTCTGTTGATGGAGCTGGAAGGTGTCCAAAAGAACTCCAAAACTAAACAACATAAGTCTACCGTGTTTGGGTTTCGATAGCGCCATCTAGGCAATACGTAGGGAACTAAATTGTGTTATAAATGTAAAATCAGCCTAAGCAAGCAGTTGTAGATGATTTATAAATTAAAATAAAATAAAACGCTAATACAACGCGAATACTTAATACTCGCGAGGTCTAAGTTTGCGGCGAACTACTAGTATATATAAGAAAACTTCTAGTAGGTAATTTTCAACAACTTAAAACAGCGAAATTGTGTTATAAAAGTCCCGTACATGCTTCGGTCGGTAATGATCAAGAAATGAGCTTCAGATAAGAGTCAAATGACACCATTACAACTCATGTAAGCTGTTTATCTAAATAAGGGCTAATACCTGTTTAATTACCTGTTCTTGACATAGATTTTCTAGTAAAAGAAGACTTCATAAAAGCCGGCGTAGTAAAATGAGTCTTTTTATTTACATTTATATGGAATCCATATAGATAAGTATTTAAAAATCGCATTGTGTATGTATGGAGTGAGTACCCAATAGCATAGGACAGAAAGGTGTAAAAAATATATTTATTACTAGCTATTCCCCGCGGCTTCGCCGCGCGTGGGACTCGGTTATATCGCGCGCAAAAGTAGCCTATGTTTGACCTCAGGTCGTTATAACTACATCCCTACCAAATTTCATCACAATCAGTCCAGCAGTTTAGCCGTGAAGAGGTGACAGACAGACAGACAGACAGACAGACAGAAAGACTTTCGCATTAATAATGTTAGTATGGAAGTATGGATTTGTTATATAGAGCGGCTATATCGCTAAATGGCAGTCGTAACTTTGTCTTTTCTTTAGGCAGCCTGATAAATCTGACATTATTGGCCACTAACACTCACAATAATAAATTAATTAAATAACATGTATTATGTTGACCAACTATTTGAATAATTCAAAGTAATACACTTTTAATGTAAATTAATTTTCCGCTAGCTTTTATTACCTTGATATAGATAGCGGCTAACTTCAGAGTTGTAATAAAATCTAGTACTGTAATTGTTTGTAACATGTACCTATGAAGATACGGATATAATGTTCATTGATTGCTTGTCGTCAAATATTAATTGGATATGGATTTCACGACACTGTAAAGGCGTCTCAATATACTAAAATACTCTATATTATTTCTCTATATCTTTCTCTGAAAATTGTCGTGTATAACAACTTGATTTCGGTATCCGTCAGAACAGTGGGTGGACTGTTATTCAAGTTATACGAATGAATGTAAAAGTCAGAATGTCCGTCTGTTACGCTTTCACACTTCCTACCGCTTACCGCTGAACCGATTTTGATCAAATTTGGTATAATAAAATATTTGGTATTGATATAGTTAAATAGCGGGGGTCTAATATAGTTTACTTTTTGGCAGAATATAACCGAGTCCCATTCGGGTGAAACCACGGGCAACTGCTAGTAAACAGTACATAAGCAAGTTGTAAAAGACGATTAGTGGGGTCGCTTTTGTATTTACTGGAAATCAGGTAGGTTTTATTAGATTTTCTTAACTCCTTCTTGGTCATAAAACATATACTCCTTATCCAGTTAATCTATTATCACAGTCATGAAAACTGCTTTATAAAGTCTTAGGCCCAGGTTAGGCTATTAATCATGATTCATAGATTGGGAGGTAGTGGTTATTACATTAGACCGACTGAACTCCGTAACCTATTTAACAGGGAAACCAAGCCAATACAAATATGATCCGGGTGTGTAAGTGCCCCACATTGTCAGATTTTTCAAGCTGCCTGAAGGCATCTGACACAATCAAAGGACTGTAATCTAGCGATAGCAGCCGGGACCACTAACTTGGCATAGGAATCACGGAGATCAAAAATATAAATGCCACTAATGACAACCACTCCAAGTTAGATCGCGCTCACCGTCGCTTAACACGCTATTGTTACGCACGCTAGGCTATAGAGCTCCCGCAAGGGCGTATTAATCTTATTGATTTCTCTATCTTAGGTAAATGTTGAATGGCTACGTGAGATTAATTAAACACTTGCCCAATCCTCTCACTTATAAATCATTGAATCCCCGTTCAGTCTGAACTACGCCCGGTAGACGTTATTTATTACCATTATTTCGCAGTTCAATACTACTAAATCTTCAGACCCCTATTATAGGTATAGAAACAAAGCTTCAGTACGAAATCCCAGCATTCTAGGTCAGAGAGATGGACTACCTACTTTATGAATATTGTATGATGACCTTAATAATGCATGAGATTAGTGAATTAGTTTGCGATATATCCATATACATACTTACATACTAATATTATAAATGCGAAAGTCTGTCTGTCTGTCTGTCTGTCTGTCCGTCTGTCTGTCACCTCTTCACGGCTAAACGGATGGACCGATTGTGATGAAATTTGGTAGGGATGTAGTTAACGACCTGAGGTCAAACATAGGCTACTTTTGGGAGCGATATAACCGAGTCCCACGCGGGCGGAGCCGCGGGGAACAGACAGACAGACAGACAGACAGACAGACAGACAGACAGACAGACAGACAGACAGACTTTCGCATTTATAATATTAGTATGGACTAGCTGTTCCCCGCGGCTTCGCCCCGCGTGGGACTCGGTTATATCGCGCCCAAAAGTAGCCTATGTTTGACCTCAGGTCTTTAACTACATCCCTACCAAGTTTCATCACAATCGGTCCAGCAGTTTAGCCGTGAAGAGGTGACAGACAGACAGACAGACAGACTTTCGCATTTATAATATTAGTATGGATATCATTCCATTACACACCACTGTTTAAAACTTATTGTGGGCAAAAAAATCTTACTTATTGAATACTATATATTTATTGAACTATAAGAAGAAACATGATGATTTTTCTTTTTTAATATGTTTATTTTAATTTTATAGTTTTAGAAGTTTTTTAATTATGTAAATATTTGTCTTTACCAAAAACATGATTCTATGATAAGCAAAAAAAAAACCGACACTCACATTTTCTACTTGGTCCAATGGTTGACTGGTAGAGAATGTCATATGGCATTAAGTCCACCATTTGTTCACTTCATTTTATAATTTGTACAATAAAGTTTTAAATAAATAAATAAAAGCAGAAAAATACAAACCTGTCAATATTTGGAAATTACGCGCGGCGACGCAATATTTTTTTTTTTTAAATATACCGTACAACCTCTTCTCACTTATATTTTTGCGAACTAAATCCCAGAAAATCAAAATGCTATCTCTGTTAGTCAATAACCCTGTATCGAGGACTATAATTGGATCGGTTCGAGAATGCTTGACATATCAAGCACTACAGCTGACATGGAGAGACCCTGCTATTGATTTGATCGCTATTGTGGTGTGTAAGGGCGATGTACATGTACATAGAGGAATAGAAGTGAATCCGTCGTTTTCATGCCGTAAACTTATTTGTCTACTAAAACTTGTATAAAAAACGTCTGATATTAATTTCGAAATTCAGCCAAGCGCAAGTAGGACGCACGGCGGCGCGGCGCTCTGAGGATTCCATACCATCACACAATACTAAAAGACTTAACGGGTAAATTGAAGATTTTTTTTGCTTTATTTTAAATTGTTTGTAAAAATTAGTTAATTTATTTATTTCCTTAAAATTTAACAGGAAATTAAAAATTTATAGATTTATTCTAAAATGAGGTTATTTACTTATTCTTAAATTCCCACAGGTATTGAGTCCCATCCCATCTGAAAAATTTACGAAAATTTGCCTATGTCCAGCAGTGGACAGCCTGCAGCTGAAATGATGATTCTTTAAACGTACTAAAATCCTATTCTTATAAAAAAGTAACTTAAGCATACGATAAACTTCTACTTCTGAACACACTTAAAATACATAATTTTGTCTACTAACTCTAAAAGAAGAAATAACCCTTTTTACCGTACTTACAATACTTTTAATCCCACAAGAGTGTCAAGCAAAAGCCAATCATAAAAGAATAATAGTACTTAAATGATACGTGTATGTACTCTTATTACTTGATGAAGTTCTTGATAACACCTTTATTTCCATCAAGCCCAGGTAAATACACGAGTCCTAGACCCCATTTTGATTAAGAGCTACATTTATAACTCTTAATTATCACTGATCTACGAATGAAATGTATTTCCTTCGGTCGTTTAAGTAATAACAAGTTATCATTTAAATTAGACTGCGTTCTGTGGCTATCACGCATCGCCACACCTCTTAGGGTTGCCAGGATTAGAAATTTTCTTACTTTTTACAATGGCTCAAGACCTTAAGGTGATACCTCGGTGAACACTAGCGCCACCGACATTTTAAAATCATTACTCACTGAAAACATAAGTCATCAAAAATCCCTCTGCTGTAGTTATGGTTCTGGATCTAACGTTAATTTTGATCATATTTAATTATTAAATGAAAGTTCCATATAGTTACAAATTGCAAAACTGCTAAAAGTGGCCGTTTTAAGCAATAATGCAATTTGTAACTATAGGGAATTATAATTAATTAATTTAATATGTTTAAAATCAACTTCAGATCCAGAACCTTAATTACAGCAGAGGGATTTTTGATAACTTGTGTTTTAAGTGAGTAATGATTTTTAAATGACGGTAGCGCTAGTGTTCACGGAGGTATCACCTTAAGAAGATATTGGCATCCGACATCACTTCTTACCGGTCGGTTCTTTGCAGAATTATCAAATATCTTTATAATTTATTTGTCTGCTGGTCGCTGTTTTTTATTCAGATACCATATCTATACTAATATAAAAGAGTTTGTTTGTTTGAATGATAACTTTAGTTCTATTAATTGGATTTGAAAGAATATAGCTGCTACTTTTCTTGCCGTGTCTTTATGTTTATCTTTACATAGTATAAAGCAAAGTCGCTTCCCGCTGTCTGTCCCTATGTATGCTTAGATCACCGAAACTACGACGCGGATTTTGATGCGTTTTTTTTTTAATAGATACATTGATTCGAAAGTAAAGTTTTTATGGTCGGGCGAAGCCGGGGCGGGTCGCTAGTAGATGTGGAATGAGAAATCCAATAGTAGTGTCTTTTACCAGATCCATGGAAATAAGTTGGAAATACGAAATTCGCAAAATTAAACATTTAATATTTGGAGTGTATGATTTGATTTTTAATATATTTAATTTTGTGCATTAAATAATCTTATTTATGTTTTGAAACTGCACAACCCTATGGTTGTGTTTGCTCGCGACTAAACTGGATCTTACAATCTCGTAATAAACTTCAGTCATAAAACTTAATTCAGATGAGATAAAGTTTAAATCGAGCAAAAGGATTTTACTGAAAAATAGTTTAAATACAGAAATCACTAGTGACATAAAAACATTTGTTTTTCTTAAACAAATTATTACTAGATTTCGCCTGCAGCTTCGCCCGCATGAATTTCCCTCCGGAACACTGTTTTTCCCGATTTGAAAGGTACCCTATGTCCTTCTCAATACTCTTTGCTATGTGTATGCGAAATTTCAGAAAGATTGGTTCAGTAGATAGGGCGTGAAGAGGGAACAAATATACAAACTCACTTTCGAATTTATAAAAATTGGATTATGCCCTTTTTATTACTTAACTAGCTTTTGCCCGCGGCTTCGCCCGCGTGGGCTTCCCGGGATAAAAAGTATCCTATATCCTTCTCCTGGCTCTAAACTACCTCCCTGACAATTTTCAGCTAAATCGGTTCAGCCGTTCTTGAGTTATAAGTGGAGTAACTAACACGACTTTCTTTTATATATATAGATTGAAAACTGGCATGTCGCAATCTCAAATAAAACTTCCTAAACCTAGATAACACCACAACAGTCGAATTAGCAGGTTTTTTATTATATCATCATTTCGTATAGGTGTCACTATCAACATGTAAACCCTGGTTTCAGAGTTCAGCGAAACCGCCTTTCAGCCTCTGACGTGGTGTCTTTCAACGATTACCAGATGACAGCCGGGACCAACGGCTAAACGTCCCTTCCGAAGCAAGGAATCATCTTTATTGTCATACAATCTGAGGTCATTCAAGCACAGTGTCCTAACCAAACTGGAAACAACTAAACAAAGTATGCTTCCCGTGGGATTCGAACACACGAGCCCCGGGTCTGCAGGAAAACTCCTTTTAACCACTGAGCCACGGAGGCAGTTGTCCAAAGGTGCAAAAAAAAATAATGTTTTGTACAAACTTAAAACTAAACAACCGCTCCTAAATATTAATTCATTCAAGAAAGAAAAATGTTCTTCGCTGAATAAAAAAACAATTTATTTAAAGTGAGATGTTTAACGTTATTCTGAGCTGAATGAAGACTGCTATAACTTAAATCAGTATTAGTACAAAACAATGAGAGTACAAATGTAGCGAGCTTTACTTATACCAAAGAATTTTGAATCGCGCGCGGTTTGACGCGAGCCGAATTTATTTTTTTAATCTATGACCTATACGGATACTCTTTGGTTTGCAGAATCCAGATAAAATAGAAAAACTTTTGTTTTGTGGCATGTGTGTGTGTACCAAGTAGAAACATTAAGTGGTGTAGAGTTTTATTTTTAAAGAGATGTCCTTTAGATGTGCTAAAGTAAATACACAGAAAAAGATTGACCCACTTATATAATGTGTCTTCACGATTTTGCATAATCTAACCCTTGTTGCATCTGTAAAACAATAATATCTTAACATATCCAAACACTAGGAAATATACATACATTCTATAACAATTTAAAAAAAACAAATACAGATATCCATCCATCCTAATAAAAATTAACAATCGATTATCAAGCCCGTTTGAACTAAAACACATTTTGTCACGATATCAATAATAGAAAACGGTACAGAACCTATTTTAGTTGAAATGGATTTAACTTATGTTTGTTATTTTATATGAATAAGTAAGTAAATAAGAACTCCCTAATGCACCAAAAATTAAAACAATGCAATAAGGCGGTAAGTTAACACATTTTGACGTTTAATACCATCATCATCATAAATTTAAGATCTAGGCTCTTGTCGGTGGAGTTCCTTCCATTTTTAACCGACTTCATAAAAAAGGAGGTTCTCAATTCGTCGGAATGTTTAATTTTTTTGATCTATCCTTTGCCAGTTCCTTTATTTCTTGATACGACACGACTTTTGTTTTCTCCTTTATCTGTTTCGTGAACTTTAATACCACATACGAAAAATACCAACCATGGAACTTCTGTACTCTCGATATGTTATAGCGACACAAACTGGACTACAAGTCTACGATTACTTCGCGCAATCAACACTTCAATAACTTTCTGTTCAATGCAAATAGCGCGAAAACTTGTAAATATAAACTTGAACAGGCGGCATTTTCACTGCTGAATATAATGTGTATCTTGATTAATATTCATGAGTTTAGCCTTATAGAAAAGCATAGACGGTATTTGTATCACAAGCTCAATTTTACAATGAATCATTTATATGCATAAATGCTTTTTGTTAAATCCTAGTTCTATGATAAATTTATTTTTAATACGGAATAATCGCTTAGATTAAACAAGATCAAAGGCAAGACAAAGTGCCAATGAAAAGAAAAAAATATTAAACTTAATAAAAATTCGGTTCAGAAATTACAGAAATTTAAATTGACTTAAAAAAAATAACTAAATTGAATTGGAGAGGACCTTTTTCATTTTGGAGTTCTGAAAAAGAACGGAAAGAATCATATAAGTTTTATTTTTACCGCAAAATGTTTCGATGGGTTTATTCTTAGTTGAAATCATCGGTTGAAATAGCGTCATATGCATAAGAAGTGTATACTCTGTATATTCAAAATGCAACTGAGACTTGACTAAACTGGAGAAAGTAAATTTTACGACTCACAGGAACACTTTAACGATGGTGGTAGTTTTACAAGCGACGGCTAAATACGCCTGTATCAATTACCAAGGTAGGTAGAAAGTTTACAAATTCATTAGAATGCTATTAAAATCTAATTAAAGGTCGTTATGAATGTAGCTCGGGGTTTATGGTACGTGTTTTACCGTAACATAGGTGTGTTTCTAATGCCTAGTTTATGTTCGTTTTGTGGACTTAGCGTTTGTAATGATAGTTGCTTCGTTGTTACGGATAACAGGTTTACGAGATAGTTTTCATTCATTCATATCGTGTGGTTAAATGTCAATCGACGCTTCACAGCCTGGTTAAAGCTTATTCAAATATTTATAAACATTTGGAACTGGAAACAATTTGTTTAGAGTATAATTTAAGTGTAATTAAAACCAGCAACTTCCAGTTAATGAGCAAAACTTTCAGATGATCATTAAAGATTTTAGGCGAAAAATATTGTGTGCAAAAATTGACCAATAAAAAGTAAATAATTTATTTATTAAAATTTATATAAAAATAGAAGGTCCTCAAGTTATTAACTTTCTGGCTAAATTAATATTAGATTTGAGTAGAAACGAAATTAATTTTATGGAAAATCGCTTAAAGAGATTTTAATCAATTCTAAAATTAGTGCTGGCTTTACTCTTGAAATTAATATTTTCGTATTAAGTGTTTCTCAAAAATTATTGAACTACAGTTTTCGAGACGCAATCTTGAGATTGATGGTTCTTCGAACCATTTCGGCTGTTTTATGCGAATTTCTGAAAATCGCAACTTTCTGTCGTAAATCGCGATATTTACAACTTTACCGGCGGCGGGCCCTACTTTTTGTTCTCGCATGAACGGCGTAGGCACTCACGATTACTCTCAGTGCGACCGAATATATTTTTTAATATCAAATAATAATTAAATATAAAAGAAAATCAGACTTTTGTTTACGCTTAAAAGAATGAAAGTGATTCATCACTTCTTTATTTACTTTATTGTATCTTTCAAGATACAATATCCAAAAAACTAACTGAACAAATTTTTGCTTTAGCTGCAAGCATTATTATAATATATTATTTATTTAATAGAATTTCACTAAATTATATCAATAGAAAACGAAAAAAAGTAAGGGCAAAGTGCAAATGAGCAAGCCAAATTTATTATTCTTTCTCTTCACATACTCGTAAAAAATCGAATACCAAACATTTTAATTTTTGCTTTGGCCCTAACTAACTACAGAATCACTACATAGTATAAAACAAAGTCGCTTTCTCTGTCCCTTTGTCCCTTTGTATGCCTTAATCTATAAAACTACGCGAGGGATTTTGATGCGGTTTTTTTTTAATAAAGTGGTTCAAGAGGAAGGTTTTTATGCCCATGCGAAGCCAGGGCGGGTCGCTAGTACTTTATTTAGTACTTGCCCTAACTCAAATATTTGAGAACCGAAAATCTGGTGTCATTTTGTCGGTCTATTGGCCACGTCCTTATATACATCTCAACTCATTGGATATTTTGTTCTGATTGGTACGTGTTATTTATCTGCGGCAATTGAGCCAACGACAGTAAAGTTTTGTTGACCGACATACCACTTGGTACTGTTATTTATATTACTTATGCCAAATCATACTAATCGAAGGATATTAGTAAAATTATAATATTGTCATTAAGGTTTTATATTTATTTACATAGGTATACAAATTTATGATATTTAAAAGATTAAAATATATGCAAATTATTTTTTGCCAATATAAAGCTTTAATTGGTTATTAATAATATTTATTTGGCATGCGTGTTGATATTGTGGTGATAATATTATATTTAAGTTTCTCGATGACAGGCTATGAATAGGATAATGAAAGACGATCGTTTAAGTTAGCATAATTTTTTTTATTATTATTAACCGTTATGGAATAAACTTATTCTAGTAGTAGTAAGTATTTATTAAGTAAAAATATATTATTAATTAAAAAAAATGCATTTTTTTTTAAATTAATTAATAACCCTTCATCACATGCTCTTAGCATAAAGTCCGGCAATCCATACTAATATTATAAATGCGAAAGTCTGTCTGTCTGTCTGTCACCTCTTCACGGCTAAACTACTGGACCGATTGTGATGAAATTTGGTAGGGATGTAGTTAACGACCTGAGGTCAAACATAGGCTACTTTTGGGCGCGATATAACCGAGTCCCACGCGGGGCGAAGCCGCGGGGAACAGCTAGTTATATATAAGTATTTTTCGCGTAAGGAACATACGTTTGAATAATGGTCCACACATTATTCTTTTATTAAATCTTTATTGTTCCTTTTCGATTTTCAATCTTTTTCAAGATATTTCGTCTCAGTTATCTCATATTTTTCCTACAGATTTAGCATGTAAAAAATTCCATCGTAGACTCGTAATACGCAAATACTCATACAATGGTCGGGATCGGTAAGGCGCGAAAGTAGGAGTAATGTGGCGTGAAGGCGTCAGCTGTCGCGGTGAATCGGGATGGATGATGGGGTACCGCACTTTTTTCGTCGGCTTTATGTACAACCACAGATAATAAAAACTAAGTAAAGATATTTTGGGGGATGAAATGGGTAGTTTTTGGAACATCAAACCGGTTCATGCATATATTAGAGCCAGTAAAATCTTTTTTTATACCTATACAAATTAATAGGTAAGAATAGAATGGAATAGTGTTTTGAGTTGAGGCTTCCATGGCAGGACTTGGCACATTATAAACACCGACTTGGAATAAATGTCTTTATTTCGATATTACAACATGTCTGGTCTGACGAACCAACCAGCATGACCGGAAGTGAATGCGTAGTGGGCGGAAAGTAGTGTTGCCCGCTTAGAGTCTATAGACAATGATATATCGTAACATCTCCCTTTCTTTAAAAACAATAATGAATGAATTTAATTTCAGTCTACAGTAACAAAACATTTGGCTGTATGATGTCTACATCTTAGTCTTAAAAAACATATTGACATTGAAAGATTTGATTGACAGGTGACATTAGGATGACAATGACTTAGACATTTTGATAGTAAAAAGTTTGTGAAGAGAGACCTATCAAAACATTGTTTACATTTTATATCAAACAAAACATCTTAAAAATTAGATTAGATTAGATTAATTTAACAACAACTTTATTTCTTATTCAAGGAATCTAAGGGGTTTCTTAATTCTACGACCAAAGGAGGAGTATCTTTCATTATCTTGTGTGCCGGTTGTGTTTTGTTTGTTTGGTGTATAAGTAATATTTGTATCTTTATTTTTAAGGTGTGATGGAGAAGTCTGAGAAGAATGTTGTGTAGGGAACGAGGTTTTATGTAAGGAACCCTCTGGTGACTTAGTTTTCAAGATATGGAAACGGTTACGACGATATGAGCCATCATCTGTGTCTATAATAAATGACCTAGGTTGTGAACAAGTGTCTGTGATTATACCTGGTGTCCAATTGCTGTGTGGTTGTTTCTTAAAGTACACCTTTTTTTGAGCTTTATCTGCCGTGGTCAGACCAGACATGTTGTAATATCGAAATAAAGACATTTATTCCAAGTCGGTGTTTATAATGTGCCAAGTCCTGCCATGGAAGCCTCAACTCAAAACAAATAGAAAAACTATTTATTGCACCAAACAAATGTATACATATATTTTTTGAACTAGGTAAGGTACAAAGGCGGACGAATGCAATCTCTATACACCCTAATCGATGGTATGAGTAACTGGTATACTATGTTTTTTACACATTATTGACTTTTTGCGAAAATAAACTTAAGTGAGTATAGAGATATGATGAGTTCAGGCTAAAATTTATTCACTTATTTACATACCACCTACTTAGGAGAGTCATTGCTTCAGACTTCCAAAAATCTTACCTGAAAACAAAAACAATAGATGATTAAAACAAGACGTGGATGCAACAAAAAACTCATTCCAAATCTCTTACAGCATAAATAAATGCGATCTGTCCAAGCAGTTTGTATTGCTTTATGCTTACTAGCAAAAGTTAGACTAATTTGAATGAATGATTTATTCCTCTTACTAATCCAAACATGTTTCCTAGTTCTAGTAATAATAACACTTGGGACCTAACGTGCCTTCCGAAGCATGAGCGATTTATTAATTTGACAATACCAAGGCAGTAATAATTACTACAATACTAATATAAAAACTATTTCAATACATATAAACAAAACACAGTTTATACGTAAAACTAACAGTGTGTGCTGCATCAGTTGCCAAAAACGTTACATCCCGACAAACATCTTTCTTGTTAATAACTAGCGACCCGCCCCAGCTTCGCATGTGCATAATAACATGAAATTAAAAATTTAAAAAAACCCACGACACATTTTCTTTTTATTACTCGAGTATATTTGCGGAAATTCGGTTACCCTTCCCCACTTTCACCTCCACAACTTCAAAACAGCTCAAACGATTTTCATCAAATATGCCTAAGAACACTCGCCCATATAAGTCAGCTTTAACACAAAAAAAACTAATTTGAAATCGCTTCACCCGTTCGGGAGCTATGATGCTAGAGACAGACAGACAGACAGACAGACAGACAGACAGACAGCAGACCGACTACAGACCTACCACTTAAATCACTATCTTTTAAAAAAACACTTCAAAATCCGATGCATAATTTTAAAGATTTAAGCATACAAAGGGACATAGGGACAGAGAAAGCGACTTTGTTTTATACAATGTAGTGATATGTAGTGATAGTGATGAATGATGTAGCAGTACACTCAAACAGTTGGTGAGCATTATTATGGAAAACAATAAATTAGGCGTCTTAGTCGAACAATAAACAACGATCTCATTTCACACGATACATGTCAACGAAGATAGACACGCAACAGCCACGCGATTTATCGAAATCGAGAAATAACCCGAATATCTGAGGCGCTACAATCGAGTTATTTGAAACACGACACCGCGTAATTCATCTGTTTTCACCTCAAATACGAATGCTATCTCCCCTTTGTTCGTCGATCGCGGTATTTGGCAATCGATTTAAAGAATCGATCATTTATAATCGTGATGGGGTATAGCTTTCCCTGCAAATCGGATCAAAACATCGACTGACAATTATATTGTTCGGTGTTTGACAATAGATTTATGATGGGTTTGAAATATGAGTGCAGTTTCTAAGAACTCGATTGAGGGTATCGACATTCTATATATGAATCTTATGGAGAAATTATCTTTAATTTTGCGAGGCGGCTAGACAAAAGTAATAAAAATGTATCTAAGACGACAAGATTAAAGTCTTTTAGTGGCTTTTAGCAGATCAGAACTCTTTGAATATCTAAACGTCGTCACAGAATAGAAATCTGTCGCCAAAAGTAATAAATTAAAGAAAATAGATAATTGAAAAATAATTAATGATTTTATGATTCATCTTATCTTTATAAATTCAAATCGTTAAAATAGATCCTATATCATACCTAGATAAAAAAAACTGCAATTTCCAAATTTTATGTCCTATATTTTATAAGATTTATACTTATGTGTGTAATTTTCGCTTATATTTCAATTTAAGTCATTTTTATACATAACTATAATATACTGCAAAATGCGAGTTTCATTTTTAACTTGATATATTTATTTAAAGTATCCAATCCCGACAATTTAAAGTTCTAGAGATATAGGAGCCCGCTAACAGACGGACGGACAAGAGGACAAGGGAGGTTTAGTAATAAGGTATCAGTTTCTACTAGTTTACGAAACCTTTAAATAGTTATAGTTAAATTAAATAATGGTAATTTTAATGATCATGGTTAAATCTGACTTATTAACTTGCCTAATAAAATCACCAATTACTATTAACCTGTTTGTTTGTATAATTTATTACTTTCACTTGTAGATTAAATAAGAGAACAAAGTGATTAAACTATTTACAAATCCATTAAAACGTATATAAACGTATACATATATATATGTATATATATATATATATCAAAGTTTTTTTATATTATTGTAATATAAAAAAAAACTTTTACTTGTTATAATTATAATTATTAAAATAAATCATGCAGTTTTATGCACGAAATAAATCATGCAATTTTATACAAGAACTTTTTTTATAACTCCGTCTTAGTGTCTCACTGTTTTGAGTAGTTTTTTGTTTTGTGGATGGATCCGACCGGAAAAAAGTAATAATAATAATTGACAATGGATCCGTTTGATGGATCAGACCGGAATAACTAATAAAAAGTGTTCATATTTTTACGGTAATAAGAATGCAAATCACAAACAAATAAAAGCTTTGAATTGAATCAATGAAAAGATTAGGAGATACATATGGGACAATAGGAATATTTTGGATAAAGCTATAATTTTTCCAGCCAATGTCCATAAATTAAGCCTATCTGTCACTCGCTGGTTGACTGTAAGAGATACCATTCTGGGATAAGTCCGCCACTGTACTTTTGTTTTTTTTTTCTATGCTTTTGTATTCACTTTTGTTATGGTACAATAAAGTAGTTAGTACAAACAAACAAACAAATTAAAAGACTTTTGCGCCTAATATAGATGCTAATAAAAAATTTTAATTTAACAATTACATCATTATTAATTTACAATTATATCATATATATTTATTTTTACTACTAGGCCGGCTCATATCTCGCGCAGAGAATAGCAGTCGCTATTCAGCGCGGGAATACAGCTGGGGTTCTTGGCACCATGCCGCAAGAACACCAATTTTTAGATTTTTAAGTTTTTTTTTATAATTTTAGTAATTTAAGTTTTAGTTTTAAATTTATTAATATTAGTTTTTTTAGTTTGTAGTTGTTTTTACTTATTAAAATGTAAACTTATTTAAAAAATATATTCTTATAGGTATAATATTCTAACTATTACATCATTATAATTAATTATAAAGCAATTTCAATCGCAATAATTCACCATACATCCTGATGCGAAGCCCAGTTAAAATCGCTTAGATTACATTAATGCTCAGTCGGCCACTTACTTACAAGCTACAAGTCACTCGCATGAAATATAGCGTAAACAGAGTATGTTAATTGATAATCACAACGACGGCTGCTTGCATGATAAAGTGCATTATACTCAGTCAGTAGGCGACTGAGGAAATGTGTCGACGCAGGCAGGACCGGACGCACTACTTCGCGGACGGCTGACACACGAGCGATAAGAATGGAAAGCAATTTCTGTTTTTGTATTTATGTAACTATATTTTAGGAAGGATCATGATAATGCGTAAACTTATATAATAATGATATCTTGGAGTATTTTCCAGCGATACCAGCTTAGCGATCAGAATGGAATTTATTGTTGCCAGTGGGACAACTGTTATAGTCGACGGCTGACATACAGGCGATAAAAATAGAAAGCAATATTTTTGTATGTGTTCATTATTTCACTTCATAAACTGGAAAAGCGTTGTCATTGACATTTTTCAGATGGGAAAAAAACATTGGATTCGCAACTTCTTTATTGTACCGACCCCTTCAAAAATACACACATAATTGTCCAGGTTTTCCACTTTTTTAAAATACACACGGGCAATAAGAGTGGAAAGCAATCTCTTTTTGTATTTATGTAACTGTATTTAAAGAAGGATCATAATATTGCATAAACCTATATAATAATGATATCTTGTAGTATTATTCATGATCTTTCCTAAAATTTCTTCTATAATTTTGCTTAATTACAAAGACGGCGACGGCTAGTTAGGTAGTTACTTAATTTTGCTTATCATCCCACCAAAATAAATAAATAAATGAAATTTGTCAGATCTCATGTAGAGTCAAACTTCTAAATCTACAAGGCTTTATGTTATAAATTCTACACCTTAGTCAAAATACGAGTATGTCTGGCTATTTCGCTTTTATTTACTGTTCATTACTTTTCTATCATATTTTATTTCTTGTAGTTAAGAAACGACTAAATAATAATAATAAAATATTTAAATATATGCTAGAAACGACTAAGCTATAAAAACCTATGGAAAGTCTAAACCCTTTTTTTATATTGTGTGTTAGTACAACACGAATCGAACGAAGATTTTTTTGCTAGTTTGCAATGCAATATAAATAATATAGTGTGATACATTGTATTTTGTGCAATAAAGGTTAAATAAATACAGTACTTATAATAACTTTTCTTGATCGCTTATCATAGCAATAATGAACCGATGAAGAATAAGATTGAAAATCAAACTTGAGATCGGAGCTCAACTTTCATTTAAATATAATTTATTAATAAAAATTTTATAAATGAGAATCAAGATAAATATGACAGCAGAATTAAATATGTTATTTTAAAACTCTCACTGATATTTCAAGCAATGAGTCTCGGAATGTCACAGGCGTGTATCAGCAAGCACTATCTGATAACTATAGCTCCCAGCGCCAGATGGCTATCAGTGCTTCATGACTTCTCTCGTCATATAACTCACTTATGGTTGAAGGCCGGATTCCCAGGCTGTTTTATATCTATTTTATGTTTACGCCATCTATGAGCAGCGAGAAAATCGACATAGTTATCGAACTTGTTCTATTGGGACGAGAAGGAAAGCTAGGACATTCTTTTGATTGTGTAAGCAGTATAAAAAGTAGGTTAATACTTGGTTGTTTTATGTCGATGGAAATTTATTTATTAACTTTTATTGCTTAAAATACAATCAGTATCAAACAAGAGTATCAGAGAAATTAAGGGTGTTATATGACGAGGAACGTGCTGGTTTTAGAGAAGAGAGAGAGAGAGAGAGAAGAGTAAAAGAGTTTTGTCGCCTCGAACGACACGATCAATTCATTAATTAAATCAATAAAAGAATAGAAAAGAAAAGGAGATCAAGGATATATAGACCAAATAAAAGAGAAGGGTGAAGCTGTATTGTATAGAAATGTAAAATGAACGACTGAAGACAGAGAGACATGGAAATTAGCATGGAAACAATCAATCTGTAGAGTCCCTATATATGTGTATATTTTAGTGTCCAATATTGGTCATTTCGTCCTTCGTCATGCTGTAGGCCACGTCCTTACGCTAGTAATATGTACCTCTGTTATGTCAATGCCTTCAGCATAATCAGTTTGTCTCAAAATGAGATAAATAAATTATCTCAAACGAATGCCGCAGTATTTTTCTACAAAAAAAATGGGCTGAAATAAGTGGTCGCAAGGGTCACTAATATATAGAAAAAGTAACATTTGTCTTGTTTCTGGACCCGACTGAATCCTCTAACAATCCTTAGGGATCTAAATGCTTATCGTGATCTACGTTCGGCAAAACTTTTCTCTTACAAGGTAAAGTTTCTTAAATTTGTAAGTAAAAAGCGGTGTTTCGTTACTAAAAGAATAAATAAATAAAAACCATTGTTATCCAACTGCGCCAGAAAGAAAATAATGTTTTAGAGGGTATATAATGTATTATTGTATGTATGTTTGTTTATTTCTTCAGTGACCTTAAGCTATCGGTACATTTGATTTCATGAATATCAATAGTTATATTTGCAATAGCTTGTATTAATTTATCTTATTCTTTGTCCACCCCTTATACCTGTTCATCTGGGGTCGGGTCTCCTCTTGCATTTGCGCCAGAGATGTCTACTCCGGGTTGTCTTTACGTCTAGCTTTTCCTTTTGTATTTTTTCTACATGTGTCCTACATATATTTAGTACTTGTTGTTTATAATATACAAATATTGTTTTTAATAAATATCTGAGTTTTACTTCAAAATAATTAAAATAAATAAACAGAAAACGAAGACAGAATACAATCTATAATCCAGGAAACATGTCTACCCGCGTAGCATCCACAAACCAGATAAAAGTAATATCTACTTAGCCCCAGACACTGACAACCACAACAGTGAAGCAAATTACCACCACCCACGAGAGCGGCCCTTCATCGCATCTCAGATTAAATGCTAATGGATTATAGCCATTTGTTAAGTTCGCCATCATTTATTTGAAAGTAGCTGTACCGGTTTTCAATTGAATGTCAACCGAGTATTACAATTCAGGATGATTTTACACTTGTCCAGTGTAATCATGATATTTTAACGTTATGCTCAAAACAATGGTGTTTAATGTTTAGGAGAGCAACACGGCTTATGTCTTTGTCGAAAGCATTCATTGCTTTATAGTTAAGAGTAATGGATATTTATATAACAGCTTAGTAAAACCGTATGTGTAAAACCATTTAATCAGGTCTTTATATATATAAGTTATTAATTAAAGGTGAAAGGCGATAAACCAAGTCATCGTCATTAGGTAACCCGAAAAATGCTTTAATATTTGAATTTTGTCTATAATTTTATGGCAAGAATACAAGCTTCCTAATATCAAAGTACTGACAAGCTGATTATATCAGTAGGGCGACCTTAAAACACATACAAACACAGCGAAAAACAGGTGTCTGCATTCAAATACATATACAGTGGGCCACATAAAAAGTGTACCATTTTATGTGTAAGTTTAAGGGTAAGGTCATAATCTTTCCTATGTGTACCACTGTACAATCTTAAAATCTGCAGCGAAAGTCATAGCTACCACATGGTCTAACATTGTCTTAATAAAATATATTAGACCAAATAGCTGGCAGTTACCTCGGACAAAGAATTAGTCTAGCTATTCAAATGGTGCCAGTATGTTCGGAACCTTTAATAATAAGTTAAGGAACGGTAAATAATAGTAGGTCCTTGTTTAACTTAAGATACATAGATAAATAATTATTTCATATTACATACATACATATAATCACGTCTTTATCACATACGGGGTAGACAGAGCCTAGAGCTATAAGACTTTAGGCCACGTTTAGCATATGTAATGGTAGTTGAAAAAGGAAATCAATAGTGATGGGTTGCTAGCCGCATCGCCTATGTCATGATTTCCCCATTCGGCGATTCCCTCAGACGACTTTTACGGCGTGCACGGGAAGAGAAGCAGCTGGTACATTCTATGTTTTTCTTTTTCTCCCTGACCAGCATGGAAGAGTTTCATTTCATATTGTTAAATTTATTTACTATTACACATAGACTTCGCTGGCTCAGCCACCTGAGAAAACTAAGGAGGATCGAGCTGTAAAGAAAGCATATAATATGGTAAGGCCGATGGGACAGCCGTCTCAGATTTCGATGGATTGACGAGGTAAATAGGGACATGCTAGAGAAGACATTTAATATCGATTTATTATTGTTTTAAACTATTGTAATACGTCATATTAAGACAGGACATGGTGTTACTAATCAATGTAAAAAATATGAAGTCCTCTTTTACCTATGTTCAACAATAAAGAATATTTGAATTTATAAAAAGCGCATTTTGGGGTGAGGAGACGAATGACACCACGCAATATGATGTGTGTGGAGTGAATGGTGGAAGGACCCTTTGATCCTTAAATAACCTTTTTACGCTACTTGAAGTATTTTTAGTGTATAATAATATGGATTAATGGGCCCCATAATGTCACGTATATATAGAAAAACCTTTTTGAACACAAGGGTCAAGAAAAAAATAGCCCGACCTCTCCACATCTTATTTAAGACATAATGTGCCCTTATAAGTTAGCCGTGGGGCGGCCCATTTGGGCAATGTGGACATAAGAGTAGCTATTACGGGTTTCAAGGGTTGTTTGAGGTCTTGATACGATCCCTTGGATTTGATAATTTTTCTTGCAATATTATGCCATGTGTTTTCCTATCATTTTACATATTTAAAAAATCTAATTAAATTGCAAATTAAGTCAAACTATTTAAAATAATAACCATCAAAACCAACAAATCATTTAAGCACTTAATTTATAAACTGTTACTGTTATTATCAATTTGTAATTAAATTTTGCTGTAAGTACCTAATATATGGTCTGTAAAAAAGTGTTTATTCATTAATTCAATATCTTTTTACAAGATTTTTTATTCATTTTCAAATGCATAGGTATATGAAAATACTAAGTTGAGTTATATGTAATGCAGAGCAAAGTAAACAGTAAATAACTCAGGGAAACGGTTGAAATTAAGCCGGAATTTCATGGCACAATCCATAAAACCGTAATATAAGGGGCTATAATCGTAAGAATGGGTTGGGCTAATGCAAGACTAACACACCAGAGCCATAATATTCGACACGGCCGCAATGGCACATGATTAGTTAATGAACAGAGAGAAAGGTTCATACTAACGCGTTGTGGGTGATTCACTCACGCATGGCTCATGGTATGGCGGAATCGTCATGCATGATACGCTTTCTGTTCTGGGAGCTTAGCCAATGTCACAATTTCAAAACGTCAACGAAGTTCGACAAGAACAAAATGTATGTGATTGACATAAGATTGACCACGTGTATTGTCGCAGCTTATTTCAATTACATATTTTTTTTTACTTGTCGACATTCGTTAACGTTTTGCGATTGTGACTTTGGCTAAGTCCCCTGACGTACATTTATGGTGTATATAATGCAACAAGCTCGCCGGTGGTAGTGGGTAGAAGCCGTATAAATTCGTACCTCATACGTACGAGTATGTTGGTGATCGTTATGCGACTGAAACAGCGTGCTTGAGTTAGCTTTCTGTTCGGTTATCTACTCATGTAAAAATGGCGCGATTCTGGACTGGAGACGCAAATCCTACTAATTTTGAAGGTTATTACTTTAAATAAGCTTAAAAATGTAAAATTTAATATTAAAAGACAGCAAAAAAGCCTGTTTTTAAAGAGAGGCAAATATGTTTTTTTGGAAAAACTATATTTAATATTATTTTTGCTTACAAAAGGTATATATAGATTTAACATAAACATATAAAATATTCTTAACATTAAATATACCTATACACTTTATAAGTTTGATGCTACTTTTTATAACATCAGCTATTTTAAGTGAAAGTCCTGTCAAATTTTAAGTATCTATTAAACAAAAAACGGCATTTTACCAATTTATTCATATAAAACATAAAGCTTAAATTCAAAGCTAATAAAACTTAATTAAGCAAAATGAACAACTAAGTTATGGTCCACTTTTAACGTCATTAATAGAAACCATATCGCACAAGTTAATTTGAAAACTTTCTGGTAATAATTGTGAACAAATGAACAGAATATATTTTATCGATTCTCATTATATATTCGGCGACCCGGAGATGATATCATAAACTAAGTTTAATATAATTAATGTTTAACGATGACCACTGGACGATATGGTAATTTGAATTTAAATTAATTTGACACTATCAAAAACTTTTTAATAATGTTTGTTTGCATAGTTTAAAATTATAATAACTAACTTTGGAACTATTATTACCTACTCTCTATCTATATCTTTATCTTTACATAGTATAAAAAACAAAGTCACTTCTCGCTGTCTGTTCTTATGTATGCTTAGATTTTTTGAAACTACGCAACGGATTTTGACGCGGTTTTATAAATAGGTAGAGTGATACCAGTGGGAGCTTTTTATAGCGGTGCGAAGCCGGGGTGGGTCGTTAGTATCTACTAAAATAGCGTAAAGTTGTCACTGGTTCACTCATTACTAAAGTATTTTTTTTTTTTAGATAAGTTGGCACTGACGAATTTCCAAACTGAAAAATTTACATAATTTAATTTTACAATCCTTCAGTTTAAAAAGTCCATGATTTGGCCGTACCTCGTTCCTAACGATGATTACCTCTTTTATTATAAGGCTATAAATTAACGAGAAGAATTAAAAGCCTTGTAATTAAGAAATTCTTAGACATTTTCGCGGCCATTTTTCACAATAACAAAGGACGAATGGAACTTTAATTTCGATGTAGGTCAGATGCGGCCGGATTATTTCCATTGTTGCCTGTTTAGAATCCTGTTAATTAGCCAGGAAGGCTAGACGTTGGTTTCTCTTCGAAAAATTTATAGTATGCGGGCCTTTTACTTGGGTATGATGAGGGCATGTAGGGTTAACACTAAAAGGACACAATATTATAAATGAGTTGTATCATGTAATCGGAATAAAAAAGGATAGAATTTAAACTTAACTTATTCATCCGATCGTGTTTCATAGGTTCATCTTCAGCTTACACTTCAAACCTACGCTTTAAATTACATTTAACACATTTTTATTTAATATTTTCAGTCGATAAAATTGTAAAGCATGCTCTTGCTGAAATAAAACATATGTTATCCAACTTTCAATCCAACTTAATAATATCTCAACTAATATTCTGTATGCGAAAGTAAGTTTGTATATTTGTTTGTTTGTTTATTTGTTTGTTACGCTTACACGCATTATCTTCTAAACCGATCTTACTAAAATTCACATACACATAGAAGTATTAAGAAGGACATAGGGTACCTTTCATTCTGGGAAAAAGCGCTGTCTCCAATGAAATTCACGCGGGCAAATCCTTAGGCAAAGGCTAGTCATAATGTTACGCGCAACAAGTAACACAGCATATCAATATCGTATTAATAATTCAGACTAAATCTTTTAGCGAAACGTTTCGTATATTCTCTATATTCCCTCACCGATGCGCAACAGATGTTATTATCCGTAGCTTAACGAAATATCTATCTGCCAATAGTGAAACTTTTGCTTGGCTTGCTTGGATTCTGCCATATCTAAATTTTTACACGTACAAGGTAACAGAATTAATTATAACAATCACTGCATAGTATAAAACAAAGTCGCTTTTTATGTCCCTACGAGTATATCCCTACGTATGCATAAATCTTTAAAACTAAGCAACGGATTTTGATGCGGTTTTTTTAATAGATAGAGTGATTCAAGAGGAAGGTTTTTATGCGCATGCGAAGCCGGGTCGCTAGTATAGAATAAAACATGAAAAAATAGCTTTTGGTTTCATTACCAGTTTATAGTAGTTGTGTGTGTATGTGAAAGAAACTATTGTTGCAAAGAAAGTTTGTTCTAGGCACACAAACCGCATATTATTCTTCGTATAGGTACATTTAAAATCGAATAGGCATAATATGAAGGCATAATATTCGTAGCAAAACCACCAAAACCACTGGGTGTCACTTCATTTCATTATGTATCAAAATTAAACACGTTACTTTAAAATATACCTACTTAATCCATTCATACAAACAAAAACACACTATTGTACAATATAAAGTACAAATTGTTTTAATTCATGATTAACTAATGCAACTTATATTAAAACTTTGCAAGTTCTATAATGGTCTGATAGTGGCAACCCTAGTGGGCCACCCGTTGCCCTTACTACGGATTTTGCGGTCATATGCGGAACAAGAAGCTATGAATAGTTCATTACACTTCAAAGCATCTACCTCAGAGATTTTATCATAAATATTTGCTGTTTGTGGACAGGAATTACGGGCTATGATTCAAGCGTTGATTTATTGTACTTCAGTGTTAAAAAAATCTATACTCCCACACAAATATTATAAGTGTGATAGTTTGTCTGTCTGTTTGTTACGCTTTCACAGCTATACCGCTGGACCGATTTTTCATAAATAATGGTATAGATTAGTTAGGACCAAGATTGAAACATAGGCTACTTTTAGGCGCGATATAACCCACGCGGGTGGAACCGCGAGCAACAGCTATTGAGTAAAGAAAAATAAATACTATTAAACAATTCTCCTAACTCGTATAAAAAATATATGAAGTATCAAACATTAATTACACTGAAACATAAAACTAAAACGTAAGTAAGTACTATTACTCCTATGAATAAAACAGTTTTTTTTTTTTTGAAATTTTAGGAAAAAACCTCAACAAACTTTAGTTTCTTTCACAAACATCAATTTTATTCGTGGGTTCGATTCCCACGGGAAACATACTTTGTTTAGTTGTTTCCAGTTTGGTTAGGACATTGCAGACTTGAATCACCTGATTGTCTGACAACAAAGATGATTCCGTGCTTCGGAAGGCACGTTAAGCTGTTGGTCCCGACCGCCATATGGTTGTCGTTAATGGAAGGCCGAGAGGCGGTTCCGATGAACTCTGACACCGTAAAACCTACACGAAATGATGATGAGGATACATTTTATTTCTCTTTTATCCTTTTATAACGTTCATCAATTGATTTTCAAACATAGACAACTTTGTCAATGTTTGCAAAAATCAAACTAAGTAGTTTTTGGGTCTTCTGGCCAAAAGCTTATAAAAGTTTTGGGTAAAAGCAAACACATAACCTACTGGGCATATTGCCCTTTGGAAAGTTTTGGGTGTATTATAAAATTGAATAATTTTCCTATAACCTTCAGTATTATAGTGATCCCGGAGGACCTTTTCCCTGAATAATTAAGTGAGCCTTTGTAAGCCGGCCTACTTGATATTAGATACCGAATTCTCACTAGATACCTACACAAATGAATATATTTTTTTTTTAGCTATTGCATAGCTTTTATCGCGAAATTCCGTATCAAGAAATTCCGTAACGAAAAACCTGACATCCCCGTACCATGTACTCCGCCCGCCTACCATGTAGCTCGGGCGAACTTATAGCATAACTTGATATATGGTATGATATTAGAAAGTACCTTCTTTTGGTAAAGGTAGTGGTTCAACATAAAATATTGATACATAAAATAGGGAACTGTCCCTACACGTGCTTCAATATAAAAAAAAAAAATCTGCATAAATAAATAAATAATTATAATTGCATAAGTTATTCAATAGGTTTACCGCGGCAGTCCCCGAGTGCCACTCGTCTTTTTTTATTTATTATATTCCATATATAACTGCTAGTCAAGTTGTTAAGCCGTTTGCCTAAAATCCCGGGGGTCGTGGGTCTGATTTCCGCGGAAATTAGTTTAGTAATTGTTTAGTTGTTTCCAGTTTGGTTAGGGCGTTGCAGGCTTGAATCACCTGATTGTCTAATAATAAAGATGATTCCGTGCTACGGAAGGTCGTTGGTCCCGGCAGTCGCTATAAGAACCACGCCAAAAGCCGAGAGGCAGTTCCGAAAAACTCGAAAACCAGGCTGTGCATGGTCCATTGACACGAAATGATGACGATGATTTATTATTCAAAACTTTAGTGAACTTTCTACAAATAATGTGGACTTAATGCCAACCTAACATACGCTGCCAACTGTCAATTAAAACTTGAGGTCTATTTTTAATTAATGCTTAATTACACACTCTAATATCAAAAAAATGATTGTTTGTTTATAATATTTTTGATGCTCTTAAACACACAGCAAATACAAAATTAACAAAAAAATATTATCAGTATTTTGTTAGTGTAAGAAAAATTACAGCTTTTTCTTGTTTTGCAAAAAAATGATTATCATTTTACACACCTTATAAATAATTATATTTTATTTTTTCATTTATTTCACAATACATAAACATTAGTACATTTAGTACAAAAATATAAAAGACACTGTTTAAACCACAGAGATTTGTCTACAGCGCAGATACATTACTCTATGTATATGTAGCGCCTATAATTCTAAATTAAATATCACTTAATTCACTTTAAAATTGAACTGGACGACAAACAATCAATAAATATTATGATAAAAATGTTTTATTCATCTATATTAATTCAGTAGCCGACTTATTAAATCATAACAAACGATGTTGTCCCACGATTGTTATCGATTCTCTAAATCGTCTTTATAAAATCGATGCCGCCGTTCGAGTTATCGATACTATTGTTTGGGTAGAAGACGACGAATCTCCATTGTATTATTAAGTTCAAAATTCAAGTGAGGTCATCTTATTTGTACAATATCTTAATATTTATGAAATAATTCAAAATATACTATAAGGAGCTCAGCAAAAGATTAAAGGAGACAACAGGAGACCCTCGCGCGGGCAGCTTTATCGCTCAGCGGATAGCCATCGCTATTCAGCGCGGGAATGCTGCCTGCGTGATGGGAACCCTGCCAAGGGGGGCCCCCTTTAATTTATTAATTTAGGTAATTTTTAGTTTATAAGTTTTATTTTGATTTAGTTTAGTTCATTAAGTTAGATTATTTTTGTTTAAGTTTTCTTTTTATTGTATTAAATAATTGCAAGATATAAAATATATATAAATCTTACCAATAGCAATATATTATTCATTATTATATTTCAACGATCAACAATTATGACAATGAAGTTTTATTCCGCGGTTTTATTTGCACCCTAATGCTCGTCGTATTAGGGTGCAAAAAGAACCCGACACAAAATTTCCTTTAAAAAAAAGTTATGATATGACACTCGAATATAGTGAGCAAAGAATGTAGGATGATAATTCAGTCTTCTGAGAATCAGTTGGTACAGTTATGTAGAGAAAGTGTTTATGGTAAAAACCGACATCTGATCAACCGTTTTAGAGGGTAGGTTTCTCCAGCAATAATCCTTGCTTAGTTCCCGGTATAAATAATAATGAAAAATAATTTATGTGTGATTAAATCTGATTATGTAACATAATACTATTAGAATTAAGTCTACCTATTGTGCTTAACAATTTTAGGTCTACAATAAATAATAAAAATGTACTAACGACAACAAAAACTGGATTAAGTATAACTAAGTCATTTAAGTTTAGATTTCATTTAGCCAAACAATAAAAAAAAATGTTTATTTCCAAAAACTTTAAAATTTTTACCTATGATACGTTAGCCTTATTAGGTGTACTGTGCTTCTGAATAACAACCCCTACTAATATTAAAAATGCAAAAGTGAGTTGTTTGTTCTAATTTCTTCGAATTTGTTTTGCAAAAACATAGAAGCACTGAGTTACCTTTTATATCCCATAAAAATGCACTGTTCCCCTGGAATTGACGCGGGCAAAACCGCGGGTTGAAGCCAGTCAAATACATTGCAAAGTTACAAAGAACTTTAAATGCAAAGCAAAAGTTTGCCCCAAAGCTTTTCGTGTAAGCTTCGGAGTGTGAAATGTACTTTATGAGAGTTTTGAACAAGTAACACAAGTAATCAAGAATTCTGTCTTAGCGTGTAAGTATACAGCTTTTAATGACAAGTGTTTTAAGCATAACTTTCTTTTTCTCAAAAAACAAAACTTTCTTTAGATTATAAAACTCAGATCCCACAGAGGTGTGCAGGGTCAACTGACCTAGTACTCCAAGAAAGAACAAATAAACGATAGCAGTGGCAGTACCCCATACTTAAACAATGATACCATGGCATACAGGGTCGCTTGACCACTCTGAAATAATAGTGTGCAGGGTCTATTGAATACACACATTATATTAATTAATTCCAAAGGAAATCGCCTTTCTTAACCTTTCTTAATTACTGCATAACCAAGGAAGTAAATTAAAAACATAACATAAAAATGCATACAACAAACATAAAAAAAAATTCAACCCAATTGAGAACCTACTCCTTTTTGGAAGTCGGTTAACAATTTAGAAATCTTTTCCAATAATACGTTTACAAACAGTACCTAATTATCATTTCTATGTTTTTTGTATTTGCCAAATGTAAACGCGAACTTTTGACCACTATTCGGAAGAGGAAAGTTGCCTTCTTTGGCCACATTCAACGGGGACCCCAGTTTGAATTTCTAAGACTAATTTTAGAAGGCAAAATTCCTGGCAGAAGATCTCCTGGCCGTCCTCGACGAAAGTGGATTGATGATATAAAAGATTGGACCGGACTTCGATACAATCAACTAAAAATAGCGGCCCATAGCCGGGAGGGTTTCCGTTTGCTGACCTCCAAACTTCAGTTCGAAGATGGCACCCCATGATGATGATGTTTGTATTTAAATTTATTGTGTATATGAATTAGGTAAAACATCCATACTTCCATATCCATACTAATCCATACTTCCATACTTCCATACTAATATTATAAATGTGAAAGTCTGTCTGTCTGTCTGTCGGTCTGTCTGTCTGTCTGTCTGTCTGTCTGTCTGTCACCTCTTCACGGCTAAACTGCTGGACCGATTGTGATGAAATTTGGTAGGATGTAGTTAACGACCTGAGGTCAAACATAGGCTACTTTTGGGCGCGATATAACCGAGTCCCACGCGGGGCGAAGCCGCGGGGAACAGCTAGTAAATAATAAATAAAAAATGATAGTAGGAAAGTAGGATTTTTACACATAGCAACTTAGGCGTACTCAAAGGATTTGGAACTCGCGCGCGGTATTTTTTTTTAATCTATGGGGGTTTTCATGGTTTTGTCTATATTTCCCAATAATAATCCCAATTTTATCTATATATTTTTTATTTATAATACTCTACTTCATATCTAAGCGTTTTGGTGGTATCACCGAATGGGATACTCGTACATGTTTTATTTTCGCAGTGGCTAAATCGGTCTGGAAGGCATCATAAAAATAAGACAACATGCAGATGCAGTCGTGGTCAGATAAAACTGACCCCCTGCTAATGACCGGGTAATTATATTTATGTATCTTCGATTGTACAGTGGGCTATAAATAAATGTATACCACCCTGATTAAGTGTAAAGCTACTTAGGTAGGGTAACACAAGTATACCAATTTTTTTAGATTGGATCCCTCGATGTCGAGTCGCCGCCACGTCTACTCTGAAAATTAACGCTTTATTATCAGAGTAGACGTGGTGGCGACTTGACGTAACGGGCCTCGACATCGAAGGAACAAATCAATTATTATGTGTGGCTCACCATATACATATCAGTAACTTACTACAGTGATCTGACTAAACCCGAAGTACAAACATAACTAGAATTAGGTATTTCTGTTAAAGAGAGATATTTAAAGTGAAAAGTTGTATTATTTTACAGAAAATTATTTTGATTTTGTAATAAGACCTTCGTCAAAAGAGGATCTAGATATAATGAGAATATTAGACTTCTGTTGCGAAATGAAACTAATAAAAGTAAACGAGTATTAAGGTGGATTTAGAATCGTTTACTGGATATCAGGCTCTGGGCTTACGAGGTCACAAAAGAAATAATATTATTTCTTCTGCTCGTGAACAAACAGATTATCATCATGAAAATTATAAATTGAGTTTTATCCCAACTAAAATTATAAATGCGAAAGTGAGTTTGTATATTTGTTTGTTTGTTACCTCTTCACGCCATATCTACTAAACCAATCTTCCTGAAATTTCCCATACACATATCTGGGAGTATTGAGAAGGACATATCCCTATAACCTTTCATCCCGGGAAAAAGCACTGTTCCCGAGAAAAATCCATGCGGGCGAAAGCTAGTGTTTATAAAAAGTTGATATTATTTGTTTTATTAATAATCATTATCATATCAAAAGAATTTCCCTGCTCTTCACAAATTTCCACTTCGAATAGTCCTTAATTGCTTCTTCTTAATCCTAAGGATTTAATTGCACTTTTCTTTAAAAAGGTATAAAAAATTACATGCACTAGATATTACTACTTTAACATTGTAATTTAATTTATTTATTATATATTTATTAAAACTAAATCAATACAAGACATCGTTACAAATTTTCATCCCCAAAAACTTTCTCAAAATGTTTACAAAAAATATATCCGTAACATGCTTCGTTCGCAACTAATCTTACAAATAAATTTGTACTTAATTGAATTTATTAAAAAAAAGTTGCAAAATCATTGCTTAAAAAACTTATTCAAACGTAAATAAAATCTAATGACCACTATCAAAGTATTAAAGATACTTATTCCATTCATTCACTGCCTACTTAACCCGTAAACGGAGGTTTAGGAAGTCGTGCGCGACATTACATTGTACGAAAGTGAAACCGCCTTAAAACGTGGACAAATACTGGTTGGACTTGACAAAAACAAATATTGAACGCACGTACAATAAGATGAGTAGCATAGAAAGTGCCGAAACGATATCTGATTTAGGGTTAAACGCGGAGGCAAAAAATGTTTAGATATATGTTTTATATTTATTTACACGGAAAGATCATGCTGTTTGTTTTCCTCTATGACGCAATAGTTATGTTTTACGATTATGTTTAAAAAGAAATTTTATTTTATGTTATTTGCACAAATTATAAAAAATAACACTACTAGTCAACCATTATATTATAACTAAAAATTATGATAGTTTGATGACATACCTACTATTATTTTATTTCCTCCGTTTGATTTTATTTACGTTTTCTAGTATTATTAGAAAAATATAAAAAATCATTAAAATATGGTTGTTTTCAAATTCAACTAGTAGTTCCATTGATATCTCAAACAGATAAAATTTTAAAGCTTTACAAGAATGAGGCTATTATATAAAAAAAAAAATTTAATTCAACCAATAGTTCTAAAGTTATAACTGTTATAAGCATTTACACAAACAAACAATCAGCTTTATTATATTAGGTAGTAAAAAAATACATTATTTATATAAAAACATCAAGATAAAAAAAAACTGTTCAGTAAAAGAAAGTGAATGATGAACAGAACCATTGTCTCCTCAAAACGAAGCTCGATCTTGACATTTCTTTTTTAATTTCCATTAAGGCGGCTCCGCAGGAAAATTGGGAGATAATAGCCTCCGCCGAGAGAATGGAATGATCGACCCACAGTGGTAAGTACCTAGATCAAGAGAGATTAAGAGGTTTTCCAATACATTCATCCATTGAATATTTATTTCTTCTTTATATTAACAAATTTAAAGAAGTAATAAATATTCAATATTCTGGTATATGGTTCCACAAGAATATAATACTCATATGATCGGCGGACTTCATGCGAATACATTCTCTACCAGTCAACCATAGGGAGTAACAGGAATTTTGTGCGACGCATAAAGTATTTATAAATAAAAACACAGAAAACAATATAATTAGCACAATATTGTGCTATTCATTCTTATAAAAATCTCATCTATTCTATAACAATATAATAAAGCTGATTTGTCTGTTTTAGTGTTATGTACGATACCTTGGTGAACAATAGCGCCGCCATCAATTAAAAATCATTATTAACTGAAAAAACAAGTTATCCGTCTTATATAATAATTATTTCTGCATTTGATAGCCTAATTCTTTGGGGTGTTCCAGTATTTGAATATTTTTCTTTTACTACTTACCCCGATGGCTCAGTCACCTACCTGTAAGTAGTGGATCTTCGAAACGAAAGACCGCCATTTTTTAAATATAAATACATTACGCCAGATTTGAAGACCCATTTTAAAACACATCGTAAATTTTTACGAATATTTCAAAGCTGAAATCGTTTCAGATATTCATAAAGATTATTTCTGAGAAGATAGAAACTCTCCATGAATGAGTAACCTTTCGCTTTTATTTATATAGATTTCCCATGGTGGTCTATAATTACGATCAATTACAAAAGAAATAAATTGTGTAATTGCCACTTCACACCGAATAAAATCGCTTTGAATTAATAAATGGTTGATTCCTCGCGGTCTTTAGCTTGATGAAACCTGTTTTACACTATATTAATTTAGCTAAGCATATTTTAAGTCACCTCCTATATTTAATTTTAACAACTAGATTTCGCGCGCAGGTTCGCCCTCGTGTATGTCTCTCGGGAACAGTGCTTTTCCCGGAACGAAAGGTATTTTCAATACTGTTAGCTAAATGCGAAATTTCAGGAAAATTGGTTCAGTAGATAAGGCGTGAATAGCTTTATCACAAAAATCATAATATCTAAAAGGATTTTTAGTTCACAAAGCTATAAGTATGTAATAAATTGTTTCCTGCGGCTCCACCTGCGTGATACTCGATTATATATCGCGCCAAAAAATATCCTATGTGTGACCCACGGTATTTAACTATATTCATACCAAATTTAATCAAAATCGGCCGCGGTTTAGTCGTGAAAGCAACAGACAAACAGACTTTCGCATTTGTAATCTTCTTATATATATATAAGTATAAAAATAAATTGCTGTTCGTTAGTCTCGCTAAAACACAAGAATGACTGGACCGATTTTGTTAATTTTGGTCTTGAAATAATTGTGGAAGTTCAGGAAAAGTTTAGGCGGTGAGAAAAGTGCGTTCAGACGGAACGGAGTTCGGCGGGTCAGCTAATATTATAGTAATACTATGGATCCTCCATTGTAAACTAAAAGTATCAAAAGTTTTCATTCATAAAACGAAAATCATTCCTAATGTTTTTACATTATCAAGTGACAAACAATAAAATAAAGCGACAACCATTACATTAATTAATTCATTGCGTCAAATTAACACTTTTAATTTCACCAACGGTCGCCGAAGTCACGTAATTGTCGACGTCGCGTACCATTCGTATTGGAGTCACGATTGTTTCACCGAAAACCCGTCGATAACACAGCCAAGAGGCGTCGCGTTGCGCAACGGGTGCAAAGAACACTTTTCCGAAAAAAAGTCGCTTTTTCACTTTCACTTGCTAATTGCTTTTTGTAATTGCGGTTTGTGCAGACGCGCGACGCTGGTTCGCGATTATATTTTAGTTTGTTTATTATTTTTATTTTTGCGTAGTATTTTTTAGGTAGGCCACTTTCATTATAACCGAATTTTGCACTGATTGTGAAAGTATTTTCTATCAACTTTTCGATTTTCGAACAAATTAGTCTACAAAGGGCTTTGAAAAATGTCAATATTGTAATATGACAGTAAAATAATTTAGTTCTTTACAAAAGGCACAAGCGTGATGAAAAAGTAAAATTCTAGATTTTAATAAATCTGTAATTAAACAAATATATGATCAAGTAATTAAACCTTTCGTAAGTCGTTCAGTATTAGTTGTCTAACTATGTTTACTTTTTTAAGGTTTCTTGGTCGAGCGACATTTGAAATAAAGAAGAATATAGAGGTCTTAAAAATAGTAATTGATTTTTAAAAAGAGCTATATATAATGATACAAAACAACTTTAATTTTCATTCTAACGACAATATATGAATTTATGATTGAGGTGCTTGTAATTTTTGGGTACAAAAGAGTTTTGTATTGTAATATTTTTAGATACAATTTACAATATTTAGCAGCATGTCTGCTCACTCACATGTGGTACAACGAAACGCGTGTCCAGTGCAAGTTTTCACTTTTTATTAGGGCTATTTTGGTTGCTAATACAACGGCAATTACAACCAGTCTCCGAGATAATTGCCTGTTAAATATACTGTTATTGTATGTAGTTATTCCTACAATAAACGTAAAAATATGCTCTTTCGGCTTTTGCTGCTGAATTTATTCATAAACAGAATATTTGATGTGAAGGGTTTATAAACTTCTTTTAAACAGACTCGTTCTTCTAACTCTGTTATAATATTTGGTTTCCTTATTCAAAATAATGAAGTATTTATTGTCAAGTAAATATTATTACATACATATTACGTTAAAATACTTTCTTCACGTTCCATGTACTTTTTTCAATCGGTTTCTAGATCTGCTACGACAGATCCCCATAAGGTAAATTTTTGGTTTGTTCTATATTTTTTGTTTCAATGTTCTTTCTGTACACTACAAATATTGTAGTTTCAACGAAAACTAAGTACAATTTATTTTACTCATGATTGCCTTATGTGTTAACGTTACGTGCATAAAAGCTATTTTAACATTCTAAACATGATTCGCTTAAAAAAATCAACCAACACTTATAATTGGAGATAAAATAAGCGGTATAGAGACCGGTTTTCTAATCCAATATAATCAGTGCCATCGAAATTATCTAACCGTTTGACAGTAATGGTGATAACTGGGAAGACATTGAACTTACCAGCGAAATTAATGAACTCAGATCTCTGATAAATACATGTAATAGCCTGCCCAATTTAGTTATGAACGATTTAACATTACTCGGCTTGGATAAGAACTGAACGGGGTGTTTTACGTCATATCTTTCCATTTATATTCATTTCACATAACTCAATAAGGATATGATATGAAATAATATTTTGGCAGTAAAAGTAAGTCATTGTCTTATTCTAGGTGAATTTATTTCAATTCCAAAAATCATCCAATCTAAAATGTCAATCAAATTTTTCATATAAATTTTTGTAAAATCTTAAATATATTTTTTCGTCATATCTGCCATACAATTGACACTAGATAGTAATATAAAACAAACAACAAATTTTATTACGATATATACGAGTGTTAATGATGATTATGTTCATTATTTATCCTAAGGGCTATTTTGGAAAAAAAACTATTGGAGAGTTATTGAAATTTAAACAATTCGGTAAACTTTTGGTAACAAAGTAATAAGTGGCCGTATTATTGGGTTTTACTATTGTAAGTTAAAAGGTAAAAATATAAAGATTACAAATAGGATAATCCAGTACAAAAGACATCGAATTAATTACGAAATCATGTGGTTGATTCACACGGGTGTCTCGCATTATGGTATTAAAGTTGTCATGCGTACTCTAGTTTACATATAATTAGTGACTTGGACAACTTCTAAACAACTCGTCATTCATCTTCTTTCGTCATTTGCCGGTTGACTTTAGTTAGAGTAGTTTAGTAGAGAGTTCCAGTCGGGCGACGGAACAAACGGGATTCCGTCGTTCGACAAAACGGCCTCGGGTTGAAACGCGCGCCCGTGTCAAGCGCGCCTTTACCCACGCGGGAAATGAAGGCTGCGGGCCAAACCCGCAGGCCGCTCCGAGGAGAGCGGCTGAGCCGAGGCCGCCGTGGTAGCGGCCGCCGTGCCGGGGCTGTGGAGCATCAGGAAGCACATAGTCCCGGCAAAAAGCGGTAGGCGAATTGACACCGTGTGGTTTTTGGTGGGTCCAAGTCCCACATAACCACCCAGCTTCCCGTTCTTGGCTGGGTAGGCGAAGGCCTTTTCCACACGAAAAAAAAAAAAAGTTTAGTAGAGAGTTAGAGATACCTTCCTGGGAGGTCCGCCATTGTATTTGAATTTTTTAAATTTTGTATTAACTGCGTACTACTAATTTTGAAGCAATGAAGATATTACAAACAAACAACTTTTATATTTAGAGTATTTCTCTAAAATTTGTATCATGGCTCATCACATCACCGAAAATATTACAATCATTCACATAAAAAAAAAACAAGCGTAATTTTACACATAATGTAAATGATACCCTTGTAGTTTGGGCAAAACGCTATCTTATGTCTGTCTGCATGCATGTTCTCAACTACATGTCAAATTTGTTAACCATTGCTCTTGAAATTTCGTAGTATTTTCTATAATTAAATAGATTGATCTATGTCTTGAAAATAAAGAAAATACAATTTTTCAGCTATTTAGAGAAAATATACTAATATTAATACATTTTATTGTGTCTCAAAATTATTATTTTTTATTTGTGTGTTTTCTTTGAATACGAATATTTCTTTGAATTTGAATTTTTTGTGACATTTTTTTGAATACATAAGTTGTAATAGTAACATTATAGTCTATCGATATACAATTTTGATTTCCTAGGATGTTTATCGCGGCAAAAAAATCTATCTACGCTACTAATACTAGAAAGTAACGAAGTTGGTGTAAACGTAGCATTTAATGACGCGAAGGGCCTAACACCGATCACCTTGTCAAGTCCCGCTCCAGTTGTCATTGACACTCGTTACATTAATTCGTGTCATGTCATAGTACCCTAATTGGGATGTAAATGTCACCATTACTATTATAGTAATTGGTAATTTTATGTCATACCTCTATTACAATATTAACTGGAGTTAGATTGTTAGAAATAACATCGGTGAGTTAATTCTTAGGTTAGTTTACAAGCATTTATTTAGCTTCACTTGTTCTGGTGTAAATAATCAAATCTTGAAAGATTTGACCTACTTCCGCTTGTCATAAAGAGTTTATATTTTACACTTTGCTGAATTTTCAATGACAATGCATTATTGTGATAATCGTGACAGATGGTGCACCCATGGATAACAAAGGAATCTCCTCATGAGTTAACTGCATGGACATTTAATTTTTGTAACGCATTCGCACCAATAAGCACCCTGCACACAATAAAAGCTTGTGCCTTGCAAAAATGAAATTTTAATCTTGTTCCTTCGTAACCCATAGCGTAGTATTCAATTAATGATTTAATTTCTTTGTTTGAAAAAAAAGTGAGAATTTTACAAATTGGGCGTCAAGAACTATTTAAAGTTATGTAAGAAAGCTTGTTGGAATAAATCCATCTATATATTATACCGATCGATGATAGATCAAATAAGGCGTCAAAGCCTTATTACGTCTGTGAGTATTTCTGTGGTCATACCCTATTAGTATGATATTAAGCAAGTGGGTTCCTCAGTTGTCAACACACGTGTCATTTGTAATTAATGCTCGTGGTAATTAAGTCTAATCTGTGTTTCAATTTTTATGATATGAAAGTAAACAGAAAATTATAACTTTTTTCTTGATTCTATGCAAAAAAATATTTATAATCCGCCCATATTCGCATATTAGTCTATTATCATATTAGTCTGGTTTCCCTGTATAAAGGGAAATGGAGGTTAGGCGGCAGTCGCTCTATTGTAATAACCAGGGGGCGTAGACAAAGTCACAATTTCAAAACAAAATTTATGGGATTGACATAAGCTGCGGTATAAATCACGTGGTCAATCTTATGTCAATCCCATACATTTTGTTCCTATTACTTTGTTAACGTTTTGAGATTATGACTTTGGCTAAGCCCCCTGTACCGCGCAGGACCAAGCTTAAAAGCGTACCCTGAACTTTGAAGCGCAAACTGAAGATACAAACAAGAAACACGCTCGGATGAAGAATGCTACTTTTGTATTTTGAGTACATAAATAAATAAATGTTCCTGGAGTTTCTAGCTCTTTGCTCATACTATATTATCGTTAGATATTAATATAAGAATAAAGTTTGCCGTAATTTTGTACAATAAATGTATAATTAATAATTAAGAACTTCCTTAAGGTGATACCTCGGTGAACACTAGCGCCGTTGTCATTTAAAAATCATTACTCACTGAAAACACAAGTTATCAAAAATCCCTCTGCTGTAATTTTGGTTCTGGATCTGAAGTTAATTTTAATCATATTCAATTACTAAATTATAGTTCCATATAGTTACAAATTGCAAAACTGCTAAAAGTGGCCGTTTTAAGCAATAATGCGATTTGTAACTATAGGGAATTATAATTTAATAATTTAATATCTTTAAAATTAACTTCAGATCCAGAACCTTTATTACAGTAGAGGGATTTTTGATAGTTTGTGTTTTCAGTGAATAATGATTTTTGAATGACGGTGGCGCTAGTGTTCACCGAAGTATCACCTTAAGACGATACCTCGGTGAACACTACCGCCACCATCATTTAAAAATCATTCTTCACTGAAAACACAAGTTATCGAAAATCCGTGTTATGTAATTAAGGTTTTGGATCTGAAGTTAATTTTAAACATATTAAATTATTAAAGTATAGTTCCTTATAGTTACAAATTGCAAAACTGTTAAAAGTAGCCGTTTTGAGCAATATTGCAATTTGCAACTATGTATAAGGAACTATAATCTAATAATTGAATATGTTTAAAATTAACTTCAGATCCAAAACCTTAATCACATAACACGTATTTTTCATAACTACTTTTCAGTGAATAATGATTTTTAAATGATGGTGGCGCTAGCGTTCGCCGAGGTATCGTCTTAAATACTTACGTTTAACAGTTATTATTTTGAACTTACGTAAGAATTTCGAGTCACTCACTTTCTAATTGAATAAAATAATGGGAAATCTCATTGTTTGCTAAAAGGCTTCGGCAGATGACAAACATGATTGCCGAAACAAAAGCACTTTCGCTGAGCGATGCTAAATGTACGCTTGACCCACTAACACGGTTATTTTAATATATATTGGCTGTTATGATAAATTGGATGACTGTTGCCAACGACGAATTTCACGTGAAATAAATATTAAATGCAAATAGATGTCATGTCTACTTGTGTCAAAGTTGTTTATTTATTGTAAACCTGATTTTGGAAATGTAATAAATGACGATACAATGTTGTTCTTCTTATGAATGCTTTTTTTTACTTAATTTGATTTGCTTGGGAGAAATGTTATCTCTATGAAATGGTCACGTTCAGTCTGTATTGCAGTGTTATAAGGCTCGAGTGGAAGACCAGCTTTATTTACCTCTCGCGAGATGATTAATTTTTTAGAGGTAATACATTATTTATCACAGTTTCCGAATGTATTGTTTATATTTTTTGTGTGAGATCAATCAAAAAATTTTTTAACCATTTAATTTTGTAAAAGCTACAATTATCAGCAAAAATCTAAATGAGTACCTCTATATATATTGGTGGCGGATTCCCCCAATAATACATTCCATAGATTATAGGTTTTTTTTTTATATAAGTACTAAATCTTTTAAGCTAACGGTGTATATAATTTGTACTTAGACTGCGTTTGCAAAAACTTATAGTAATAGAACCAGGTAACAGATAGAAAAAAATGGACATACCGGGTGCGCGGGCGGCATGCATGTGTCGATCCCGGGCGCTCGCGGCGCATCACCGCACGCGCAGCGCCTGTCGCCACACACACAACCTGGAAATATAAACATTTATTTTGTTAATTACTAGTATATTTATCACTTTTTGATTAGTCATCTTAAGAGATTACTAGTGATTGGTTACCTGCTATGAAAGTTATCGATAGAATGCGTTTAAAAGATGATTTAGCTGGGCCAACCCAACCGTAGTTAGTTATGTTAGTTTTAGTTATTAGCCATTAACATTATAGTACCTAGAGATCTTCTCTAGATCTTATTATTTCCTCTTTTCTCTAATGTTCCCTTAAAAGTCGTCGTTCGTCGGTAGTATTGCCTATTCACTTACTTGATTCATAAACTAAATCACGGTTTTCCAGTTCATATATTTGTTACCGACGGGCTAAGGCGCCTTTATAATGGAATTTATTTATTAAGCATACCTAACGTAAAAAAAAAACGATTTATCACAATCCTTCCTTACAAAAACTAGACAATATTCGTGATTATTTCAACCCAATGATCCAAATACTTATAACGATTCTTCTCAAGGTAACAGTTTTCAATACAATTCACCATTTATCGCAAGTCTGGGCCGCAATTCGGACAATTATCTGATAATCATTCAAACGTTCAAGAGATACACAAAAACATAACAAAGTCAGTAGCACAGCGAGTATTTTCCCCAGAAGCATTGATATTAAACTCTTTATTTAGCTATAAAAAGTACACCTACTTTCGGAGTCGAAATTACGCAACGTTTTTCTTCTATTTTGGCACAAACGGGATCGTGGTTCAAATTAATGAGAATAAAGAATAAACAATTTAGACACGTAACACATATCTCAGCTAAATTGCGACGAGTTTATGTCATAAAGCTGACCAACAAAAACAGTAGAAGGAAGGAGTCAAGAGCTCGTATGATATGAGTAACTAGCTTTTGCCCGCGGCTTCGCTCGCGTAAAATACAAAAAATGAGAAATAAAGAACCGTCGACCGATTTTGTGCAAACTTCATACAAACCATCTACTTAATAGTTTGAACAAAGTCTAAACATGTGGTTTGGATAAGTGAACCAGTTTTTGAGTTATAAAATTACAACGAAAAGTGGCATTGATTTTTATATATTTTGATAAGATAATATGTAATAATTAATAAGATGATTCTATAATTGGTGTCATATCTGTGGATGCAAGTTATTTTAAGTGTCTTGCGTTTCATGAAGAGATGTGATCAGTATTATATGCGCATAATTAAATTTTCCAACCAATCTAATTTGAATCCTTCTCCTTTAAGGTTTCAATTTACTATGTTCGTACAAATCGTTAGGATCAAACGACAAACGATATGATCAGAATACCATTTTCATGGGGCATTTGGGGCAAAAAATTTATTTGTTTATAGGTTTTCCTTCTGTATATTTAGTATTTTCTTGTTCATGGGACGGAAACTATAGTATTCGGAGTTGTTTCGACTGACTTCCTTAACCAAAAACTATGTCATTAATTAATGTCATCCATCATTAAATAATGAATAAATGAATGTTATAAATATTAATATTTTTAAGTATTCTTACTAGTGCGTAAAATTAATTTATTGTAGAGGTTATAACAGCACCATTCCTAACTTTGGTTACAGCAATGGTTCATTACAGAGGACGACCAGTCTACAATGTGATCATCTACTTAATTTTAATACTTCACTACCTAACTACAAAACCAAAAATCTATTTACACCAATTGCCTACTAAATTTTATAAAAAAAATACAACGCGTAAAAATAAATCGAGTAGAAATGAGATTTTAAATTAAATAATATATGATTCTTTATTCCTTTGATAAATTTCAGTACGGTCTATCACAAAACAACAGAAACGTGACTGGTTGGAATTTACTGGTTCATATCTCCAATATTATGACGTGTCCAGCTTATAATAGTAATGAATGTCACGGACGCTATTCACCCGACTGTACTAAATGACCCTCACGTACGTACAGTTACAACGCTTTTAGAATACCGTGCCAGCTACCAGATGACTTTCAATATTCATTTTTTGTATTAATCTTCTTTATTATTGTTTGTGTTTTGAATTACTCTCTTTCCGTTTATAACGGTAATTCTGTTGGTTATAACATTTTTATAAATTTGAAGTTGGTGCCAATTTTACGCGTTCGTACGGCTGCTCGCTCGTTATTTATATTTTAGCTATTTAATTTAAAAATAATTGGCACCGACTTCAGATTTAATAAAATCTTTGATAATAAGCATATTAAACAATATTTTATTAATTATTTCTTCCTGTATAGTTGAGTAATTGGTGTAAGTTTTTTTTTGTGGCAAAAAATTATATGCAGGGCAAGATATAATTGCTTTTAATCATAAATAGTATTAAGGCACTAATCAAGGTTTTATAGACTCCGGACATATAAGCAATCTGCTTAAAAACAAAACAAGGGTGGTCCGCACCCTCCTTCATAGATTTGAAAATATGCAAATGTCCGCCATCTTGCAGATAATTTCAGACAAATTGTCAGCACCGGGGAAAAGTAAAAAGAAAACAGCGGAGACAATACGTGAGTACTTTAAAATAATAAGCGCTATTTGTGGTGTGCAAATTATACTCATTTTCGCGTAACTATTGACACATGGACGTAGCAAACGGCCAACCTGTTTTTTTATTTTTATTTTAACTTTAAGTCTATTAAAAGGTACTAAATTGTCAGTAACAAATAAGCGATTTGTTAAAATGATACTACGTAAATAAATATATCTTCTTTCTCTCCCTAAACATGATGGTGATCACAAAGAAAGTCAACAATCAGGAGATAGATAGTCCAATTCTTTTTGCAATGTTTAATCATAATTTAGGTTTTCTGTGTCATTTGAAATAATATTTAGAAAATAAGTAATCGCTCGCAATATTATAATGCTAGCAAAAATAGAATGAAATAGAATCATTAAGAACGAAAGTTAAAATTAAATATTTAATTAAAAAATAATATAAAATTGAATTTGCATTTATTAAGAGTTATCGCAATAGACAAAGCTCACGAAATTACATTCCCAGCAGCTTAAACTCATTCATGTTAACATTTTAGTACTGAAGAAAACAAAATTTCGATAATATTTACATACCTATTTTAGTCATATCATAAATAGTACCGCTTGCAAGGACAAATATCAGTTTTAACTACGCTGAATACCGAATTTATTTAAATTCTCTTGTTTCCAATAAATGCAGCAATAAATTAAATATCTATTTCAGACTGTTGTAGTTATAACAAATTGGTCAAACTTCACGGCCATGAGTCTCAGACATAATTGTCGTCCGGTCAAGTGGCCAGAAGCTTTTACCACTCTTACCTACCTAGATGTGGGGCAGCTTGCAATTTTGTGATGCACCAGACAGACATACTGACACGCATACTTTAACACTTTTTTTCGTAACTGGTACTATTAGGTACTGCTTTAAAGTTTTGCATACATTATATTATGATTGATACTCACAATACGAACTAACATAAAAAGTAGCATATAATCTCGTCTATCCAACACTTTGTTTCGACGGGAAAGACAAACAAACAATCAAACATACTCGCATTTAATACTATATATATATAAAAAAGAAAGCCGTGTTAGTTACAATTTATAACTCAAGAACGGCTGAACTAATTTGGCTCAAAATTGGTAGGGAGGTAGCTTAAAACCAGGAGAATGGCACCTTTCATCCCGGGAAAAATTACTGTTCCCAAGGGAAATGCACCGGGGCGAAGCCGTGGGCAAAAGCTAGTTTATCATAGATTTTTTTTAAAGTTGCTTGACCGCGCGCGATTTCCTAATACTTACTATGATATTTATCTTCAGTTATCGATAAACTTTGTAGGTACCTATATTTGAATTGCCCATTAGATTAAATGGAAATTGAATTTTTCCACAAGCATTAAATTACAAAATCAAAGGGACAGCAAACCCGAGTCACTAAAATACTGGACTGTGAAAAACGGTAACTAACATTGACACATACAAAATTCATTAGCAGAATGGAACAAAGACCCACAAATTACAAGTCCAGCAACACCGGCCGCTAGTCCGTCGGGTCATTACCACAGTTGTTGGAATCTCATAGAATGGTTACCTTATAAATGTATTGCTTTCAATGCGCAACTGCATTACTGCACTACGCGTGCACTCAGAGATATTACCTTCAAAATGTAGTTAATACCTATCGCGGGCCTATTCTAATATCATTATATTTTCTGCTAACTTGCTTCCGTGACTTTGTTCTATGGTACGCTTTTGTTTGCATGCCACTCTTTATAATAAAATACAGGTTAAACTTTCAGCAATCATTACTATTTAAAAAATAACTGTTGCCATTTCCCGCGTCAAAATGTAGGTGTTATCAATTTTTATTATTCCTTCAGCATGATTACGTACGTGCTAATAGTAGGGAAAAGGAATAATAATGGCGACATCCGATTACTGAACGTTTATAAGCGCTACTAAGATAATATGTAACATTATATAGAGCTTCTTTCAGGTCGTGATCGTGCGGGCGCAGCGTCAACGGTGTGTGCGTTGGCCAAAGATGTGTTTTTTTGCAGTCGACTTAGATTCTATCAAAACGACGACGCACACGTCCGAGGCCGTTGATGACGCTCATGCTAATAATTAATGTTGTGAGCACACATACTCAAATAGCGTCAGCCATTGTGGCGTTTGAGTAACAAAAACAAATGAAAATTTCGTATTCAAATTCAGAATAAGGCGGCAAGCGTGCGCGGGAGCAAGAATCCGGCTTAATGCCTTCACTGATGCGTTATTGATACAGTCCGCAACGGTACCCACGCCGCATCACTATCGCATTCATTCTAAACGTATTATTTCACCGGCTTTGCATCGCTTTTGTGTACCGTACGCCGGTTTTAATTTGCCGGTACCGCTTCGTATGAATCGAGATTATTAACTTTATTTTACTTATTAATGAATTGGTCAGTTGTTATGCAGTTCTTGAATTTGTACGGCCACAGATAGCAGATCTTTATACACAGATTACAGAATACTATTTCTAGAATAAGTCCGGCGTTTTATTTCTATGCTTATGTGTTCACTTTTGTTTATTACTATAAAGTTATCACAAATAACAAACAAACTATACTAGGTACGGCGTTTTGTCGTACTTTTTTTGTGTATGCGCATTTCCCTCAAATTTTAACCAATTCAATGTCCTTAAAACTGCAACAATAGATAACAGCAAACAACTGATTTTTCCTCACAAAATTTATTGAAAATAGTTCAATATGCAGTTAAAGTGCAAAAAGTAATATTGTCATGGAAATACGGTTATATGTTTAACTAATGTTGCGGCGCGCCCAGTGTGATATTTGAAATCGTTGCTATTTCCCGCGAGTGAACTTTTATAATTCTACTACCTACATTTTTAATATACTCTCTATCGACCGAGCCGTACAAGTGCTAATCGTGCTAGCTAAAATTAATTGTAAATATTCAATAAACCAAGTTATCCAGCAAATTTGGGTTTTAATTAACAGCCCCAGAGTGTCCGCTGAGACATTTTTTGGTGGCCCATGAGGGGAACATAAAATTCACGAAGATATCAAAAGATCAAATTCGACGTCACGGACGGACATTGCAGTCGTCGTGGCAAGCTACAATTCATCCTTAAAACCATAATTGGAACTGGAGTGGAGTGCATCATATTATCTGGGAACCAGCGGAATATCAATAAACCGGACATTGAGGCATCTAAAGCAGCAACCGGACAACGCAGCCCAACTAAAAGATAAGTGCCCCCCTTCTTCCTGTCTAAATCCATACTTTTTCCTTAAAATCGCTAAGGAATATATTAAATTCATTGTTTTTTGTGTTAAAACATATTACTTTATACATACTTTCCTACAGACAGTTTGTTGACTATTTCCAATTCATATTGTCGGTTCTATGCAAATATATCATTGCAGAATAGTTAAAATAAATTATTTTGTACTATATAGGAACGGATCATTTATCGATTTATTTGATTAATATCCCAAAATATCGATTACATTGTACAAAAAAGTTTCTAGAAAGTCACACCCACAATATAAAAAATAATTTTTTTTTGTGTCACCTGCAATTGAATAAAATTTTATTTGGTCAAATTTGTCATAATCAAAATTATCTCTTATTTAACCGGCTAAACCAGAGGTAGACCATTGTACAGAGGTCGTCTGCATGGGTACCTCGCTCTCGCCTATTTCTATCGCTAAACAGCAGTGTTTGCATTGTTGCGTTCCGGTTGAAGGGCGAGAGAGGCAGTTATAATTTACTGGGTACTGTGGTAAAAGATCTTAAGCCACAAGCTGTGACTACGGTGACCGCAGGCACATATTGCGCGGGCCGTATGCTTGGTTGTCAAAATTATTAAACAACGGTCGGTTATAAATTAAACAGATTAGTATTTTTCTACATCATTAGGTACGTGGTTTACAGAGCCTATTAAATAGAATTACCTAAATATTCAGATCTTTAATATTGTCAACGCTCTTACCACGTCAAAAAGCAATACACACATTATTTCTTTATTTTCACACGATTTCGCTGACTAATTCCAGGAAATCGCGTTGGTGCGTTGCGCTGTCGCACGCCCAGGCTGCGTACAAGTTGTTATCAACTATCAGCGTTATCAGTCGCGCGGCCGCCGCTGCTAGGGTGTCCATCAGAACGAGGAACGTGAGAATTTATTTGTTTAATTTCGTAGTTAGTGGGTGGACTGTAAAGTTTATTTTGGTTTATTTACTTAATATTTTCTCTTGTTTTGCAAAATGACCGAAAAGGAATCAAGTGTCTTGTCTTCTTCTTCTAAATTAAAAGAATTATTTACCAAGCGAAGTTCTATTAAGGGACAGATAACGAAGTTCAAGAATTATTTATCTCATTTGAAAAGACAAGAGCAATTGACTAATTTAGAACTTGCTGAATTAAATCTAAAATTCACAAAATTTGAGTCATTGTCGATAAAATTTGATAATTTGCAAAGCGAGATAGAAGTGTTGAATTCAGAAAACATTGACTCTGAGATTGATGAGCGTGACTATATTGAAGGCGAAATTATTGTTAGCATAGCGACTGCAAAAACATTAGTCGACGCTCATACTCATACTGATAACGACAAGGATCAGTCTCAATGTTTTCACGAACACAAGGATTTTGGATTTAAATTACCACTAATACAGATTTCAAAATTCGATGGTGGGTATTTTCGCTGGCTAGAGTTCCGCGATACGTTCGAAAGTCTTATTCATAATAATGATCGTATTTCACCCATTCATAAATTCCATTATCTTAACTCCTACCTTGAAGGGGATGCATCTAGACTTATTGCCAATCTCGAAGTGTCATCCGCGAACTATCCTGAGGCATGGCAAATAATTTGTGAACGATACAATAACAAAAGGTCGTTGATTAATCATCACCTCAAATCATTATTCAACATTCAACCCATCGCACGTGAATCTGATAGATCACTTAGATTTTTAGTTGATCACGTCACAAAGAACTTGCGTGCCTTAGCGAGCCTAGGCCAACCGACAGATAAGTGGGACATTTTGCTCATATATATGTTATCTACAAAATTAGACAGTCATACATTGGCTAAGTGGGAAGAGTATCGAAGTACTCTCGATGATATACCTACAATGATTCAATTTCACAAATTTCTAAATGATCGTGCTGATGTCTTAGAGGCATTAGCTCGTAACAAGGGTGACCATGGTTCTTCAAAAAATGTGACCACTCCTTCAAGAAATTTTATTTCTTATAATAATAATTCATTAAAACAAGATAATACAAAACATTATCAAAATAATCGAGTCTCACAAACCAAATCTTTGGCTAGCACCAATCAAAGGAACGCTAAATTTTCTTGTATTGTTTGCGATGACAACCATAAAATATACGACTGTCCTGTATTCAAGTCAAAGAGTGTTGAGGAGAGAAGGGCTGAAGTTTCCAAGTTTAAATTATGCTTTAATTGTTTAAGACAAGGACATTATCGAATTGACTGCCGAATGGGTCCCTGTCGTATCTGTAAAGAGAGACACAATAGTCTTATTCATGAATATAAACAACAGTCTGACAGCAATACAATCTTAAACGAATCTGAATTCGTAGTCAATATTTCTAATCAGACTCCAAATCAAGTTTTATTATCTACTGCACTTATTGAAGTGTCCAACCCCATCACAAAACAAGTAAAAAGGGTCAGAGCTCTTTTAGATTCTGGAAGTCAGTCTTCTTTTATCAGCAAACGTTTAAAAGAAAAATTATCATTAAAAACAAAAAAGATAGACCCGATAAAAGTTATAGGCATCGGTAATGTATGTGCCAATCAAATAATTGAAACTTGTACTGCTCAACTAAATTCAATTAATAGTTTCTACAATGTAACACTATCTTGTCATGTATTAGAAAATCTAACAAGTGAGATCCCTAAAGCTCCCGTAGATTTACGCAATATCAAGTTACCAAAAAACTTACCTTTGGCTGATCCTATATTTAATCAACCTTCCTGCATTGATGTACTGATTGGAGCAGACATCTTCTGGGAAGTTATTGGCAATGAAACTCAAACTATTGGATCAATGGGTCCTACTCTAAGAAATTCAAAATTTGGCTGGTTGATAGCCGGTCCAGTGCCATTTTACTCTAAAGAAAAGGGCACTATTAATTGTAATCATACTACTACACAAAACCTATCACAAAATAATATAGATAATATTCTAACCAAATTCTGGGAAATCGAAGAGCTTCCTAAAAGGCCTATTCTCAGTCAAAACGAAAAAATATGCGAAAAGCTTTTTAAACAAACTACAACTCGGCTAGATAATGGACGGTTTTGTGTCCGACTTCCATTAATTAATTCTCCGGAATGTTTGGGAGATTCATATAATATAGCTAAAACAAGATTACTTAATTTAGAAAAACGATTTAGACGCAATCCATCTCTAAAATTACAATATACAAAGTTTATAGACGAGTACGCCGAATTAGGCCATCTCTCCGAGTCAAATGTAACAAAACCATATAACTCTTATTTTCTTTGTCATCATGCAGTTTTCAAACATGAAAGTGAATCTACTCAAATCCGTGTTGTATTCGATGGATCTTCTCGCAGCTCTTCCGGTTATGCACTAAATGACATTTTAATGGTGGGTCCAAATATGCAGGACTCGCTCTTTTCCATTTTGATCAGAAGCAGACAATACAAATATATTTTATGCGGCGATATTGCAAAAATGTATCGACAGGTGCAAGTACATAATGACGACCGTGATCTGCAATTGATACTATGGAGAGGAGACGAGTCTGAACCCATCAAAACATTGAGGTTAAATACTCTCACTTACGGAACTGCAAGTGCAAGTTATTTGAGTACTCGATGCTTATGGCAGGTAGGAGAAGAGCAAACTGATGAACTTATCGAAACAATAATTAAAAGGGATTTTTATGTCGATGATTTAATCACGGGCAGTGATGATGAGCAACAATTGATTTATATTAAAAGGGCAGTAATTAATGCTTTGAAAAAATATTGTTTCGATTTAAGAAAATTTAAAAGTAATTCATCTAAAGTTCTAGAAAACGAAAAACAAAATTCGCAAGATCAATTGACAATTAGTCATTCCTCTAGTACCCTTGGTCTAGGCTGGGATCCTATTAGTGATAATCTAAATTTTCCTCAAAAGGATTTCGGTTGCCATGAAAAAATCACCAAACGAATTATATTGTCAGAATCTTCTAAAGTTTTCGACCCACTAGGACTTCTTAGTCCTTGTATCATACAGTCCAAAATAATGATGCAAAAGTTGTGGAAGGATGGGCTGGATTGGGATCAGCCGGTTCCACATGATATTAAAGAAGAATGGTTAAAGGTTTCCCAAAATTTTACTTACCTTAAAAATTTTCAAGTGCCTAGATTAGTTCTCTCTAATAACCCGATAGAAATAGAACTACATACCTTTAGTGATGCGTCTCAATCGGCATATGGCGCTTGCGTATATATGCGATCAGTTAATTCAAAAAATGAGATCTCTGTTCATTTATTGTGTTCTAAATCCAAGGTGTCACCAATAAAACCTACGACCATGCCCCGATTGGAATTATGCGCTGCCCTACTTGCTGCCAGGCTTTGCGACACTGTCTTAGAGTCTTTACGATATAAACCTAACCGTACATTTCACTGGTGCGATTCCAGCATCGTGCTTGCATGGATCAGTAGCGAAGCTTCTAAATTAAAGACATTTGTAGCAAATCGTGTTATAGAAATAAATGAAAAAACACAGACTGGTGTGTGGCGCTATGTTCCAACTGCTGTAAATCCAGCCGATCTCATATCTAGAGGTGTTGATGCATGTAGGCTAGTGGCTTTAAAAATGTGGTGGTCTGGTCCAGATTTTTTATACGAAAATAAAACAAAATGGCCTAAATTAAATAATAATAAAATATTTGAAAGTTTAGCTGCAGACACACCAGAGATAAAATCCAGTACTGCAGTTGTATATGAACCCATAATAAGGTTTGAAAGATTTTCTAAATTGAACAGACTCCAAAGGTCTACAGCATACGTGTATAGGTTTATTCACAACCTAAAAAATCCAAAAAATAAAATTTTAAATGAATTAACTCTGGATGAACTTAATGCATCTTTTAATTTTTTATGTATTGCTGCACAAAAACAGTCATTCCCTGCTGAATATGACTTGCTGTCAAAGGGAAAACATTTGAGTTCTCGCTCTAAGATTTTATCTCTATCCCCATTCATGGACGAAAATAATGTAGTAAGGGTGGGCGGAAGAATAGGTTCCTCTGAATATAATTATGAAAAGAAGCACCCGATTCTTTTGCAGTCAACACACTATCTTACAAAACTTTACTTTGAAAAGGAACACTTGCAAAATATGCACGCTGGCCCACAATTGCTCTTGGCAACAATCAGAGAAAGAGTCTGGCCAATAGGCGGTAGGTTATTGGCTAGAAGGACGGTCAATAAATGTGTTGTATGCAAAAGGTTTAGAGGTGATACTCTTCGCCCAAAAATGGGAGAGTTGCCACCTCAAAGAGTAACGCTTGACTTTCCTTATTTGTCGGTTGGAATAGATTTCGCTGGTCCGTTTCATATTTTGAATCGCAAAGGTCGTGGCAGCAAATTAATCAAGTGTTATTTATGTTTGTTTGTGTGCCTACGATATAAATGCATACATCTCGAAGCCGTTAGCGACTTGTCAAAGGATGCGTTCATAATGACACTACGACGATTTATAGCTCGTCGAGGCAAGCCAGTGGAAATATTCTGCGACAATGGCGGAAATTTTGTGGCTGCTTCTAGAGAAATTGCGGATTTTATCAATAACAATAAAGACCCTTTAAGTCATTTTGCCATTCAAGAGGGAATTCAATTCAGATTCTCACCCCCACGAAGTCCTCATTTTGGTGGTATCTTTGAAGCTGGCATCAAGTCGGCAAAATTTCATTTAAAAAGAGTAGTTGGAAATAGTCACCTAACTTTTGAGGAAATTTTAACTCTTTTTGCGCAAATCGAGGCGATTTTGAATAGCCGTCCCCTTTATCCTTTATCTTCTTCTCCTGATGATTTCCATTGTCTCACACCTGGGCACTTTATTATTGGGAGACCTCTGAGTGCGTTGCCTTCGCCAAATTTACAAAATCACAAAGAAATTAGTCTTAAGAGATACCAGAGGATCGAGAAAATGCGACAACACTTTTGGAATAGATGGCAAAGGGAGTATATATCAGAATTGCAACAAAGAACAAAATGGAAGACTAATAATGCTAAACTCAAAACTAATGATCTAGTTCTTTTGCAAGAGGACAACGTACCCCCACTCAATTGGCGTCTTGGACGGGTGATCCGGTTATACCCTGGACCAGATGGCATTGCACGTGTTGCTGATATTCACACAATAAGAGGAAATGTGAAGCGTCCATTGGTTCGCCTTTGTCCTCTTCCCATTGAAGATGAGTCTACGGGTTGAAAGCCTTCACCTTTCAACGAGGCCGGAAGATGTTGCGGCGCGCCCAGTGTGATATTTGAAATCGTTGCTATTTCCCGCGAGTGAACTTTTATAATTCTACTACCTACATTTTTAATATACTCTCTATCGACCGAGCCGTACAAGTGCTAATCGTGCTAGCTAAAATTAATTGTAAATATTCAATAAACCAAGTTATCCAGCAAATTTGGGTTTTAATTAACAGCCCCAGAGTGTCCGCTGAGACAACTAACGCTTTAAACAAATACTCAAAATATTTTCAAGAAATTACGCTGTTCCGCGAAATCATACATCTCTTGTCTATTGGTCAATATACATGGTCATAAACTATTGTTTGACCAGCGATACATGTACAGTTAATGAGACTAATACAGTTTATGTGGAATACATTAAATGTAACGTTTTATAGGCCATGCCTATCTTTTATCTATCTACCTATTTATTTAATCTGTACTATTATTCATGTGTCCGCGGAATAGTGCATACATATTTTGATTTTTTGTAACACCCCCCTACGTAAGACAACGGGTGTCATACATTTGAAATATTGTTATTGGAAGTGTAACGCCTAAAGAATAAAGATCATATATTTTGTAAGTGGTTTGAATTAAATTGTTCTATTCATTGGTCATTCTCATCCCAAAAGTGTTTCCCTTACATCCTATGACTCTGAACTACGTCCGCTTGATTTATCCTCTATCAGATATTTGGTACATAAAATGAGATTTGGAATCATTTTCATGAGCGGCGGCCTTACTAGCTTCAATCTCCTTAGATACATTAGATTAGATATATCCATAGATACCGCTAACTGTCGAAAAGAATTACAAGTAAATTAAAACCTCTGTTTGTCTCTTAGTCGCCTTTTATGACACTTCCACGGAAAAGAAAGTGACCAATAAAAATCTCAAATATCCCTTGAGACATTTTTAAGGTAATTAAAAAATGCTTGACGCATTCGTGAAATTGGTACTGTCGCAAACTTTACTAGGCTGCGCTCAACACTTTCTATAAAATCTGATTGCTTATAGATTCAAAATAAAACTAGACTAATGCTAAAAATGTTGCGTGAAATTCTAACCTCCTGACCCAATCTGTGCTATAATAACAAAATTTGCAATTTACAAGCTTCACACTGGAAGCCATTATTTTCTGTTTTATGTTGATTTATGATTGGCCAGCTCAGTAACGTAATTACTAGTTGCTAGTTTAATTCATGAGCCGATGAAAAATGATGGTGGTTGAGAGTTTATGGTATAATATACAAAAATAAATTTACGTACCAATATGCGATTTTTTATATATAAGAAATATTTTAATTACGAGTATTTAATATAAATAAATATTTTTGGACAAGTAGCCAGAGGTTTCCATTGATAGGGATGAGTGGAGAAGGAGCTAAAAAAATAATATTCTGACCCTGTGATCTCCGGATAGAGAATAGGCCAGGAAAATTTTCTTTCCAAGCCAATTTTTGATAAATTACGATTTTTTTAAATCACCCCTTTCTTCCTGTTGGCATCGAAAGAGTTAGACAACATGATTTTTTTTTGTTTAACTGGTAGCGGGCTCCATGGGTTTTCAGGGCATTTCTAAGTCGGGTTGACGATTGAATTGGAGTTAGGATTTTGTTAATAAAGTTTATTTCATACTGGCTGTTTGTCCCGTCTTCGCACAGGTATTGTGGCGAAATATTTTTCTTTTGTACCTACCAACCTTCTACTGATGATATTAACACAAATAACAAAAAAAAAAATATTATTGATTATTAGTGCTATCTTTCGAAAGTTATGGACGTACATACATTTTCGCGATATTTTTTTATACATACATACATGTATGCATTTATATATACATGTCATTATCTAGCTTCAGATGGAAGCTTTAATTTGCTTTATCAGTCTTGTAAGACAAGAAGTCGTGGTTTTGTATGTCTTGAGTAAATATATAAAGCAGTCGGTTCCTTGTAGTTTTACCATACATCTTAATGAAACGAAGCATTAGCGTGAAACTGGCTCGATAAGTGTTTTCTCTTTGGTACCTTTATGTATTTATTCTGATAAAAAAGCGGTGTGAAAAAAGCAGCACGGGTGATCGCATTACTTGGATGCTCATATGTGGTCACGATCCTCAGCAGTGAGAGACCGATGAAGATGATAAAAAATACGTAAATTACATTCATGTAACATGAAAATTAAAATTGATTAACCAAAATTGAAATTGATGAATGATTAATTAGTCCAAAAGGCTGTTTATGTTATAGAGCGTACACAAAAACAAAACCCTCCATTTAACGCAATTAGGTAAAATCCTGACAGCTTACTGGTTACCTGGAATAACATTGCCAAGCACTAAGGACGGCATTTGTTTTCTTTTTTATAATTTGTTACATATTAAGGTGTGATAAAATTTACCTATCTAAATAAGTAAAATCGATAATTACTGTGACGAGTCACAGTAATTATCGATTTTACTGAAGTACAAAACGAGTAGAGCCAGTAGGACTACACCTTCCGATACTGCGAACTAACCGGTCTGGTTAACCTCACACACTGTCGATGGAGATGCGATGAAAAGCAAGCTACGAGGTAGCATCGGTCTAATCTGTTTGCAAATTGTTGGAACAAGGTACGGCGACCCAGCAGCTTTACTCGAAAGAGGTCACACTCTCTTTTGTTAATATTTTTTTTTAATTGTCGATCTCTTAGCTATTTTTGATTTTGGATAACAGATAAAACAAACTTATATCCAGGGATCGATAAACGAACATTACTATCTTCTCTACAGCTATGTAAAAACGATTAAGTAAAGGAGATGTCGCCTTAAACTAAGTTACATAATTAGCTTTATCTCATTTAGGTACTCACTCGTTGGGCCTGCTAAAAAGTTGAACCCCTGCTTCTTTCCTGCAATTTTCTGTTCATACATTTTTATAGTTTTGTCATTTGGAATAAAAAAAAAAATATAATTTAGCTGCCGTCAACATATTTTACTAGGGATCAATCCAAGCACAAAAACTTCTTATTTTTTTATGTCTCAATGACCTGTCCTAAGTAAAGTATGATTCACCTCCACTTACTGTCCTAATTAACGTCAAAATTAAGAAAGTTGTTAGGTAAATGTTTTAAAAGTGACACAGAGTAAACACACATAATATGTCATCATTAGGCACTGGGAACAACGCTTTTGCTTGTTTACGAGATAAGAATAATTTTAATATTCACCTACTTAGCTACTAATTAAAAAAAATCGACGCCTTTCGCGACTTGGAACGCGTGGAATTTTAGAATTTAAAATTACTTGATAAATTTCGGGTCTTTCGTCGTTTCGCACCACAAGCGATTCGAACCGCGGTGCGAATCGCCCAAGAGCCGTTTTTGAATGGGTTCTTTCGCACCGCGGTGCAAATCGCCGAATAGCTCTTTTTGAATGGGTTCTTTCACACCACGGTTCGAATAACAAAGTAAGTAGCTTTCATTTTGAATTGGTGAATTCTGACAAAACTAATGAATTTTAATTACACATCTCATATAGGTAATAAAACCAGGCAAAAATAACAGGACAACCAAAATAATTCTTAAGCTACAAATTGATATCATAAGCCCACTAAGTATTTTAAGTTTAGTTTTAGTTTACAAGTTTTATATTTTTGTTGATTTTAGAATGTTAGTGATTCAATCTGTGATTATGTCATGTTGAAATTTTATATTTTTTTATAAATATAATAATTACATACTGTCTCTTTTTTTATCACTATTCATTTTTCTTCTTATCTGTGCAAATAAATTATTCAAATACTTTAATTTTTAATATGAGTCCAAATCGGCCCACGCAAAAAGTATTGAATCGTTTCGCTCCGTGGTCATAATCGACCCATTCCAAAAAAGACTTTGGGCCTTTCGCACCGCTTCAACAACTGCGGTGCGAAAGAACCCATTCAAAAACGGCTCTTGGGCGATTCGCACCGCGGTTCGAATCGCTTTTGGTGCGAAACGACGAAAGTCCCTAAATTTCTGCATTTATTTTTTGTCTAATGTGAGTTCAGAAAAAAATCTAGAAATGTTTTTTTTTTTTCATACAACTACTTTTGGTCTGTGCTTTGGAAGTCAAGTATATGGTTTAGGTTTAAGATCTATATTTCTCAAAAGAATCATGTAAATACTTGCAATAATTCACTTCAAGAGAAACACATTTCAAAGACATACTTATTATATGTTTAAATAATATTTTGATGATTTTGATGATACATAGTATACGATCCGAGAAAGATGGTGTGCGGTTACCGTAGCCTATTTTCGTGTTGCGATACCTGGTTTTGACTTTTATTGTCTTTTGTTGTTTTACAACATAGAATTTGGAAATCGCGCGCGGTCTCAACCGAGGCAAATTTTTGTTTAATATGTTGTAAAATTATATGTCTGTATGTACTCTCAGATCTCTTAGACTATGAAATGAATTTAATTCGGTTTTTATCAATAGACAAAGCGATTCAAAAGAAATGTGAAATATAATAATTATTGTTGAGGATTTCGAAAAAAACCAAGTCGAGGTTTAATTGAAAACGCTGCCGCTAAGATACGATAAAATAATGTACGACATAATTATTACAAATTAGTCCACACTGACACTAGTATCTACATTGCACCTATGCGTAGCCGGGGCGGCTCGCTAGTAAAATATAAAACGGTTTAATAATGAAGAGAGAAGTAAAAACAGCTGGAAATGACACAGTTTCATGTGGCTCGACAATGTTTCACTTCAAGTCAGCAGGTTTCATACAACTTATAACAAGTTTACAATTGGAAAGAGTCATAAAAAACTAATTTTCTGTAAAACCTTTGCTTGGCACAGGAACCGCCCGGCATTATTTCTATAAAGTAGGTCCACATCAATTTATTTATTCATTTATTTAACATTTTACAAAAATTGTTACATCTGATTTGACACATTTCAATGGACTCGGTTAAGGCTCCTTCTTCGGTCTCACTAGCGCCACTTCCCAATAAAAATAGTTTTTTTCTCTTTCTGTAAGTGAGCTGATCAGAAATCTTCGCGCAACTTTTTTGCTAGTATCCTTAACTTACATATAAAAATCTCGAAAGTCACTGAAAATGTCGAAAATTTCTTTAAAATTGGACCGCTGTTCAGCCGTGAAAGCGTAACAGACAGACTTTCGCATTTATAATATTAGTGTGGATCTGTATTCATAGCATCTGTATGCTGCAAAACATTCTGTACGAAGCACCAATAACTTATCAGAAAATGATTGGAAAGGAATTCAAATTGAGATACAGTAGCCAAAAAAGATAAGAAAAAGGTAATGGTAGCCAGACATGCATTTTTGCAATCAGTAAAATGCATCTAGAGAACACAGGCTTATAAAAACTCCAGACGTAGTCTCACATGCAATAGGAGTAAAGCTTGCAACTACATATTGCCGTTTCGTTTGTTATGTACAGCTTTCACTCACACAAATAAACTAAATAGTGACGCTAGGGCCAAATCGCCAAGATGCATATTTCATCACCGCGATACACACACATAAGCCGATACTTTCGATTCTTTCACTGTGACTGCCTCCGTGGGCCAGTGGTTGTCGTTTGGCTGTAGGTTTTGGGTCATGGGTTCGATTACCACGGAAAGAATACTTTGTTTGGTAAGGAAGCTTAAATTGAGGCGTGAATGACTTGATTGTCTGATAATAAAGATGGCCAAGCTTTGGAAGCCGTTGAATGAATAAATGAATTATTTATTTGCCTTCAATGTGGTAATAATACATTGTTAACAATAACCTAATTATAATATATCTTGCATTTAAATATTTTCAGCATGCGAATATTTTTTTATATTATAAATATCTCTAGTATATTAGTTGGTCCCGATTGCAATCGAGTCGTCCTTTAAGAAACCGCCTCTTTGGAACTTTTGGAACTGACACAGGTTGTGCAGGGCCGATTGACTGTGACACCTACACTGATGATTGTCCGTCTGTAGTTTATTTTAAGTCTGTGCCAGAGAATGAAACGGGCAGCCGCAGGTATCGTTGGAAAGCCAAGAGGCGATATCAAAGAGGGTCAATATGAATGCTAGACCAGTTGAACAAACTGGGCTGGTTGTGTCGAGTTACGAGTTGCGACAAAATCGCAAATAATTACTGACTGCAGATGGGTTTGTCTTGGAGTTAGTTTATTTGTTGGAATTCATTCTGTACTATTTCAATGCTAATATTAGTAGTTCGCCGCGAACTTAGACCTCGCGATTATTTGTTTTTTTTTTCGACATTTCACAGTTCAGTTCCCTTAGTAACACTAAGATGGTGCTTTCCAAGTAGAACGCGCTATGTCATAACCATTAAACTTATTTAGACTTAAGTTACGACAAATGTATTTCCGCAATGCCTTGAAAAGGTGAATTTGTAAATCTAACAAATTATTGAAATAAATAAATATGGTTTCGTTTGCTAATGCTAATATTTCAAAAAAATTCTTAACCGATAGCTTGAAAATTCTATCGATATTAACTACATACCTGTCTTCCAAATTTCATCAAAATCGGATCATCGGTTCTGCAGTTATCGCGGTACAAACACACATAAATAATAATACTTTCATACAAACAATGTGTTTTTACCCCAAAATTGATTTAGAGACAAATACAAACAAAATAATATAAAAGAAAAAAGTTAGAGCTCAAAAGTGATCACTGTCCCGATTTGAAAAATTTTCAATCATTCACATCCTTTTTTCAGTCGATTTCTTTAGCAATCAAGCAGACGGCCCGTGATAGATGGGCGAGCAGTAACCGTAGCCCACAGCTGTAGCCTAATTACGTTTGCGATACCTTAAAATGTAAACAGGGTGCTACCATAACATAACCTAGGATGTTTCACATTACCCAGTAATAAAATAATTCCACATCGTTTCATGAATATAGAGTCAGTCACATTAGTTTGTTACCGATGTAAACACTCCTTTACTGGTCATTAATTTTCACGGCGATTTAATGCCAGGATCGTCCAAACTCGATTAATAAACTTTGATACTCCCATTATCAGTTAATTTGATCGCTAATTAACAATTTACTGTCCAGACAAATAATTAATGTTTAAATAATAAATTAATTTGAATAACATTACTCGGAATGGTTCTAGATTTAAAAATTTCTAAACTATTTAACCCAGATCGCGGACTATTCGTGTATTTAAATTTGGAAATGTAGGTATATTTTAAATTCTATACTGATACTAGCGATCCGCCCGGCTTCGCATGGGCATAAAAACCTTCCCTTTAAATCACTCTATCTATTAAAAAAAACGCATAAAAATCCGTTGTCTAATTTTAAAGATTTAAGCACAAAGGGAACATTTTATAAAGGGACATAGGGACAGAGAAAGCGGCTTTGTTTTATACTATGTAGTGATTCTCTTCTTCACTAAGACCTTATTTATCCCTTCTACTTGAAGTCGGCCTTCCTTGTCCGCCTTTTCCACGTCGCTCGGTCTTGAGCTAAGTCGGTGTTTAAATTTTCGAGTTTTAGGTCTCTGTCGACCGTTGTCAGCCAGGTGGAAGGTGGTCTTCCAGGACCTCGCTTAATCACTACATAATATAAAACAAAGTCACTTTCTCTGTCCCTATATCCCTATGTATGCTTAAATCTCTAAAACCATGCAACGGATTTTGGTGTGGTTTTTTTAATAAATAGAGTGATTCAAGAGGTAGGTTTTTATGCCCATGCGAAGCCGGGGTGGGTCGATAATTGTGGATAGGTATATTAAGGGCAAGCTTTATAACATGGTCGTCAGGGCGTCTCTTTACGTGGCCATGGTAATGATATTCTCTATTATACATATTATTATTGTTATTCTTGTTAGGGTTCCGTAGCCAAATGGCAAAAACGGAACCCTTATATATTGTCATGACCGTCTATCCGTATGTTACAGGCAATTAATTCAGAGACTATGCGTGCTTATAATGTTTAATTTTGGTAGGTGTATTCAATAAACCGCTACAAAATCTTTGTTTATTTATTAAACTTTATTTATACATATAATAAAACAGTGAAAGTATTTTGTCTGTACATTCAGTAACTTTGACTGAAATGGATAGAGGGACATTTAAAATGAATAATAGAAATTTGTCTGTCTGTCTGTCTGTATGTATGATCACGTTAATCTCCGAAAGTTCTGAACCAATTTGCTTAAATCTTTCACCAATTGTTTTTTTTATTAATTCGGAAGAACATTTAAAGTTGTGTCATCAAAATCGGTTCATTAAAATAAAGTTATCGCCATTTGAAGGAACTCAAGGCATGTTTGGTTTCGAACGATCACCAAATTGTATAAATCTTTTTTTGTGTTGGTTATTAATGACAAACTTTCTATAAAAGAAAAGAAGGATTCCCGGGCAATTCCCGAAGTTCTCACGATAACGGGAACGAAGCCCACGCGCACGAAGTCGTGGGATACAGCAAGTAACAAAATATGTGAGTAATTGGGCTTTTTCTACCAGTCAACCAACAGGACCTTTAAATTTTTGTTCTCTATGACGATTCATGAAATTACATAAATATGAATGTATCGATATCGTATCAACTCAAAATAATTATGCTAAAATATTTACTTGACAGGCAATTTGTTCTCTAAGAGCGATTGAAATCACGACTTCAATCTAGAAATAATTTATTTTACTTACATATATTAAATATTATGTATTCGAGATATTCGTACATTTAATAAATAATTCATATATCTATTATCGTGTTATTTATATAGTTTCAATTTATCAGTCAACGGTAGTTGACATGTAAATATATAAAAATTGGCCGTGGCTCAGTTGTTTCCCAGTTTACACGAACTATGTAACTTCTTCGTAGGTGTTTAGTAAAGACTTGTACTTAGATATATATTAAAAAAAAACACTATTAAAAAATATACATTTTCTCATAATTGCCTAAGAAACTAGGTTTTTTAAATATAAAAAGTTGATATAAATTATCAAACTAGGCTACTGCGCCGCGTTCAGTGTATAGTGCTTCATAAACACGCAAACAAAATTGAACAGCAAAGTGACAATCTGTTTTTAAGGCTCCTCCTTCGGTCACACTAGCGTCACTTCCCAAAAAAAAACAATTTCTCTTTTCGTAAGTGAGCTTATCAGAAATCCTCGTGCAACTTTTTTGCTGGTATTCTTACATTAGAACCTCGAAAGTCATTGAAATACTATCAGCACTAGAAACCTTTACAAAAAGTATCAAATGTGGCTGTTTGTAGTTTGGAAAAATAAGGTATTGAAGCAAGGTGCTCGATGTTTACAAACATCGAACAAACAACCTTTCGCAGTATCGAGACATTGCATGATGAAGGCTTCACATGTATCAATTTACGAAGCAAGGGTTTGCATACACACACAGGGGTTCCCTATATGCGTATATAGCTGTGTCTACATCAAAAAATATCAAACAATATTTCCCAAGTAAGTTCCATCCATCTTATGTACGACAAATATTCAAACTTTATCATAAAATAACACGAGTATTCCATTTTTAAAAAGTAAGTATTAAAATTCTTACTAAACACATAGTAGCTTAGCTCGTGTAAACATTAAATGACGCAATACTTTTTCGCTACTAGTAGCACATCCATGTCATCATTTGGCAAGTGAAAAATCATTAGCTGGAATTGAATGGATGACCCCTGCCGGTCTAGACGGGTCATTGACCGTGGTAATTAAAATACAATTAAAGTCGGTGAGATAATATTACTTAACTTTTTTCTGACTTTTATTATGTGAAAGGGGATTTTATCTGCCGTTTTGAAAGCTGGGTTTATAACATCGTTAAGGCTTCGATGTTTCCTACAAACAATTTTAATACTATCTCGGATATACGCATGTATTAATGATATTAATATTGGTGACGTTTGTGGAACCTTGAATGATTATGAAATTAATGGTAGTTGTAATGATACTAGTCGATTATAGTGGACAGGAAGGACTTAATGGTATTTTAGTAGATACTAAGTAAACTTAAAAATATGTAGTTAAATACAGAGTGGTATGGAAATTTAGGATTGATGGTCCAGACACTTTTTACTTTCGTGGATGATTTTTTTTTCTTTTGTTTAATTGCTATTACATTTTAAAAATTTCGAAAGTTTTTAGTTTTTTTACTATCGGAGAGTATAATATATATTTTAGGTTATTTTTTTTAATTTTAAACTAATTCTAAGTAAAATTGATGCCATTCCTCCATATGTTAATCACGGAATCATATTTTGATCAGTTCATAGGTGTTTTGGAGTTACAACATTTTAAAACAAAAAAGCAGAAACTGCTTAATCACTATCACTATATCCCTACTCACTACATAGTGTAAAACAAAGTCGCTTTTTCTGTCCCTATTTCCCTATGTATGCTTAAATCTTTAAAACTACGCAACGGATTTTGAAGCGTTTTTTTAATAGATAGAGTGATTCAAGAGGAAGGTATTTATGCCCATGCGAAGCCGGGGCGGGTCGCTAGTTTATATGACACAAGAATTCGTAACAAAATGATCAGTTCCGCCACGTTTACACCGCGTCCCGCCCGTTGCGTCTTTTTGTGCGCAACTTGATGAAATCTCTCAAAAACAAAAGGCTGTCATTGTATGCAAAACAGCTGCCCACGCCCATTGTTGATCCCTTGTGTTATAAAGTGTTTCGAAATATTTTAGTCGTGTTGAGGAAATTTCTGCAATTATTTTCACAGAATTGCTTTTTCATTAAAATTTAAACTTAAAATAGTTTAATTTAATGTGTAACAATCGCGAAAACATAAGAAATCATTACTTATCAAATTTAATAAGATTTAAGAAAGTGCAAAGAAATTATATAAGACTAGCTTTTGCCCGTGGCTTCACACGTAAACTTCCCTCGGGAACAGTGCATTTTCCGGGACGAAAGGTATCCTATGCCCTTTTCTATACTTCTAACTATCTGTATGCGAAATTTAAGGAAGATCGGTTTAGTAGATAGGGCGTAAAAGCATTTATAATATTAGTAGGAAAGTTTATCACTATCACTACATAGTATAAAACAAAGTTGCTTTCTTTGTCCCTATGTATGCTTAATTCTTTTAAACTACGTAGCTGATTTTGATGCGGTATTTTTAATAGATAGAGTGACTCAAGAGGAATGTTGTTAAGCCCATGCTGGGGCGAGTCGCTAGTTAATTAATAAACTTAACAACAACAAAAATACTGTAGTTAAGTACTTAATTGCTGAAACTTTTGGAACAATCTTTACTCTTAGTTTAAGTTTAGTTTAAGTAGAGTTGAAACTACATTATTGATGTTCTGTTCCAAAGAAAACAGATTTGTAAGCTCTTTTCCTCAGGTTTTCAAAAGCATTTTGCTACGCCCAACTGTCTTTAAGAGCGTTCAATTCGAGATGAATTCTCACTGATCACAGCATTCTTCACTGTCACTTCGGTGATAACTCCGAGAGCACCATTTATCAATCGCCAGTCTTTACCGGCTTTAAAAATCACATCAGCCATTTTGGGAGAAAGTATAAAATTTTTACTTTTCCACGTCTCGGCTCGAAGCGAAATACCTAAGTGTTTTATGGCTATTATCGGCAAATTTGGTCTGAATGAGTGCGAAATTGTAGTAAGTACTTTATGCCGTTACATTTTAGCAGCTAGTACCGACTTGAGTTATAGCAATTTTTATGGTAAATAAATAGACAAAATCCGCTAAGTTATGGCTTTACGCTTTCAAATTTTATGTTTTATGCGACATAAAAATTTTAATCAAAATAATGATATAAAGTAATAAAGATTCATAATTTGTGTTTCACTCGCACTTCACGACAATCACTAGATGATATGAAATACAACCATATCTTGTTATTATCTTCTAATATATAAAATTCCCGTGTCACAATGTTAGTTATCTTACTTCTCCGAAACGGATTTACTGATTTTTACCCAATTTTATATGCATAGGTCTGAGAATCGACTAGTATCTATTTTTTATACCCTTACTTTTTTACTCCTTAAATTACCTAGAAATAATTTATATGGCAAAACAACGTTTGCGGGGTCAGCTAGTATGTTTGTAAAAAGAATCAGAATTTTCATATAAGTAATTTAGTCGCCATCAATATAAACTATTTATTTATCAACCTCATTACTGATTTGTAGGTTTGAATCAATAAACCATTAAAATCTAGACTTCTACCATAAATTAACTTCCTATCATCTGAAATAACAGTAGCTCATATACTCTGCTTATTGGAAATTGCCCTTTACGGTTAATAACATAAGAACCATTACAATCGTTTATACGGCTACGTATAATGAAGCGGTCACACCGGTAATCAAAGACCGCAAAGGGAGGAAAGTTAGCGCTCCCAAGTCCGACCCAGTGTAGACTACATTGGTCGAGTAATTTTTTTGAAATAAATATGCGGTAAGATAGCACGAAATAGTAAAATGCTATAACAATAAGATATAGGCTAAGCCTAGATATAAATGTACCATCTGTTACCCGCGACTCCGCCCGCGTGGTCTTAAACCGCCAAAAAGAAGCCTGTGTTTTTCCTCCGGTTTTTAACTATATCCGTCCATACCAAATTTCATTAAAATCGGTAAGGGATTTAGCCTTGAAAGCATTTCTGACAGACGGACAGACACACATACTTACGCATTTATAATATTAGTATGGAAGTATGGATAACAAAATACGCAGCTTGTGACGCCTTCTTCGGCTAAGTTGGTTAACACGCTATTCTGGACTCAATATAAGCCTGAACTAGGAAATAAAATCATATATTAGGTGTCATTTCTATTATGGCTTATCTAAATTATATTATTTTCTTCCATGGTACCATGGAGGAAAGAACATTATATTATGACAAGTAACGTAGTATGAATATGAATCCATACTTCCATACTAATATTATAAATGCGAAAGTCTGTCTGTCTGTCTGTCTGTCTGTCTGTCTGTCTGTCACCTCTTCACGGCTAAACGGCTGGACCGATTGTGATGAAATTTGGTAGGGATGTAGTTAATGACCTGAGGTCAAACATAGGCTACTTTTGGACGCGATATAACCGAGTCCCACGCGGGGCGAAGCCGCGGGGAACAGCTAGTAAATAATAAATATGAATAAATACAGAAAGAAATCGCATTTGCTATAAGTCTTATATTATATCTTAATTTATTATTTTTCAAATAATGAATTAACCAATGTTGTTTATGTGAATGTTGCAACAATTTTCATTCATTCATAAACCGGTCCGTACCTGCCAAATGTGAACCTTGTCGCAGGACCATGAAAGTTGGTCGGAAGCGCGTACGGCAATTTCCTCTAATGAATGGGACACTTAATTTGATTGATTTCAGTTATTATGGACACTTTATATCAGATAGTTGGGTTTAGTATCCGTAGTAACAAGTTCATAATTAGTAATTACAACTCGCTGTAGTTTTAATAAACGATCGCATTGGTTATTTCAAATGAGCCTTAATATCATGTTGCAGGTAAAGTCTTTATTAAAGGGAAAAGTCCTTTTCATTGGCTCAGACGGGACCAAAGAAAATTAAATAACTTTATAGAAGGTGGTGGTAAACTTCAATATTTTATTTGTGTTCTCGTAGACATTTCAGTAAAGCCAATCTTGAGGTAATGTTTTTATTAACAACATTTTACTTTACCCACTACTACTACACATACACACTACATTTTTCTTGACATAATTTATTATAGTAATTCTATTTAGATTACAAAATTACGCTTGTTTATGAACGTACTAATAAATTAAGTACTTGTTAATTAATATATATCCTACTACTAATATTATGTAATATGTGGTCCTACGTAGGTAAGTACTCATATTTACTATATGTTAACGTTAAAGTTATTATTACTGATGTTGAAAATTTATATTATTTTAATACTTTATATTTATTATGTCAAATTTGCAAATAAATACTACCAAAAAGGATAAGTCCACTCTTAACTAATATTATACGCCTCAAATCCAGCGCGATAAAAGCGCCGCCGCTCTAAACGGCTCATTATAGTTGATTTATGCTCACTTAAAATAATGCATAATTCTTTACGAGTGCTAATTCGAGTAGTTCCAGGTCGGTGCTACACATTCTAACTCTCACTGAGCGAACCACTAACACACTAGCAATCATACATGATGTATTCTTGCCTAGATACGCTTGCGTTACGCTTGCGCATGTACGGTTTAGATCGTGGCCTGCGAATATTGTCACATCTTCGCAATTTGGAGCATTGTTATCCTATTGACATTTGACGTTTTCGTCTTGTCCCGGTTTTATTTGCATGTGACTGTAATGTTTATTTTTACATTTTAAATTCGAATCTGATATATGATTGGATACCTATGTCAAACAGAATTCATCAAATAAAAAATAAAGATTTCTTATTGTTTTAGGAATTCTTACATTACCATGCATCAAGTAATTAATTTTTAATGAGTGTGATTTTTTAATAATAGTTTTAATAATACTATAATAACCGTTAGTTTTATTATAAATTATGTAATTAATTAATAAACTTTTTGCCTAAATACTAGAAGAATTGGGTAAACTCCAATGTCTTATTTCTATCTACTTTTCATTTAAATACTCAAATAATAAATAAGATGTCAAAATTATGTTTATACAAACTATTCATAAAAAAATGTTTAAAAAATGAAAGCTCAAACCTACATAAATTAGAGGTATTTTAACAGTAGCTAATTATTCCCCAACATTTTTATGGGACAAGATGTAAATAAGCATATGCAGATATGGACAATACGCAGTATGGAAATCGACCGATATATATAATTGCAATCGACTTGGAGAAACCGATAATGGTTTCTTTTTTTTGCATGTTGGAGAAAATCATTGTGGATTATTCTAATGGGCTTTGACCACATCTCGTATAACTCTAATGTATCTCTTAGCATCGTAAAAACAGTTTTCTTTTGCTTTTTTTTAGTTTTAATTGACGTATTTTTCTATGAAGCGGCAAGATTATAAGTATCGTTGTAAATCATGTATGTGGACAGGAAACCAATTTTAACTTCTTTTTAACTTTCATTGACTACAATTTACCAGTTAGTAATTTTCTAAGTGGTGTGCTGGCACTGGTTGTAGTTAGTTCAATTTATGCTATTTCTTATTATAAATTATATGTTACAAAAGCAAAACCTAGCCTAAGCACCTAGCTACTACTATCAATAGTTAATTGCAAAAATGTAAATAGTTTTTAGGTATATTTTTTCAACTTTTTAATTTTATCTGATTTTGTTCTTCCTAATTGGTTTAAGTGCAAATTAGGCTTTTAGCCTAATTAAACAAAATTATGTTATTATAATACAATCAATATAATATAATTTTTCTTATTTTAATTCCTTTTTCAGAACGAATTTCATTCGGATAGTTTTTAGATAATACTTTAGACTAGGTTTTCTTATTATTTTGTTTAAATTAGTTTGACGTGTATTTCTTTTAATGTAACTGTACCTATATATTTAATGCCAAATTCTTGCTCAATTTTTTTTAAATAATGAACCTATATTAATATTTTCTTTAATTAACTGCCATTACATAGCCTAACATCCCGCTAGCTAACAAAACCCTCAAATACACTACGCGCACTTAATTGACTCCTAACACACTGGCCAGTGTTTTTTTTTTAGTCTCTTCTAGTCGGCAGCACAGCATCACCACACATGTCGCCGAGGATGCCGGCGCCGCGCTCCGCTTCGCCGATTTCGTGCATTTTTTGCAAGTGACGACTAAGATTTCTAAATAATTTAAATACGTGCACGATATTAGAAACGCATTAAAGCAGATGGCGAATTAATTGCTGCACTGAAATGGGTTTGTGTATCGATTTGCGTGTTCATTTGTCGGCTCTTAATTGAGTTAAATTATGTTGACGTTACTGGGGCACGAGTGCCTGAAAATTTTCACATGTCGACTTACGTTTTCAATGATACGGCTAGAGAATCCGATTAAAACACAAAACCATGTCACTGTCACAGATGTTTTGGGTTGCACTGGACGCGCGTAAATCAGCTATGCGCGGGAGTTAAACGCGTGCGGTCTATTGCGATGCGCGGACGCAACTGAACTGACTCGGGTGAAATGATCCGCCGTGATCACCTCACGGGAGCTGAACGAAATCGCGTATTTGTTGCAATTCTTGAAAAAAACAGAAAAGTAGTAATTATTCGTGATATTATTGTCGACAATATAATGAAATCGGTGATAACTTTCTACCACGATTGGTCTTAATATTTGCCAAACTATTTTCTAAATATTATTGTCTAAATTCCTATTATCTTCTGAAATACATTACAAATCGTGTAAGTTACAAATAAGAAAAAGCATAAAGCAGCTAATACACAACATTTTAAATCCCAAATTATCTTATTCAGGCCAAAGCATAAATTTAAAGTTTTGCTTAAATATTAAGTACTTTACTACAACCAAACAATGCAATAAACACATAATGCAATAAATAACCATCTGTATAACTTAAAACAAGGCATTGTTTAACCTAAAAAGTAAAGGGGACACGTTTACATACAAAATTCACTTGACACGTAAGAAAGACATCAACGGGTGCGCGGCGCGCGCGCAATCACAAGTTACAAAACGGGCGAACGAAATTCCTCACATTTTTAATCTCGGAAAACGTTAAAATTCGATGCTAATTATGAGAAATTTTAAACTAAAACCGAAAATTATTACAGTAATTCTAATAATAATCTCAAATTATGTTAAACTGCCAGCTGCTACTTGGACTGAGCCAATCTTCTGAGAAATCATAGCAGCAATAATAGATAGGTACTTGTTTTAAAAAAGTCTAGCTTTAGCTCATGAGATACAGCCAGACAGACAGACGGGCGAACTAACTTATCGCGCAAGCTTAGTTACAAGGTTCCGTATCTATATTTTGTATCGGTAACTAACTTGATTTAGCCGATTTACGTATTCCAGCTATTTTTATTTTAAAATCAAATTACTGCTGCGCTTTAATAAAATTACAATGGGACCAAATTTAAAGTATGCCCTTTAGTACAAAACAGAATTTTCAAATCAGTTCAGTAATAACGGAGATTTATAACATAAAAAAACAACCGAATTGAGAACCTCCTCCTTTTTCCCCGTGGTACCGTATTGAAGTCGGTTGAAAACTAAGAATTTGGAATCGCGCGCGGTCTCTCTAGGATTTTTTCTTTTTTAATCTATGGTTGTAAATATAAATTGCTATAAGTAGCCTCTCATGTATAATAAGCCCCTCTCGATACTTATATTGATAAAGGCTTATTATACAATATGGAAAGATGAGAAGATCTAATTCATTGTTAGCGAATACAAAATAATAGGATATCAATCAACTTAGTGGTATATTGGGTCACATAAAAAGTATACTTACCACTTTAGGTGTAAGGTGGTATACTTTTCTCTGTGGATCGTTGTACCAGTTATACTACTATTAATAAATTATATTACTTTGCAAGGGATCACGGACGGGAAGTCGCTGTCAATAGCGATTTTCCATAAATAAAACATCCCGTCATTATCTGCAAGTGAAGATTATCAGTTTGCTAGCCATTTTGCTTTTGCAATTCAGCAGAAAGGTTTATTTTGATCTTTATTTATTTATTTAATTGGGCCACAAGTAAAATAATACTTTTACAGTTGACGTACATCTATGGCTAAGAGCATTCTCTCTCTTTCATCCAAAAAATAAATAAATAGAAAAGTCTCGCTTTGCAGATATTAAGAGATGTTACGGAGCCATGGAGAGGACTATGCTCGGTGTTTCCTTACGAAACCGAATTAGAAATGCGGAGGTCCGTAGGAGAACAAAGGTTGCTGACATAGCCCAACGGATTAGCTCTTTGAAGTGGCAGTGAACGGGGCACATAAAACGCGACGGCCAGACGAACCGATGGCCGATGGGGCAGAGAGCGCGAATGGTGACCATGCACTCGCCGGTAAGCGCAGCATCGGATACCCACCGACCAGATGGTCAGATGACCTGAAAAAGGTTACAGGCAGGCGCTGGATGCAGGCCACTTCCGAACGGTCATTTTGAAAATCCTTGGGGGAGGCCTACGGCCAGCAGTGGACAGTGGTGGATGGATTATAGAGAAATAATAACGATGGTTTCAAAATCAAAGAGACTTTATTAAGTCTCTTTGATGTAAGCATGAACTTTTCTTTCATAGTCTATTGGTTTGTTTGAGATTTAATAATACCAATCTAATTATATAGTTTATATAAGTTCTTTTTGCTATTAAATCAAAAAGTTAATGATACAAATATTGAACGTAATTATTTTATTTGTAACTTTACTAAATCTTTATCAGCGGCTGTTGTCTTAATCTGATCTTAAATTAATGTAAAATAAGATTTACATTTACTCGCTTTTTCATTGATCTCAAATAAACTGTTACATTCCTTTATCTTCTGATTTCTACTAATATCAGCATGAAAAGCAGTCATTAAAAAAAGATTTATAGACAGCTAAGACCATAAAATGTCATACGCTTTCTCATTATCAGTTGCATATATTTGCGAAAACTTACTTACAAATAAAACTTTTTAAAGTTTTATTTTACGATAGCTCTTATTGGAGACTGGGCGTTTCCTGTTATTATCTAATTAATGATGATGAGTGGTCAGGGCTTCTCAACATTTAAAATGATAGGCACATTGCTTATATAATCTTAAACGGAGTTCACACTATTTTAATGCTTAACAAAATAAAACCGCTTAGCCGTTAGTTATGGCTGCTATCTGGACGTCATAAAAACCACATCAGAAGCCAAGACGTGGTTTCCTTGTTGGTACCTTGTAAGACATAGTAGGCTTGAATAAACTGATTGTCTGAAAGGTTGCCGTGTGCCGACTCTATGCCGCATCCTATTCTGTGAACGACTTGGTGGTAGCAAATCGGAAGGCTATTGAGGTTGCCGCGCTCTGGGCTTACCATATTCAATATCTAACTGTTGCCTAGGGCTTAGCCCCTGTGGGGATTCCGGGATAAAATATAGCCGAAGTGTTGTTCCAGGGTCTAAGCAATCTCCATTCCAAATTTTAGCCAAATCGGTTTAGCCATATTTCTGTGAAAGAGTAACAAACATCCATACGAACTTTCGCGTTTATAAAATTAGTAGGAATAGTCATTAACAAGAAAATAAAAAATTCAGGGTCCATTCGGAAGACACGCTAAGCCATAGGTCCTGGCTGCTAACTAGTAGTCGTAAAAGAGAGGCGATTTCAAAGAACTCTATCAATCAGGGTGTGTATAGCCGTGACATCTAAACGAAATGATGACGATAAGGGTCCAATGATCTTTCAACTCACTCTGTAAGAAAGAAAAAATGAAATTAAGTACCTGTAAAACAGTTTATGTATTGACTATTAGTACGTATATGGTATTGCGAAAGTCATCGCAGGTAACGAAGACAATTTTGCGAAGTCTATATTGTGAAGTTATTTTAGTTAGAGTTTTTTTTTTGTTATTGGTATGCTACATGTGTAGGAATATTCATTGTCACACTATCAGCAAAATTTTAAAGGTATAATATGATAAAATACCAAATAATTATGTCTAGCATGTCACAAAGTATTGAGATTAGAAGGACAAATGTTAAATAGAGTAGGTAGCGTTACCACAAAACGATGCACATACGCCTCTACAAACCCTTTTAAAACTACTAAGTACTCTAAGCTTCCTCAAGAAGCGGGCTCTATGAAGAAAGTATTTTTGAAATCAGGTTTATTAGACTCGAAGAGGTAATCCCTTAGAATCAAACACAAACTTTCAAATACTATAAACAATCTTTGGCTTATAAAAGAATAATTTAATCTACGTGAAATTGTGTCCGTCTACTTCTTGCCTCTAATGCCATAACAACTAAATCTATTCAGGTTAGGTTTGGAGCATTAGACCTTGGAAATGGGCATTAGCTATTTTTTTTATTTTCTTGTAAATGTGTCGAGGGCAATAGCCAGTTAAACTACAATTTACAACTGACAAAATAGAAACTTACTACAAAATCATTATTTCATCAAAATTTAATAAACGAGACGTATAAAGAAAGTTTAAGCATGTATTACATTGTAAATTTTAATGAAATGACCAAAAGAGTATTTATTAACTGTCGTGCTACCGTATAGCTCATACAAAGAGAAGATATATGAATAACGGTAATCCAATCATGAGAGAAATGCTGAAGAGTGCGTCAAATGCGAATCATCGAATTTGCAGAATTCTCGTGAAAGTAACTCTTAGCATCGCCGCATATTCTAAAAGGCTTTTATGTTTTACAATGATATGAGGATTTAACAGGTTTTGATCTTTAAAAGGAACACGTCAAAGAAAGAAAGATGGTTCTCATGAACTCTGACATCAGGGTGTGCTTGATCTATTAACCCTGTAACTACACGATATAATGATAAAAATTTAGACGGACATTTCACACAGATTGAGCTAGCTCTGCAAGGATTATATTATCTACTCTTTGCTAGGGCACAGACCAGTCCTAACTTCTTAAGCTCTGAAGAATTTACAACAGGAAAAAGACGCTCGGATGAAGAAGATAAAATACCCATCCATCTATTCATGGACTATATTTCTTCAAAATCGGGTCGGATATTTAGTGTAAACATTAAAAAATACAAACTTTCGCATTCACAACATTAGTATGGATATAGATTGCGTATATGTTATGTCCATCAGAATAATAATAACCATATGTAAATTAACCATTTCGCCTGTCTGAGGCGGGCACAGTGAAAGTGATCGGCGATTAGTCGGTGCATCTCGATCGCTGGGAAAGCCGTTGGATTCGCCTGTCAGTAAGGCCGTGTACAGACAATCTGCCCATCGGCATGTCGTCTAGAAACTGCTTTATGCCTTGCAATTATTGACTTGTCAAAGTATATGTCGAAGGAGAATAAAATAAATTTTATGAAAATAAGAATTACAAATCTAGAAATTAAGCCTTTTCACCTCGTCAACTCAGTTATGTCCTTATAATCCGAGGCCAAGACATGAGTTGCAAATTAACCGTTATAAACCCAAATCCGTGGTTTAATACCATTTTTAAATAAATTTAAAGCGGTTTACAATCGTGCCACATGATTACTTACCACTTTAATAATAAATTTATAATTTTGAAAGTAAAAATTAAACATATCAACTGAAAACTTTTTTTTTTGGTACATTTTTATACATATTACTCGCATCGTTTTAAACCTATATTTAACCTCTGAAAAGTTGATGTAAAACGTTTTAAACAAAAAATACGGTTTAAAACCTTCAAAATACTTTTTGCATCTACTTATAGCCAAGACTCACTCGGGATCGTTGCGCCATCTTACGAGCTATATAATGTGGCCTATACTGCCAACAGATTTTCAAGATATTTTTTATTTTATATGTACGCATCTTTACAGATACTCTATTGTGTAAATAATTGAGTAATAACTCGTTGGTATCATAAGTGACTGAAGTGGGCTTTGTGCTGTCAGAATTGCAATATTTGAGAGAAATTTTGGAAATGATCTAAAGAAATAAAATAAGTTCAAATCATTGTGATGTGAATATAGATAAGGGAAGTTATACACTATGTGTAAAGATTTTATAACAAAGTATAGTAAAGTATAGTATTTATAGCATATGCTTTTCTTTGTAGTATAGTCAGAGTCAGCAACACGCTGGCAAAGCTCCTGTCTGGTGTTACATGCGTTTCAATTAAAAGGCTATTATACTTTAGGCCATAGGCCTGTTCGCCTACTTATAATAGTATAAAAATCTCAATAACTATTTAACCTTTGCTAACAGAAGGTAGGAATATGATATTAATCAGATCATTCAAGAATTACATTTTTTTAGTTCTCACAGAAAAGTAAGGAAAGCTTTTGATAATTACTAGGGGCTAAAAAGAGTATACATAAAATCTACTAAACTATCAAACTCAAAGAATGCTCGCATCTATTAAAATAATGAGAACCAATCACCAATAAAACTAATACATTGACAATGCGTAATTTAATCATTAAATTTGCGGAAGCTGAGAGTGAAAGTGATCACAGATTAAAGATAAACAGAGCCGGCGCTCGCGCAGATTAACTCCAACATAGAGTAGTGCTTGAGAAAGTCACTTGTCAAAACTTGTCATGCTGTCACAGTTTTGCACGGTAGCGCACCGTGAGACAGCTCATTGTGGTTGTCTAAACTGTCAAATATTCTTGTCATGTTCTCAATGTTCAGATAACAATGTCTTTATGTTTATGACTCAGGTATCTGTCAAAACAAAATGGCTAGCTGATAAATGCACAACCTGAATTTGTTCTTATTGGAAAACTGGCGGAAAGGCTTTAGCCAGCTTAAAGATGAAAATTATTTAAAGTAACACTAAAGAGATTTTTCTATGGGCAATATTCACGTGATTCTCCTGGTATGGTACATGGGCTACGGTGACCACCTCACCTCACCATATACCTATTAGCAAAATCACCTTTTTTCAACTCCTTGTAAATTATTTTAGTTTTTTTTTTTTCTTGATGCATTCATACAATCATGCTTAGTGCGTATAAATAATTTAAATACGAACCGATTTTGATGTATTTTTGTCTTTAAAAGCTTATGTGTTTGATAGATTAACCTTAATTGAGCTTTATTAAACATGCTCTCTACCCTTTAAGGTCAAGAGAGCTCTGTTCAAAATTCAAATTTTACTTAACTTTTATTGGATAAAATTAATTTGTTTAAACTTCGCACATATGGAAGTAACAAATGAATAAACGAGCGTCTAGAGATAATAAACTTTCGATTTCTTCTATCTTGTAACTTTTAAAATACGAATGTAACTAAGTACCCACTTGATTGGCAGTTTTATTGCCGTTCTAAAAAAATAATTGGACGGTGCTACCAACCAGTTGTAAATCAGTCAACTGGCGTTTTCACTAATCTAAACATGCGTTAACAACTGCCCTTCAATTACGGAGAAATTGAATTAGTACTGAACACAGATTGAATAGGTATAGATGAGACCATTATGTAACATTTATTCAGTCTTCGTGGTATCATCTGTATCGTTTACCCTAACATATTTCTTCATTTGAGAGTGTCACCCAGTTGCATCTTCAGTCTATCCTTCAGAGTGGTCTCAGAGTGGGTACGCTTTTATTCATGGTCCTAATTTGGCAGTACCTACTGGTTATTACTTGATTACTTGGTTAATTAACCCTAACCTATATTACAACGATTTCATAATACATGTTGCCGATTTGTTCATAAGATTCGGAAAAGTCAAACAAATTCTAAGGGTCAACAAAAGTGGAATGCTAGGAAAAACAATAGGGAATGTATCCCTATTGTTTTCCCTAGCATTCCAAAAACCGGGAATCCTAAAGTGGAGAAGAAAAAGCAGGATACCAGCGACCTAAGAACACAATTGGACACTTAAATGACAAGAAAGATAGTTTACTTTAGACCAGATATATTATTATAGATATATTCACTATTCATCAACTGACAGCATGATGTCAGCCCCTTCTTGTGAATGTCACCTTTAGGATCCTCTGACCCGTAGTTTGAGATTTTATAAACGCAGACGCTAGCGATTGAGTTAGCGATTTTGTATGACAAACCTGTGCAGCGAATAGTAAGGCAACTAATAAATTCATACAAAGTCGTTACGCAGTCGCTAGCGTCTGCATTTATAAAATCTCATAATAAAGGTATGTTTGTCTCTACTAAGAAGTCTACAGAAATCCAGGAACAAGGCTCCTCTTAATCTACACTCCTAAAATCTGTGGCCTAAGCTGATTGACGTTGTAAATCTTCTTACTTAGTATTTGTTTTAACTTTCGCGTCAAGTATGTGCTTTTAATGAGCTTCATTGAGGTCCGTGTGATTGGAGCTTAGGTTTATAATGGCATTAAGGCCATCGCTGACTGTCGATGTTTCAAAAGATATCTTTATGTCTTCACGTGGAAACCGCAACACGTAACAATGTCATGGGAAGTTATGGGAATTTAATAATAAATTGATATAGGATGTATATTTTTCTTAAGTACCTACTCATTTTGACATAGGTAATAATTTAATTAATTGGAATCTGTAACTGCGTAACTGAAAAAAAGAAATATATATATTTTTTAAGTTTTGTTTGACCGTTACTTCATTCCATACGCGAGCTATTTATGGTTTTGCACTGCCAACACTGATCCTCTGAGCAAGAAACCTTTCAGCCCTATGACCGAATTGCAAAATATTGAATCTGGTATTACATGGGCACACTGCATGGACGCCTGTAACATTGGATGAGACAGATGCACCAGATTTGGCTTACTTACTATAAACAAGGACCAAAGAGTTTATTAAACATCCAAGAAGAACATCCAATTTCATCTCATACTACTATCAACCAGATTTTTTCAGAGATCTCTCCCATCTGATCGCTGCTGGTGACAGGAAGGCTGGCTGCTATTTCACCCAACGGATAAGTATTGCTATCCAACGGGGAAATACGGCCAGCATTCTTGCTAACATGCCTCACGGGCAAGATTTATTTTTAGATTTTTAGTTTTTTTTCTGTTACTTTTTGGTATTATTCTTTGTATATACAATCAACTAATAGCAATTTCTCATCTTATCACCATAGCTGTGAATATCAAGAAAGGCGTCATAAAACCTCTTTTCATTCCAAGAAAATGATTTTCCTTTTAATACCCTAGAACCTTCAAATCATAATACGCAAGATGTGCTGGTATTGTCGTATTGTGTTTGTGTCTGCCTTGCCTGTTTTCTGAGGCTGTTTCATCTAGATGAGTGGTGGTGCCTCGAGGCACGTTGGCTTTACAATCCTCAATGTACCTACAAGTAAGTATATCTTAAGTTCCCAACTATATTAAATAGTTGTCTATATTATTGCTATATTGATATTCATAGCACACTAGTACCTTAGTTCTAATATGTATTCTGTGACAGAGTTCATTCTGGCCTTTTGATCTCAAGATTCCAGGCTTACATTCAATGAATCCCAATATTTATCTGGTAGAGGATGCTCTTAGCATTAAGTCCGCCAATTCTATAAGTAGGTAAGTATTTTATAAATACTTATGATTACCTACGATACCTTTATGTACCTAAATCATTATTTACTGAAAACATAAGTTATCAAAAATTCTGGATCTGAAGTTAATTTTAAACATATTAAATTATTAAATTATAGTTCTCTGTAGTAACACATTGCAATATTGCTTTAAACGGCCACTTTTAACATTTCCGCAATGTGTTACTACTTAAACTATAATTTAATATGTTTTAAATTAACTTCAAATCCAGAACCTTAATTACATTAGACGGATTTTTACTTGATGGTGGCGCTAGTGTTCACCAAAGTCTCGTCTTAAAATAATGATGTAATTCAGACAAGTGCGTTTTAGCACTTTTAGCACGTAGTTACACACACACTAAAGTTTCCTCCAAAACAGCCACATTTATTTGCTCTTGTAACCCAAACTGCCTACATTTATGAACGGAACAACTGACTAACTAACTGACTATATTAATAAATGCTCTTAGCTATGTGGTAGGACATACAAGCCCCAGTGGGTCATAACAACGACAATGCGCGGTTTGCGGGTACCGCGGTAATTAAACCACACGATAATTAGGTCGCGAGGGCTCATGTCAACATTAACTAATAGAATATAATACAACTGACAGTTATTTAGATATAACCACAGAATACTTAGATATATCTTCTAAGTAGTAAACTCGCCATGACCGGTTGGAAGCGGCCTGCAATCCTGCATCCAGCGTTTGCCTGCGACCTTCTTCAGGTATTCGTTTTATTTTATAGAATAAAGAAATATTTTATACAATTAAACTGTCTTCAATCATCGTAGGAGTATATTATACTTAGATCTTTAGATAATAATGATTGGAGCCTCCAGTCTGGGCCGCAGATGTCCACCTTGATCGATCCAATGCGGCTTGCATTTAACGTCTTCTATAAACATCTTGAAACATTCATCTTTTTACGCTGCACCTACTAGTGTTATAATGTGGCTAAGCCTAGCTAATGTAAATGTTGCCTATCTTATTAGCACTCTCTATCAAAATTACCGTGTCATTACTAAACAAGAACGCCTGGAGAAAAAGATAAGCAATGCCCCAACTTAACAAAAAGCAAACTTCGCAGCTACATCGATGCAACGCAATAAATAAAATTTTGCCTGTTATTTTTACCCGACTGCGCTAGAAGAAGAGTTATGTTTTTCGAGAGTATGTATGCATAATTTATTGGCACGGGCTACAGCCTGACCTGAACGGCTTGACGGAAAATGGCGGATTTTTGCGCTCAATTCAAATACTTGGCTAGCTCTGTAAAAATGGAGTTTGGTATTCTGTATTTTTATAATTTACTTGTTGTTCTTACTGTTAACACAGAATCTATTCTGGTAAAAGAAGGCTTTTGATACTTTTTTTTTCTAAAAAAAGTGTCAATAAACCTTGGTACTGGATTTTTTTACTGCGTTCGGGGTTTCAATTCAAAAAATTCGTTCATTAGAAAATTCCATTTGTTCCCGTGAGGAAAAGTTCCCAGAAGTAAAAACTGTGGTTATAGTGGAAAATAACATTCAGCTTCAAAAATCTAGTAGTTTTTGAGATTTGGTGTTATAAAAACACGAGTAAAAGAGCGACCTTCCGCTTCTGTAAATGAAGATTTACGGGTGAATTAAACAGCAGGGCACAAACTAGTTGCCAATAAGCAAAATGATCTGTCCTATTAATATCACTTTCTATAATAAAATCTACGAAGTTATAATATGAATTCTATCATATATTCATAAAATGATGACCTATAAATATCGGGCTGAATTACATTTATTGAACTGAGAGGTGTACGGAAATTATGAGGAAATATGATAGCTTTCTATTTATAAAGCTTCATCGCCAAGCTTCGATTAATGCCAACCGTGCTTGTATATCTATGAAAGCATCTGACTTCAAAACACTAATTGTCACTAACACAGTAGTCTAATTGTGGCAAATATTCTTACCAATTTTGCGATTGTAGCACATTTTTAAATGTATGACAATACTTGTTATTATTTATTAATTCATCTTCTCACTACACTTACTGTTTCCCAAAACGTGTAGTAAAGAAACAAACTAAACAAAATCTTGCAAGATTTAAGTGCAGTTAGGGTTACCACAAACGCGTTTTCGAGCTGCCTCAACACAAAGAGCGCCGAAGCAGGCTTTAATTACTACTAATCGAGGGCCTATCTAGATTCTTTCGCTTGTTAGTGTTAGGATGGGCGAGATAGCATCGAAATTTATTTAATAACATAACAGTAGTGCCGCCGCACAAAGCTCCCAATGACACGCTGTGAAAATCGTATTTAGATCATACGATACGATTATATATACCCACACAATCCTTGCTTTACCGAGCGAACGTAGCAGCATCGCTATGATTTTTTTATACATATATGTTGACAGTCACTGTGCCACAATATGTTAAATTGCACGCAGCCAACCGTCATTCTAATATTGCTGGCTTTGTGACTCTAATTTGCCGATATAGACCATAAACCATCCTTACTTACTAGTTGATAAAGGGTGCTGACTTACGGATGAGACACTAATGGTTTTGTTCCTGGGAATAGGTTAGACAGTAGTTGCTACCGTAAAATCCACATCAATAGTGGATAGAGAGTGAGAGAAAAGAGATACTGGAGTCAAATGTGGTTTGCCGAAGTACAAAAGCTTTGGATGCTTTTTTTCTTGAGCTTGGGCCCATGTACCATTTTTCAATAATTATTTAAGAAACTTATCGGTGAACTGGACACGAAAATTAAGCCAATACTAACAATGTTTTAACAAAATCAAATTTAGCTTACTCGAGTTAACATTTAATCCGCAAAGCCAATATAATGAGAAAAATATATTATCTAGTCGTAGTTATATATCTAGTCGCGTCGGATGGTGTAAAGGAACCTTTTCACGAAGCCTGTAATTAATATGGCGAATTGTGTCGTACAGTAAATGCGCTTTTATCAGTTACATCGAATATTTCAGTAATGGTTTCAAGTATGAACTGTTACGTGAGCTGCTGGAATGAAGGCTAGACCTGGTGTTTATTGAAACTGGGATTCAAAGGCTTTAAATGAGAATAATTCAAATATTTAAGTTAATAGAAACCTTGTACCAGCATTGAACATCAGTTTTAGTGTTGCAAGTGTCCATACGATGGGGACAACAGACGTCTTCGTACCTCTCCGACTTGACCCAATAAAGGTTGACATTAAGCAAGCATTTTTAAAAATAATGACCAAAATTTTCCTCAACTTCATAAGGCGAAAGAAATAAGCCATCAAATTGTAATGGACCCCCCGAACATACAGCTTGTGATGTAACCGAGAAAACTTTAAGATGATGAATATACATGTAATTAATAAGAAAAATATAAAATATGTCAGGCTCAGACTTCACCAGAATTGAGATTGTTTTTGGTCCGTAAATAATAAAAAGGTGCTTAACCCGCTTTAGGCGAAACACCAAGAAGACGTCGTAAAGATTCAGAGGCAGTTTCGGTCGGGATACTAAATCTCCGTTCAGATGGGACGAGAGAACAACTGTATCTATAAAGAGAAGAATAATAATTAAAATGCATTTATTTTTTACAAGTAGTCAACCCCGGCTTCGCCCGTGGTACATACACAGCCTATGTCACTCAGGGTGAATGTAGTTTTCCAAAAATGAATTATTTTTTAAAATGGGTACGGTAGTTTTTGAGTTCATTCATTACATACATACACACAAAAATACAAATCTTTCCTCTTTATATATATTAAGTATAAGTATATAGAAGTATAGATAATAGATTTTTGAGGAGAGTCCCAATTGAAATGGAAAAGAGCTTAGATTGCTGATGATGATAATAAATATTTGTTATTATTTGGTTTATTTTTGTTTAGTTAGTGCACTGCAGGCTTAAATCACCTGATTGTCTGAAAAGAGGATGATATCAAACTTTCTTTATACCAAATTTCATCCAAACCGAAAGATAACAGACAGTTACTTTCACTTTTACAATATTAGGTAGTTTTAAAATGCTGCAATTTTTTTTCTTCAGAACTAGCAATAGCAAGTTTTTCTTCTTTTTTCTATTACCTATGTCTATAGTTTAACTATAAAATTATCCCAGAAGGATAAGGCATCGACTGGTAAGTCAGAGGGCGTAGTTTCGAATACCTTGCCAAGTGTAAACATTGAATAAGCAATTTCGAGTTGACGATACTAATAGCCTTAATATAAGAGCCACATGCCACTTCTGCGCTGAACTGAGACGCTTAGGGGGTATATTCTTAAACAGATTACCATTTTAAGTACACGACCTTTATTTTTTTCACTTGGATATTTTTATAGGTACTATTAAGTAGGCTAACAGGCATACGGCCCACCTGATGGGAAGCGGTAACAGTAGCCTATGAGATGCCTGCAAAACCAGGAGCAATGCGAGCGCGTTGCTTACTCTGAAGGAATCTTTTCCCGTCCTTTTTGAAGACTCCCGTCAAAGAAAATATACACTACGCCCCATGTTGTTGTCATTGCTGATTATTTCGATGAAGCGACTATTGTCTGAACCCCGTAATTCTTTTTACAAGAAAACCAGACCGACCGGAATATGATTCGGGTTAGTGGCCAAAACTGTCAGAATTTTCAGGCTGCCTAACGGCATCTGAAATACCCTAACGACGAAAGATATATAGAAATGCCACTAATGGCGACCAATTCAATAATGGCCGCCCACTCGCCAATCGATACATTTAAATTAATAACTAATGGTTTTATCTGTTACTAGCCACCCGCCCCGGCTTCGCATGGGCATAAAAACCTTCCTCTTGAATCACTCTATCTATTAATAAACCGCATCAAAATTCGTTGCGTAGGTAGTTTTAAAGATTTAAGCATACAAAGAGACATAGGGACAGAGAAAGCGACTTTGTGTTATACTATGTAGTGATTTGGGCTGCTTCATTGCTTTGCTAGTAATTTTCGAAGAGCCCAAATTTATATCTGGGATCTATCGATGTTTATCTGAATGAAATTAATTTGTTATCTTCTTAAAAACGTGAGATTTATTTCTCAGTCTGCTAAACAAGAAATATTACAGAATCGAGGAAGTGTAAAAGTGAAACAGGTACCACGATAGTATCTAGAAAGTTGGGCAAATCGTGTGGACGTGATTCGATAGTTACCACAATGAGATTGACAACTCTTATCGGCTTTATCAGTTTGCAGATGCTGTCAAATATCTCTTGTGGCGTCGGGATATTGACACTCCTCGATTTCTTTCTTATGTCTTAATCTAAACTAATTAAATAAAGCTAAAGTATTTTTGTTTTAACTCATTTAACACTGAAACTACTTAATGGATTTGGAATTTTCGGATTTTTTGCATTTGATTGCGTTAGTTATTTTGGAAAGTTTGGTTTAGAACACATGCCACGGGCGTGTTTTTGTCAATTGTTGAATTAATAAATAATTTTGATTATAACTATAGCTAGTCTTGTAGTCTTAACATAAGCTTGATCTTGGCTTAAATTGATCAAAGTTCTTACTGTTAATTTTGTTTTTTAGCCTTTTTTATAATATCCATCAGACAAGCAATTTAGAAATATATATGCGAGAACATGTAAATGGTCATTAGATGTTAATTAGTGATTATGTTGATATTAAAGACTGTATGTTCTTCGAATAAAATAAATTAATAAATAAAAAGTAATTGTAATCGAGACATATTAATTATTGCTAGGCATTTGTGGTGTGTACATAAAGAATTTGCCAAACTTGTAGCACGAATATACTGCCCTCGATTGTGATATAGATCAACCTACTTAGGTATCTAATAATCTACAGCTTAACGAAGCCTAAACTCTACGGCTAGACCTCATCCAGCCTTTACGATTGAAACAATTAGCCTTAATTGAACGACTTGAGGGCGAATTTAATAACAAATGTTGCAAATTGTATGTGCGTTTAATTGCTGCTTAGACTTGAACAATGAAAGATCAGCTTGAAATTTAATTGGAACTGATTATACACAGATTGTATGCAGATATTGAACTAATATTGAAATAGACAAGGCATTTTATTTGTAACCTTACCACCGACTTCATCTTGTATCACAGAATTTAGTCTTAGTAGGTACTATTGAATAAATAATAGTTAAAAAATAGTTCTCTACAATTATATTCATTTCCATAAAAAAATCAGGCGAGTTAGTGAGACTGAGATCATTTTTATTTGCAACTTTAAGCTTTTTGAATAATAATATCTAATTATTACAAAAAAATCAGGACAATAATAAAAAAATAATTTGTCGAACCAATGCATACAAACATATAAACATTTTTTCACGTCAAGGAAGAGATACCTAGAATTGTCTATCTCTGTTCCACTGGTTGTTTGACTGGGAAAAACTACGGCTTCAAATCCGCTATAGTCACGTTGTGTAATTAAATTAAATAAATAATTATAAAATATTTCTATAGCCTACATGTGGCCTACATACAGAAACCCGATGTTAGAATCAAAACTATTCATAGACTTTCTCCGCGAGCTGAACGCGCGGACTTCGCGGCAATACCAAAAGCATCCTTGAAATAATAGGGAAGAGGCTGGACTAGACAGTAGCTTTATTAATTTATTAAACATTGTTTTAAGTATATCAGGTGTTTAATTTTGCAGGCTTAATTCACCTAACTGTCTAATAATACAAATGTTCCCGTGCTTCGGAAGGCGCGCTAAGCCGTTGGTCCTGGCTGCCATTTGTCGTTAAAGGAACTATGTCAGAGGCCGAGAGGCGGTTCCCAAGAACTCTGTCACCAGGGTTTGCATGGTCGATTGACCATGACACTTACACGAAATGATGATGGTCTGACCCCATATAAAAAAAGGCTTTTTTTATAACTCCTGTTGACATTCTTGTCATTTAACTCAATGCATGCAGCTGGATGCAGCTAATAAATATGCGAGCTTTGACCGTAACGTGTGCGTTAATTGACTTTAAATATTGTTGCGTTGGCTCAACAACTTTATGAGTTTAATATATACTAATGCTATAATTTGTTAGTTAACGCAATTCCGGTTAAGAACTAAAGTAGTTGAATTCAAAACATTAATTCACATCGTGTGGTTTACGTATTCAGTTGACCCTGCTGGTTTCAGAAATTATTATAACTGCCACTCAGACTCTAACGTGGTTTCTTTTACGACCACAAGATGTCATTGTAATCAAGTTGGATATGCTGTTGGATTTCTAAATAAATAAATGTCAACCGGGACAAACGTCCGATGTCTATAAACCTTTGAGACAACGGGGTTATAGTATAAAAAAATTTAAGCGAAATTCAGAGTCATTCCACGAAATACCAAAATGGCGGGACTGAATGCAGCTTCGTTGAGGGTTGACATGAAAAGGAAACGGCCGGCGGCTTCAGCACGCCATAGATAATGAAAGCTGACGCTGTCGTCTTTTGAATACTATGTCTGCAGATGCCACCTCAAAGAAACGTTACCTTAGGTTAGTTATATTATCTATTCTAGGCCTTTAGATCATATAAATATATATTATCAGTATTTACATAGAGATATCTATGTGAATACTGATACCGCCTTTATATTGGTAATCTAGCTGTTCTTCGTGTGCCTGTGATCCTGAAACAAATGAAAATGTCCTGCATCTATTGACGAAATGTACAATAGATAACAAAATAAGATACGAATTGGAAAATAATATAATATGGAAATTAACCAAGATAATCTTCACAAAATTGGAAAAAAAAATACCGAAACAAATTCCTAATTTTCTGTCAACAGATATCAATTAAAAAGAAATAAAAGCAGAATTATATAAATAAACAACAATTTAAACGAACGAATAAACAACGAAATGACGAAGTAGCCAAGGTTTCCGCCATCACACGGAGAAAAAAAGTGAAGATCCTAATAAAATAGGATGAACAAAACAAAAACACCTCTAAGGCTCTACCATCCATTCGGTTATACGAGTAGAATCTCGGGAGAGTGCGTTGTTTACATGTTTGGCTTTATGCAGTCGCACATTCATGATCTACCTACAAGTTCTATAATGTGTCGTCTAACAATAGCAATCTAACGTTGATGACTATTGATTTCACCATTAATACGGGGATTGACAAATACAATAACGCTTCGCTGGCCTACTTAACTATTTGATCGCTAATCTTCTGGTTAGACTAAGTGGGTTTTTATAGTTATTTCAAAATAAAATTTTGTAACTTTTGTCGGGCTCGTGTTTTGACTGCCTGGGTTCCTACTGATGTGTACAGAAAGCGAGGAAGGCCTAAAACTAGATGGTCAGACAAACTAGTCAGGCTTTTGATAAAAACTGGCGAGAAAATGCCATGGCATACATTGAAGATTAGTGGGGAGGCTTTTGCCCAGCAGTGGGACATAAACAACTAAAAAAAAAACTTTTGTTAAACAAAATAATACAGCTGTAACAAACTTATTTATACATTAATCTCGTTCCATTTACTCAAAGATATAACTCAAAGATATAATATGTACGGTAACACTCGTATTTAATTATTTGGCGTTAATTAGCGTTTCGCCTTACCTACATAAACACATGTCTCACCTATGTCTTACCAATTATATTATTTTATTAGTGTCTCGGATAAGCGATCAGTAAGAGAGTATTGTAGACTACATATACTATAACTGTCATGATAAGTAGCAAACTAAGCTGTTATTCAATAAATTATCCTGAATCTTGGATGTTCATCCACATAATATGTATCTGTTATAAAATATAGTAGGTATTGTTGATTAGTTTCCTTTATCACAAGTTTAAAAAACGTTCGTATCTTCTATTTATATATAGATATACCTCGACATTAATCTACTAATTACTTCTCTTTAGAGAAAAACGTTTTCAAAACGTCTAAACGGAATAAGCTAAATTTTTATCCCACTTTGTTGTATCGTTTATACAACAGCAACGATATTTCGAAACTACGAAAATAAACTTCCCTTCACACAGAAACTGGCGAAATTTCGTATGAATTTCCGCGCTCGTGGACGGATGTGCTAATGACATCAAAGTGACCCGGGCGTGCCTCGTGACCGCTCTGCCACATGAGTAATTATACAGAACAGAGAAAATGTTACAGATTACTGCGCTGAGTTCATATCCATCTGATTGGGAGAGGTCAGAAATTTAAATAGAAAAAACTAGGTTCTAACTCAATTAAATGCTATTAAATTCAACAAATTTTATGAGTGGTATTCTTTGTACAGTCAGCTGCATAGAAATCTGACCCCCATGCCACAGTATCACTATTGAAAGGGGGTCATATTTCTCTGCAGCTGACTGTACCAAGGCCATCTGCTTGTGTTCCTCACCCTCATCTATTTCGGCCGCCTGTTTGGCGGCAGTTTAAAGATAAGAGAAGAAGTGAAATTACTGGGAACAGTGGCGAAACATTTTAAGCCACGATTATCTGTGATATTTGTCACTTAACTGCCAACGTAATTTAGAAGAGGAATGTAATTGTATAAAAAAAGATGTTATAATTAAATTGGTCAAAAAAGAAAGAACAAGAAAGAAGAGCTATTGTGTAAATTTTATATTAATAATAACAACCTTTGTACCACATCTATGCAAATAAAGTTATTTTAATTTTTAATTTTTTGAACCTTTGTTCCTTATATCTCATCATGTCGCTCCTCTGCAAAACCAAATAACTGTGAAAGCGCTTGGAAAATCGGATGTCCTGTGTATTTCAGCCGTTCTCTGTTCTGGGTATTTTCGAATTGATTTACACGCTGGTGTGATGATGAAAACGATGTCAATAAGGCTATAAATTTATAAATTATTTATTTTTGGGCAATAGTTTTTTTTAAATTGTTTTTTTTTTTTTGGCAGCGTAGAAGTATTTTTCATTTACATTTATAAATATATGATTTCTGAAAAGTAGACTAAGGTAAAATTGTATATCAATGTTCTTATACCTATATACTATATAGTGGCGATTTCATATTTTTCTATGAAATAGATTACGAAATAAAATATGGTACAAAATACAACGGCAACATCATACATTTTTTTAAAGGAAATTTTCAGTAACTTCTTATTATACCCATTCGTTATTTTATTCTGTCGGTTGCAAAATACGTCGAAATTACTGTCGAACGCTACAGTAATACTGAACATTGTCTCCCATTATTTCGGAGCGCGTTTACAAAATATACCTTAGGCCATAGATTTAAAAAAAAAATTCGCGCGCGATTCGAAACACACATTCCGCCCAATTTCAGTCGAATATCATTCGCTCGTAAAATTGTGGAGCCACGGTGTTTCGCCAGGCGATAACGAGAAAGTCGCGATCGAACGTTGATTGAATCATGTATGCATGAGAAATTTTGAATATAATGCTGGATTGGGTATCTAAATACCGGAAAAATCTCTCCAATGTACGTTTTTGGTTCATTACTGCATTTTCTTCTCCATTTTCGTCCTTTGTTTTTAGGGCTGAAAAGAGTCCTAGAGAACTATGGAAACTATACATGTCTCGCAGTTCCTTAGGTAGATTGGTAGACAATGTTTCAATCATCTTTTGTAACCAATAGTCAATGATTGATTGTGAGACAAAAAAAACAGTTGATTTAATAATGAGCTAATCTTAAATAATCAAAAGAGCTAAAATATTATGATTTAAATCAATTTTCTTATTGAAATGTCTTGGTACTATAAATCACGTACGTATATTAAATTCTTGAGAATAAAAGGTTAGGACTTCGCCTGCGGCTTAGGTCCTTAGGGAGCCTGTAAAAGTCTCGGAAAAAATATTGAAGGATATTTCCAATATATGAGCATTGAGAGTATGAAAGGTTCTTTCAATTTGCCCTTTTGAAATTTAGTAATATAATTTAGTAATATGAATTGAAAAATAATCTATCTTATAGAAAATATTCTATAAAAATATCTCTTTAGTCTTAACTATCCTAATATAATAAAGCTAATGAGTTTGTTTGTTTGTTTGAACGCTTATAACTTGAAAACTACTAAGTAGTCGGATTTGCGAAATTCTTTTTGTATATGAAAGCCTGATTCTTGCGGAATTTTATAGTACATACACACTAATGGCAAGTGAAAACGCGGGGAACAGCTAGTGTTTGTATAATAGTGTATATAAAGTAATAACCATTGAAACCTTCTCAAGAATCAGGCTATTATATGAAGAAATAGTTTTTCAAATCCGACCAGTAGTTCTTAAGTTACGCTTTTCAAATAAACAAACAAACAGACAGGCAAACAATTATTACAACCTTATTATATTAGTATAAATAATATAGTGAAGTTGAAAGTATAAATTAATAAAATAAATTATATTTTATGATAATACAGAAAACATAATGATCTTAATTAAAAATTATTGTAATTAATAAAATATATATATATATGATTTCTACATTTACAATAGTAGTCAGTGAATTAAAAAATCACTTTCACACAATACTTTAGAAGCCCACTCGTTTATGTTAAGTGACTCAAATCTAGAGGCAATTGAGAGCCATTTAATCATAACTTCAGTAAGAGAAATAGTATTTAGAAAGCGAAGAAAGTTTAAGTTTATTTTATAGCTAAGTACCTAGTTTTTGCTCTCGGCTTCATCGCTTCGTCCTTGTATCTATATAGCCTTTGGCCATCTGAATAATTATATATAAACCCTGATATTAACCTTTTGAATTTTAAAACAATTATTCATGTTTATTTTCCGCAAACACAAAAACTTAGAAAATTTGCTCTCTTTCCTTTATTATATTAGTTAATTTATAATAAGATAGCATAATAGATTAAGACTGAACATACAATATGTAGGTAGGTACGTAAATCATTGCATTTGAAAGCAATTAAAATTTACATCTGTAAGCGAAGTTAACTAATTTGCTTGTTTTCTCAGATCTCCAGTTACTCAACTAAGAACATAGATTACTGGAAAACACGACTTGTTGCTAATTGTTAAGTAGACGCGCCTGTACAAACTACGACTTACTTTAAACTTAAGTGAAGCTAAGTTTGATGCTTTTTATTTTCATCAGGCGATTGCGTTGTCTGATTTAATACCTATTTGCAAAGTAAATTATACTAAGTATTTTGCTTATTAAAAAATAAGTTAACCCCCTTATTCATAAAAATTAACAAACGTATAATATTTTAAGGCCATTTAACGTAAATAGGTCTGTTTAGTCCCTTTCTTTTAACAATATCTAAAGTATAAAATACTTTTAGCAAAACAGGATTCAAACAAACCTTTAATAATAAAACGCAACAATCCAATAATGGACTTTTTATGCAAGAAATCACCATTGCATTTATCTACTTTCCTTTGTTTAGATTATTAAAGCTTGGTGTAAATATGAAGGTCAAATTTTTTTTTTTCTTCATCAATCGTACCACAATCGAGACATTTTATATTTTAGACACATTGCTATCCCTAGATCTAATATGTAGGTAATTCATAATCATTTTGAAACTGGACTAGTTCTTTTCATGATGTTGTCCACGATGCTAGAACTACTAAGGTAGGTATGAGTCATTCATTGATAAGTAGATGCCAATATAATGGGTGATAACCTTTATAAGAGCCCTCGACACATATTTAAACCGACAGAAAACAAAAACGTGAAATCGCTTAACTGAACCAAGGCTGACACCTTATAATGGAAATTAATTATTGGCATTTAGCAAAAAACTGTCTGATTTGTCATACTTAATTTATGAAAACTATTTGATTGCAATAAAATGTAATGTTCTAAGAAATAAATACTGAAACTGCGCTTCGCTTTCGATAGACAACATCGAGCTGCCGAAGAGGAAACATGATGCAAAAGTACTAAAAATTAGCAAATAATAAACATACTTATGTAACATGGATTTTGTCTAGAATATGCAGTTCTAGTAAATCATTGAGAAAAGGTGTCACCCACAGGTCACTTGCGTAAAACTAACGCCCCACTGCCGCCCGCAATGAACTGGAACGCAAGGTCTTGACTGGGCTCATTGTCTTATTACACTAGTGGCGTTCCCATTAGGAGCAGTTAAAACAATACTACAGGAAGGAAACCACTGGACACGGCTCCAGACGCCGCGTGAAAACTATCACACTGACAACACAAAAACTGCTTCGTTCCACCAAATTTAACCTTACTATAAATAATCGTTGCAATATTCAAATGACATCAGTCGCAGTACGTCGGTTACGATCACATCACCAAGATGTTAACAGCAGTTTTTGTTCAATTCGTTGTCGCGGCGGCAACAGCCCAAGTGTTCCATAAAGTTGAGCTAGCTGACGAAAAAACTCCTTATGATTATGTGAAAGAACGCCTGGACGCAATCGGTACCGACGTCAGAGCGGGGATTCCTATATCTAATTCATATGAAGTTGAAGAAAGTGAGGATTATCCGGATAAATTTGAAGGAGCTGCTTCTACTGTTTTGAACACTGTTAGTGGAGTGGGAGTCGGTGGTGTTGGTGGAGTTGGTGGCCTCGGACAACTTGGAGTGGGCCAACTTGGAGTTGGAGGACTTGGGCTGGGCCAGGGCATTGGCCTTGGAGGACTCGGTGGAATAGGACTCGGCCAAGGATTAGGTATCGGCCTTGGTGGGCTTGGAGGCATCGGTGGCGCTGGCATTGGTGCAGGAATCGGCCAAGGTGGAATCGGGACCGTAGGCCTCATCAATCCTGGAATCGGTCTAGGCGTCGGAGGTGTTGGCATTGGCAACGGCCTCCTTTACCACCATCCCATATTGGGAACTCAAGTTGGTGGGGGATATGTAGACAAAAAAGAATACGACTCTGCTCAAAAGAAAGGTGCCGGTGAAAATATTGAAAAACTAGAAAAGAAAGCTGAAGAAGAAGCCAAACATGGACAGGAAGGATTCCAACAAGGATCAGCAGCTGCTAAGGCTGAAAAAGGAGAATCCAGTTTTTACAAGGATGAAGAAGCTAAGAAAAAGGCTGCGGGTGATGAGAAATTCTACGAAGGTGCTCAGAAGGTCGACAAACATGGTAAGCAAAGTTAATTAATTAAGTTAGGTATAGCTTTGTAAAAGTCAAAAACATATTGAAACTATAGTCTATAGCCATGAAAGTATTAGCAAAAAAGTGTATACAAAAGCTTAAGTTACTATTTCATTTTTTTGCTTAATTCAATTAAGTCAGCAAGTCTAAAAACTAGATCAATGACCCCACAAACACCTGGATAGTAACAAAAGAGATGACTAAACATTTTTTGTACGTTTAGGTGCCAATGAGGAACAACTAAAGAAAGCGAAAAGCCACAAAAAGGGTCACGTGAGCAAGGGTTTCAAGACTTCGAGTAGTAAAAACGAAGAAGAAAAAACCGAGAGCTTCTACGATGAAGCGCATGACGAAGCTGACCATAAAATCGCCGGGCAAAATGCCGGCTCTTTCGGCGAGAATGCTCAGCAAGGATTCAAAGGAGCTCATGAAGAGAAATTATTGGATGCCAATGCGCAAGGAAAGGAAGGACATCATGTGTCTGAGCAGAAAATTGATGACGCCAAAGCCAATAAAGTAAGTAATTATAAAGGGTTTTATACTTAGCTAATTGAAAATCAAAATGCGATCGCTGTAACGAAATTTTTCCCCATTTCGACGCTACTTCTTGTCGTTTGATTAAGGTGGGGACCTTTTCTAAATAGCTACATATCCTCTAATCTTCTTAATAGCTAGAGAATAAATAGCCAGGCGCTACAGCCATAGACTTTATCGATTAAATTAAAAATAGTCTCGATTTAAAATAGGCAAAAACCGCACAGCCTGCGGTTACAATAAGTAACAATATTCTACGATGAAATTAAAAAGCTTCACATTGTAACATAAAACATGTCCAACTAATAAATAAAAAAATAAAAAAATCTCTCTACGCTATATTCGGCATGTCTTAAAATTCAACTTTCACAGTCTTTTGTATTACTTGTTGCATTAGCATAGTGTTTGGTTGCAAACACATTCACTGATGCAATGTCATAGTGTTCCGGGTTGAATAATAAGACAGGCAGTGAAATTAAAATGCACTCTCAAGTATTTGTTTTGTCATTAGATAGCTTAGCATTGAAAATTCCGAAAGAAACAAATTGTTATATTCGGTGTAAGAAACGATATGTTGTTTTTTGCCGTTTTATCACTATTACATGGAAACTTGGAAAAAACGAAGCACTGAAAAAAACGGGAAATTCTTCAATTCGAGCTAAATGATTTCCGCGGATTCCTGATTTTATGGAAAAAACTGCTGAGGATGCCACTGGTGTAAAAAAAATGCTAACATGATATAGTTAGATTGTAGAGAAAGATATGCGAACGCCTTGCAACTATCCTGGGTAGAAATTAGAAAAAAATATTTAAAAAAATCAACCAATACCAGTTAGGCAATCAGCTGATTCGAATAACTATAAATATAATATTGCATTACTCTCTGGGGATATTTATTAACGATACGAATTGAGTCTATAGTTTTAATTATTCGCTAACGTCCTAAACACCTTATTTGTTATTGCATTTTTTTATTTATCTAAGAGATGTTATTTACTTTATACAGAGGATTACAGTATACTTACACGCATTGCTCTTATATCAGATTCTTGTAAATTAATATCAAAAACTATTTTTCCGCAGGGAGAATTCTTGCAGAAAGGATACAAAGGTGGTGCCGAAGTGCTGGAGAAATTCAACAACCTGGGAGCTCATTCCATACACGGCCACCAGGAGGCGAGTGGTGGGTTCCAACAGAACAAGGGAATCCTGCCCATCCACCGCTAAACCACGCCCGATTGACCATTGTTGTTATAAAATATACATTTTTTGACCTTTTTTCACTAAATGTTGTTTTATTTCCTCCTGGAGTTTCAGTGTTCCAGAGAATTTAAGCGTAATAATAACATTTCATGACTTCATTCTACACGAGGTACACAGAGCCTCTGGTTTTAAAACCTAGAACTTAGAACGACTCCTTTAGCATTTCTTAGGCTTGTAAGAAAATACATCGATGTATTTATGGTAGATCTGTTTAACTGTAACAAGTCTCCATAGATCTTAGTTACTAATAAACTTTTATAAAAATTGTTGATCTCGCGGGCAAAACTGTCAGACGGACGCTTGGATGAAACGCGGTCGTTTTCGCTCACTTATCGTACAGAATAAAACAAAATTATTTGGTAATAAGTATTCAAATTTATTATTTAGAGACAAAATAAAACAATTATAATAAAACAGTTCTTAGACTACATGCAAACAATCAAGAAACAATTATAGACTTAAATAACAAAATTAGTACTTCTTCATTAAAACTTTTTTATTTAAAGAACATTTTCGGTCATAGCCATTGCAGTACACTGGACTGTTGGAGATATACCCCGACTCAACGCTGCATTGACTAAAGGACCTAGAAAGGAAACCGACAAAACTTATTAAAAATCCGGAGTGTTACTGAATTACAAAATTATCCTCGATCTCATAAATTGATCTATGAAAAACATATTTTTTTGTAAGGAAAATGATAAAACATATAACATGCTGGCTAAAGTGGAAAAAAAAAATTGATTCTAAATCTAAAACATATTGAACAACATCATGGGCATTTTAAAATTTAAACATCGAGATTTTTTTTTATAAAAATTACAAACACAATAGTTTTTTTTTATACTCATTCGCTTAGCGTCGCAGGCAACATTGTTTTGCATGATCAAATGTATGTAAATACCATTACAAATTCTTTAAAAAATCGCTGTACCCTACTGACTCTGGCGTCGGAGGTGTGAACACTGTCGACGAAATCTTGTTGGACGTGTTAGACCTCTGAAATTTAATAAACCTATGTAAGTATGTGTCGGGATTGCAAAAGTAGCAAATTATATAAAGCTGAAGGATTCCTCTCTGAACTCGTGCAACTACTGAAATGATTTTATTTCATTTCACTAAAACTAAAATTTGATTAAGGGCATTGAGCAACCAGGTGGCTTTCCACCACCTCTTAAAACCATGCAAGATCCAGTGAGTAAGAGGGATGTCGCATTAAATCTTGTATCGCGCTGTCTCGCTTACTCACTGGAACTTGCATGGTAGTAGGCCACCAGAGCGTTCGAAGTTCGAACTCTATTTTATTAAATGTTTTTTTTTTCTTTAAGTAAACAACATTGTTATCAATTATTTACTAACATGGCACATTAATTACCTGACTCTGGGAGTTGTAGCTACTTGTCCTCTGCTTGCTTATCCGTGATGGGGTCACGAGGTTAGATTGATACGGTTGCTGTAAAAATAATTTATTTTGTTGATATGTGAAATGGAAATACCGTAAATATATTTCAGTTTTTAGTTTCCTTATTTTGAGGATTAGGATATTAGGTCGTATGCCTACTAAATAGTGTAAAAAGAAGAAGTATCTACCGAAAACTTTAACTACAAAATATTATTTTAATTTCTCTACAATTTTTTGAAAATTCTGATCATTACCATAAACTAAAGATGTGCTATTTTACCTATCTATTTACTTAAAAAAAATATTGAATCAGTTTGTGACTAAAAAAACGCCAAATCTTATAAGTACTTTTCTTCTTATATATAAAAATCGAATCAATCGCTGTTCGTAAGTCTCGCTAATACTCGAGAATGTCTGAAACGATTTGGTTAATTTTGGTCTTAAAATATTTGTAGAAGTTCAGAAAAGGTTCAAAGGGTGAACAAAGTGCGTTCAGGCGGTACGGAGTTCGCCGGGTTAGCCAGCAAGTGATAAAATAAGTAATTGAAGCAGGGATGATGATATCAAGAATTAATTTAAAGTTATAATTATCCTCATTTCATATCATATTTTTTTATCAATTAAAAATATACAATTGATAAATATTCAGTACAAAGTAAACAATAATGTACAACTGGGAAATTCCCTGTCCCCACAGAATATTAAATCTCGATATCAATAACGATAAACAGGATGTTTTAATATGGTAGAACACTGACATAAGATAATTTTGTTCATTATTAAGATCAAACACTTCGTAAGGTCAAACAGCATAACATTTATTCTCTCTCATCTTAGCGCTTTGGTTGCAAACTCAGCTTGTCGCTGCGGAGACAACAAAAATATTCAATTCATGTTATAGGATAACTAGAGACCCGCTCCAACTTTATAGGTTTTACTTACATAAAAACCTTCCTCTTGAGTCACTTTATCTATTAAAAAAAACCACATCAAAATTCGTTGCGTAGTTTCAAAGATTTATCCATACATGGGATGGGACAGAGAAAGCGTCTTTGTTTTATACTATGTAGTGATAGTGATGTCAGTAGGAGATTTTGTACTGGAATCGGAGTCATAAAATGTCTATAGCTTTTTAAACCATTTATTTAAGCGATTAAATAGTTTACACAACATCTCTCTCTTCCATATCAACTTTTTTTATTTTGAAAAGTTTATTTTTGTTTGGTAAAAAAAGGTAATTTTTAAATACCGTAGAAATAAGACGAACTTCTTAATTCTATGGTTAATACGATAAACTTACGCTGTAAGGTGTGCTTTTGGCTGTCCTCTTGTAGGTTGGCGTGGCTTGTAAGAAACTGGGTGACACATTGGATACCGGCGATATGGGGATGTTGAATGGAGAGGGTTGCTCTAAAAAAAGTAGAGTTATCCTTGGTCATTCAATTTCTTAAATGGGAAAGGATCTTAAAGAGCTGCTAACTGAAATAAATCATTTAAACTACGTGTCGGATTCGCGCAACAAGTGTTCCATTTCCAAATACAGCGTTTTCTTTTTTCATATTTAAAATAAATGTATTTAAGATCCAATTTTATTTCACTTAATTTTTTTATTATTAATTCCATAGATGAGATGAATGAAGCGCTAGATGCAGGCCGCTTGCAATCGGACATTTTGAAAATCTTTGAGCAAGACCTATGTCCAGCTGTGGCCTGATGAAGTGAAATGATGATGAGCGAGATGAGATACAACAGACGTGCATTGCCTATAAAAGTTTAAAATCTTCATATTTTTTGGTTTTTGAAATGCCCGTTGTAACATTCGAATTGATGAAAAACGGAACCTTAATAATTATGGTCTCGTTTTCCGCATAGAACCCTGAAAATAAGAATGCCAAATAATTTCAGAACACTTACTCGACTGTCCAATCTGTGCCTCCAAATGTTTTATAGTTTTCTGGCACTCCTTCAGCTGCTTATGCTGTTTCTGACACAACTCGGTCATTCGCCTTAACTCCGTTCTGGCCGTGTAGAATTTCTTTGTCTATGAAAACAAAACAAAAATATAGAGACCAAAATCTACTCGGCGAATGTTGTCAACTAATTTGTCATGAAGTTGGTACCTATACCTATTAAATAAATGTAAGTTAAAAATTAATTACGGCCTGTTTAGACATTGGTCGACTTTTATCATCATTTCAGGCACAACAAGTCCGCTGTTGGACTTAGACCTCCAAATTCGAAACGGCATCCAACGTTTTCTATAGAGTAGTCTTTATTGTCAAACCTCTGGTAGGTAAGGTAAAATTGATAAAAAAAACCTATTTAATTATTTTTTTACTTTTTAATTAATCTAAAATCCTCATAAGGCAGGTGCAGATTCCTCAAACTGTTACTAAATCCTATGGTCACATGAAGATCTGTAGGGTAGATACCTAAATACGCAAAGTATAAATAAAACAAGTACCTACTTAGTAGTGTAAATCAAGAAACGAGAATACACGCAAATGTAAATTTATCTCGTATTTAGTAGGTAAATTGACGTATTTGCAGAAAATGCTGCAGTGGAGTTTGTGGCGCCGCCGCTTCTTCGCTTGCGCGTTGGAAGTGGTGGTAAACTTAAATAGTATATAGTGTATAAAATAGATTTAAGTGATTCTGGTATTATGACTAAACTGGACTAGGTAGGTACCACGAAGAAGACGGTATCTTAATAAGTCTTAAGACAGCGATGCAGTGGTGGGAAGTATGGATTAACTTTTCTTTGCCTAGAAACTGCATTATAAAGTGTCGGCCACTTAATCAAATTTTCCCTGACTTGTTACTTACTGACATTTAGAAGCGAGGCAACAGGACAGCTTTAATTTAGCTGCTAAAGATAATTGACGTGAAGCAGTAATATACTGAGAAGCAACTGGTGGTGATTAGCCAGACTTTGATAGAAATAAAACAGTATTTTGTACACACTAATAAATGCGAAAGTCTGTGCCTGCCTGTCTTGTCAAGTACATAAATAGCGTAACAAAATAAATGTGGAACATTACCTACTACGTGAAATTGTCTAGAAATAAAATTTGTGGAAAAAAACTCACCGACTGAAATAAATAGGAAAGAAGCCTCCGTCTATGCTGTTTTTGAAACTGTAAAACTTCACAACACTTTTTGATTATCTCTTCAGGTTCCGTAAAATAATCTTGTATTTCTGGTTTCATCTATTAAATATAACCAAAACAAGTAAATTGCATTGAGCTTAGATAAAGTAAGAATATGATTCGCATTTAAGTAATTGTTTACTCACGTCAGGTACCAGTTTCATAACTGAACATGGCATGCGACACACTAAGCATGTGCTTTGCTGAGATCCTAAAATAGAAATCAATGAATCAATTTTGTACTTCCATAAACTTACGTCACAAAAAATTAAAACTAAAATGCATTTGTAGCTTCATATTGTTGCGGGTAAACACACTCACTCACCATTATCTAAACAATTATTACAAAACATGTGACCACATGAAGTCAAATGAAGAGTTATGCCAGGATCTAATTGAGAAAAACAATTATTGCAATGAATCCAATCCATTATTGTAAACTTATAAACTAAATATCGTGTTTTATTTCATTCACAAGTTTAGTAAAACATTTTCAAAAAGATTTGAATTTGACAGCTCGCGCCATTTTTTTTTAAATAGGTTTTTTATCATGACCAATCAAACATATAATTTAGTTCTAATTACTTTAAAAAAATTGAATTAGGAATACTGGCCAGAAATATTTAAATCAGAAACAAAATTAAAAATAAAAACATATTTTCCTCGTAGCACATAAGTCTATTCAGCCAGTTTTAAAATCACTTTTTAATGTAATATCAATACAGTTAAACAATTATAATGAAATAATAACTAGGTAGCTATTCGAATACTTATATCAACCTTATATTGTGCATGCTGACCGTAATTTACGTAGTTCTGTCTCTCTTAGACTTAGAGTACCAATGCAAAACACCAAATTTTTCTTTAACTCTTTCTCCGTCCAAGCAGTTCTCCTCTGGAACGCCCTCCCGCTTGAAATCCGGAAAGCTCAGACTCTGACCGGGTTCAAAAATCTCGTCAAATCCCATTACCTTTCTGCCTTGTCCTAATTTGCTTTGTATCTGCTCAGTTATTTATTGAGATATTTAAGTATGCTCTTATTTATATGTAGTATATATATTTATATGTATATATATATATATATATATATATATATATATATATATATATATATATATATATATATATATATATATATATATATATATATATATGTATATATATATTTTTTTTTTTATGTATGTATTTATGTTTGTTTTATTTGTTTTTATTTATTTTTATTTAGTATGTGTAGGTTATATTATATTATTTTATATTTATATCTTTGTGTGTGTATATTTATTTACGTATATATACTGCGCCTTCGCCTTTTGATTTGTCTTGGTTTTGTTTTCCATCCACCCTAAGGTTGACTGGAAGAGATTGCATTAGCGATAAGTCCGCCTTTGTACCTTACCTAGTTTTTAACAAAATTATGTATACATTTGTTTGGTGCAATAAAGAGTTTTTCTATTCTATTCTATTCTATTCTTATAGTAGATTTCACAAGTGTGTTGTTGCTCATCATATACATAATTCCAACCCATCCCACGGCCTCCGCTGCGAGCAATGACTCTTACCTTTATGCATAGGTACTCTAGTGGTTGTTTCATACAACATACGCTTCTTCGCACATGAAGGCTATTTCATTCTTATATTTTGATTTTAATTCCAGTTATCTCGGATGTGTGCACCTAGACCTACACGTCCACTAAACGAAGATAGTGAATATTATAAAAGTAGTCAGTGATCAGTTCACGGGTAGTATCTCGGCGAGTGTCATCGTGGCCGCGGTCACTACATAAACACACGATGACTTTAAAATATTTAACGTGTCTAATAGCATTGATTGTCTGTGTGCATTGTAAATCACCATGTATGTTTTTTTTATTATAATATAGATATCAGTTTTTTTGTGAATGTGTCAATGTGTGTGAATTGTCATGGCCTGTTTATACCTAATTAATTATTTGTGACTTAGTAAAAGTGCCACTATACTAGGTCAGGTTAAAAATTACATGTATACATTTATTCCCTTTTTTATATAATGTCTGTGGTACAATAAAGGTTTTAAAACTTTTATACTCACCTACATCAAATTTATCAAAAGTATGAAACGTTATTTTTAAAATTTTCACCTAATCTGTAGAATATGGATTAGATATTTGGAATATAACAACTTGTATCTTCATATTAATTATGTACAATATAAAAAATAAAAGATATTTTTCCGGAATACGGGTCTAACCGAACTTATTTTTTTGTTTTTTTTATTTAACTCACAGCCAAACAATAGAAACACTGAACAGACTGAAAAAAATAAATAGAAATGAAGTAGAAAAAAAAAATAAATGGCTACGAAATGGCGGGAAAATTATGAATAGTACAAAAACTTCTCTAACCCTATTTTTAATTGGTTCTCAGTTGATATACAACTGATAATAAAAAACAATGACCAGTGTTAATTAACGAAATTCGCTAAATAATTAAGTCTTGATATTTTTTGCTTTCATAGATAAAATATGTGTGCCAACTCAGTTTATGAAGGATTGCGAGAAGATGTTGGAAGTGGAGACCAAAAGCAAGGCAACGCTAGAATGTGTGCCAGCCAGAGATAGGTGAGTTTGTTCACATTATCCAGTTATGTGGTTTTGTTACAAAAAAGTTCCGCACCCAAACGTTGTTAATCTTAACAGTAGGTAAGCTTCCAATAAGCTTCATCCGATTCAGATATTTCGCTTTAAAAAAAGCCATATCTGGCCTGAAGCAACTTTGTCACAGATATGATAAACGCGTACCTACAAATTAATTAGATATAAGAATAGAAACGTTTTAATGTAAGATAGAATATAATTTATATTCTGTGACTCCAGTTTATCTATCTTACCTTTTAAAATTTATAAACATGTTTTGGTTGGCCTATGGTTTACGCGAGCGGAATAAAATATACTCTATAGTCTCTTCCATGTAGTAAATGGCAAATGAGAAAAGTTGTAAGTAGCATACGGTTTTCTTACGACCATTTGATATTTTCTACTGCGCTACAAATATTAATGAAAGCAGTTCTTTGCAATATTGGTTGCAAGTCCGTCTAAGGAACGTTTATTTTGGTTCAAAATATTTTAATAAAAATTGCATTTGCTCTTTTTTTTTATTTCTGTCCGGCAACTCGAGGACAAACAGAGATCAAATTTCCTTGCACCTCTTTTCCGAGTTAAGTACCTATCTTACGGGTTCAGACTTAAAAGAACTAAGCCCACGGATGACTTACGGCGAAATTGCGATAACTAAGAAGATGCAAAATGATACTTATGTAATCGGTAATAAATACATTGTATTGTATGCATATCTATCATCACACCTATCTTCTCCCGCATAGGTACTGGTTATGCAGACTAAAGAAGATTTCCTCTTGCTACAACCCTTACTGATCACACACAGAATATATGAGTGACAGTTATAGGACATCCAGCTTTTAGATGGTCCGTGGCCTTGGAAACGCTGAGCGCAGGCTGGCTTTGAATCGGGCAGATTGGAATGTTATAGAGTAGGCCTATGTCTTCTTGCCTTGCCTATTAGAAAAAGCAAGAGAAAGATGTCTTATCAGCCACAAGAGATCTCTTTCTTGCTTTTTCTAATGACAGATGAGATTAAAGGCTTTCAACATCTCATTTTGAAAGTCTTTGGAGATATGGCCCATGTTCAGCAGGGCAGCTTGCGGCTGACGTGATGATAATGATAAGAGCTCTGATTATGAACACAAACGTAAAAGTAGGATAGGTAAAAGCTGGATGCTGACCGCTTTCTCCTGGTGAATTTGGATATGCTAAACCTTTTTAAGTACGTAATTCAGTCCTCCAACGTGGCTAAAATGATGATGATATTTTTGGGAACAGAATGGAATGCCTTTCCTTCGTGCAACAACGGCAAGCTGACTTCGTTCCGGTGGATCCCGAAGACATGTACGTCGCTTCTAAAATACCAAATCAAGATTTCGTCCTCTTCCAGGAATACAGGACCGATGATGAGCCAGACGGTTAGTGAACTGACAATACCTACTTATTATAAAATATATTTTTTTATGATCGCCAAGTGGCTAGAAAATCCGCCCACCGAAAGTATATACTAACCAGCCTCAATTAAGTTAACTGGCAAGGGTTGCCTGTGTGATTTACCGCACAGACCTCAAATATCTGCGATGGGATGCGCGTTTCTACAAGCATATGATGATGGTGATGATGAAGTAAGTACCTACTCACCGCCTGGCGCTGACCTGGTGCCTGCTCTGTAGTTCTGCGATGTGCGAAGTTTGTCAGTGAACCGCCGCGCCGCGCCGCCGCCTCGGAATAGCATCGGAGTCACAAGTTTGGTTTGGTATATATTTGTGTACTTAAGTGAAAATTAAAACATAACACAGAATACTTGACCATAATAACAAATGAAATTTCTGCAGTTTTCACACTTCTTTTGTTTATGTGAGACGGAATCTAAAGTTCTTATAAGTATGTGCCGCCTAGATCAAAAAGGCCATTATCTTTTCAATAGGCAACGAAAAGAATTCTTAATTAGGTTTAAAATTACAAAAACTAGTTTTCTTTCATCTCCGACATTTTAACATATTTTAACTAGCGTCAGAAGAATATTACTTAAGTGTATCCCTATTATGTATATTTTATTCTAACCAAGATTGCTTGAAAACATCATTTACATAATCTATATAAAAGATATTAACGAAGTTTTTGTGATTGTGTCACAGGGAAAAGCTTTTTACTTTACTCTGTAATTATACAAAAACAGCCAAAGTCGAATCCATTATGATAATTTAATACTTATACTTACAGTCAGTCTATTTTATCGACATTTTTTGTTTCTTTTATACCTACTTAACAACTTTTTATGTACACAAAAATATAATCAAGTATCGAGAACTCAAAACTCTTGGGGAAAATTCGGTTTGTTACAAAAAGACCAATATTTGCATTTCTCTTCAACAGTTTTCCAATATCCTAAGTCCTATTGGGAAACTCGAAAATATCAACATCTTTTTGCCAACCGCATATTGAGTTTTGCGCGACATGTGTACAAAATGGCCGCACTATAGCATTTTCATTCTTATTGCTTTTTCTATGGGGAATTGGAAAAATAACAATCAGAAATGGAGCAATTTTATTTCGAGCTCACTTTTCTTCTATACTTTATATTGTAGCACAAGCAAAAACAAAGCGTCTTCCTCTTATGGTATCGAAATGGCTAAAGTCTGCACTAGATATATTGGATTTGTCCAATACTCGGCCACCTCTATTGGTTACGAGTTGGTTAAAACTGCTGAAACACGTTTCGTGAAATTCAGCTGCCAAATTTCAGCAAACCTTTTCCTACAGGTACTAGTAGGTAATCGGTTTCTTAAAATTTACACAGGGTGAAAGTTTTTTGTGTTGTCGATTCATTAATATTTGAAGGCTGTGCTTCATCAGAAATAACTAGAATAGAGTATAATAAAATAGAAATAATCTTACCTTTACAATTTTGAATTCTTTTACAAACTTTTGTCTAAATTAATTGCCTTTTTATATTTAAGGTAGATTATTAGTTTTATTTTTATCTTAAAATTATATGTTTATTTTTACTTCACAGCGGAATTCCGGTATCAAGCTGTGATCGTCGTCCACAAAGATTTACCGATCAATAGCTTGGACGGACTCAAGGGACTCAAGTCTTGCCATACTGGGGTCAACAGAAATGTTGGATATAAAGTAAGTTATTATTATATTTTATAAAAAATAGTACTCGTAATGGTGGGTTTAGGAAGGTAATACTACTAATACTACCTATATAAGTAATTAAGATTTTTGACAGTCGCTTAGTCCTAATTTTAATCTAACCGTAGTCTGAGGTAATTATTCCAATAATTAACTCTATAGCGTAAATAACAATTGCTTTTTTAAGAAGTACATACCTATAGGTATGTTAGGTTATTTACCGCATAGGTAAGTATCTACACTGTGCTTAAGATATCTTGGTAATTCATAAAATCTTACTTATTGCAACTTATTGCAAAATCTAGTGTTTATTTGATTTGGTCATTATAAAATGTAAGTATAGTAAAATGAAAAGTATAACCAAAGAGGGCATTATTCAGTAAAAACTTCTGGTGCTTAATCAACGCAGCGTAGAAAACAATACAATCATAACGTAGGTACCTACTTAAGTACCTACCTAGTTGATGATTCAAAACAACTTTGTGAGATCGTCTGTAAAAAAAGACCTTTTGATTTTGTTGGGTAAATTGCATACAAACCCTCGAAATTTGCGGACAAGTGACCCCAAGTAATTAAAAGGGATCCAAGAAAAGATAATTTTACTCATATTGCTAATTTGTTTGAATTTTCAACCTCAAAATACTTTAGCTAGCGTGAGGAAACAGCGTAAAGGGGAGATTTTCTTACAATAGAATGGAATAATGCGAATTTCACAAAAGAGTTTCTTGTAGCATTAACGAGAATTGCGAAAAGAAACACGTAAACGTTTGTCTTGCAAATACAAATAGCAATATTCGAATGGAAGGTATACAGGAACAAAGAACGGAAAAGAGAACAAATAAAATAACCGTACAATGAAACGTGGAATTGACAGACACAAAATATAAAAATAATAGAAACTCGCTTAACTTTTAAAACAAGACAAAGACGTAGTTACTGAATTAGTGAATGTAGGGACAAGCAGACCAAATATGTATGAATAAACCAATTTAATTCGTGGTATATTTTCAAGTAGTATTTTTCACACTTCTAAGTAGGTAAACAGGCCTACGGCCCGCGTTGCTCACACTGAAGGAATTAATATTATGAAAGTAAGCTAAACACTTGCTACAGTCATTCAGAATTTGGCGAATAAGACAAGTCTTGCCTAACTAATGTGATGTCACGGACCTATTATACCAATATAGATATATTTTTTTATTCATACAGTATATAGGTAAACCGTTTACACCACGGTTTATACCTTCAGATTATATTATCAAATGACTTATACTTGTCAAAATGTAATACCGTATTTAGTAGCATAGTACCGACTTTTTTTTCTTAGCTTGTTCGATATGATGTTCATTCTGTTTCTTTATTATTGTGTCATCAAGAGGCGTTGACTTTGACGAACGAACAAATGATACACGACACGATAACAGACATGTGCAATCTATAGGCAAATTAGGTTACTCGTCTGATGGAAATTGGCTACAGTATAACGTATTTTCCAAATTTTCCCTGTTCAAACAACAGATTTCTATCTCCCATCTCACATATATCATGTCATGTTCTTGTCATGCCTGTCCCGGAGAGATGCCTCGTTATGTCGCAGTTTTGATACCCTGTCGTGTACATTAATTTATTTTAAAGCTTGGCTTCGTTTAATCTCGTTATTTCTAAACACGTGATGTAATTATTAAAAAATATGATAAGTACCTATCATATTTTTATAAATTTCATTAAACATCATAATAACGCATCTAGTAGGATGAATTTGTCACTGATTATGTACCTGAAAATTTTAGTATTATAGAACCAAATGAATACCCGCAGTTTATCATGCACAGCAGCGCCAACTCCTAAGTACCTATGTAAAGCGCTGAGCTTTTGAGCGTGAAGAAGTAACAAACATACCTACTCACAAAATTTCGCCTGTTTAATATTCGTGAGGATATGAATTCAATAGGACGAGAACAAAAATATTTGATAGTATAAAAGAAGTGTCAGGATGAGAAAAAGCTGACAGACGATAGAGAAACTTTGAAGTAACTCCCTTATTAAGAACACAACTCATATTAACGTTGAGGTCACTTCTTTCTGGGCTAAAGATATTTCACACCTTCGACACGAGAGAAGATGGCCGTTTATTTGGACTAAAATCGCTCCAGATTTAATGAGTTTCTCGATACTCTCAAATTGCAGATACCAAACGTAGTAAATACAAAACCTTGTCACTTTACTGGAAACATTTTAACTGTCGGTGTTCGGGATAAACAGGCTGATTGTAATTCAATCAGCGACACAATGCGAATGGGCATGACACGAAGGTGGCGCGTGGAATACCTGAGCGGTGTTATTAAAACGACCATTCGGTATAATTTGACTCGTACACGTGCTTGTATAAAACTGAAATACGTCTTTGTTTTCTCAATTTTGAAATTGTAGAAGAAAATGTTTTGTTTCGAACTCGAACGCAGTTGAAATGATGAATGTAACTATCATCAAAACACATAGATTTAAAAAAAAATGCGTCGCGTCAAAAGACCGCGCGCGATTCGAAATTCTTTGACAAAACAGCTGCAAAGAGCCTACTATACTAATGCTTCTAAACCATAACTATAACAAATATGATGAAAGCTTTTACGAGCACGATTGGTTACCAAATTTTAATGAAGTACCTATATGGTATTTTCCGTTTTATTTTTTCACATTACCTTATGCATTCGATTTAATGTACAAGAATTTCCATTACCAGAATGAATTAGTGAATCCCTAAGGTTAATAACAAAATATACCCAAGTTAAATCGTCAGAGGCCGAGAGGCGGTTCCGAAGAACTTTGACACCAGGGTGTACAATGTCAATTGACCGTGTCACCTTCACGAAATGATTATAAGTTAGATGTACTAATAGCTTAAAACTGATCGATTTCTCGACGTTTGGTCAAGTTCTCTACTAAAGATCTTAAAACTTTCTCACCTATCTGGACGAGTCTTAGGACCACCTTCATTCTCCTTCTTTTTATTTGAGTAATTTACTCTACAGAATTTATATATTAAATAACCAATTAAACGAATTGGCATACGGATGCTCGATTCATGTCAATTTGTTGTCTGTAAGGAAACCCTACAGTAGATCTCACTTTTTACAGATTTACCCATTTTGTATATGAATAAGACGGTAAGAGCTCATGTGCAGACGTACAAGGATCTTGATTTATTTGAGTATAGGTATTTACTTAAAACTAGTTTTGCAACTTATCAAGAATCATGCGAACATCTGTGCTATCCTGCATGTAGCGACTACTTACTATAATTGGATAAATTTATTTTTGGTTAAATTTATTCCACGGTAAAATATTACACCCATTTATTTTATGATACATGTGAAATAAACTTAAAATTTATTTTTACTCTGCAAAAGATACGTGAATGCAGAATTTATTTTTAACAGGTGTGCATACAACCATGCATACAGTTTATCACGTTTATTGCTACAGTGACTCGTAAATCATGTTTATTCAATGTTGGAATTGATTTTAAAATATTAACTGTTATTTTTTACTTCATAATTATTATTTTTTTGTAATTTTGTTTATCTGCATAGCTGTGTTTTGTGGGCTTCAAGTTGTAGCTGATTTTTTTCATGCATAAAGGTTCCACGTCCAGAATTTTAACTACAACTTTCATTATTTGGAACAAGTTTGTAAAAAAAAATCTTCTTATAGAAAATGTACTTCCCCAAACTCGCTAGATTTAATCTGATTTCTACACCCATTTTGAAAATTTTGTCTAGATACCATTGACTATGCTGATGAAACGCTCAATCTTCCCGAAAATGAACTATCACTCGATATCACCAAAGGAAAATGAACTGAAGGCTCTATCCACATTCTTTAAGCAATCCTGCATTGTGGGAACCTGGTCACCAGATCCAAAAACTACTAGTGCTTGGAGTAAGTATGTTAGCTCTTTATACAAAATTATATCAATACTAGAAGATAGATCAATGCATTACATACAGAATGCCTGAGCTCATTACTTGTTGGTTGCAGAAAATATACTGATTATATTTTAATAGTTTTACTTACATACTCTCTTTTTATCATTTAAAGCCTAATTATTTCCATTTTTCATTTCCAAATTCCAATTTTTTTAAATAATTTCATAAATATTCTTTCTTCATCAATTTTATTTCTATTCGCACTTTCAGTATTTTTGTGTTTTTGTACATTAAAATAATATGCATGTACTATATGTAAGTTTCAATTTCTTGATAATCTTGGTACACGCCACAACCCTCTTCTTATTTTTTCTTTTATAGGACTGCTAAAAGAAATTTCTTTGGAAATAAGCAGCACATCGTGTTTTTTAGCTTTTCTATGTTGTGATCATTGTGGAAAAAAAGTAAATAGATTCAAGTAATATAATTAATTTCAGAGCAACATTATAGCCAGTTGTGCTCGCTTTGCCAGCATCCAGACAAATGCGACTATCCTGACGACTTCAGCGGTTACGAGGGCGCTTTGAAATGTCTAGCGCACAATGGTGGTGAAGTCGCCTTTACCAAAGTTTTCTACGTACACAAATTCTTCGGGGTAAGTCATTTTACATTGAGTTCTACGATATTAAAATGTCCTGGATATATCCCAGTTAGCAAATTTTTTTTGAATAACAGAATAACCTTTCTAACTTTATGTACTTGTCCCGAATTCAGCAGCAAATCAGCTTTATTCTTGGTGGAACGATCTTTAAGAATTTATTGTGCTAGAAAAGAGGCGCCAAGAATAACAGCTACTATTAAAATTTGAACCAAGTGTGTGCGAATCTTGAGTCTAGATCTTTGTCCCATTGTAGTCACTTCAACGCAATCTTAGTTTTTTTTAACCACCTTCAGTGAGTGGCTACTAGAGCTCATCAATAATGACGCATGCAGCAGGCATGACCCAATCAATAGCATTAGATAGGAAATCTATCAAAATTTTAAGCTTTGCAGAATTGTGCCCCATATCCAAGATTTTACTGTGTACGCTTAAAGCACTTCTACCATTTTAGCTACCTCTAGGCACAATCCCAGCTCACCCTTCGTCTGAAGACCCAACAAACTTCAGATACCTCTGTGTAGACGGGTCTAAGGTTCCCGTTGGTGACAGAAACCCTTGTTCATGGGCGGCAAGACCCTGGCAAGGTTTACTTGGCCATAATGACGTGTTGGCTAAGCTTTCGCCGCTGAGAGAAAAGATCAAGCAGCTGTCTAATGCTGGTAAGTAAAAATATGAATAAGGATACGCAACAATAAGAATAAGTAAATCTACCATAGAAAGACCTCCTTTAAAAAAATACTGTTATCATAATTTTTTTTAAATCATTTAGTAGGCAAACATGCATACGGCGTACCTGATGGGAAGCTGTTACCGTAGCCTTTGGACGCTTGCAACACCAAATGTCTAACGTGCGCGTTGCTGACCATTTAAAAATCTAAATATTCTCGTTGTAGTGATTTGTCATTGACTTGTTATTGAAATTTCCACTCTCAAATTGTCTTTATGATAATAACAGTTTTAATGAATGTTTAGGTGCAAGCACAAGGCAAGGCTGGTTCACAAACGTACTGGGTCTTACTGAGAAGATACATCATGTAGCGGACAATATTCCTATCAAACCAGTTGATTACTTGAAAAAAGCTAATTACACTGAGGTGATTGAGAGAGGACATGGAGTACCAGAACTTGTTGTGAGGTAAGAATACTATATTTAAAAAAATATATTCTAGGAAATATTTGGATTTATTCAAAAAGAGTGTCATAAGATTAACGTACATCTACTTATATCAAAGAATATATACTTAATAGTACTAACGTCTATATTGTGTGTGTTATGTGAGGACCAGAATGTATTTTTAACTAAAAGGATAAAAATATATTCACTTTAGCCGTTTGGAGATTATTAGGTTATTATCTACATACACAAGAGGTCTTTACTACTCTACTACCCAAACATTCTCAGCATTTATTTAAAATTTAGTATAGTTTTTTGGAATTGCTATAATATATGGTAAAAGTCAACCAGAGCGGATACCCGTAGCCACTGTTATAGTACTTTTCACAAGTCGATTTTAACAGTTAATTTTTATAACTTTGGTTTTTAAATTTTGCTTTAACTGCTTTCCCTGTAAAAAGGGTTGGGGCGTGGTTGCGGCTGTCAAACTGCAGTCGCTCCATTGTATTAACCAGTTCCGCCAAATCAGGACCTTAATTAAAAGCGTACCCTGGTCATTGAAGCGCAAGCTGAAGATGCGACCACGAAACACGCTTAGTCAAAGAAGAATGCTTCAAGGAAGAATATTCATAACTTTTGTTGATCAAAGCTCTGTTTTGTAGAATGTGCGTGACTTCAAGCGTAGCGCTTGCTAAATGTCGAGCGATGTCAATATTCGCCTTTAGCCGCGACATCCGACCCATACTGGACTGTGTTCAGGAGTCTTCAGAAAATGATTGCTTGAGAAGCGTATGTATATCTTTTTAAGACAAATGTGAAGCCAATCATGGCTAATTTTGGGTTGATAGAGAAAGACCTGCATTTCTATTTTTGAGATTTATGACTCACTCAATACTTACGATGAAAATTTCGAATGAAAATCATTCTAAAACGAACGAAAATCATTCGACTCACCGGTTTTGAGTGAGACGCAGATTTTAATAGCACTCCTGTTTTTATTAACTTATGTGACATTTTGATCATGTTGAGCGAAGGTATTCACAAATTTTAACATGACCCTTGAAATGTATAGTGCTTTAGTCTAAAGTTCTTCAAAGTAACCTTTAACTTCTACAGTCAAAGAATGCCTAAATAACTTTCTTATCTGTTGACACTGAACTTGACAATTGATACAACTTTTATCAATACGGTAAATATAAACCATACATTAACAGTAAGTAGAGATAACTGGTTAAATAAATATTGTATTCAGGGATTTTGTTATTTCATAACAACAACTAAAAATACACACAATTCACTATTGTATTAATCACTATTCAAGTATTGACTCCACTGTTCTTCATGCTATAGTGGTAGTCTAGACTGTAGACATCTATAAGCAATAAGTCGGGCAACAATCTAACAGTTGAAAATACCTCTTTAATGGGCGTGTTGAAAGTAAAATATTGAAAAGGCATACCTATACGTTAAACAAACAGAAAAGGCGACTAAAACAACCCTAAAACTAAACTCAATGATCCGCTGGAGTGGAGACAGAGTGGTGGCGAGTTTTGAAAAAATTAGTCTATAATAATACGAAAAGCTCATTTGTCATAACCCTCTTCACATTTCAAAACATAAACAAAATTATTTAAAATTCAAAGTATTTAAAAAACAAACATTTACAAAACAAGGAACTTCTATTGTACCTTATTTCAATCTATAACTAGGTACAAGACAACGGCTCAGATCTAGCCGCAGTAGACGACGTTAGGGCAGCGGCTGCCGCCAAGCAATACAATCTTCACCCAGTTTTCCACGAGGTGTATGGAGAGAAAAAGACACCTAACTATGCTGTTGCCGTTATAAAGAAAGGCTCTACTTATACCACGATTGATGATTTGAAAGGCAAAAGGTAAATATACCTACTAACCTACAACACAACGTAAGTATACAAAAGGGGAGAAAAGGGGATCTTAATCTAAAGGTAGCCCAACAAAAAGTAACAATTTAATGGTTTCCACACTTTGTTTATCTTGGGCACCTCGTTATTTGAACCACGTCATAACGAGAGGGGGTTTCAAAGATCCCTGATATCAGGGTATTTACAATTGACCTTAAAATACATAGGTACAATACGATACTATGGGAGAAACATCGTAAGACAAAATGTCAAAAGAAATCACTATGATTTCACTACGACCTCCGTGGCGTAATGGTTAACATGCCTGACCGCTACTCAGGAGGTACCGGGTTCGATCCCCGGTCAGGTCAAGATGAAAAACGATCTTTTTCTGATTGACCTGGGTCTTGGATGTTTAACTATATATGTATTTGTTATAAAATATAGTATCGTTGAGTTAGTATCCCATAACACAAGTCTCGAACTTACTTTGGGGCTAACTCAATCTGTGTGATTTGTCCCCTATATATTTATTTATTTATTTATGATGTAATGGATGTAAAGTAATCAATCCTGGACTTTGAGGAATAAGCCAAATTTAATATTGTTTTAAATTACAATGCTACTCAATAAAGCCAAATTTTCAACACCTATCAAATGCATCAAGCTGTGTGTAAAATTTACTTTTACACTGCCCTTTTCTATAAATTTAAATTACAATAGAAAATTAACATAATAATTTAAAATGATAAACAATGTGTAAAGTAAGGAAACAAACATGTAAGTGGGTAACCTCAATGACAATGACTATGATTTTTTTTAAATAACCAAGTTAAATAAATTGGAGGTATCATAACATCAAACGAGTGCTCCACAGGGATCGTTACTTGGTCCTCTGTTTTCATTTAAAATAATGACTTGCGTTTTTATAAATATTGCTGTTTCTGAGAGCTTTTTGAATGTTATTATAAATCAAATATTTTATATTCCTTATTTTTACGATTTAGGTCGTGTCACAACTCCTACGGTACATTCAGTGGTCTTCACGCACCTTTGTTCTACCTTATCAATAAGGCGAAAATAACTTCTGAACCCGGACAGGTAAATTACTATTGCTTGTAATACTAACCAGTTTGTATTTTATGAAATCCTTTAAGCAAGCCAAGTCGGGGATGTTTCTATCACGCTCTAGGAAATTGATAGGATAACAGAATATTTTGTTTAGCAAACAAATCAGGTACTTCTTGTTGTAATCATTAATTATTTTGCAAGCGTTTTACTTATATAGCTTATTTTTTCATCTATGCGTCAAAAGTGTAAGAATTGAGAATGATGATGATTCTAAAAGAATTGTGTTCTTTTAGAATCATCATCATTCTCAATTTATATTATTAATTTTCAGTGCGTAAAAAAAATATCAGATTTCTTTTCTGCTGGATCATGCTTGCCTGGAGTTGACAAGCCTGAAAACAATCCAAGAGGTAAATCTATTTTTCTTCCGAATAATATATCTTAACAACAAAAATTAAGATATTGTGATAAAATTAACGCAATTTCTTTATAATCTACAGGCGACGACATATCAATGCTAAAGAAACAGTGCTCGAGCGACAACAATCCAATCAAGTGTCTGCAAGAAGGACGTGCCGATATTGCTTTCGTGTCTAGTAAGTATATGTTATTTTCAATACTATTTTAGTAAGCAAAGTTAATGAAAAGTGATTAAGTACCTGCAATACTAGAAATTGTTAACGAAAGATGACATGTGAAAGATGAGCATCAAATAGCAATATAGGAGTAATAAGTGAAAAATAAAATTAACAACACTAGTAAAGGAGGAACAGTGAATGATTGCTAATAAAAAATAGGTAAAATCCAAATTGGATAATAACAATATATTTTGAAAATGCAACCGTAAACTTACTGGAATAATATTCTTGATTAAAAATAATCAAAAACGAGTGATAGTGAGGGTCACTATAAAATGCATTTAACTGTAAGTGTACTAAGATGGATTCCAAAGCAACTGCAACTGCAGGATGCAACTGGGAATATGCTAATATGAGAAATTAAGGTTCAAAATTTAAATAGCATTAAATTATAAATACATAAGCATTAAAAATTAAATAATTAGCATCGAATATGGCTAAATTTATGACAAATCTTGCAGGTGCAGACTTACAAAACTACGACGAATCCCAATACGAGTTGCTTTGCCTGAACAGAGAATCAGGCGGTCGAGACAAACTGTCCAACTTCGAGACCTGTAACATTGCTATGGCGCCTTCTAGGACTTGGCTAGCTTCAAAGACAAGCATGTCTGACGTTTCTATAGCTCATACCCCATTGAGTTTGGCACAACTTTTGGATACAAGATCAGATCTGTTCAATATTTATGGAGAATTTCTGAAGAACAACAACGTCCTTTTCAATGTAAGTACAGTCCAACATTGATATTAGAATGGCGGCGGCTGGTGCGCTATCCAATGACTTGCTTACATCTACGATAAGCATGTCAGACAAAGATGTATGTTTCTATAGCTCATACACTATTGAGTTTGGATTTCTTTTGGGAACTCTTATATACAATATTAGATCTGTGCAATATTTGTTGAGTATATAATAATCATTTATTAATTTACAATGTGTTTGATCAAAATAAGAGGGATCATTAAAGCGAAGAGATTCTATTCTAATATATAGGCTATATAAGCACCAAAGAGTAATTATTTTTCTTAGACAATGGAAGCTCATTGCTATATTAAAAACAAAGGTAGATAAAATTATGTTAATACTAGGAAGATATATTTAAACTGCCATCTTAAATGAATTGTTTCAGAATGCTGCAAAGGGCCTCGCAACTACAGAGAAATTTGACTTTGACAAATTTAAGACAATCCATGATGTTATTTCAAACTGTGGAATAGTTTAATTAAGTGATTTCAATTTAACTTGACTTTGAGCATTTACTTAGAAATTAAACGTCTTGTTTATATGTGCTATATTAATATAAAATTTAAAGGAATATTAAAATTACAATTTACAATTCAGAATCTCAAAATTAATGAAAGAACAAGTCTGAGTAATATTAACATTTAATATTTAAATAATTAAAAAATAAACACTTTCATGCCTTATTTTAGTTTTATTGTTTATTCTATTTTTTATGTTGACCTTTGCTCAGGAGCAGCTTTAATTTTTAACTATTATTCATTTTTATGCTTATTTTTTTACCAATTAAAGTAAAATGATCTATCTGTTTATGCAGCTAATCTCTGTTTTGAATATTTGCTTCCGACTTTTGAGATTAAGCCAAAAATCATAGTCATGCAATGAAATTGATGAAACCAATAAATAAACCAGATTAAATACTTAACATATTTTTATTTCATCACTTATTTCGAAAACAAATAAATAATACCCAGTACGGAATTTCGATTGCTAATGAGAAAATATTTATCAATTATAATGCCGCAAGTATGATTGTCATCACGAGTGAAGCTGCAAGCATAGCATACCCTGTTGCATATACCTCCTTGATAGTAAGTCCCTTAGCCGTATCCCAATATAAATGTCTGCACCCATTTGCGAAGTGGTAAGCAAAAGGTGCTGCTATCATTGCTTTTGCTAAAAACAGTGTAGCAGGAGACAGATTGAGGCCTTCGATCATGGTGATGTAGTGAGAAATGTCATTGGGTAACACCAATGCTCCAATGCCAAGCACACCAGCATAGCCAGATAGAATCATACCTAAAAGAAAGTTTTGCTGGTGAAATCAAGGCTGGCATTACAACAAACTAGTTTGAAACTAGAAAAAAAATGCACATTTACCAAGGGTTACATTCTTCACAAGTTAGTTAACAAATTTAACTTGGCACTTAAAATTATGTTTTTCTTAAGTTGATTTTATTTGAGGTTAATGTAACCTACCCTGTATGAGTGACTTTCAGCCTTTTTTTGGAGCCCATACTAAGGAATAATTTTTAACCAAATAACCCATTGCTTTTTTGATTCTGGACTCAATTCATAAACTTATAACACTGTGTGTGACAATAGAAATTCTGATGTGAATTAAAGGTACATTTGAAATGGAAATTGAACCACTGATGTTTTGAAATTCACCATCCAACCATCCATTACAGGCATGGTATAATGCTATATATGAATGTTAGGTGTGTTGTAATCAGGTTTAAAAGTAATCAGGTTTCTAAGTTTATGTTTGATACATGTATACTTTGTATTATTTATTCTTTACAGCTAACTGAAAAAAATGCTTACCTGCAGCTCTGTGTGTGATTGATAACATACTAGTTAACTGTGGCGCATATATCGTCAAATGGGGCGACATTGGACGATGTAGCTTTTCATTTCTAATGTCGTGGTGCTCTTCCTTCGGCGGCACATATGGTTTGTATGTAATTTTAGGGACTCCCGCCGCCTGAGCATACTGAGCGGTGCTGAAGATCGTAGGAAACCTACTTATACTTGACAGCACCGGTTTGCTGGCTAACCTGAAATAAAATGAAACATGAAACACGTATTTGTATGTAAAACGCAACCAAACAACTATTACATAATAATAGAATACTAACCTCCCACAAGAAAAGAAGACCATTGTTTCTACTTGACGAGTGTAATTTATTGTCGTAGGCTACTGCAAATAATATTAAAAGGTTAATTAGCTAATCCAGTAGGTAATAAATAATTAAAGAAATGCAAAACAAATAAATTTTCCTACCACTGAGTCTCACGATTTGACAGTTTTGACACTTCGGTTGGTTTGGTTTGACAGTCAGCTAGTGAATCGTTCTGCAACGGTTAATTTTTCTATGGAAAGCCTATGTATAATTTTGTAAAAATATATAATCTATATTCTATCTATCGATGAGATATTAATTTAAAATAATAACTATACCTAATCAAGTTATTGAAAGTTTTTAGGTCTCTATAAATAAAATTATGTGCTCAAATAAAAGAACCTAACGAAATAACACAAAATAAAAATTAAACGATTGCTTTCGAAGCGAAAGAAACGAGTCGCGTTCGCGTAACATCGACTCCTGGCAGTCTGGCACGGACCGGCAATCAATAGTATTGTCATTGTCAATAAGATGTCAATATATATTGTCATTCTGTCATTGTAATGTATGTATTGTTGTGTTACTGTCGAATTTGTCGCAAAATCCGCGAATAAATAAAATATTTTCACTAAAAAAAGTTAGAATATATGTATTAAATGTTTCGTTTGTTTTTGTTAACAGCGAGTGTAAGTTTCTTGAGAGTCAACTGCACAAATTTAACTACTGTCGCAATGTCATTAAAAGCCACTGACTTCGAAGTTTACGGAAGAGTCCAAGGTGTTTTCTTTCGTAAAGTAAGTGCAATCTTTTTTATATATTTATTCACTTCAGCTTTTCAGACGTATATAAACAACTGATGAACTAGATCCTATAGCTTAATCAGAATTAGCCTACAAAGCTATTCATAGCAGAATAGTGTTTTTTTTTTCTTTTGATAACCTGGAGTAAATAACAAGTATGTACTAGGAGCACTGAGGGATCTGTATAGATGTAAAGGTTGAAAATATGACTCAATAACTAAACTTCTTTTGGCCATTAGTCTATCAGAGGGCTTTATCTTTTGAACTGGATTAAGAATGGATTATTATATCAATTTTGGCTCCAATTTATAAAACTAAAATAAACATTGTAGTATGAACAATACAAAATAAGGAAAAAGTGCCAACAGTTTGTATGTTTATTGTTTCAGTTCACTAAAGAACAAGCTCAGAAATTGGGCCTCCGAGGCTGGTGCAAGAACACTCATCAAGGAACAGTTTTAGGACACATACAGGGACCGCAAGATAAAATTGAATCAATGTGAGTATATCACTTCACTACATAGTATAAAACAAAGTCGCTTTCTCTGTCCCTATGTATGCTTAATCTTTAAAACCGTGCAATGGATTATGATGCGTTTTTTTTTTTAATAGATAAGAGTGATTCAAGAGGAAGGTTTTTATGCCCATGCGAAGCCAGGGCAGGTCGATGGTTATTACATTCTTGTCCAGATAGTCTGGTAAACAATTAAATATCTATTGTTATAATTTATGTATAGTGAATAGGATGGGGTTAAATTTAGTTTTGACCAGTATGTGGCTATGTTAATTGCTCTGTCATGTGGTAATGACCAATTCTAGAACCATGACTGTACAGGAGGCTGTGCAATTGGGACCAAATAATATAGAACCCCTTGACAGTCTTGTATTCGCTATATAGACTGGATCAGTGTTGAAAAATGTGCGGAACTTTGAGAGTACCGGGCTGTTCAGTCCATGGGTCATCTTCTTATCTCTCACACAATATTAGTGTTTTCCAGTTGCATCCTCATCTGGTTGAAATTGACAGTTATGTCAATTTGAACTCAGTTATGTCAAAATGAACTCGATAAAGGGACAAATCACACAGATTTACGACCACATAAGGGGTGCTAGCTCCACAATACTCTTCTTTGACAATAAAGAAGATTGCATGCTTCAGAATGCATGTTTAGCCATTGGTTCTGGTTGCCATCTGGTCATTGTTAAAGAAACCATGTGATTAGCAGTTTTTTTAAAGAAACTTTCCTCTCTTAGGATGGCCTAGGGATTTCTACTAACTTTATCCTGCGCATCCATTGCATCGGAATGAGTGTTCAGAACGTCAGAACTTGTTGTGTTGTGCTGTGTTGTTTGAGCTAAAACAGTTTAGCAAACATGCAAATTATACTATTTTTCACAAATGTATTTGTGAATCCAAATTTGTAAGATAAAACTCTTTATTTTACCATTGAAAATTCAAAAAAGATAGGCATAAATTATACTCTTCCCAAAGTTAGTCTACCTTTGGGTAGTGAAAAATATGTGCTTTCCTCAACCATATCATGCTAAATTTAAATATGATTTGGGTAAGTAAAAAAAAATACTGCATATACACTCTAGTTTTGTTTAGTTTATTTTTTTTCTCACATATTATTATTATTTTTATATTTATTTTATTTTCTCGGCTATAAAAACCAGTATACTATATATTATTGGAACACACTAGCAGCTTTTTTTTAAACTGATGCGTGTACGTCTTTGTGTTTGGAGAATTCATCCAATCTATTCTTGAAACTGTTTACTGACGGTGCAGATATAATACTTTCAGGCAATTTGTTACATAGAATATAGTTTTAGAATAATAAAAACCTTAAACTATATTCAGTTTATTATTTTAAAAGTTTCCAATCCCTGAGTGTTAGCATGTCTTAAAAAGAACCCAATATTCGGTTTCGGTAGAAAGTGTGCTCGAAAAATATCTTTCTGTAGTTTTATCTAGCTAGAAATCTACTTAAATTAGACACTTTCGCGAGCAGCTTAAAGCTGCTCTCTGCAAACATTTTAACGGAAAATGTTCGAATAGTGGTTGGAGCAAAACGACGCGGTGCTTTAAAAAGCATAGATATCTGTTTTATTTTGATCGATCGATCATGTTGTCACAGAGGAGGATATTATTTATGAACACTTGGAAATCTTTAGTAAATAATTTATCCCAACTAATATTATAAATGCGATAGTGAGTTTGTTTGTTTGTTACGCTTTCACGGACTATCTTCTAAACCAATCTTTAACAAAATTTGAAATTGAAAGAAGTATTGAGAAGGACATAGGGTACCTTTCATCCCGGGAAAATGCACTGTTCCTGAGGGAATCTCACGCTGACGAAGCCGCGGGCGAAAGCTAGTATATAATAAGCTAAAAATGTTTTTTTTTCCTGATTGGCCTGATACTTGCTTGATGTATCTATTATAGGTATGTATTTGTTATAAAATATAGTATCGTTGAGTAAGTACCCCATAACACAAGTCCCGATTGTCCCGAACTTACTTTGGGACCAACTCAATCTGTGTGATTTTTCCCTATATATTTTTTTATTTGTTTCTACCACTTAATATTTCCTGAAGCAACTTCTGATTTGTTTTTTTTTCCTAGGATGCACTGGTTGAAGACTACTGGGAGCCCTAGCAGCAACATAGAGAAGGCTGAATTTAGAAACCAAAAGGAGATCACTGAGTATTCATTTGATGATTTCAGTATTGTTAAAGACTAATTTATTTTTTATTTTATTATAAAAGTGTGCAATCTCATGAGTATACAAAACCACCAGATTGTTTATGTGTTCAAAACTTGTATTAAATAGGGGATATTTTATTTTTATTTAATATGAAGACCAAGGCCTACCAAATTTAGGCTTTCTCATTATTATTAATTCGAAATAATTTTAAGAAATGAATTTAAAAATGTGGTGGTTAAAGTTTATGAAATAATGCAAGCCCCATGTGATACTATTTCAATGTCTCAAATAAGTATTATTGATACCCTCCTAATATACTTTAAAAGTAAAAACTTTTTTTTATTTTTCAAAATATTCTCTTAACTGCTAGCTATTAGGTATTCTGTGCTGCTAGCTATTCCTGCTACAACAAGCCTATACTGCTGCCCCGTTTCAAACCCTACTAACGAAAACTATATACTTGTATATTATAACTATATTTATATTTTTTTCCTTTTTAGTTCAATTTTATTTATAAATATTTTCCTGTGACTAAGACACTAATAAGCTTAAAAAAATAATAATTTTTAAACGAACTTAAAAAATCGCGAATTTAAATGCTAGTAGGGAATAGTTAACATTTTGGTAAAGCACATTTAAAATTTTTATATATTTACGCTCATCTGTAAAATTACTATATTATTATTTGAATATACAGCACGTATGCAGCTGTTAACAACGCATCAAGCGATCCATTGTTTCCGCGGCCGAAGTCTATTTGTAACTCTATTGCATTTCCATAAGCTGTGACTGATGGTATAAGTTACGGATGTACTAGCAACTATACATTTGTATGTAGCTGAAGTTTGTTTAAATTTTTCTTTGGAACTACAGGCCTATCTATGCCACCGGTTATATTTGATAAATTATTTCAATATGTGATAGCCGATGTTGTGCGAAATCGCGGAGGAGAATTATTATCCCTGAAGCATGCTAAAAATTGGCTGCCATCTGGTAGTCGTTAAAAGAACCACGTCAGAGGCCGCTGCAGTTTCCGAAGAACTGTGAGTGTGCATGGTCGTTTGAGCATGTCACCTACGCGAAATGATGATGCTGCAGAAAAAAACACACGTTTATCACCTCGCCACTCCCAAATGAAACAAATAAAACGAAGTTAATTAAAACATTTATTAAATTGGACATGTGGCGCAACACGTCGCGTCCCATTTTTTACTCTCATTAATTGCAAGGGTAAAGGCAAACAAAAGTCTGGAAATTTTTAATTATATTTACCTTTCTGCCTTCATCTGGGAAACGTGGAATACAAAGGCGTATTTCCCGAGGCTTCGCTAAAAGCTCCCGATAATTAGTCCCGTAATGAGCAACAATTATGGCGCCTTAATTTGTCAGGTAAGACAATTATATTCTGTGGGTAAGATTACATATAAAACGAACATTAAATAGTATTTTCTAAAAGGTATCAACATAAAATACTGTCTGATGTTCTTCACGTGATTTATTAATTTAATAATTATTCATAGTAAAAAGTGTACGTTAGGAGCTTTATTTTGTACCGTAGTGAAATGTGGGTACTAACCTTTGAAAGAAAGTAACAAATCTAGAAACGTTAGAAATTTGGTGTTGGAGGAGAATAGAGAGAAACTAAAGAAAGAAAAAGAGTAAGGACGAAATAACAAATGAAGATTAGCTAATTTAAATGCGTAGGTAGCTGAACAGATGAAGATCTTTAAAGGAAAATGAAAACTGAAAAGGGGAAATGGAGGGATATTTGTTTAGGCATGATGATTTTATGCTAACCATTATGGAAAGAAAGATAGAAAAACGACTAGGAAGAGAACGATCAAGGAGTCACTTAGAACGGATATAGAAAAAATTTAGTCGTGTCGTTTTAACATGTGAAAATGAAGACAGACGGATTTGGAAGGGATCCTGAAAAGAGAGCAGGTGTTACAAATATAAATGATATATAAGACATTTCCCGATTTGAAATTCTTTTGGCGATCTCCGTAGTCGAAGACTACAAAGATTATTGCAACGCGCTACTTCAATAAAAAAAAAAACATGAAAACACAATGTTCACATAAAATAACTTCGTCATACTTATATACCTAACCTATTTACCAAATTTACACCCAATAAAATTGCGAATACTGTAATCCCTATCCTCCAGACTGGTAATAAAGCCTGAAATGTAATCATGTTCTGATAAATTAAGGGTAACAGACGACAAGGGTGAATTCAATAACGGTTCAAACTTTAAGGTATTATACCCTTTCCCTTCGGGAATTAATTGTGAAGTCTATAGAGTTTGTAATCTAATATAATGGACTATAATCACCTTTTAACGTAGTTCTAGTCGAAAGTTAACATTTGAAAGACGAGCCCTGAATTACTGAAATGATTGATGATGATTTTGATATTAGACATTTGGATTATTGATTGACATTATCAAAGAAACCGTCTTCAGATGTAACCATCAGATTGCAAACGACATGTATTAATGAGGTTATGTACTGAACGAATTGTTTAGTTCTTTAGAGTACTTATATTCTGTCTAAAGCCTGTAAATCATGGTTGCTCGCATTATCGCATATTGGATTAGTGTTTTCATGTTCTTTATAGAATTCATTAACGAAGTAGTAGTAGTACCCATATCTAATTAATAATCGTCATTACCAATTATTCGAACAATTATTTTCTAGGCACAAAAGATTTTAATAAGCAATCGTCTAACCATAAAATCATAGATTAAAGAATTTGTCTTAGAGCCGCGCGCGATTCCTAATTCTATGCATAGAATATTATGAAAATCTAAAGATATCAGATTCTTTATTAATGAAAAATTCCTCAATTTCAATCCTAACGTCGGAATTCGATTCAATATTAAAGAACATGCCGATATTGAATGCATCAACATCAGAAAATACTTCCGGGATTCTGAATTTACTCTATTCTGCAATAAATGCTCTACTTCTAACCAAACCTGCATATTTTATCACTAAAGTTATTTAGATAGGTTTGAATCGAAGCGTTACAATTTCAGAATTTGTGGAATAAAAACGTGATTTGAAAGAATACTATCTCTCTCTTATTATTTTCCATACTTACATAAACTTATATGAAGATATCATGTATTATATGTATGTTTGTATTATAAATGCGAAAGTGGGTTTGTATATTTGTTTGTTACCTCTTCACGCCCTATCTACTGGACCACTCTTCCTGAAATTTCGCATGCACATAGTTAGGACTGTTAGGAGTATTGAGAAGGACATAGGGTTTCATCCCAGTTTCGTCACAGGAAAAATGTCAGTCTCCGAGGGAAATTATGCGGGCGAAAGCTAGTATTATATATTTTATCTAATATGTAAGTATATTTTATTAGTCTGCTGTGCCCATCAAACCTTTTTCTCTCCACTACCCAAAGGTTGACTGGAAGAGATTTCTTAGCAATAAGTCCGCCTTTGCTCCATATGTTGTATACTATTTTGTCTATTCTGTATGTGGGCAATAAAGATATTTTGTATTATATTGTTATCGCTACCGACTCTACTCTTGTCTTCTTAAGCCCCATTACACAATATAGAATCATACCCTACCCGAACAGCTTATCCCATTCTCCATATTATTGGAAACACATTTAAGCTAATGCCGTTAAATTACAATAGTAGCTGATATCGGGTCCCTGCACGCCGACGAGTCAGCAGTTTGTCTCCCCCAGAGAATGTCCGAACGATACCACCCATATAGGCAGTTGATTCACTGTCGGGGAATAGCGAAAAGCTATTTTCTTTTGACTTAACGTGTTTTTTCGTACCTAACTGTTTACAGTTCGTGGATTGACATTAGTGACTTTATTTTTTATGGTCTAAACGCGGCTCTATATTTGGATTAGGTATATTCTCTTTGCGTTCAGAACATTTTGATCCCTTTAGTTGGGTCGTTCTTGAAGTGAATATTATCATTATCTTAATAATATTATAAAGAATGATGGCGGAATTTGTACGAATAAAAAAATTAAATATAGATAACTTAAAATAAATCGCATTAGTAAGAATACTTCACTAGTAACATGTTTACCACCACAAAAAAAATTTAAACCCCGGGGTTATTTTAATATTCCATTTTATAAAAGTCGACCTTTAGTTTCGTTTTCATTCGCCATTTTTAACGCAACTGAAACAATATGTCACCTTGACAGTTGTTAGCATTGTCAAAGCGATATTGACAGTTCATTATGGTAGGTTAGATTCATCGATTTAGTACCTGGGGGGTATACCATCTCTTAAAACCATGCAAGATCCAGTGAGTGAATGAGATGTCGCCTTACATGATGTATTGCGCTGTCCCGCTTTCTCACTGGATCTTGCGTGTTTTTAAGAGATGGTAAGTAAGCCACCGGGGGGGTTACCATCAACTTTTTAAGTAGCAGGCTCACTATCAAATGGTTTACTACCATCTCTTAAAACCATACAAGAACGAGTGAGTAGGCGAGACATAGTGACACAGTAAGACGTCATCTCCTTTCATCATGTATTATGCTTTAAGAGATGGTGCCTACTACCATCTCCAATAACCATGCAAGAACGACTAAGTAAGGGAGATGTCGCCTTACATCATGTATTGCGCTGTCTCACTTACTCACTGGATCTTGCATGGTTTTAAGAGACTGTATATAGTAACCCCCCTGGGGGCTTACTACCATCTCTTAAAACCATGCAAGAACGATTGAGTAAGAGAGATGTCGCCTTAAATCATATATTACGTTGTCCAGATCCAATGAGTAAGTGAGACAGCCCAATACATGATGTAAGGCGACATCTCGCTTACTCACTGGATCTTGCATGGTTTTAAGAGATGGTGGTAGGCACCCTGGAATGTGTTCCTGAGCCACACAATTTATGTAACAAATGCCCTTATTTTTTGTATATCTTTCGTACAAATTCTACTACTTAAAATGAATATTTTTCTGAATACAAAAAATAAATAATTTCACTGTTAGTTTGGTGTAAGATTTTGTTTGGCGTCGAATTGGCCAAACAAAGAAAAAATTGCCACGTTGACAGAGACAAAAATATAAAAAATATCGTTGGTCCTTTTCTTACTCATGGACTTCCCTATTTCGCCATCTCACTTTTTCACCAAGTAAAAATTAATTGCTTAATCACAGGTACAACTACTTAATCTATGAACCTAACCTACCATAATGAACTATCAATACCGTTTTGACAATGCTAACAACTGTCAGGATGACATAATGTTTCAGTTGCGACAATAATGGCGAATGAAAACGAAGCTAAAGGTCGACTTTAAAAAAATTAAATATTAAAACAACCCCGGGGTTTAAAATTTTTTTGTGGTGGTAAACATGTTACTAGTTATGTATTCTTACTAATTCGATTTATTTTATGTTATCTATATTTCAATTTTTTATTCGTACAAACGATGTATGGAGTTTCGCCATGACTCTTTGAAAGTTTGGGTGTTTCTTACTAAATAATTCGAAACGGCTGGAAATTTGGAACACAGGTAGTTTATAACCTGGATTAAAACATAGGATTCTTTTAACCCTAATGGCCAAGCAATTCCCTTGACCAAACGTGCGAAGTCGCGGGTAAAAGCTAGTCAGACATTAGATTAACAACTACATTCATTGCTGGTATACATAAAAAATGAGGCCTGTTGTTTTTAATATTTTTATTATTATACTAGCGACCCGCCCCAGCTTCGCAATAGCATAAAAACCTTCCTCTTGAATCACTCTCTATTAAAAAAAACCGCATCGAAATCCTTTGTGTAGTTTTGAAAATTTTAGCATACAAAGGACAGAGAAAGCGACTTTGTTTTATACTATGTAGTGATAGTGATGTAGTGATATTTTTCACCTCATTCATTTTCTCTGGCTTTTTCTAGTCCGATTGTTATGAAATCGTCTGTTCGACAGGTCCGAATATGGGTCAAGGGTAATAGAGACATGAGCCCAATTTCATTTAGCGATGACGTCAAATCTATGGATAGGGTGACTTCGATATAAAGCCTAAGGGTTTGATGAATGTAGAACATGAATCAGCTGTTTTTATCATAGGTTTTAACAATCACATAACAAAATAATTTGTATTTTTTTTATTTATTTATTACACAAAAATTTATACAAACAACTAAGTGGTCCTTACTACTTATTTTAATGGAAATCTCTTACAGTAGACCCGTGAGAGTAATGGTGATTATATATAGAGGCAGACTGGAGTATTTTTTTCTCAAGGAAGTGAAGAAGTGTGAAGTTTAAAAATCCTTTTTCGGCTTCTAATAATATAATTGTATAAGTATACAAAATTGAGGCAGTACAGTAATATATGAATAGTATTATTCATATATTTGTTAAATTGGGATAGATTTCCGTCTACAGTTGCTAAGAAAGTAACAGAACCCATAACTCCCTTTGATGCTGTTTCGATTCCAAGAACTCTGTTGTTTCATATTTAAATCCTAAAATAATCACATGCTCACGCAGTGTACGGTATAACCTATTTAGAATTCTCTGACATTGTATGAATTGAATAATATAATAAATGTTTCCTAGCAATAGGGACATTCTGTAGGTATTTAGATTAGAACTATGTTTTCCATTTCAGTAGGTTCACAAGTTCACAATTCAAAGTTTCTAAAAAATAAAAAATAACCTATTTACATATCTTCTTTTTAGCTATTCGTGGTTTACTGTTAACACGTCATAGAACTCGTGTTTACTGTTTGTACCAATAGTAATAAATCACTATCGCGTTACAAAATTTCTTAAAGTTAGAAAGAGGTAACTGATTCAAAGATAATACGATTTTTCCCCCTAAAAAAGTCAGAGAACATGAATAAGCGAAAACAAATCTCACTCGTGTAAAAATCGAGCTACGTAAAAGTTATTCGGTCGCACATATTTCCAGGAATTTCACATCAATACTCGTATAGCGACGAGTTTGTAAACTTTTACCGAAACGTGTAGTCGGAAACTTTGTAACTGTTGATTTTTAGACTTGCAGAATTATAATAATCAGAGGTCGCCATCCTAGTCTTGAATCCATAATTCCGTACTAAACAATATTAAAAATGCTTTACGAGTAAAAACGATGAGTACCTACCTATTGTGGCGCTTGCCACAGATTTATGATTATTTATTTTTTTGTTTATGGTATTGTTAAGTTACTAGCTTGTAAGGAAAAAAGACAAAATTCAAAATTCAAAAAGGTCTTAGTCGCCATAGTCACATTTTCGGCTTGTTGTGACATTTTATTTTTTTGGCTTTCCAAATTTTACAGACTTGCGTCAGACCTACGGCACCCCTACCACGACATTTTATAATTGTTGGCGTTGCGGCCCATGGGTCACCTCGGGTCGTAACGCTACACTATACTGATGGATGACGGAACTAAAAACAGACTAAAATATATTCAATCAGGCCTTTCAAATTTTCGTTTGAAAATTTGATCGTTTACTATAATCCGGAGTAAATTCCATTAGGTACTAACAATACAAAATACGTTAAACGACTTCACAAATTAAAAATTCTTAAGAAAATATAAAATTGTCGTATACCTCTGGCATAATATTTTACGGATTTTTACGTGTCAAGATTATTACATAAACTCGCAACATATTTCCCTAAAAGCATGTTTAGCTGTTGAAAAATGAATAAATAAGGGACGCCTTAATGAAAAAGGGCGTGGAAACACTTAGTTCTAGGATCGAGTAGACGTTAAATAAATGGCCGACTGACGCAACGCCCTTAATATCCATGATCACGATGTCGAGACAGTATTGTCAGGAAAATAGAGGACATAAACAAATTAAACAAGGCTGTATTTTAGCTTTCTATTTATAACAACAACTAATACATCTTAAATAATCAATCAAAACAAATCATACTGTGGCATTGTCTGTGCCATAGAACTAGGAACGCGGCGACGCAATTTTTTTTTTAATCAAACAATAGTCTGTGCTATCGAATTGCGAATATTAATTGAGAATTTACAATCTACCTTGGTCCTATCCAATGAGCTGGAGCAGGTCTCCATAAATAACAATTATCTAGATCATGTCCGTTTATTCGTTTACGCGCTGTTTACACAGACAGACAAACAGACTCGTCTAAATTATAACACCTCTTTTTTTTGTTGGGAGTAAAAAATGGCAAACAAATTTGATTTTAAATGCGTCGATTTGTTGTAATTTTGCTAGTTTACTATTTCTTTTTCGTTGCCTTTTTCTGAAATCAGATTTTCAGGTAAAAGTTGGAAATTACAGAGCGCTAAACGAAGCCTATTCAGTGAAATAGAAAAGTTGCCTGAAAACTTATGAGGGACTGGGCGGGTAAGTATACTTACCTCCATAATGTTAGTAAGTATACTAAGTACAAATTATGTGTATCGTTGAAGTTCGCCTTAAATTTTTAATGCTTTTAAAAATTCCAGCTATATTGCTATTTTGATTATTTCCAACTTGACTAAGGTCTTGGTGACCTTATTCTGTTATGACTTTTGACCTGTGTTTATAACACTCATATCTTTGTTCCATATGTCATCATCATCATTATCAACTCTAGCCCTTTCCCATTTTAATTGGGCTCTTCGTATCTTTCCATTCGTTTCAAATGTAATCGTCATAATATTCGGTCAGTCAGAAAAGAGCAAAAATATATTAAATTTTGCGTTACCTTGTTCTTGTTCACATATGTAGAAGGTAAAGCCATACCTTAGGCGTCAGCAACTTCACTCTGCAAAAGACCTTTCATATTGGTAGAATATTTACCTAAAAAGCCTCACAAAAATTGTATCCTGACAGAACCACTGCTGCACTCATTTTTACTTCCCCCATTTTTCACCAAAAAATAATTAGCACCTAAACATTCCGCGACCCAAGTTGTCATAATGTTCTACCGCCTGAAACCCAATGTATCGCACAGGTGTAATGAATCCCAGCTTTTTATGAGCACGAAGAAATTATATGGGGCTCGAAGGTGCCATTAAAAGTTCCGCTTGAAATGTTCGCTGTAACCTTGGGAGGCATCGCATTATTTCTAACAAGTTGCACAAACTCAAATTTTGGACCGTATTACCGGTTGCTTGGAGCCTTGCCTACATACATCGCAAAGTTCATGAATCTGCAAATTAATTTGAATTTAACATTACGCAGTTTCGTGTACATACTGTGTTGTGCTCACGTTGTGCTTCAGTCTCTTTTCATCAGATATAAATTATGCAGTTTTACATTAAAGTCAAGGTCACAAAGTTACCTTCCGCTAAATATAGAGCTGTCGCTATCTTTCCACTAACTTTTACTGAAATGTCGACGCACAGTCAACATAGGCTGTCATTTCATATTATGTGTTCTGGATTATGCTTGTAGCAATTTGGTAAACCCATTTGCCGAAGACATAAAGGAAACCACTCAAATATTAGAACATTGCGGGGTATCGAATTATAATATACCATCTGATCTAACAATAGATGTCGACCTTGAAGGCTTTTACGGAGGAGTTTTAAGCTGAAAGGGTAGGAAATAATTACGTTCGAGTCAGTAACCCGGGCGTGCGTTATTGATGGGCTCGCGCGGCGGCGCTGAGACGCGCGGTAAGTGGGTCAGGGAGGAGCGAGGATCGCGCAGCCGCCGACTCATTGCGCCCTCAGCCTCCAGCCATGGCTGACGCGCCGCCCGAAGTCCTCGAGCTCAACGTGGGCGGCGTGCACTACGCTACTACGCGTGACACGTTACTTCGCGAACCCGAATCGCTTCCCGCCGCCGCGCTTCGGGACCCTGAGCATCCGCGCGATGCACGTGGGCGCATCTTCTTTGACCGCGATGGAGTTCTTTTTCGATATGTTTTGGACTACCTCCGAGACGGCGGCTTAGTACTGCCAGAATGCTTCCGGGAACATAAACGGTTAGCGCGGGAAGCCAAACATTACAGGCTGGTTGGACTTGAGAATGCCGTGCGGGAATCGGATCCTCGACCTCCGAATCGTGAACGAGGCTGCATTACCGTCGGCTACAGGGGCAGCTTTGCTTTTGGAAGAGATGGGCTTGCTGATGTGAAGTTCCGCAAGTTGTCGCGAATTTTAGTCTGTGGAAAAGTGACCCTGTGTCGTGATGTTTTCGGCGAGACCCTCAATGAATCAAGAGATCCTGATCACGGTCTGGCTGATCGCTACACTTCGCGGTTCTTCCTGAAACATTCTTTCATAGAGCAAGCTTTTGATATGTTGCAAGAAAACGGTTTCAAATTGTCCGCTAGCTGTGGCAGCGGTACGGCAGGAGCAGCAGAGTTGAAGCCAGGAGTGGACACCGAGGAGAACCGCTGGAACCACTACAACGAGTTTGTTTTCGTGCGCGATTAAGCTCTGGGTGAGGTTCGCATGTGATTTGAATCAGCTGTAGCACCGAATGCGACGTGGCACTTCGACAGTGGTGGGCAATAAATTTGAAAACAAATATTTGAAGCGTATGGTAGAAATTTTATCATCAAACAATATTTAGTTTCTTGCCTCTGAAGAGTTATTACTATTATATAGTGCAGTAAATAAATACGATCTCTACGTATCTCGCGTGTATTCTACGTAAGTACTTTTCGCAATATTTGCGGATAAAAATAACGTTTTAGGCAAAGCTTGAAATGTACTGTTTCTTCAATCTTGAAAGATAAATAATAATATTTTTTTTTAATATGTAAGATTCTATGAATACTGTATTTTCTAAAACCTAGAAATTATTGTTCATTATGTAGATAATGGAAACTTATTTATAATCATGTAACAAATAGGTAGATAAATGTAAAAAGTATTAAAATAACTAGTGTAGTTGATCCCTATTAGGATTAATTTTATGTACTGCGACTTGTCTACTATTTTTAATGTATTTTCAAATTAGTTTGTACCCACTTGTGAAATGAATTTATCTAATATTTTATTTATTTCGAGGGCCATTTTTATATAAATATCTACATATTACTTATATGCCAAAAGATTTTTATATGCTGGAAGACGTTGATTTTGTTTCTGTTCAGTTTAATCCCCTCTCCTTATTGTTACAGTTATTTATACGAATTCAGGATATTTTTATTATGTAGGTACTTACAAAAAATAACAATCTGGATACACCGATACCAGTGATGTGTGTTGTGTGATCAACTCAGTTGTTACTACTTCTCTACTAGTCCTAGCATTAAGACCAAGTTGAAATTCAAAAAAAATATAGTTAGATTGAGCATAACGAGCGCGAATGAAACGTACCTTAATAAATATTAAAATTATTAAGCAAATACTTTGGAAAGTCTGTACCTCCCAGTGGGAATTTTAGAACTGGAGGAAAACTTTTATATAACAAGATAAAGACGCAATTACGAGTTGGAGCGAAGACATTGGAAGTTTTAACTGTTAAGGAAAATATTGCCGCCAGAAGTTTCGACTGTACCATTAAAGCGGATACATTTTAACAATCTCCTAACAGTTAACGTCTATTAAAATATTTATACGCTTGTTTCAAAGTTTCAAGATGTATCTGCAAAGTCGAATTTACGATCGCAGCCATATCATTAGATTATATCTAGATTTAGGCTTTGGTGCTGTGACACATTTATAAAAAAACCTCAGTGTCTTGGTTTTTCTCGAATTGTGCCACAGTTTCAAGCCAATGTTAAGCTATACTTCCATGAACATCTTCCTGCTTAAAGATAGATAGAATGGCGTAGTTTTTTTCCTTATTCAGACAATAGATACTGATAAAAGGCTGAGATTGATCACTGATAACGTGCTATTGTTTATCTTTTATCATTATGTTTTCATCGTCTAAGTCATGAAGGAGGAAAATCGGGTTAAAATAAAATTATTACTCTAGTAGTTTATCATCAAAAGAACAATTTTAGCATTTCCATTTCCTTTCAATTTTAATCTTTTAAAATTTCCGAGTTTCTTCTTAAATAATGTAGATTTCTTTTTAAAAGTCTTCCTTAATTTTTAGCATTGCTTATTGCATTTTAAACAAAAACAAAGGTAATGTGATGAAACCATATTTTTTGGTATTAATATTTATATTTTTGGTTGTTTTCTTCCTAAAACCAACTTTACCTATGTCGTTTTTAATTATAATAGAAAAAAGCCTCTACGCTGATCTAATACATTGAGTATGCTTATTTATTGTAATATCTTAGCAAGTTATCAGTGTATTAATATCAGTAATCGAACGTAAAGAGGTATATTTGGTTCTAGATAAAGATGTACTTCATTATGTGCTACATACATACGACGAATATATAGTATAAATTTTATTAGAATCTCATATAGCCTGAATATCTATTAGAAAATTCGTTCAGTTGCCAAGTCTTACAAGTGCATGTGCCATTTCATGAATTTATCTACCATTGGAATAAATGTTCTAACAAGATTCATTGGAATAGAATCGATATAATCGAGGTATGTAACATAAACTTAATAGAACATTACATAAAATAAATATTTGTGTTAGATTTTTAAATGTTTATTGTATTTAGAAATATTAGTTAAATGTTAGATAAATTATTTACAGTTTTACCATTATATCCTGTGAAATGTTGAGTAGTGTCACTACTTACCCTATTTCTATATTGTTTGACAAAAAACAGTGTTGGACCTGGACTTGATCATTACTGTAGGATTTCTAAAACAATAGTTTTTGGGAATAAATTTAGTTACAAAATGTGTTTTTTTTTATTATTGCTAATCTCGATATTTTAGGGATATTTATTTGCAAAGGCGTGCCGTGTTCAGGCCCGTATTAAACTAATTCTAAAAACACGCTGGTCGCCATTTGAGTTCAATAATTACAAAGGCATATAGTTTTCCACATAGAATTAGGAAGTTGGTTGGATGCACGAGTTTCTTAATTTATAGTTTCTGGACCTATTTTATATAATGTTTAGAAGAGTTTGGAGGCATGAACTCTAATGCGTCTAAAAATAACGTTTCTACTAGTTGCTATATTTACGGCAATTTCAGATTGAGTAGGCGTTTTGTTTGATCTTAAAATACATGCAAACCTCATAATATACATTTTGAATAAATAAACGCAAGCTGTAGACTATTTTCATCATAGATTTCAAAAAAATACAGCGCGCGATTCGCTTCGAAATTCTTTGATTTTTATTGACGTGAGTTCAACATTAAATAGCTCCTGTAGGTAATAACTGTAAGTAAGTACTTAATGTAAATATTTTAATGACTCTTTGCGAATAAGTACCTTAAAATATATAAATAAAATAAATGAATGAATAAATAAAATAAAGGTTTACACATAAAATGTAAGTAGATGTAGGCTTCTTCACGTGTGCGTAAATGGATTATATCAACAAAATATTGGGGTTTTGGTATAAAAAGAATCAGATCAACGGGCGACTATAAAAAGGCCGAAATATTTTCCTCTGAAACCTTTTGGCTTTTGTTGACTTACCTTTTTTATGTGATTTCACGTCAGAAATAATATTCATGACTTTTTCTCTTTCCGGCAAAGACAAACATCTTCGTTTATTTATCTTTACTATTAAAGCTGAAGAGTTTGTTTATAACTTTGGAACCGGTAGTAGGATATGAAAAATTATTTCCGATTATGATAGCCTGGTTCCTGGTAAAGTTTGTTGGCTAAAGGAAAACAGGTAGTTATAAAATTATTGAAACGAAATTTTTAGTACCTAAACAATTTCAATTAACCTCGTCCGTGGCATGTACATACTTAATTGGAATTGGCTTTTTTTTCGCAATAAAAAATACACAGCCACCGAGCTTTTTTTTCGAGGTTATTAACTAACCTCGATATTGAGGGAAAAAAACTCGGTCTCAATAATGAAATACCAGAATAACATTGATCAAATCAAGATATTTTGGCGTTAGTAATTTTCAATTCGTAGAGTACCCGTATAAATCAAATTTCGAAGTAATACTTTATCTTGTTTGGGGTCCTAAATCACAGGAAGCACGTCTAACCTTCGGGTCCTTTTGTACTTTTTCTACTATACGTGATACTTCGGTTTTCAATGGAAATGATTAAAAATAAAACATTCCGACGAATTGAGAACCTCCTCCTTTTTTTGAAGTCGGTTAAACTCAGACAATAAAAATTAAATAGAACAACTAAGACAAACAATCTGAAAAGCTTGCTGTTTTTTTTTACGTCAAGCCTACGTCTCGCAAAAGAAATAACACGCAGTCACTGTAGCCTATTTACCAGCTGTAAGTAAGTATTTACGCTCGTGATGGGTTGAAGGTACCGCTATAACGTTATTGTTATTCAGTAGAACGAGACAAATAAAAGATGATTTTAGAAATATATACTAGTATTTAATTCGATAGTTATACAATGAAGTTAGGGTCGTGGAGTACAAGCACAAAGTTGGTGACGGAAGTAAGAAAAGCAGTAATGTACCTACTCAACTGGCAAATTCTTGGCTTAGGATGTTTCGCCCGAGTATCCATATGGCACCCAGTAATTTCACTGCATCTCATTTATATGGTGTTCGTTCAGTACAGGTTAGTAGTTACGTGATTTAAGGCGAGATCTCCCTTACTCAATCGTTCTTACATGGCTTTTAGAGATGGTAGTTAGCCACCAATGTGATCATGATAACACACTGTATAAATTTTTTAACACGTTCGCGGACACTACGAAAACACAAAAGAAGTTTTAGTGTTATAACTGCAATACATAATAGCAGTTGAGTGTACACTAACGTGTTAAAACGAAAAGTCACCTAAGTATATTAAGTTGCTAGATAATAAAGCGTCGATTAACACATACACACACCAATCACGTCATAATTAAGCGAAGCACGGAACGCACCTGAATACTAACGTATGTTCCGTTTTGATAGCATATAAATAATTAATGAGGCATAGTTATAATGAACTTATGTGCTTATCTTTGAGTTATTTCCACAGGATATTATTTTGTAGAAGATTTATTTGACTTCATTATACAGTTATCATCAACCTAGCATTTAGGACAGTCACAGGAGGACGAAGAAGGACGTATCATCGTAGCCTAAGGACTCATGGTAGAGCCACATTATGATTTCCACTTTGAAATTCCCTATGAAAACAATGCCATTGTAAAAAATAAAATTTATTTCTGAAGAAAAATCCTGTTTCGCTTCAAATTTCTTTGCAAGTATTATAATGGAGTTAACAAACTGTAAAAAAAATTGCTGCTTAATATTAATTGCGAAAATGACTGATTTATTTATTATCAGAATAAACTCTCAAACCAGATAGTGGCTTACACTTAGTTTTAAGTGCAAAACTAAGATAAATAGGACTAGTTTTCCTCGTGGTTTCCCTGGTAAAGTCTAGACAGGTGCTTGATTAAGTGTCCAGTCCAGCTCTATATTTTCTTTGGCTCTACGGCGATGAAGAAAGTTTCCTCTTAAAATGACTAGGTAATATAGCAATAACTTAGTGGTTTCTGCTTTTATTACGATAAACTCAACTTTTAAGTGACATTTAAATTGAACTTGCCTTTTAGTAGAAATCAAACTTTTTGAAAGTAATTATGGAGCGTTGAATTTTTAAATGACTTAAGTTTTATCTTTTTGACACAGATTAAATACTTAATATAGTTATGTTTTTATTTAGATTATGGACCATATTTTTTTTTAATTTTTCCTGCTTTTTTAATAAGGTAACTTTCGTAAATTCATTTCGTATAATAATGTTACAATTTTTTTAAGTACGTAAGTAGGTTAGGTATCTAATCTACAACATCTACAGGTCGATCAATCATAAAGTGGGATTCTTGATTGAATGAGAAGGAAATCGAGCCAGGGGAAAGCTTCCAGCCAGATGGGTGGACAGAGTGAAGAGAGCAGCTGGGGGCAGCAACTACAGAGCGGTCCATAACACTGGTGATCACATAACTTGGAGGCACATAATGTGGTCACGATCCTCAGCAGTGAGGGACCGATGAAGAAGAAGAGAACAACCACAGGCTTTGTCTCGACCGAAAGGGCTTAATGACGTAGTAATTTCCTAAGTACCTACCTATTGATAAAATCAATCGCGCGCGAAGGGTACCGTACCAGTAGTATCATCTGTGAATTTTTATTTTGTTTATAAAACGTATTTGTTGTATATAATAGACTCCCTTAATTTAAAATTTTTTTGTTTTATTATTTGTTTTCTTTAAACACTGCACTGCACAATCTATGCAAATTAGAAGTTTCTAGGTAAGTATACTAGAATTAACGGTTTACGAGTTAACTACAGCCCGCCGCGCCGACCGGGCAGAAAGAGTAACGAACCGACCACGAAGCAAATTTTGCTTCGTGGAACCGACGAACATCTTCTAGTCTTGAGTTAGTTAATCTGTGACTGAGACACATAAGAAAAAACTTAATTTTGGTACCAAAACCAAACTTCTCAGCTCGAAACTCGCATAAATAGACCCGTTCCACCAATATTCATATTCGTTTCATGAAAAATTCATTGACCCCAGAACGTTTCATTGATCTCCAATATCCTTTGATCCTTCAGCCAAGGGGATCCGACCCAAAATTATTGCTAACCGAGTTACTCACTTGCTAAGAGATCCGTAAACCCATTGGTCCTGTCAGGTTTTCAGCCACGTGTAAGAACCGTCGAACGCCCGTCACGTTCGAATGACTTGTAGACATAAACGATATTTAAATAAAAATTTCTAAGCAATATTTTTTTCCATTAAACAAAAACCGATTTTCTTTTGTTTACTGGGCCCAACTTGAACTTCGTCAAATTAGAATAACTCAGACACAGATAGTTGTGCACAAATACCTAACAGTGCCCTATATTTGAAAGTTTTGAAACAATGATACCTACCAAGGCATACAGGGTTGACTGACAACTCCGACACAACAGTGTGCAGGGTCAACTGAACTTGTTATTAACACTTAATATGAGTTAACACCAAGAAGAAAAAAAAGAAAATATATATTCAGCCCAACTGATAACCTACTTTTTTGATGCTTTGATCTAATTCATGGAAAGAGAGTACATCAAGTCAAAGTGTGGGCTTGCTTTGTCCCTAATACGAGTTTTTAAAAATGCAGTAAAATGACCGAAATTATTTATTGAAATGATGAGAAAGTTAACCTATCACAGATCGGGAGACATCCCGGAATTTTAAGAGGCTTGCGAAATCCAACCCGTAGGCTCTTCAAAGAATTGAAACGGCGTAATATTTTTTTTTTTACTTTTATTTATTTATTTGTCTCAGACAACAACATGATATTAACAATAGGCCCATTTAATATATACCTTTCTAAAAATACATATTTAGGTATATCTTAGATAAGTAGGTATATATACATTTTAACAAATGTAGAGTTTGTGAACCTCGGTTACTACCTATGCGATTTTTGACAGTACAAGCAGGTTTTATAAGTACAGGTGAATTCTCGTCTTGGCTATTCTCTCGTCTTACCGCTTTCCTGGTTGCTTCCTCAGCTGGTTGCTTCAGAGCCCAGGGTCCGCCGTTTTGGCGATATTTTCTATTACAATGCTTTTGGTGGAATTATTACTTGTATACACATACATTTAAATTAAAGAGTCTCTCGTCTTAGCGATTTTCCGGTTGCATCCTTAGCTGGTCGCTGTGAAGCCCATGGTTAAAAGGCATTTCTATTTGTAAGTATCTAAGTAGTTATGTGAACTAGACTGCAATTAATTTATTCATCTATAGTTTCATAATTTATTTACATAAGCGAATTTCTACAATAGGTATCTAACATAAACTTGCTTCAATGAAAGAATAAATATCTTGCCAGTTGGGAAATTCTTCTAGAACGCTACTATTTTTATGCGTTTCACCAATAATAAATGTGATTGAAGATTCCTTGCAAATTTCTTACTATAAACAGTTTAAATGAACCTTATTCTTATTATACTCATCCGAGCGTGTTTCCAGTTGCATCCTCATCTTCTTTCCTCAGTGCTCAGTGTCTCTACCATGAGATTTTATAAGATAATGCGTCAAGATTTTGTGTTGATGATTTTTTAATAACATATTTACGTTTTATCCCCGAGCGCTTTAGGGATTTGACATAACTACAAAGTATTAGTTACTTTGTACGTTTACAAAATATTTTCTTAAATATGGCAACGCTCCAAGGATGATAACAAATTGAATAATTCAGATATCGCAATAAAGCTTCAGTGCTGTAGGAATAGTAACGGCGGCCGGCGTCGATCGCGCCCCTACGATAAAGTTCTTAAAACCGTTCGTTCTTAGTTAGTTCTATTTTATTTATCTATCGTCTCTGTTAGTAGGTACCTACTTAAACTACTTACGTTAAAAAACAAAATCGTTTAGCCTTGGTGTGCAATTAGAATAGCGCTTAGGAAGATGATGGTAATAAATTCATGCAAACAGACAAAAGAAAATAAATTCAGGTTCTCAAAAGATTTATTAAAATTTTCTAATGAACAGCAAAAATAATATTAAATGTACAGTCAATACATTGGTGGGCCTCATAGAAAAATTATAGGTACAGCTTATACCTTATACCATAGGTAAAGTTTTTTATGTGGCCTATATATCAAATATATACCTCAACAACTTATACCTACATCAACAAAAACACAACCTTAAATGCGAATATACGGCAGGGCAGGAGCATATATTTACCTATGTCCTATGTATGAAGCCCACAATGAACAACTTGACAAAGCAATAAGTTGTCTTATTCATTTGCCTTACGAATTTAACCCGAGCCGCGTGGTCCGACCTATTGCCAACAAGAGAGTACCCATCTATATTTTTTTTCAAATAGTACTTATAACTATAATAATATTAAATTGTTTACAAATAATTATTAACTGTCAGTAGTCTGAAAATTGAACAAATGAGACCCAAGGAAATTATTTTAACGGACTATGTTTTATTACACTGATGATTCTATATTAAAATCGGGTTATGGGCCAGGGCTACAGAGGGCGACAAAAAATTGATACCATATGCTAGGAAAACATAACTCTCTTTTGAGCAGTCAAGTAAAAATGTCACAAGTTCGACAATAGAATGAATGTAGGAGGTAGTGTGTAGCGACTTTGTACCGACATAATAAAATACATATAATACTATGTATGTATGTATAATCATGACATGTGGCAATGATCAAGATGTTCTTAAACAATGATGCACATTTAATATATTTTAGTTTACATTTTTTGATATCAAAATCTTATACATTTCGGAGGAATGATCATAAACATAATTATGATAATTGTAAAATTGAACTAGGTACAAAAAAAACAATGAATAAGTTCATTCATAATATGAAATAAAATAATACAAGTATTTGTACTAAGGGGTAGAAAAATATTCTGGCCTGCAGAAGTAACTACTCGTAAAACTGAGCCACCACAGAAATTTAGTGTCAAAAGGAACACCAATTTGTATTATGCGACATTCTCCTCAACAAAAGAAGAGAGGGCTATAGATCTACACCTACCAACCAGGGGGGTTACCATGGTCTATCTTAGCAGGCCTGAAACAAGTGCTTAAGCGAGATGGCGCAATACAAGTTATAAGGCGACATCTCGCTTACTTGTTTTAGGTTTGCTAAGATAGACCATTGTAACCCCCCTGTAGGAACAGGGGACTTGCTTCTGTTTTAAAAAATCAACATAATTAGTCCATCATATCACAAGTCAAACAACCTAAAAAAAATATCTATATTGTCTATAATCCAATCAAATGGATTTAAATATATGTTCCTTGTAATACTTCAGTTCTTGAATACTGTCTATTATATCATCAGTACACCTATGCTTAAACTTTTTCTGTGGTATAGATGAGAAATCTTTCTGGTACCACCGTTTGGCTAGCTCCTTTATAGTGCTGACATCTATCACACGGTAGTGTAAATAATCATTAAATTTAGGCATGTACTTTCTTAAGAACAATCGATCCATGTAAATACTGTTGCCGGCCATGGGACAGCGTTTCTCGGGAACATACTGTTGTACGAAGCTAAGCACTTGTCTCTCTGCTTCCTCAAGTGATATCTTGGAGTTACGGCAAGCTTCTGTTAAGCCACTCTGTAAAACGAACTTGAATTAATGACAGTGGAAAACTAGCAGTCCTATCAAAGGTTGAAAAAAAAAATTGAATTAATTATAATGCTAATGATCACTGCTCCTGCCTGCTAATTGGGTTAAACCCAGCAAATACTGGTTTTGTTTAATACTACCACATAGTTATGGGTTCTAGAGTTTCCTTCACTAACTGAGGGATTAAAATTCACTTCATTAACATAAAGATGGCACAACAGAAGCAATGCTATTACCGAACCATGCTGGTTAATACACCACTCTTGCATATTTTCTAAAATACTTTGTGGCTGATGAATTATAATATTTGGGCCGGTCGCTACAACATTCAGGTCTGCATCGGTCACTAAGCAGGCTATCTCCATGATATGGTCTTGGTTCACATTGAGTCCAGTCATTTCTAAATCCACCCAAACTATTCGTTTCGCCGCATTCTTTGCTGTTTTAAGTGACATGTCTATCTGTGATGCAGTAACTGAAAAGAAAATAAATTAAAGTATGGGCATTTAATTGTTATTTCTTCATTATAATAAACGTATGATAAATCCTTACAGCCTTCGTGAGTGGAGTAAAAATTTGAAGACAATGTTTGTATTCTGGTAAACAGAAGTTTTCTTACAATATTCATTTAAACACTAACAATTGCACAATTTAAAAGGGAAAAATTTTATTATTCTTTCTTGATTCTAGGTTTTCAAACCAGAGATGAAAAATAAGTGCAAATTGTGAAAAAATTACTCAATTCTCAATAAATTATGTTAACAACGTAACCATAACCTAACCTCTTCATTCCATTCTCAAATCTTATTATTTTCCCGATGATGGCATATTTTTATACTTTTAACGGCCATGGAAACTAGTTATTTAAGGCCTTTCTTGAAATTTATCTTCTTCAGGACCACGATCTCTTAAAACCATGCAAGCAAAAACGATTGAGTAAGGGAGATGTCGCCTTACATCATTTGGGGCTAACTCAATCTATGTGGTTTGTCCTATTTAATTTATATTTATTTATTTTATTTATTTATCATGTATTGCGCTGTCCCGCTTACTCACTGGATCTTGCATGGTTTTAAAAGATGGAAGTGGCCACCCAGTCTTACTTTAGTCATTAAGTCAAAAAGTCGAGTCAATACTACTGACTCAGTAGTCATGTCTAGTCAAGTAAGTATGTCTAGTCAGAGTCAGATGGCTAAGTAAAGCGGTGGAAAAATTTCACTTAGCTATAACTTGGAGATTTTGGTGACAAAGATAAAAGTCACGTAATCGACACTGTACCACTTTCCCAACACTCGAGCTTGTTCACGAACACTTTGCAAATAATCCACCAATATTATTCACAAATACTCGAAAAAAATAAGTTTTGGAAAATAAATACAGCACGGACAAAGTGACAATCAATTTTCTTTCCCTCCAAAAGTCCTTCACGTAACATTGCAGACGCTCGATTTTGATGATCTTCATTACGTGCCGCGTTGAGTTCCTTCCGTTCCTTGTATATATAATATTTTTTCCTTCCTTTTATTAGCTAGGACCGAATTACCCATTCGTGTCTAAGCTTTGGCACTAATCACGGTAAAGATAGGAGCACCAACCCCGCTCCTATCACTGGGATCCAGCCTGAAGCGTACCAATCCCTCGTCCGTGCCATCCTATGTTAATCTACAGTTACATTTGAACACATCTTAAAACTATCAACAGCAATATCATATCAATATCAAATACTAATAAAGGCCATGTTAAATCACTAGAGCACAATACACGTCTGCACCACTCGGCGAACCCAAGGAGAAGAGAGCGTTACACTCATACTCACCCCGACACTACTACTGCCAAGAGGGGTTTACCTGTAGTGGGGAGATATCTGTCACGGGATGTTACCGGGCGCTAACACTTTTATATACTTATTGTATTGTATTTTTCCAATCTTCTTAGCCCTATGAGTCTGACACCCATATTCTTAAACGTTGCCTCATAGGTCTCCTCCACTCAACCTCATTCGAGGACGCCTCAAGGAAGTCCTCCAACTTTCCTTGAAAACGGTATTCTTAATTGTTTCCTTGAGCAATCTCCAGTGAGGATGAGTCAAGGAATGACGTTCCGTTTTATTTTTGTATGTTGGTAAACCGCCTTACTTTTTGACGTAAAGAGAGTTTTTGCCAAAGTTTCTTTTTCAATTTTAGCTAACTGGCATAGATTAATTATGAAACAATAAAATACTTAATACACAAATAACTTATTACAGTGGGTACTAGCTCTTTTAAATCTGGTCCTCAATAAAAGTACCTACTTTTCGTTAAACGAAACGTTCGAGGCTTCCTTAAGGTACCTCTCGACCAACCTTATATTTTGACAGTTCGTTCCTCACCTCCATTGAGTAATTTCCTTAAGGTGAGGAAGCTAGTGTCAACTATGAATACCATTGAGGTCTAGTGAGGATGAGTCGAGTTTGAGTAAACGTTTGAGAATATGGGTGTCACTCTCTGACTGATTTAACATGGCCTTTATTAGTATTTGATATTGATATGATATTGCTGTTGATAGTTTTAAGATGTGTTCAAATGTAACTGTAGATTAACATATTCTCAAACGTTTACTCAAACTCGACTCATCCTCACTAGACCTCAATGATATTCATAGTTGACACTAGCTTCCTCACCTTAAGGAAATTACTCAATGGAGGTGAGGAACGAACTGTCAAAATATAAGGTTGGTCGAGAGGTACCTTAAGGAAGCCTCGAACGTTTCGTTTAACGAAAAGTAGGTACTTTTATTGAGGACCAGATTTAAAAGAGCTAGTACCCACTGTAATAAGTTCTTTGTGTATCCAGTATTTTGTTGTTTCATATAAATCTATGCCAGTAAGCTAAAATTGAAAAAGAAACTTTGTCAAAAACTTTTTTTACGTCAAAAAGTTAAGTGGTTTACCAACATATAGAAATGAAACGGAACGTCATTCCTTGACTCATCCTCACTGAAGTTTCCTCAAGGAAACAAGAATACCGTTTTCAAGGAAAGTTGGAGGACTTCCTTGAGGCGTCCTCGAATGAGGTTGAGTGGAGGCGACCTATGAGGAAACGTTTTAAACGACATTGTACCATTGTACCACTTCCCAACACGCGCTTGTTCACGAACGAAAAGCCGTAAAGGGGGGTTACCACCATCTCTTAAAACCATGCAAGATCCAGTGAGTAAGGGAGAAGTTGCCTTACATCATGTATTGCGCTGTCTCGCTTACTCACTGGATCTTGCATGGTTTTTAGAGATGATAATAACGGACAAGGACTAGTTTCCAATGGCGAAAAATTATTTTACAAAATCAATTTGGTGGATGTTTGGCAACACTGCACTGAATGTCAATACTGAACTGACTGTCATACCAATGTCATTCTTTAAAATTGTCATGGTGTATAAAGGTTGATTTTGTTTTTATTGGATTTTTCCACGGATTTATGTATCGTAGATATTTTTAAATAAAGCACTACAGACCTTAAAGATGAATAGAATAATTTTACAGCAATGTCGGTGCTTAAAAAAATCAAGTAAGTGCAATCCCTAAGTTTTTATATCCATCGAATAACAGTTAACCTATGATCAACAGTAAATTAAATAATGCTTCAAATGAAGTAAAATACTTTATGTAATTATCAGTTACTAAGGTCGTTCTGGTATTTCACCTGTTTTGCTGGATAATAATATTTTATAATGAACACTTATACATTATTTCGCTTTCATAACAATCACATGTTTGAAGTCATGTACATATTACACATATTTTATTTTTTCTACTTTTATCGTTGACATCATCATAACATTTCAAAATGCTAGATGCTTCTCTCATGCATGCTTTTAGTCGGTATTATGGTATATCAAAAAGTATAATTACCATTATTCTTGTTCAATGTTGTCAGACTTTTGTTGACATGCCTTAATTACATTATTTATTGTTATTACTTGTTTTGTGTAGATGATTATATTTGCAAACTATTTTTGCTTATTCCCAAAAGTTCATACAGATATTGTTGTCAACATTATGGAATTACAAGTCATATAGATAATTACTTCAGTTACATTAATGGCTTATTGTAACAGGCTGTCTGTGTTAAAGAAATAAAAACTTGCTTGATGGCTGTCTTTATGCCTAACAAGTTACAAAAATGACTTGTTAATTTGTTAAATAATTGAGTAAATAAACAATTTGGCAATATATATATATAACATACTGTTACATAATGAGGAAGGTATATCAACAACTGTGTATCTGTCTGAGTTTGAAAGCATATTGACATACAAGACGGCTTGTACATTGTACAATCTGTATGCAAGCTGCCTACATTCCATCACAGTAGACTTTAAGATGGCCTATGTGGCTGAAAAAAGAATAATATTCATCATTATAAATCTTGTTTCAGCCTTTATGTGGGAGTCCAGACAAAGTCAGCATATTCCGTATATCACACTCGCAAGATCATTATCATATTACACAACTCACCCCATTGGGCTGCAACATGATATCCAAAAACCCTACAGTACTCGGATCTACTTATCACCTTATATTCGACCAATATCTACTACCAGCTATAATTTTGATAAAGAACCACTCAAACCATCCTCCAAAGTAGAGGCAACAGTTGAGACAATAAAGAAAGGTATAGAAGAACAGGAAAAACTTGTAAAAAAGGATGCCCCACAGAAAAAAAGCATAAAAGAAAGAGTTATGGATGAATTGAGACACTACTACCATGGCTTTAGACTATTTTTTGTTGAAATAAGAATATCAACCATGTTGCTATTCCAAATATTGAAAGGCCACACTTTGACACGAAGGGAACACAGACTTTTGGTGACCACGATTGGTGATCTCTTCAGAATGGTACCATTTATTGTATTTATAGCCGTGCCATTTTTGGAATTCACCCTTCCAATATTCATTAAATTGTTTCCAAACATGCTGCCGTCGACTTTTGAGAGTACTAGTCAAAAGGAAGATAAATTAAAGGCCCACTTGAAAGTAAAGTTGGAAATGGCAAAGTTTTTCCAGGAGACTTTGGACCAGATGGCCCCGCAGGCCAGCAATAGGCATTCACAACTGGCTAAGGAGTTTGCCACATTTTTCAAGAAAGTCAGAACTACAGGTGACGTTGCAACAAGTGAAGAAATTATGAAGTTCTCAAAATTGTTTGAAGACGAAATCACACTAGATTCATTGCAGAGGCCACATTTAGTTGCTCTGTGTAAAGTTTTAAATGTATCAACAATTGGGACCGGGGCCATGTTACGATTTAACCTCAAAATGAAGTTAAGGTCATTATCAGCAGATGACAAAATGATAGCAAAAGAAGGGGTTGACAGTTTGAACTTTAGTGAATTGCAGCAGGCTTGCCGAGCTAGAGGGATGAGAGCTTATGGTGTGTCAGAGGAGAGACTGAAAAAGGAACTAAGAAACTGGTTAGATTTATCACTGAATGAGAAGGTGCCTCCATCTCTTTTGTTGCTGTCTCGAGCGTTGATGGTACCTGAACATGTGCCAACAACTTACAAACTCAAGGCTACTATTTCTGCATTGCCTGAACAAGTTGCTAGTCTGACGAAGGCAGCCATTGGTGAAAAAGAGGGTAAACTTGATTTTAAGGTGTGTATAAAACTCATAACACTATAAAATTTTTGTTTTTTTTCTGCCGGCCATATGAAGGTAATATATACTAAACATTGAAGCAGTGTTTTCTAAGTCAACTGGATTTCATAATGGAGACCTTGGCCTGGGTAGCTTTTTAGTTGCAGAATTTATGTGAATTACTTTAATTAAATATTTAATTGTAGATTAAAGTAGCAAGATGACTTCTATAAGTTCCATAATAGGCCATACACATAATTGTATTTAGTAAACAAGTATCTACTGCTTGAAAGCTGTTTGTGGACTGTTTTTATCTTATTGGCCCTGTAATACCTTTTAACCTTTATTTCACAAAATTCGTTAAGATCGCATTTGTATCTGGGCAAGTAATGTCTTGATCATAATTTTTACTTTACTTTGAAAATCCCGGAAGCTAGTTGTTCTTTTTATTTCCAGGCTAAAGCTGAGGCCATCAGACTAGAAGAGGAGAAAATAAAAGAAGAAAAGAAAGAGATGCAGGAAGCGGAGAAAGAGAAGCAGATATTGGAAGCCAAGAAAAAGGAGAAAGAAGAGCTCAAAGACAGAGCACCTATTATTGACCTTGAAGCGACTCCAGTGTTAACGGACCCTGCACCTATCATCAAGGTCGATGCCCCCAAGAAATCTGAGGAAGGCCTGTCTGGCAAAGACATTGAAGTCATTGAGGATGCTTTAGAAAAATTAGGTAAGTTGGCAGTTTGCCACTTTTTTTTGTAATATGGGAAGTTCAAGTTTGCAATATTTCTATTGTGTGTGATCGACCTTTGGTCCATTCGTACTTTAGTATGTAATTGTTAAATTCTTTATTATTTGTGGTTATTTTTGATTATTGTTTTACATCATAATAAGTTTGTATTGTAATTTATTGCACTATAGTAATATATGAAAAAAGTAAAAATTTTAACAGTGTTAAGACATGCAATATTATAGGTCTTATCTTTAGTGCAATCTCTTTTGGATTTCCCTTACCATAAATGGTGCCGCATAAAAATTTCTGACTTGATGCGGCTGTGATTGGCATGTGCATATGGCACACCAAGTAGTGGAGGAGAAAAGGCTAGAGATGTGGAAGAAAAGAACCTGCATGTTCCATTTTGTTCCATATTATTAGATATAAGTCTGCATAAACATAAGAATGGATGCAGAGGGGGAAATCCCCTCTGAATCTTTGCCTGACATATAAAATCCAGTCCATTTCTTTCCAATTAATTATCGTCATTATCTCAACCACAAAAGTCACGTTTTTCCACAGCAACAGGCCAAAAGCGGACTGTATCCAGCGCTTTTTTGCCATCTAAAGTTATTATAATTTTGACATTATGCTCTGTGAGATACAGTTATTTTGATTGCATTTTCTTATTTTCATAACAATACACGCATCAGTCATATTGATTTAAAAAAAGATCTCCATGATTTATGTTCAAGTCAACATCATTATGTTATGAATTTTTAGTTATGAGTCACTTACATTTAACCTTACAAAAATGTCAATATAAGGTTAAAAAGTAAATCATTGTTAAGGTATTCTTATGGCTTGTATATTATTAGAACTGGAATGATAAAAAAACTCGGCTAACATGATAATAAGCTGATAAATTGATTTTGTGAATCAAGGTTCCCTTATCTCTCATTGTGTCTGAGATTAGGTAATTGCAATCATTTGACCTTTATCTCCTCATTAGTATGTTAGCAACACTATCAATGTTAGCATTACTGTATCATTTTAAATAGGAAATTGAACTTTCCTTGCAATATAGAATAGAATAGAATAGAAAAACTCTTTATTGCACCAAACAAATGTATACATAATTTTGTTAAAAACTAGGTAAGGTACAAAGGCGGACTTATCGCTAATGCAATCTCTTCCAGTCAACCTTAGGGTGGATGGAAAACAAAACCAAGACAAATCAAAAGGCGAAGGCGCAGTATATATACGTAAATAAATATACACACACAAAGATATAAATATAAAATAATATAATATAACCTACACATACTAAATAAAAATAAATAAAAACAAATAAAACAAACATAAATACATACATAAAAAAATATATATATATATACATATATATATATATATATATATACATATAAATATATATACTACATATAAATAAGAGCATACTTAAATATCTCAATAAATAACTGAGCAGATACAAAGCAAATTAGGACAAGGCAGAAAGGTAATGGGATTTGACGAGATTTTTGAACCCGGTCAGAGTCTGAGCTTTCCGGATTTCAAGCGGGAGGGCGTTCCAGAGGAGAACTGCTTGGACGGAGAAAGAGTTAAAGAAAAATTTGGTGTTTTGCATTGGTACTCTAAGTCTAAGAGAGACAATATTGTAATAGATAAGTTGTAATCTGGAAGATAATCAATAGAATTTTCCTGACTGTTTGTTGTTGATTCGTAACTTTAGATAACAAGTCAGTATCAGTGTTTTAACGTGTCTGCCGATGCATTTACGAGTTTAGGATTTATATATACAGTTTTGGCATATTCGAATCGCCTTTCATTACATGACAAACGTCCCCATGAATGCATATTATTGCACATTTCAGATCGGTATAAAATGGGAAGGTGCTTTCTTTATTAATTATAATAAGACTAGTTGCACACACACACAGCAGCGCCATCTACTTATGAAGCGCCATTGACTATCGAACTTTTTGACCCAACCTACGAGAATCGCGCACTTTGCAAAGTATCAACTACCTCCTTACCTTCGTTTGAGCGTGAAGATATAACATACCCCAACGGACCGGGTAATGAAGGTTTTTGATGCAAATAACAACACTTAAATTATGTTGATGATTGTACTTTCTTTATTTGTTTGTTTACGAAAATTTACTTTACAAGATAAAATTTTCCAGACATTTGTTTTGTACTAGATTGGCACATATCCAAAAATGGTTCATGATTGCGTCATAAAAAATGTTAAGTATATGATAAAAAATCTTTCATAGTGCCAAACAACGAACTCTATAGCATTAAGAGTTTGTTGGCGCCATACGATACTAGGTAAATACTAGAGTCTTTTTTATTTTGATTTGACTTCCATTCTAAAACTTAAGGTACACTTATTTTATGTTTAATGTCTCATCTCCTATGTTTTTCTGCGTATAAAGACATTTCCTGCATGTACATTGGGCCACATAAAGAAGTGTTACCACCTACCTTAAAAATTACACCTTAGTTTATACTTTTCTATGTCACCTACATAACAGTACATGGCCTTTATACGCAAAATTTATCTAGGTTCCTTTCGAACGTGTTTTTTTTTAATGTTTATGAATGACTAAGAAATATTAATTAATTGGCTTAATTGGCCAATGTAATACAATATATGCAATTATTTTTCGACGTTAATTACGGCGAAAAATAATTTAATAAACAGTTATAAATTGCTCTCAACTCGTCTTATCGAGTTTAGATAAATGCAAATACAATTTAATAGATAATTAGGTATATGTTAATTTTTTTATATGATTATTTTGGCAGGCAAGCATACGGCCAGCGCAAGATCAGAGTGCGGTCACCATAGTATATATATAATTGATATAACGCAATATAACCGAGTGGGACTCGGTTATATCGCCCCCAAAAGTAGCCTATGTTTTACCACTGGTTCTAAACTATATGCATACCAAATTTCATCGAAATCGGTCCAGCGGTTTAGCCGTTAAAGTGTAAGACAGACAGACACACAAAATTTCGCATTTATAATATTAGTATGGTCTATTATATTCCATAGTATGGACTATGGTGTGATTTCCCCACTTGATAATGCAGCATAGTATTGTAATGAAATAAACATATATATTTTCAACTATTGAGTACGCAAATAGTCATACCTGTTGGAAAGTGGTTACTGTAACCTATGGTCTGCAATACGAGAAGTATGTAGTACCTGGAAATAAATTCCATTCGCCCGTATTTAGGACTTATTACAGTGCCTCAAAGTGGACTTTGGCCTGCGACACGAGTTCACGCCATTTCTCATCCGCGTCACAGATTACAGAATAGAAGTATAGTATACTAGTACAGCAGATGTTGAGACGTGCTGTTCTTACTGAATCATATAAACGCCATCTATCAATCACTACAATATCTATAACAACACACACTGTGATTCTAAAACTATATTTCTCAGGTAATGGGAACACAAACCCGTATTTAATAAGTCTTTTATTTTTCCTCACAGCTGAACAGAAGAAGTCTCTGCTCCTTGAAAAGGAGAGCATCCAAGGACTGAAAACTGAGCTGTTGGATTACAGCGAGGATGTTAAAGAGATGAACGAGATTGTGAAGTCCAAACAGGCAGACATCAAACTTACAAAGGGTGCTCGCAGGTACACAAATCTTTTTGAGTTTTTGAGTTTATGTCATGTAGGAGTTATATAGAAGAAATAAAACAAAAAGTGGAAGTCATGTCGCATGAGGATGTGAAGAGGCTAGCGGAAGATAGATGATGATTACAACAAAACCCATGTATGAAATAATCCATACTAATATTATAAATGCGAAAGTCTGTCTGTCTGTCTGTCTGTCTGTCTGTCTGTCTGTCTGTCTGTCTGTCTGTCTGTCTGTCTGTCTGTCTGTCACCTCTTCACGGCTAAACGGATGGACCGATTGTGATGAAATTTGGTAGGGATGTAGTTAACGACCTGAGGTCAAACATAGGCTACTTTTGGGCGCGATATAACCGAGTCCCACGCGGGCGGAGCCGCGGGGAACAGCTAGTGTCTTTATATATATTGCGTGTGGGAAAAATATTTAATATCATATAATAGTATATGTATTTTATTTTTAGATATCCATACTTCCATACTAATATTATAAATGCGAAAGTCTGTCTGTCTGTCTGTCGGTCTGTCTGTCTGTCTGTCTGTCACCTCTTCACGGCTAAACTGCTGGACCGATTGTGATGAAATTTGGTAGGGATGTAGTTAACGACCTGAGGTCAAACATAGGCTACTTTTGGGCGCGATATAACCGAGTCCCACGCGGGGCGGAGCCGCGGGGAACAGCTAGTTACTTATAAAGGTGAACTTTTGTAAAAAGGCAGTACTTTTTTTGTATGCAATCAATTTGCAAATCATAATTGAATATTTTCCTCTTTGGTTAAGGTCATGGCTTCAAAGAGACGTCTTTCAAGCTTGATAGATGACTTATTCCACTTTAGTTGTTGTTATTTACTCAATTTTTCAATTTGAAAGTCATAATAGTACTAACAATTAATTCAAAGGTAGCTTTTAAGTCCCTTCTATGGAAATCTCTAGTCTCTGCCTACCCCTACGAGAGACAGGCGTGATGATATGTATGTATGTATTCTAAGTCCCACATCTGAGGCTTTCTCCACCCCGTAAAGGAAGAATATGAAAATGTAATATATGCAGGGGTCACCCACTGTAGTTATTACAGTGGGTGACCCCTTGTTGATTACTTTCCTATTGATGGATGCATGATATTGAAGGAAATATACTTAAGGGCTAATTTAATCTGATGACTTCTTCTTTCGTGTCAGAGTCTGTGGTGTATAGATTGCTTCACTAGACTCTGTTATAGTTCGCGGCATATAAGTTGGCAATAAACTGAAATTACATTGAATGCGCAGTAGCCCATTTTCATACAAATTTTATAGTGCGCAGCCCCCCGCACGTCCCGTTTGTGGCCAATTTATGTACCGGGTATTATAGTGAGTGCTTGTTATCCAGGAGCCCGACGTCTGTATGCACCAATCATGCACAAAGATATTTTGGGACCATAGGAAAGTGGCATAAGGTAAAGGAAAAGAAGAACCGGGTTACAAAAATAATTGACCCTGTGCGCCTTGGTGTCAGAGATTTTCGAAACCTCTCAAACATATAATTCATATACATACATACATACATACATATAATCACATCTTTATCCCAAGCGGGGTAGACAGAGCCTAGGGCCATAAGACCTTGGCCACGCTTAGCATAATGGTAGTTGAAACAGGAAATCAATAGTGATGGGTTGCTAGCCGCATCGCCTATGTCATGATTCCCCCATTCGGCGATTCCCTCAGACGACTTTTACGGCTTGCGCGGGAAGAGAAGCAGCTGGTACATTCTATGTTTTTCTTTTTCTCCCAGTTCAGCATGGAAGATATTTATGGATATAATTCATATGTGACATTGTTTACCATTATTTATTTTCAGATTATACCGCGCAGTAAACAACATGATCTCAAAATTGGACGCGGTCCTTGTCGAACTGGAGCGCAAAGAGAAAGCCCTAAAAACGACCCTCGAACAGACCAAGTCGGAGCCCCAGAAAGCGAAGGAGCAACTCATTCAGATCGACGAACTCATGCATTCCATTAAGAGCCTGCAGAAGGTGCCCGATGAGGCTAAGCTGAAGTTAATACAAGACGTCTTGGGAAGGCTGGATGATGACTTCGATGGACAGTTGAAGATTGATGATGTTTTGAAGGTCAGTGTGTTTAGTTATATCTGACTTTTTAACTACCATAAGTCGTGTGGAAATCTCTAAAAAAAAACTCGGAGCGTCTACACGTGACTTGTCCTACGGGACAGATGTAAGGGTGATTTTAAACGACAAAACTACAAAATTTTGGTTTGTAGTTTTATTTTGTACAATAAAGTTATTACAAACAAACAAATCAATCAACAATCATAACCACTGCTTGACCCAAAGGCTTATTTTATCATTAATAAATGGGGTAAGACTGCTAGCCGGGAGTCCCCGCATTATATTTTATACATGGTTATCGACCAATAAATTAAAGCTAATACTCTTAGCTTTTGTAATTTTATATGCATATTGATAATAATAAATGTGGAGCTCGATAGCCTAGCGCGGCGCTCGTTATCGTAACGATAGTGCGCGTCAAGCGACGGCGACGGCGAATGCGCGGCCGTGTTTGGATTGGTCGCCATTAGTGGCATTTCTATTTTGAGCTCCTCCATACTTCGGAAGGCACGTTAAGCCGTTGGTCGTTAGGCTATATCAGATGCCTTTAGACAGCCTGAAAAATCTGACAGTGTTGGCCTAACTAACACACCCGGGTCATGTTCCTGTGGGTCTGATTTCCCTGTAAAAATGCTTACGGAGGTCTGATGGCATTTGCTCCATTGTAATAACCAGTTCCGCCAAATCAGGCTAGGACCATGATTAATAGCGTACCCTGGGCTCTGAAGCGTAAGCTGAAGACGTAACCGGGAAGAAACACGCTCGGACGTAGAAGATAGTTAATAATAATACTTGTTAATATTTCAGATGTTAGAAATAATAGGCAACGAAAACGTGAACCTATCAGAGAAGCAAATGGCTGAACTGATCGAGTTGCTTGACAAGGAGGAGATCCTTGAAGTGGAGAGCAAGATACAGAAGGCGCTCGACAAAGCTGCCTCGGCTGCTAAGGAGCAGGACAAGTCTGCTGAATCTGATGGGAAGGTACGTGTTCGTAAGTCCAATGCTGGACATAGGCCTCATATATTTTTTTTCTTTTTTTTATATTTACTTTTGTATTTACAATACATTAATTAATAACTTAAATTTAAGAGAATCCCAGCAGTGGGACAATATAGGTTTAAGAAAAAAAAAAACAGTCCACAGTTGTCACCCCGCAGTAGTATGCTAAGAATAATATATCTGGTAAATGGTAATGGAAAGAGATATTTAAAATGGACTGCAATATACAAAAGGAACTTGATGAAGCTGCCTCGGCTCTAAGGTGCAAGAAAAGTCTGATAGGAAGGTTAAGGAAGTCTACTTTCTGACGTCTCCTCATAGATTTTCAATTTCTAATACATTGAACATGAGCATTGAGCATCCGGAAATGTACGTATTTAGAAGTCCACTGCTGTACATAATTTATATGGAAACGAGTCCTTTAAGATCTTTCTTCAATTCATTAACTACTTCAGTTCTACTTGATTTTACATAATCACCATAATACTATGTCAAATTATTATTTTCGTGATTTGAGTTTTAAGAAAATTAATTAGTTTCCTGTGGTAATTACAGAGTCTTTTCGATCTGATCCGCGAGGCGCAAAAACGGCGGGAAATGAAGAAAGCCGTAGAGAAGTTCGGCGAGGAACGACCGCTGCCGAAGAGCGACGACATGGTTTCCAAGTCCGACGGCAAACGACCAGAGAGACACTGAACACAACCGCCATCTAGCCAAGGTGTAAATATGACAATGACATTTCAAGACATGAAGCCTTCGGTTCGGTTTGGTCGGGACAAATCGCTGACGACGGCAGACTAAAGTCGTTACTTAATTATAACTACTCAAACGTCGATGTAGGAATGTATATGCTATATAAAGATACTCCGTTTGTTTTGTGACATTGTCCTCATTGTCTATGGATTTTGGCGAAATTGCATCTGTCGAGATTTTTAGCTTGAATTGATTTTTTTTATTTGTTGTTAGGATCATGAACTATAATTATATATAACACTTTTGACTGTCTGCTATGTCCGGCTAAAATATGGTAGTAAAATTGTGAAAATTCAAAATATTTGTGACACTCGCCCAACTGCTAATATATTGGATGTTTATCTATATATTTATTTGTTATAAAAATATAGTATCCTTGAGTTAGTATCCCATAACACAAGTCTCGAACTTACTTTGGGGCTAACTCAATCTCTGTGATTTGTTTATATATATTTTTAATGTCAGATGCAATTTTTGTCAATATAGAAAGACTTTAATCTGTCATAGACTATTGATATCTAGGATAGGTCATAATTTTTTTAGTGGACTAGTTTTTCAAACTCGATTCATCCAAACTTCGATCTATGGACACCCAACTAATAGTCCCCTTTTGTATAACAGTAATGACAATAAACGTTTTTGTAAACATTATAATCGAGCACATGTAAATAAAGTTTTGCATATAGAATATTCCTGCACCGTACAAAACTTATTTTTATATATATATATGTGATATAGATCTAGCGAAATATAATATTATGGAAGAATAACTTCATATATAATTTACGGCCCCTCTGGCGCAGTGATAATGTCCTTTTTTCTGAATTCTGGACCACAAAGTCTCTGGTTCCATCGCTGGTTTAAATTTTTCCGAGTATTAGATTTAAAAATATATAGTTGAATTAGTAATACATGATGCAATTTAAATTGGGCCAAGCTCAATCTGTGTGATTTGTCTTTATATAATCCTCATCCAAGCGTGTTCCTTAGCATCTTTATATTTTCACTTCAGACCCCAGGGTACGTTGGGATTTCTCTTTGTGTATTTAATACATATTAATCAAGGCCAAGAACTTGTTTCGAAGCAACCAGGTTTAAGTCTGATATAAATTTTTTGTTAATTAAGCTTCCATAATATTATAATTTGCTGTAGATCTGTAGTTTCTAAAACTGAATGCGCCTCCAATGCAAAAATCCTAATTTCTTAAAAATGCTGTGAAAGAATATTTTCATCTGTTTTTCACAAACATACAGACATTCAAATATTAGCGTTTATTTAGTGGACTTTGGTAGCGGTAGCTTAGCTACCCATAATTGCTAAAATGATATATTTTATCTATGTAATTCGAAGGTATATGAACCTGTTGTTTCCCTGTGTAACCGCTAGATGGCAGCCATTAATTCAGGATGCAGCATCTAAAGAAATCTGCAATTAATTTCGTATGAGTCATTCGATCATGCACATCCTGGTATCAGAATATTTTCCCACTAACACAAAGCACTTTAAGGATGGGTGTTCAGTTTTAGTTCTGACATTAAATGTTTAACATTCGTATTTGATTTTGGTTCTTTGGTTCTTATTGTTACAGAGATTTATCTTATTGTTTTATGCATTTCTGTGATCGCTATTCAGTTGTAAGTTTATTTCTCTTTAGATGTATGTTAGCACAAATTGTTTGTGGGACGTGTGATTACACGTTTATTTTATCTCCTGAATATAAGTTGATAATAGTTAGTCGAGAGGTGGTAATGAGCACTGTATGTATATAATAAAGATAATATATTAACATTGTGTATAACACAAGGTGAAGGCAAACAGAAATGAAATTCAACATATAAACCACATTTTTTATAGCAGCATTTGATTTTTTCTGTTATTACAGTATTCTGTCTTTTTTTATTTATATGTATTTTAATGTGACACAGCAACGAAGCCGTTTATTTATTGTTATTATAAGTTTCTATTTTGGATTGATTATTGCACCTTAGGTCCTCAGTATACTTATCACAGCCACAGATTATATTCAAATTTGTCCAAAAGCAACTGTACATCTGATGAAACTATGTACCTTTATTTAGTTTTAATAAAAATATGTGTATATTTTTTTGTATGTTATTTACGAATATTCAGAACAACTGAAGTACATGTTAATGGTATATGGCAAGTTATTGTCAGATGTGCTAAAAGTTTAAGATAATGACGAATAAACCAATTGGTAACTTAAGCTGCTGTCTTTTTTTTATACAATTTAGTAGGCAAACGAGCATATGTCCCTTCTAGGTCATCGTAGCCTATGGACGCCTGTAACACCAAGTGTCACGTGCGCGTTGCCGACCCTTGAGAAATCTTTTGAGAAAGACTCCATGATATGTTCTAGGGAAAACCACGGCAGGGAAGGAGTTCATTCCACATTTACATCGTGTACGTGGGAGAAAATTTCTCTCAAAACGCACTGTACGCTACATTTTGTATTCCAACAAATAAGGAAATTTTATATTATTTGTTGATTTACAATATCTGTACTCATCTTTTTACCTCCAAAAAAGAGAGATTATTAAGTTGCCTACTGGCAGGCAACTTATCCGTACATAATAGTTAGGCACCAATATCTAGGGGCAGAAGCCCAACTTCAACTGCCATCAGTTACGGCCGCTGAAAGCCGGGCAAGGATCTGGCGGAGAAGGTAATCCTGACTACCAACTTGGAGAAGTTGTACCTAATAACCATATTAATATGCCGAAACCGGGCAAAAAGTGTTGAAGTTAGGAATGCGAAACCAGGCTACCAAGTAGGTGAAGATTTAACCGGGAAAGCGCTAAGATGAAGTATATTTATGATGTTCATCAACTTTACATACACACAATGATTGGATTTCTTAGGTTTTCCCTATAATCCAGTTTTCTGTAATATTCAAGGCAAAAATCATTTTTGACCGATTTCTAGAGAGGACCACGGTAAACGTAGTGATTACATAATTTTTGGAAGACGGCGGTTGCATTTTTTAAATGTTTAATACTGGTACGCATGGATTTAAAAAAAATGCCTGTAGAGTCTAGAGACCGCGCGCGATTTCCTAATTCAATGCTGCTATCGGTTTTTAAAAATTATATTTTATTAGAAATAGAAAGCCCATATCTAAGTACTTCCTGAATGAATAGAATTTTAATAAAAATCAAAATCTGTATACTAACAGGGTATACATTAGTTACTAGTTCGCCCGGCTTTCATCAGATCACATGTCACCTTCTTATACGTAGTCTTCCAATCCAAAGGTCATGGGTGACAATCGTCCCTGAATGCCGTGGTATCATTGTTTTAAATCACAAAAATGATGATCATTTGTAGTCCATTGAGCTACGGAATCATTGGTCATGCACAATCTGAGTGTTTACTTGTAAATCATCTTTTGGACTTCGACGTTAAAGAGATACGAAACCCTTTGAAAAAAAAGAATAAATCCACGGCTAGTATAGTAAATAAAATATTCTAGAATCTAATCTAGTGTCCATACCAAATTTTACGAAAATAGGTCCAGACAGACTTATTAGTAAGGAATATGAAATTATACAAATAATCATACCTGCCTACCTAATTCAAACAAAAACAAAATACAATAAATAATTTCGTATTTAGGTATGTACATAGTTCGTAAATATTTTTAAAATCTCGCGCTATATTATCTGGCGCGAAAGTTTCTACATCCGCTTAGAAATAACCGCTTTTTATTGGTTACTCATAAAACAATCAACCAATAGCTAGTAACTGTATGATATCCACGAATGACAAAGCGTAAATAATTCGATCACGGGCCCGTCGGCAGCCATCTTGATGAAATTCGAAAATTGAAAGCTATTCTATTGGTTGATAATGAGACGTCATTTCAATAGTTTGACGGCGTTGCGCAAAATAAATTATTTTTTTGACTCTCACTCACTCATTGCGGCTGCCATGTTTTTTTTCATGTGGGGTGTGTGTGTATTGATATAACATGATAGTTTAACCCCATAATAATTATTACAGGTGAGTAGTTTCTTGTTTTAAATATTTATCCATGCCAACACGGAAGTGTGCTTCGCGTCCTCAGTGAAAGTGCATCATGTAATACTGTCGCCTTCTTGTGAAATTGAATCGTATCGTCTCGTCTCGACGTTATAAGTATGACTCAGTGCAAAACGACGATAAAGTTTTACGTGCCAAGCAAGATCTTTGTTTATTGATAACAATAAGATGGTTTACTAGCGCCGAGGATCAAAGAAGGCTTGTACGTGCTTATTTTGTTGCCGTATCTCTAGTGACGTTTTGGCGCCATCGACCCATTTAGCGCGGTGGGGCGGGCATGGGTTTTCTCGAAATTCTCTGTTTTCACACATCGCAATAACCTTTGTATAAAAACAACGCTGTTGTAATTTATTGATGACCTTCAGCTAAGTAAGTACCTTTTTTGCAGAAGGGGTGCACGAAGTTCATTTGTTGATAGCTAGTGACAATGCGATCGCCCACAATCGACTAATTCTGAAAAAAGCTGCCTTATTTTAATCGTATCACTAGCAAAACCAGGCCAAAGAATTAAGGATGTATTAGTACGAATATTAGAAGAAAGGATCGATATAATCACACGGCCCTCGGCAATTGAAAATGGACCCTCGATATCTGAGCGCAATTATGGTGTTTGAATACGGCAGTGATTATCAAGGGCAGGATGCGTAAGCATAAGAGACAGAACCAGGCGGACGCCTGTAGGCCTGCCACATCCAGAGAACTTCGCCAGACTCCGCAACTCCGCATCTGATACACACACTACACACAGGTTAACAACTGCATTCATTGTTTTGGTTATATCATAGTACTTACTCGCATTCATGTGAAGTAATACAAATTAGTAAAGATATGTCATGAAGTGCTTATCTGCAGTGAAAGCTGTCATTGTATTCTGTGGGAAGTCTGATTTTTCGCATAGTTTTCTACCTTAATTTGAAGTTATATTAAAAGGTAGTCACAAGATTGAAGGACTTACTCGCATACATTGTTTTTCTTTGTCTCTGTCGCAATTCCATATTATTTTATCCCGCGGCCTAATTTATCATCCTAAATTAGATGTCTACATTATTTAGTATTTGTATTATTTCACATGAGTAATATAAGGAAACTGGAGGTGTTTTAAATAAATTCAATTCTATCACATAGATTTTAGTCTAGAGGGTATTGGGTCTTTGAACTCTGCAACCGTCTGGTAACTTATTTTTAAATTTGGACAACATGTATGTGAAATTAGCAGAATATTCATGAGCAAATGTGCTCTTCGCAGATATTTTTTTATTTTATTTACCTTTCACAATGTTGTAATATACCCTTTGTATGATACATATTTCACTTTAGTTTTTTTTACATAACTCTGCTCAGAATTATTTTTTCTCTGATTGAAAATATACAGCTTTTATTAAATTAATTATTGAGATTAGGAATATTTTGAGACTGATTTGAGACTAAGGCTGAAAACATTGCAGTCCATTTGTTTTCAAATATTTATATTTGCTATTACGGTCATGTTAATACAGTAATGGGGATTATTGAAACTTTGATATTATTGAGCACCTAATACCTGGTTGAATAATCTTTGGTCTTTGTTTTGTTCAGTATTACACCAACATGAGTAAACTTACAACTTTTCTAAATATACATTTCATTGAAATTGGAAGAGAGCTATTATGACATTCAATTTATGCACATGTATGTGTACTAACTTGAGATGTATCAAAGAAATCATTTAAAATAAAGGTCACAGCTGGCAAAGGCGCCTACATATCACTAAAATGAGTAATTTCATAGTCTGTGTCTATAACAATTAATGAACAATTTAATTTAGCTTATAATTTTCTAATAAATTTTCCATCTATGACAATCACAAAACAGGTTCCTTCAAAATTACCAAATCTATAATGATCCTGTTTAATTACTAATTGTTCAATAAAGAAGATAATCTTACATCAGAGGTAAAATAAAACTGAATTGAGTTTTAATGTACTTTCATTATCCGTCAGTCTGATTTGAAACTTTTTTTTCTTAACTCTCAAGAGGATATGCAGTGCTCTGTAATTCTGGAAAGAGACCGAAACAGTGGAAATGTTAAAATGAAGACAATTAACAATTTTAAGAATTCTTACAAGAAGGTCGGTTGTTGCATTTACTCTTCTTAATGTTCATAGGCAACATAGATAGTCCTTTATCATTATTTTAATGAGGGATTTCTTGATAAAAATATAAATATAACAGAGTACTTTATAGACAAAGATGTCTAATTATATCTGTATTTGCAATCACATGAGGAAGTTATTGAATGTTGCCTATGAAAAATGCACTTTGTATTTTTTGTAGTCCCTTTAGTTTGGTGCACTATTTTGGGAGTTATACATACCTTTGTTCCATTGCTCATATTATTTATTTACAACATTGTTAATACAAAGAAGTACTTCATAATTTTTTACAAGACTGGTTATTTGTATATTATTTAGGTACACTTTGTTTTCTCTTATTAGTCTTATGTATTTATTTATTGTCTCCAAAACATTTACACATATTTTTTTTGAATGGAGTGCTTTTATTTTTTAATATTGCATTAATCTTTTTGAAATTCCTAAAATTGGCTCCAGCTGCCAGTCCATATGCTTGCCATTTTATTTAGAATTAATTGTAGTTTGCCTTTGTATATTTTTTATTCTTTTTCACATAATTCAATGGCCAGCACATGTGAATGAATTAACACTTTATTGTACCATTTACATAAATACATCATTGGATCATACAAAATCAGAATTAAAATGACTACAAAGGCGAGTTAATCTCTAATGCCATTTCTTCCAGCCAACTTTAAGTGATTTATTTTTGTGGTGCAATAAATTGTATCACTTTAAGCTGCTTGAAGGAATCAGACTTGGCTTCAGCACTGCCATCTTTACATGCTTATCTTCCGATTTTAGCAGGGATCGACAGTTTTTTATGCTATCTTCAGCATTTTACCAATCATAGACTGCTGCTGGACGTTCCTTTCATTTTAAACGATTTGAAACAGTTTGCATCTAGAGCCTTCCTTTTACCATGAACCATACCATGGTTTTAAATGACATCCTAACTATATTAAGTTCTGCATCTCGGTAAATACTTAAAATAGTCCACACTGTGTTTTATTTTAACACTTGGTTTACCAGATCTACCAACAAGTGGGCCGTAAGCATGTTTGCCCACACATTTGTATATATAAAAACCCCTATATCTACTTGCAGCCAAGTCTATGTGCTTCATGATTAGAATGATAAATTATAGTTATAAACCATCCTGTTTGTCAATGTTTAGTTTACCAGCATTATTAATTCAATATATTATCTAGTACAAACTTATGAGAATTCTAAAAGATAAAGCAATTTGTAGTGTTAGACTTTACCTAACATTTGTTCTCCAGCCACAAGGTCATTATTGATGACAGATCATTATATGTCATTAATACATTTTGCTCATTTAATAATTAGGTTTTTCTGAGGGAAGTATTTTAATGATATTTTAATGACTTGTTTGTACTTCCAGGAAGCTAACTTTAACATCATTGTGGATCAGCTTTGCACTAGACTTCAAGACATTAAAGATCAAGAGAGTGCGTCACAGGCAGGAATGCCCACGTGTTCCCTAGAGCATACTGAGGCTGTTCGACGATATTACGCTGCTTTCCCGGCTCTGAAGAAAGGGCAAGAGTCGCCGCTGCAGTACTACCTGCCGCCGCCAGCGTGGTGTCGCAAATCAGTTTCAGACTGCAAGCAAGCCAAGATGCAAAGTGAAATTGTCTCTAGAGATTGGAACACTAAAAACAAAAAGCTGTTTTCGGGCAAAGAACGACGCAATTCCTACCACGGTCAGAGGAAGGGCAACAAAAAGCGCTGCAACAGTTATAGTAGGTCCTTTGAAAGCAAGGAGAGCCTGCCTGAGTGGGTCACACACGAGGGAGTCTGGGACATCGAAACTCAAGATCCCGTCAAGGAGTTCATCAGGGCTATTGCATTGGACGAAGGTTACGGCACTTGCGAAAATACAGTCACCGACGAAATCAAGGAGATTACTTCGGCGAAACGCAAAATGGACGACAGCATGGTGCCTAACTGGGAGGATAGTCTCAATTTTAACGCAGAATGGATCTTAGCAGAAGATCTGAATCCGCGGGTGAGAACTCCGATGGAGGAAGAGTTATATGCAAAGTTTGAGGCGAAATTCGATCACAGCATTGAAGCCTTGTGGAGTAAAGACCAGAACACACCAGACGACGAGTATCAAGACCTACCGATTGATTTTCAAGATCTTCTGTCATCACCTTCCGATCATCTGTTCGCCGATCCGTCCGCCGAGAAATGTAGTTTGATATCGTTGACCGAAAGCATATGGTCGAACGACCCCACAGACGCGGTGTTCGAGCGCGCCGAGTCCACGACGAGGATGGCCGAAGCGCTGCACGACCGCTTCAAGCCGCTGAACCTGGCCGACGTCGAGCCCGAGCCGTGTCCGCCGCGCGTGCTCGACACACTCGCGCTTTACGACGGCGACGAGCTGTACGACGCGCTGTCCACGGTGGCCAAGACGATGCGGTCCTTCACCGCCATCAACCACAGCCGCGACCGCAGCGGGTTCGTGGAAGTCCCGCCGCGCCGCCAGCCGCGCGTCGAGCGCGTCCCGCCGCCGGCGAACCCCCGGCCGGTGGAGGAGGCGCGGCAGTCGGCGGCCCGCGAGGACCTGCTCACGTCGTCCCGCACGCACTTCAAGCCGATCCGCCGCGAGTCCGAGTCCGAGGCGGCCCGCTACGCCGACGGCGACACCTTCGACATCCGCGGCGACCTCGAGCCGGTCGAGTTCCGGCGCAGCGACTCCGGCGGCGTGTACCTGAAGAGCTCGCTCGAGCGCTACCTGGAGTACCGCACGGGCGGCATCGACTACGGCCGGCTGAACCTGACGGCCGCGCAGCGCTGCCCGGACCTCGACGACCCGGCGTTCCGGCTGCGGTTCCCGGTGCGGCAGCTGGACGCGGCCGTGCAGACGGACGCCGCGCCGGCCGGGTGGGGCGCGTGCGAGCAGTGCGGCCGGGCCGCCAAGAAGAAGCGCTCGAACGCGGCGGACGGGATCTGGGCGCCGGCGGACGGGGCGGACGGGGCCGGCTGCCGGTCGTGCGCGGGCGGCGTGCAGCCGCTGGCGGCGCAGCCCGCGTGGGACGCGGCGCGCGAGTGGGAGGAGCTGGTGTCGGACATGCGCGCGGCGGTGGGCGCCGGGCCGTGGGCGGCGGAAGCGCTGGTGAGCGCGGACCGCAAGCGGCGACACAGCGCGGCGCTGCGCTGCGTGGCGCCCGCCTGCACGCACCCGCACGCCCGCTTCCTGCACTGCTGCACGCTCGCGCTCGACCGACCCCTCACGCGCTAGACCGCCACACCGCTAGCCGACTGTTTTTTTGCTTGATGGATGCGACCTGTTACTTTTTAAGACCGTCGTCCTAGGCGGTCGTCGTGAAGCTTCGGTAACAAATCTTTGTCGTCAATGTGACGTTTTGTCACGCATTCGATAGACATTTGACAGCTTCGCTCTTGTTACTAAAAGAGTCTTTACTCGAAGCGAAGTCTGCTCTCACGGTATCACCATCAGACAGAAAAATTGTTGTTTATTCTACTGAGACGCTTAATAAATTAATAACCTCTAGCCGTCGTTGGCTCTAAGCTTTATTTCGACATTCAGTTTTCTTAATCGTTGCGGCAATTGCAATTTAGCAATGCCCACATTTTGTCATCGATTTATATAATTGAAAATACAGCATAGGGCTTAAATGGACTTGCACTACACTTAACAATATTTTATTTTAATATTATATAAATTTTATTTACATATTTACTATCTGTTAATAATATTTTTTTTATTAAGTGTCTTATTAGGATGCTCGGTATTGATCACATAGTGTATTGTCAGGTTGTTTAAAGTCAATAGTGGTTAAATCTGTAATCGGTCATATTGACACAGATAAAACGTAATAATAATAAATCCTAATCAAATCGAGTAGTCCTTATATTGCCAATCTGTTTATCAGTTAGCATTAAAGGAATTCCGACAACCTTATAAAACATGAAACTACAATAATTGTTACGCGATTACTGTGTCAAGGTGAGCCGTGTTTTGTTTTCCTTTAACATTCTACCGCACCACAAACTGTATATATTCGCCCTTTTTCATCGATTATTGTAATTGAAGTTATATCAAAAATTATTATGACAGTTCTTGAAACTCGAGACGAAATGACGCCACGGACGCACTTGAGATTCGCATAGAATCTCTTGGCTTTATTCCAAGTGGCATTAGAATGAAAAGTTAGCAATAATAATAGGATAAATTAGCAAAGCCTTAAAGTAATGTTCTCCGGATTGCATGGCTTTGACGATGCCGTTAAGAGAAGGCTAGACGTGCTAACATATCTTATGATTGTAGATATTGACAGGCGGAGGAGTATAGATAACATTAATTTTAGTTCAATATTTCTTTGTAGAGATTTCATATTGGTATGCATGTTTGATGGAATGCTCCGTTTATCGCATTATGTCAACAATATTTGGTAAAGATTGAATAATGTATGTGACTTGTACGCGGTTGATAAATGAACTGTTTATATATTAATTAGTATATATTATTTTGAAATGTTATTTAGAAGTTTTATTGACGTATTTGTTTAAAAAATCACTATGAAGTGAAATAAACGCTAAAAACGGAGCATTTCAATGCAAACATATAGGACGATAATAATATAATTCTTACAATAATATCGTCCCAAGTTGTTTTATGATTTGTTAATGTAAAATGTAGGTAGAGCTGGTATTTTAATTTTGTTAGTATTTTTCGTTCACGTTTTTCTGGCTATCTAAATTCATACAAAATTGTAATGAAATGAGATTTTTGTTTTCTGTTAATTACATTTTAAAAATAATTCGATGTAATGGATGGGGGCGTACCTCGGCACTTCAGCAGTGCCTACCATTTTCGACGATCGATTTTCTAAACGTTTCCTTTCGAAAAAGGTAGGCAGTGTTGCAGCTTTGCCTTGCAAAGCCGGCGGAGGCGCGCCTTAATGACTGCGGCTATACGTTATGGACTGTTTGTTTTCACGGTTTGTCCAGTAAGTGTTAGGTTTTACACGCGGTGATTTTATTGAATGGCCGCATAATGTAGGCGGCAAGTGTCGGCGAGTGCTCGAGCGCCCGTCGGCGGCCTTAGTAGTAGTCTGGTGGCGAGTTTATACGGTGGACAGTTAGTAGGGCCACCCTTAGTGTTGTCTGGTGAGAAGACTATATATTGTGCTCTTCGTATTAATTGCAGTCACTTTTCAATGTTATTTTTTATTATTACCATCTAATTTCCGACGATTTATCGAAGGAAATCTCCAAAAGTGACTGCTAAATTGTAACATAATTTACCGCTCCAGAAATGGATTATAACAGTTCATGTAGGTGTAACTGTTATTATAGTTTATGTAAAGCGTAAGAAGTGTATATGTTATATTTTCGTATATTTTCATTTTATATAGGGGTTGCCCGATCGCCGCTTTGCGGCTATGGGCGGCAGAGCCCAGCGTTCGCCGCCCCAATGTAACCCCGTACATACATTTTATTTACTTCATTTGAAAGCCTTCCTAGTTACAGTTTCATATAAAATTTTAATATTCGTGCAAACTTTGCTACTTTATGTGTCGTGTTTTATATATTTATTTTTCTGTAGTGTGATTTACTTTTGTTTGTAATAACTGAAAAGAAAGAAAAAAAACTAAAAAAATATTTCATTGCATCAAAAGGCTATTATTGTATATATATTTAGTATTATATTACAAAATTAATGTATAGACATTATTCAGTTAATTTTACCGTTTAATTTTACTGAATTCATTGTTTTATTAGTCTGAAATATTGCATGTTTGTACTTCTATGTAGACGCCACCAACTGTTTGCACTATTTCAGGATCATGGAATAATAATATAATATAATATGTATCAGAAGCTATTTTAACTATGTGGTTGGGTATTTTGACTCGTTCAGCTAATTCATATTCATTTTATAGCGTGTCTCATTAATATTTTTTGTTCATTTTTCTGTCATAAGTTCATATTATATTGTACTTATTCCATTAACGATATTTGATAAAGGATACCTCGATAAAAAAAAATAGAAAATACAAAAAAAAAAAATACTAGATTCAAGTTTGCATATAATATTATGTTTGATTAGTTGTTAATCTAATGTAATGTGCTTATGCACTTGGTTATCTGATTGTCCAGAACATCTTTGGATACTGTCGTGTTTTCTGACGACGTTACTACGCGTCGGAAAAACGACTGATGTGTTTGCAACGTGCGCAAGGGGACTATTGTCATAATATTATAATGTAGCATGAACATCGGTACGTTGCGAACTACGGTGCGATCAATGAGTCTATTACGATGGATTCACGTTGCCAGAATTGCATAATATGTGTACATATCTTGATAGAATTATTGATATCGCATCATTGCCTTGCAATCACTCGCGTAATCGACAATATCGGTGCCAATAGGAAACGAGTGATTTCAAGGATCCGTAGTTACGTCCCCGAATTAATATAATTTCTATTTGTGAGTCACAAACACGTGGCGAAGCTTGTCAATAATGTATTGGTACCTATCTGATTTACACAATATTTCACCGCTCGATTGGTAATTTTGTTCGTATTAAAATATCTTTATTATGTTGAGATGAGAGCAACACATTTTCCTGTTAAACCTTTTGGACACGTAGCTATACAGCACACGTTTGAAAAATTATGTAATAACGAAAATGTTTGCATGTAGTAGTATTTGTAAATTCCAAATCTACATTGCTCTCAGGAACAAGGGAGCTTGTAACCGATTGCTCCTCAGTGCCTTGGTTACATGCACATTTGTTTATTCTTCATATCAAGTTAAATCATTTATTTTTCTTTATGAAAGTTAAATCCATTAGAATAAAGTATCTTATAGACCGGGGTAGGAGCAGACAAGGGATTTCACATCTTAATTTTGACATTTCAACAAAATTACAGTTAAATGTTACTACATATTAATGCTTAATGCCTTTAAATCTTAATTGTTACTATGTTAAAGTTTTTTCCACTCTGATTTTTGCAAGTTGAATCTTTCGATATACCAAATAGCAGAGTAGTGATGTTTCTAAATTATAGATTCAAGTTCTCTTTCTAGTTGTATAATGCAATACTTAGTGTCAAATTACTTGCAAGATCAAATCTAAAATTTAATTAGAAGTGGTTATCCCTGAAAATAGTTACCATTTCCATATGTTAGGTTATGCTCACTACTCTGGTTCTTGCCACCTATGGGAAGAAAATAAATGAAAACAATCTATACATGCCTTTTTATTTTTATATTTCCTAAACTTCTAATAGTACTAGAAAATGAGAATACCTACAGGAGAATTTCTATTCAGTTTTTTGTATAATGTAATGTTTGTATTTCAGGATTGTATTGTTTTTATTCAAAATGCGTCTCTTGCAAGTACGGGTTTTATCTGCCCCCGACTGTACCTTAAAAGAAATTCTCTTGTGGCCTCTTAAATAAATATTTGTTTTGAGTCCAATGAAATAGTTGTTTAAAATAAGTATGTCTTTCTTCTAAATAATAACTAACTGATAACTTGTGGCTTAACAAACATTTGTTTATAATAGCACAGGTGGCCTACCACTACCACCATCTTAAAAGCATGCAAGAACGAGAGCAAGGGAAATGTTGCCTTAAATAATGTATTGCGTCTCGCTTTCTCGTTCTTGCATGGTTTTTGAGATGGTAGGTAGTAGCATCAGTAGTCAACAGTTATTACGTTAATTTTCGTTTCAGTCAACGGGAGTAAGATATACTTATGATAGTTCTTCCACAATATGTATGAATTAACCATAGTAAATTGACAAGGTTAATTTACATACGTTTAAGGTTTATTTTTACACTTACGTTAAACAAGACCACTTTCTACAGAAATATTTTTCTTTTTCCATACATTTCTGATAATTTACGTCTAAATTTTTCATGGGAGGAAATAATTGAAAACCTGTGTAATAAGTACTTACACGTCGAAAAAATCGCTATGACCTTAGTGTCTACTGGGATTTTCATATCAGCATTGTCCAGCATACTATCTGTCCTACAAAAATAAATACTAGGTAGTTATATTTTTTATTATATAAACCGGTCAAATCAAATAAACTTCTTTGCAGGTATTCGAAAATTGAGACTTTTACCCGAGTTTCAGTCGGGTAAAAGGCTACCATAATTTCATCCTTACCCTATTATGATACCCCCATGTGATACTCGTACTTATGTAGATATTGAAATTAAATCTTTGGCAAGTCAAAGATAACGCAATATGAGAAAGAACTTATTAGAACATTAGTCAATTGATGATGAAGTGGAAAGGAGTCTACAGAAAAAAAAACTAAAAAAAGACGGCCCGTTGATATCATCTGGCTGGCAGGAATAGGGGCTGCGGTGTGTGGTCTTAACTGGATGATTAATATGTAAAAGCTTCTAAAAATATTTTTTAAACTTGTTATATTTTGCCTTCATCGTTTCCAACTAAGTTGGCTTGAGATGTCGAAAATTAGAATAACAATAAAATAGTGGGCGAAGTCGCCACTCGACTCAAAAAAGAGTCAAACTTGATGGGTGACGGTGTTTGGTCTTTTTCTCTCATGCGGGATCGAGCGAGAGAGCGCTATACAAAAACCACGGTTTACACTTTCATCCATTGAAATGCACGCGGTGCTTCGTCGCGAGCGAGTCACACGCCGCCGGTTCAAAATAACCGTCCGGTCTTTCGACTAGCAAAAATAATAATTCGAAAAGGTGACAGGAACTGTGGTTTTCAGTGCTTTGAACAGTATTTGTGAGTGTCGAATCGAACTTTACCGAAGGGAAGCCGCACTGTCCAGTTTGTTTCTTTCTGTTTACGAGGTGAGTAGTACTTTTACCAACTTCGAAAATACAGTAAGTACTTATCGGAGCTTAATTTCAGTTTTACTGCTATTTTCCTCAGTGGTCAGTGCCCGACTACAGATTTAAGATAAATACTTACTGGATTTGTTGAAACGGCGAACTCTACATTTCATTGTAAACTTTCGATTTACATTTTTGAGCATCGATTTCTTAGGCGAGCGAGACCAAAGTCAATGTTGTTGGGATGATTTCTAAAACCTATAGATTCTAGATCTGATGTATTGGCATAGGCCAGTGGGTCTAAAAACGCCACTTCAGCAATTCATCGAATCGAATTCATATTACGAATTCCTTAGAAATTCTTTAGGTAATTCATATTTCTTTCAATTTTTTTGGAAGAGGAATTGCAAAGTTTATTTGGCCATTTTACAAAAAATTGAGGAATTGCTTAGGAATTCGTAATATGAATTGATTCGATGAATTGCTCAAAGTGGCGTTTCTAGACCCCCAGTACCTCGAGAGCCCTAAAGTTATATAAAACGTTGACTAGGTAGGTAGGTACCCTACTCACATTCTCTTGCATCTCATCCTAGGGTTTTCCCGATTAGGTACTCGTACCAGCAGTTTTGGTTTAAACGGCTTGCCTTGATATTTTCACTTTTTCATCAGAGCTTGTTATTCAATTGCATCCTCAGGTAACCTACACTTCAATACTCAGGACACGTCTCAATCAAACCAGACCAAAGATCATGATCCGGGATAATCTATTTTTCAGGCTGCCTTAAGGCATCTGACACACCCTAAAGACTGCCATCTAGCGATAGCAAACGGAACAAATGGCTTAAATAATCTTCCGAAGCACGGGAAGCAGTTACTACTTTGTTGTAACAGTTTGCTTAAGACATTGCAGGCTGGAATCGCCTGATTATTGGATAATAAAGAGGATTCTGTCCTTCGGAAGTCACGATAAGTCCGTTGTCCAGGCTGTCACTTGGTTATCGTTAAATAAACCACGTCAACACACCCTGACTCCCGGGTGGGTCATTGCTTTTTTAACCCACGCAATGACTGAGGGCACCCTCACTCATTATGGTATCTAGGAAGACCGAAAAAGAGATGGATGGATTGTGTGAGGGAGGATATGACCAGGAGAAGTGTGTCGCGGGAAATGGCTGGAAATCTAAATGGAAGGACATATACTGTGCCGACCCCATATAGGAAAGTGGTTATCCCACTTTCCTATATGTAAAGGTAAAGGAAAAGAAGACGAATGACTGAGGGCTCTTCACACCCCCTGGCGACAACCATACAAATATCAAGCTATGTGAAGTATGATAAAATTGCAATGAGATAAAGATGAATCATTGGGTAAATACCTACCAGTCAATTGTCACTAGAAGTCATTATCTCAGCGTTTTTCCGGTTGTATCCAAACACTAGCTAAAGCCCTGTCTTCGGAGCTGGGAATCCGCATTTGTTTTTACCTACAATACGGTGTAAAAATTTAGCTAGTTTATATTTATTTTATAGGTATTTATTATACCTACAAAAATTCAAATGTGCGTAATAGAGAAAAAATAGACCATGTTTAAGATGTTTTAACACTCAGATGCACATAAACTTAATAGCAGAATACTAATGCCAAAATAGATTAGCCACCTAGAAACTAGTCAGACGGGCAGTCTCACAATGGATCTGACTTTTTTTTTGTATTATATACTTACTCGTAGCGTTTTATAATCTGTGGTATTATCTACTTAGTTTTGAACTCCGTCTCTTGGCTGAACAATATTTCATTTCTTTTGGTTACTAGATCAATGGATCCTGTACACTCTGGTTAACACCAGAGTATGCAGGGTCAGGAATTTTTGAAAACCGTCAGACCCTCTTGACTGTATTTTTTTAGGTTGACCTATTTTTTTTTAACTTGTCCACTCATCACTAGATGGCGATTAGCCCCCCGACTAGGCGACGGCAAACGTGGCCTAAGGTCTTATGACCCTAGGCTCTGTCCATCCCGCATGGGATAAAGACGTAATTATGTGTATGTATGTAGGTATAAACCACGAGTATAAACTAGTAGTAATAGATATCATCATATCGTTCGTTATAATACTTAATTTAAAGTTTGATTTGAATTAAATATAGTATTTAAGTAAGTAGTTAATAATTTGTTTAGTTTTAAGTCTAGTATTAATATTATTTAGGAAAATATTGGTCATTTACATGGTCGTTACATGGTCAAAAGTATATTATAAGTAGTATTTTAGGTATAATAACAAATGATCGTGATAGGAAATCTATCAACTTGCGCCTTGAGTAGCAAACACATGAAGCAGTAAATTAAGGATATACGAGTGCACAGTTTTCGTGCAATTTTCTCACGAATTGTGTAATAGGTAATGCAAAATAGCTATATTTCCTATAATTTGTATTACATAGCATTTTGTAATCTGCAGTGCTGTTTATGTTTCTGTAACGATCCCCGGTTAGGGTAAGATGGAAAATAATATTTTATTCTTTTCCTGAGTTTTGGGTGAATCAGTAAATAAAATGTATAAAATATGGTATCGCTGAATTATCCCACAATCCCTACGAAAAGATAAATGTGAAACACTGCGAAAGTGACCTATTTGTTCAGTACACCTACCTACCTAGACTTTTAGGGTGAAATATATATCGAAAGCAAAATTGTAATTTGTAGGATCACTTTTCGTCCGTCTGTCTGTCAATTTTTTTCCTAAAATCGACCACTATTTAAAGTGACGAGTCATGTGATGAGACCGTCTGATTTTCATCCTGGTTTCGGAAGACCTATTCCAAGTCTATATAGAGACAAGCGAAGTTACTAGATGAGCATAGAAGACCAAACAGACGACAACAACAATTTAAGTAGTAGTAAAACGGATAAAGTATTTTATGGTTCAATATTTTTTTATTTTAGACTATCTGTGCCCGTGACATCGCCGCGTGGAATTTAACAAAAAAAATTGTTAAGTTCGCAGTTAACGAAAAAATTAGTAAAATTGAAGTAGCCTAAGTTACTTTTTATTACATCAACCATCTGCTGTGAAAATCCCGTCAAAATCGGTCCAGCCGTCCCAGATATTACCCGGACAAACAGACAGTTATTGTAAAAAATGTTGTTTCGGTATATGTATCGTCTATACTACATACATCCATTTACACTTATTTATTTGTATAGATAACCGACAGGGAGCGAGATACCTACTCTGTGGCGCAAGAAGCGTTTGACAAAAGAGTCAATTTCGGTATCAGCCGATCGTTCGCATTCGTGAGTTTCGTGACTCATCCGTCTAGGGCGATTATCTCGAAACAGTATGGCCGGCTCGTGATCTTTAGTCTTAAAAAGGCAATAGTGGAATAATAATAAACAAACACAGATTTAAAAATACGATATATGTATGTATGTAAAAACTTTATTGTACAGAAATAACATTGATGATACAACATAGAACACAACATAAGGCGAACTTATTACTATTAATTAAATTCATGCTAAATACGAAAGTACGTCTAAAGTCTACGCTTTCACGGCTAAAGCGCTTGACCGATTTTGATCAAATCTGGCATGGATAGTTAAAGACCAGAGGTCAAATATAGGTCACTAAGAGGCTACTTTTGGGCTCGCCCGCGTGGGACTCGGTTATATCGAGCCCAAAGAAAAAGGAATTACTTAGTAGGTAAGGATATATGGAACAGAAGGTTCACTTGATAATACCTGGAACTGGTAGTGATGATTGGAAAAAAAATCCAAGTATCCTTACCAGTGGGGGGGGGGGGATATGTCCAGTAGAAACTTATGGAATTTGGGCTAGAAAGTATAATATTGGAGATTTGATTTGGTGTAGGTAATACACGGGTGACTGAGTGACCTTATGCTTTAATATACCTACCTATATATTTAGATTATAGCAAGATCTGATTCTGTTTCAAACACGAAACACCAAACCCAGGTTGCAAGGCTCCATAGGATAAAGGTTCATGCAAGCTGGAATACAGGCGTGTTTATGGTGCATTGGGGACAATGGGCCAGTAATTACCACGGGCCGTGGGCGGCCTATACACTGTCAATACTTTTGTGGCTATCGTATGATCTAGCCTGCTAATAAGCCCTGATTTGTGTTTATACATGCCACCAGGGCCGGATTGTCCATAAGTTTGGGCCCCGCGCCATTTTTAGTTCCCCGGCTATCTGTGCATAGAAAAGATTATCTCTACTTTAAATTAATAACTAACTTTTCAGTCAAAAATTAGACAAATATGTTAAAGCATATCCTATATATGTATATAAAAGAAAATCGTGTTAGTTACACTATTTATAACTCAAGAACAGCTGAACTGATTTGGCTTAAAATTGGTGGGGAGGTAGCTTAGAACCAGGAGAAGGACATAGGGTACCTTTCTTCCCCGGAAAAAGCACTGTTCCCGAGGGAAGTTCACCGGGGCGAAGCCGCGGGCATAAGCAAGTTTTGCCTGACAGCTGTCTTCGAATTTTGTTTCTTGTCAAAGTTCATTTATTTTTTGTTAAAATATATGTTCTCTATCAAAGATTCGACTCTTTCGTTTTTATAATTCTACTGCTCTAACCCTAAAACATCTTTATTACTCTGAAAAATATTTTTAACTACTTAAAAATATCCCACAAAAATGCGAAATGCTGCTTGGCTTCATTCATGAATCGAAAGTGTTATAGTGGTTTAAGAAAAAAGTTAAAAAAATTCAGGACGCGTAGGTATTGCTACATCAATTTACATTTAGGTGTTCTGTTTATTGACTGAGATTGGTTGCATAAGAATTGTCTAAGTAATTGCGATTGTTTAATATACCTTAAAAAAAAACATAGGTGTCAGATCACAGAGTCCACGATAACAGCTTGCTATATAGGGACCTGCTCTATAAATTTTACCTAGATACGTCCCTGCATTTTAATAGTCGTTTAAAAGTTACCTATTCAATGCCATCAGGTTCTAGGCTTCGAAGGATGCAAAAATGGAAGAAATAGGCAGAACCTATTGTGGCGTTGATCGAAGTCCGATTTAAAAGTGAAGAAGAGTAATGACTTGGCGTCCCTGAATAAATTCTCGCTTGTATGTTTGTTAAGAACCTTTTCTAAATGCGATGGATCCATAATTTAACCTATCATTTGTAAATATCCCATAACTTATCTCATTGTGGAGATTCGACATTTAGAACCAATTTATTTTTAATACAGACATAGAACAGATAAGTGCAGTAATATAATGACCACAATAACATATGAAATTAAACAAATTTGTAATTTAAGAAGAATCACCGTGTTACATAATTATTATACAAGTATTTAACACTTAAACAATTGCGGCGGATTACGAAATCCGCCTAAATCAGGAGGCTAATACCAAATACTATAAATATCATTATCTTTATTTTGGACTGCATCGGTAAGTAGTAAGTACTACTAGTATAGTATTCGGTAATTTGTGGTAGTACCTACTTGCTTTAGGATTTTAATACAATGCGCCGCCGCCGCGCCGTCTACTAAAATTGATTGCGAACCGTCTGTTTGTCCTAAAGCCACGTAGCTTAAGACATCCATAATCCTATTCCAAAGCTACAGAACCTCATGAAATGGTACCGGATATCAAAGATAAGAGATAGTGTATCGGTAGAGCTCGGTTCCCACGGGGCGAATGTCCGAGCGGGTCGAAACTGTTGATCCCATTGCGATAAAGACGCCGTTTATATCGAGTTCGTCCGCCAACTAATGTATTAAGTATATTATACTAGTATTTTAAATAGGCCATGGAAAATGGAGAGCAAACGACACGAAAAATATGTATATTACGTTTAGACAAAGGTTGACTGTTCAATAATGATCTTTTGTGAGTGATTCGAACATTTAAAAAAAAAAAGTTCAAGTAAATAAATAACAGACCTTAATTTCTCAATGTACCCAATGCTATTGTTTCTACGAGAAAATCGGAGGCTATTTGCTAGGCTCTGAAGCAACAAGTGGAGGACGCAACTGGTAACTCGCTAAAACAACCCGAGAGGTTCGTGAGGCGGTTTAGGAATTATGTCCTCGTTATATGAAGGCTCGATTGACCTAGTAGCTTTTATCCAGTAAAAAGAAAAAAGAGTGAAGCTGTAGCTATCCTTATTAAAACGATCAACTACCGAAATTCGGATTATTAATTTTTTTTTTATATTACATAGCCCGATTTTTAAGGACGATATAGAGTATCTTCTTTTTTATTAGCTGATGACCGGGGCTCTGCTCCCGTGGGAATTCCGGTATACAATAGCAATATCGATTACAAATTTCAGCCAAATCCGTTCAGCCGTTTTCCTGTGAAAGAGTAACAAACCAAAAAATAGGAGCCAATACATTTGTTCCAGAAAAACTAAGCTGCCAGGGATTAACTAAAGTCAATTTTGAAAACTCACCTAACTGGGTTACCTTGACTAGAACATTCGTACCCCAAGCAATTAATGATATAAAAATTAAGTTAAAAAAACTATAACCCGACTACGTGGTGTCTAAAAAGGATGAAACAAGGAAATAATTGAGATAGAAATCCAGAAATGCATAGGTACAAAATGGTCATTGTTCGTTTCTTCTTCATTTATCCTCTGGTTAAGAACTAACAAATTAGCAGCAGGATACAAAATTCACAGCCGAGCCAATGGTCACCGCCCAAATCATAATTTGATGCTAATAATGGTTAACCCAAAAACATACGGTCAAGAACATCACAGCAGACGACCTTAGATGGGATGGAAGAAAGACATCAAAAAGAATTTGTTTACATTCCATTAAATTGTTCAGTTCGGGCCCACTGAACAATTTAATAGGCTATTTTAATTAGCAATCGATCCTATCTCGCGAAATTGAAATAAATATAGTTAAACAAGAAAGGCCAGCAACAAATTGGCTTCAAATTAAATTAAGCGTACCACACACATCACGCACCGCGCACATCGGCAATAAAAATCGTCGTGTAGATTGAGACGAAGACGCTGAGCAATTACGTTGCGTTTTTATCGCTGTTTATAATGGCCAGGGCTCGGTTGGCGTTTCTCGTGCTTCTATCCCGGTTTTGACGTGTCCGGGAGTGAATTTACACTTTTTTTACGGAGAAATGGAGAAATCAATACTTAAGATGCCTATGATTATATTTTTTACGAATCTATTGCACTTTCCTGTTTGCATTCTTATATGAAGTCTACGTCTGTTAAAAACCTAAAACGCATCTTTTTTCCCTCCATTAATCATCATCATCATTATTTCGTGTAGGTGTCACGGTCAATCCACCATGCACACACTGGTCATCAAGAAATTATAAGATTCGGCATTAATCTTATGGACGGGCGTCGCGTAAGCCTGACGTCAAGCCTCCTTGGGAATGCTATAGCCTGAATCAAAGAGAATATCATCATCATCATTTCAGCCGCAGGCTGTCCACTGCTGGACATAGGGATCCCCCAAGGATTTCCAAAATGACCGGTTGGTATGTAATTTTTTTTGGAAGTATAGATGAGTGTGTATTTTTTAGACTAAAAAAATATTTTGATTATTTCGTTACCACCTTCAAATGATAAATTAACATTTATAGTAATTAAGTAATTATCTAGTATGAGACTAAATATCATTTGTCATGTAAAGGCCCCAGCCCCGGATCTTCAACTTTTTTTAGGCGGGGCAAAAACTGAAAAATGCCGCCCCGCCTACCTACTTATGTTTATTTTTCACCTTTATCATCCATATAATGTCAGCTATCAATATGTAGGATTATTTAACAGGGTAGGGTTTAAAATTAAAATAAATATGCATAATAAAAATCAAATAAGTATATTATTAAATTTGTGAATTGAAATTACAATTTTACTCTTCGAGCTTTTTGTTCAGCAAATAGGAATCTATAGCCTTGTCATAATTTAACTCGTGTGCAATACGATTTTCTATTGCTAAGATTGCAAGACCAAGCGTTCCTGGCTCATAGAAGATCGCAAATAGTTTAGTTTAGATTTCCCTGCAACTCCTTATATTTAGTCTTTTTCCTATATTCCGCTGCTGATAGTTTTTTTCTTGGTGCATTCATAATTACAACCTGTAAACAAATTAAGTACATAATTAATTTCCTTGTTGAAAGGTAAAAAAATTTACAGCAGTAGCATATATAATGAACTTTGAAGAAAAATTATCAGAGTTAAGTTATAAGAATAAACTTCAAAGTTATAGGCAACCAACTACGGAACCCTACCTTGCGCGTGGCTTGACACGCACTTGACCGTTTTTTTTATTTTTATAGTTTTCACTCCGTAAATAACAATCCTCGTTCTTCAAAAAATATTCTAAATAAAGAATTAGCGAAATCGGTTCAAACGTTCTCGAGTTTTGCACTTAGCAATACATTCAGCGACTCATTTTTATATTAGGTATAGATCTTTCTTCTTTTTCTAGTAGGCAGTTAGGTCTTATGACCCCACATCTAGGGTATGTGGGTCATAAGACCTAACTGCCTACTCGAAAAAGAAGAACCTCAGTGAACACTAGCGCCACCGTCATTTAAAAATCATTTCTCACTGAAAACACAAGTTATCGAAAATCCCTCTGCTGTAATTATGGTTCTGGATCTGAAGTTAGTTTTAATCATATTCAATTATTAAATTATAGTTCCATTTATTTACAAATTGCCAAACTGCAAAAAGTGGCCGTTTTAAGCAATAATGCAATTTGTACCTATAGGGAATTATAATTTAATACTTTAATATGTTTAAAATTAACTTCAGATACAGAACCTTAATTACAGCAGAGGGATTTTTGATAACTTGTGTTTTCAGTGAGTAATGATTTTTAAATGACGGTGGCGCTAGTGTGCACCGAAGTATAACCTTAACGTTCTTAAGTGATTGCACGTAGGTATTAAATTTAATTTTAAAAATAAATATAGTAACTTAAAAAACATTATAATAGTTATGATAAAATACTTACCTAAAAAGAAGATCGATGAGCTGTGATAGATTTATTGATGCGTCGCGTCTTCACTAATTACAATCAGTATTTTACTTTCGGCAGATCCACAAGTACTTAATAGTAAACATAAACAAACAACTCACATTTTTAAAACAAAACACTGTCGTGGAGAGAGATCGACGAGGAAGTTTTCGAATATAGCTTTATCTCTTTCGCACTCACGGTAACCAGACGCGTGCTGCCCCGACTGATCTGCGATTCCTGCAGGCGAGCGGGAGCCGGGCGCGTATTTTTCACTATGCCTACGCGCCTCGCGAATAATAAATGTTCGTGCAGCACGTCTCACTCCGCGCTCAGAGTATCGTTCAAGTTGATATGGCCATGAAATTGCTGTACTTGTGCATTATTTATTCCGTGGTCAAAGTGAAATAAATGATGAGTTGTCCATTGGTCCGTGGCACGTCCGTGGTGTGAATTTGGCCGCCCCCTGAGTTTGCCGCCCGGGGCATAGGCCCCGGCTTGCCCCCCCCTAGATCCGGGGCTGAAAGGCCCATACAAACGTCAGCCATAATAATGGACCAAGATGCTGCCACAAATCAAAGAAAGTATAGAAGTATAACTACTAATAGATATCATCATAATATATGTGTGTCAATCTCTTCTCTGTCCTCTTGAAAAAGCTTATATTTTTGGAGTACCGGATAATGACGTCCGTGTATGATGAGAATGACGGGTGAAGAGAAAGAGAGGGCGTTTTGTGAGCTATGTAACGTACGTGATAATATGTGTGAGGTATTTTTGGTCTAAGGCGTCAGACTCCGATTACAATGAAAATTTAAAATTAATTAAGGTGAATTTACCACGAGTGCACTTATCTGTATTTTTTTATTATTAAACTTTAGTTGGAATCGGACGCACCAAGCGATACAGATAAATATGAAAGAGGAAATAATTTTATGAGATGAATTAATTTTGATGAAGAATTCTGTACTCGCTATATGCTGTCTTGATCTAACAACATTAAAAAAAATCATGAATCGTGCTTCGTTTAACTGCAGTACACCGGTACACCTCCTCTATAATTTAAGGAGCAAGCGCAGGCGCATCTTTATAAGTCTGAGGAATTTCATGCCGGGGCATTACTTTGGTATCGTTTTTTTGCTTCTCTATAAAGATTTATTGTTGTTTATGATTAACTTCTGGAATGTTAATCAAGAAGTGAAATGCGTGGTTGCAATCTTCTAAAAAAAAAGTATTTCAGAAAAGTCTTGACTTTTCATCATCATCTAAGCTATGGCCAACCAGGTGTTCGATAGAGCGCCTCTTATTTTTCTTTCTTCATGATACAAATCGGGCATTCCTTTTCTATACCACGAGACAGACTTTCCCGTTCCTCAGTAGTTGTCACACGCGAAAGACACGTTTTGTTCCTTTAAAAAAATCTTAACCGACTGAATAATGATTAATATTTACAACCGAAATTGTAAAAACGGGACCGAAATTTTGTATATTAAATCTATAAGGCGCCCCTGATAGTACTTATTCTCCCGTATCGATGGTACTTGTCAAATTTTATCAGCTCAGAAAGAAGCGACCTCAACTGCAAATACAGGTCATTTAGAGTGCAGGCGTTCGGGTACACAGAGCAGAGGAGAGAAGCCACACTAGCACTGATTGCGTGTTCCCCACCCACTTAGGTTCGTAAACTACTTAGAGATTTCCAAATAGGCGAAGGCTGTCATGACTTTCAGGTAGGACAGCAGGTGGGTGTCATTCGGCTGTACCATCGTGGTGTATGGAATTTTTGAAATATGTCAGGATACAGGTACTGATAACAGTACCTAAGGTAGATATTTCATAATAGAGCTACCATCCACAACACAATAATTTACGTAAGAATGTATTAGTCCATGTTACGGTTATAAAATTGCTATACCTATATCGGAAAATTGCACGGAGCACGCCGTTTTTGTTTGGCCAGTAATCTAGCGGAACATGCTCTGATACTATCTTTAAATACACAGATACACAACCTATTACCGTGTCATTATCGGTATTATACAGGGTGTAACATGTAAGTGTAGTCATATTTTCAGGGCCGATAGAGTCGGTCATAAGCAATGTATTCCAATTGGTATTAAATGGAAAAGTTAATAATCGAGGGAATTTTACTCTATCGTAATTTAAACGTATTATCGATATCGATAAGTGTCAACAGACATCACTGTCTGTATCAGCTGACAATGTGAATGACCTTTTTTACCTAAGCCTTAACCACCTCCTGTCGAGCACACATTTTCTCCTGGTAAGAGATCTAATGCAAAATAAATTAAGCAAAAAAATTAAGGTTCTGTATGATTTATTTTTTTAATTAATTTGATATGTCTTCTTTGCTAAGACAAAAGCCAAAAAGTAAACTAAGGGATTTTATTACCAATCAGTGGCTTGAACAAGTGTCTGGTTATTATGCCGCCTCCCCAGCAGTGGCCCGGCAAAGGGTAAACGCAAAAACTACTTGGTAAATGTGTACAAATAAATGGTCTTACAATCAGACCGAGTGAAGTAGAGTAGAAAGCAAGAAAATCGACCTTGGGACGACGATCGGAGAATACAACCGGAAAATCGCTTAGAAGAGAGATAAACTTGACACAAAAAAAATGAAACAAACAGAAATTGATGAACTGGCTAGTTGACGTTGTAGTTTTTTTCCCAGTTGCGTACATCACTTACCTATTTCGGAGCCGGAGGAAGGTTCGACCGCTGTCGCCTACACGGTACAGACAAACAGAACAGAGGTGTACAGTACTTTGTTTCCATCACCATCTTTCACTTTTGTCATATCATATCACTGCCTCCGTAGTCCAATGGTTAAGGCGTTTTGCCTGTAGACCCATGGGTCGAGGGTTCGATTCCCACGGGAAGCATACTTTGTTTAGTTGTTTCCAGTTTGGTGAGGACATATCAGGCTTGAATCGTCTGATTATCACCTGATTTGTTTGACAATAAAGATGATATCGTGTCGTGCGTGCACGTTAAGCCGTTGGTCCAGGCTGCCATCTGGTATTCGTTAAAGGAACCACGTCAGAGGCCGAGAGGCGGTTCCGAAGAAAACAACTCTGACACCAGGGTGTGCATGGTCGATTGACTATGACACCTACACGAAATTAATGAACTTTTGTCATAAACATTGTCTTACTTAAAAAAAAACACCATAAAAGCACCGCGGAAGTATTGTATGCGCACATGTAATATGATATGCCCCTGTGACACCTGGTACATTAGCAATAAAAATTAAAGAACCCTAAATTTATTTATGTGCCAAGGCTACGCCTATTTACTTATGTGTTGTAAGAAAAGAAGATATTTCTTTCTCTTTCTGTTTAATTTTATTTTGATTATTGGTTCTGTACAAATTAGGCAAAAGATGCAAGAGCATTGCAAGGGAATTCAAATCCCTGTCCCATACTTGCTTCGTGGTCCTATAACAGACTTTTACGTCATTCTCGAGGGAGAAAGTTCGAGGGAGTGGTCTATTCCTAAGCTGGATATACCACGCGCTTGCAAGAACGTATCAATAGTATTAGGATAGCATAAGTGTTAGAGAGCAAGTACATAATTTTTAAGAAAAAAATCATATTGAACCCTAATTAAAGCCACACCCACTTCACATACACATTTGCCATCTCTTTCTTTGCAAATAATTATTAAAATAATTATGAGGGTTCTGTCTATGAATAATGGAATGCGTTATTAAAATTGCATGGTTATTTTGGGTATTATGGGTAATAAGAAAATTCGCAAAGCTTTCTAATAAAACGACATTAAGAGATTTGACGTCAAGATGGCGGCCGATCATAAAAATAATGTCCTCCGCGTTTACCGGTCGCATTCTGCAGCATAGCTTTAGAAATAAGTGCGAGATCCGTTAATACGAGGTACATCGACTGAAGTCATAAAATAAGATTTTAAATTGTTTGTATGACCGGCCGCCTGCCTGCCGTTAACCTTCTTTGCGAACGCTGCTGTTGGTAGAAAATGCCACCAGCCGGCGGCGGCGAGAGATTTTGCCAACAGCCAGGAAGAAAAACATGGGAATTCAGATATCTGTTTCTCCTTTGTACGACATTCACGTGAAGAGAGAAAGTGGTCTATTCCTAAAGTACGTAATTGGAAAGGAAAAAAAACTATTCGTGAAAAAACCCTCTGAGAAAGTATTTTTGAGCTGGATATACCACGCGGTCATCTTACTAGTACTAGGATAGCATAAAAGTAAAGAGTAAGTACAAATTCGTAAGAAAACCCTTACATGTTGAATCCTAATTAAAGTAACGCCCACTTCTCATTCGGCCATTACTGTTTTTTGGAAATAATGATCTAAGGGTTCTGTTTATTAATAATGAGTAATTTCAGTGATAATGTTCGCTTGACCGATCAAATTGGTAATAAGATAATTTGAAATTACTAAAATCATGCGAATAAAACCGGTTCATTTAGTAGACGGAGTGATTTTTTCACTAAAATTTTTTAATGTTGACTAGGATAACATAGGCGTTAGATAGTAAACACGGAAGCTTTTTAGTTAGTTTTAATAAGGAACTCTAAATTGTTTTCTGCCAAAATATGGGGTAGGGATAGTTCCTTATGTAAAGATCGGCCAATAGCAAGCAGGTTAATCGATCTTGTATGTACATGATCCTTCAATCAGTCGGGCCGCCGATCAGTTGCTTGCATCTGAACGTGGTGTAAAGATACTTTTTATTTTAACCGCGCGCGTGACACTTTCATTTTTTTGAAAATGTCATTTTTAAGTCACTCCGAATACTACGAAATGATTCTTTGAGTGGGGGATGCCGATGGTAGTCTTCGTGGAGCTCGTGAATTGTATCGTGAGAGGTTTATCGAAGGACGTCCAGAAGCTGAGCAAAGGCAGCTGCCATCTTTGGAGTGCTTCCGTAGGATGGTGCTTCGATTGTGTGAAACTGGATCATACCGTGGCTCCACTTCCCATGAACGCGCAAGCACCATCGACCCTGACTTTGAAGAAGCCGTTCTTGAGCATTTTGGTTATGTTCACGTGTTTATTTGAATACCTACGTTGCGGTAGTGCACTACAATAATAAGTGATTTTATTAATAATGTGTGTGGTGTGTGAAGTTAAATTTAAACTGGGTGTAAAAAGAAAATTCAATGTGTTATGTGCGGCAAGTAATATGGTGGCTACGATGTCGCCGCCAAAGATACCGCGCCGCCATTGTGTTTTTCGCTCCTTGATACCAGGCGCGCATGAACAGGAGAGCTAACAATATCTCAACATCACGTAAGTAGGTTTGATTAGTAGAGTTCATGACCCCACTAGTGATGGGACACGATTGTTTTGATTATGACGTCACAAAAAAATATATTTAATTAAATTTTCATTTTTTATTAAATTAACTTATTGTGTCTTATGACATTGCACACAAGATCTACATCGATTACACTTATACCTCCTTGAATATGACTACACTTACATGTTACACCCTGTATTGTATTAGGCATATATCTATCATCTAGCATACAGGGAAACCAGAATGAGGCAAACTACCGTTCGTTGCTCGGATTTGCTAAGTTATTGTATTTATTTTGAAAGTGCAATAAAGTTGAAAAAATTAATAATATTAAATTTTAAGGAACCAAACAAATTCTGACAGGTTTTTTTTTAACACGCTTTTATTAGCTTCACCTGTATGTTTGTTTAATTTGTTATTCATAAATATAGGAACTGCGTTGAGATGGGACGCATTTCTTAATTACAAAAGACGTCTTGTATTTGGGCATTATGTTTTTATTATCTTCCTTGACTGTTGAGATTTTTAAGTTTTCAATCTTTTAACGACAGAATTGGTAAGAGTTGTGTGAACTCACTCGTTTGTCGAACTTTCTAGTCTTACATTTTGCTGTACCTTGCTGTACTTACTTACTTAAAATTACATATTTTTATAAGTACCCTAATACTCTTATTACAAAATAAGTCATAAAAGTACTAGATTAGTAAATACCTGCATTGAGCAACAATATTACTCAAAAAAATTGTTATAAAAAATATCATATTTTTAACTTGTAATATAGTTTAAAAGACAGCAGTGTACTTACGCAAGCAATGCGCGCCTACAAAGTTGCAGTAATTCGATTAGCATAATTAATCCGTTATTATAATAATGAACCCTTCTAAAACTTAAACATTAAACAACATTAATGCGCAAACATTAAACAGAATTATTGCGCAAATGCGAAGGTAAACCTACATGAGAAGGTATAGCTAGCAATTCAGAAAACAGTAAGAATACAATCCTATCCTAAATCCATACTATCCATACTTCCATATCCATACTAATATTATAAATGCGAAAGTCTGTCTGTCTGTCTGTCACCTCTTCACGGCTAAACTGCTGGACCGATTGTGATGAAATTTGGTATGGATATAGTTATGCACTAGGAGTCAAACATAGCCTACTTTCGGGCGCGATATAACCGAGGCGCACGCGGGCGGAGCCGCGGGCAACAGCTAGTAATATTATAAATGCGAAAGTTAGTTTGTTTGTTTGTTTGTTACGCTTTCACGCCCTATCTACTGCATCAATCTACCTGAAATTTCGCATACACATAGATAGAAGTATTGACAAGGACATAGGATTCACCAGCTATCATCCCGGGAAAAAGCACTGTTCCCTAGGGAAATAAAGCGGGTGAAGCCGCGGGCGAAAGTTAGTATGAAATATTGTCTGTTACAAGATGTTTAACAGGCTGCCTTATTGCAGATTTATTACCAAATACAATGTCTTCCAGGCTATGAATGAATAATTAGCTTCCAGGCTACCTTTGGTTATTGAGAAAAGAACTTATTACTTTGCTTTGTTGTTTTCAGCTAATAAAGAAAATGATAATTCTATTTTTTATGTGGCAATCGTAAAAGGCGACGAAGACTAAACGCGGTTTATTTCCTTTTCCAAGCGTAATATTAAAGAAATAAAAAAAATCAGTCATTATTCCATGGACTAGAGAGAACAGCTCTTAATAATTTTAAGTTATGAAGTTGATTAAAAAATAATAATTCCTTGCATTTGGTATTTTTCGTAGATTAGTTATTTTAATTTCTTACTTACTAACTGCGATGGCTCGACAATCCAAAGTGGATCCTGGCCTCCGACACAAGAGCTCTCCAGTTTCTAGTAGGTAAATTATTTAAAGTCATTCAATACGGCTGTACAACTTGAAAATAATGATAATTGGTTAAATGCAATGTAAATTACTAAAATTACTGATATGATCATTGCATTTGCAGTTAAATAAATTGTTGTTCTTTATTATCTATCTGTTCTAATTATCTAAGTACAGTAGGCAACATAAAGAAGTTCACATTAGTTGTCAGTGTAATCTTTAAAGGTAAGGTGCTATACTTTTCTCTATGGCCCACTGTAGATAGCACATATTTTTTTTCATTTGTGATACCATAATGGAAAGGGATCTCTTACAGTCAACCAGCGAGTGACAGAGAGGATGCTTATAAGGTTACTACCTTATAAGCATCCTCTCTGTCACTCGCTGGTCTACTACTGTAGAAGGTAGAAGTATTTGGGCAAACCCAAAAATGTAAGTATTAACATCCATGTATATGTTGCATATACGTATGAATCCAAATCACCACCAGAGATCCCGAAGTCTATAAGAGCTAAGAAAAACAACATAAAGGCAAATTGTAGCTAGGATTTGAAACAAACAGTAGGGCACAACCGTATAGTATATCTTTAATAGAAGTTTTATGTTCTATCATCGAGTAGGTAATTTATAAGTATTGATTTAATTTATCTACTGCGTATTTCCACAGGAGGTGAACAAACGGCCTCGGACCGACCGTTGGTTATATAATATAAATTAATATATTATACCTAATAGTAATAACCATTCACACGCACGTCACACATCCGCAATCTTTTGATAAAACCAAGTTATTCTCGTTTGTGTTTCTAAAACAGAAGACACTGTAACTTTAACCAGCTCAATACAAGTCCTTTTTTTATTTAAGTAATTATTTTTTTATAGATTTCACATTCTATTTATGTTACTTAGCGATGCACGGATTTATGTGCATTCCAAAGTTTTACTCCAGTGACAGCTCTCATCTCTTGTTTATTTTGTTTCAAATTCTAGTATCAGTACCCGTAGGTACAATTAATAATAATTAAAATTGTGACAATTTCAAAACGCTAACGAATGTCGACAAGAACGAAATGTATGGGATTGACATAAGCTGCGGTAAATCACGTGGTCAATCTTATGTCAATCCTATTACATTTTGTTCTTGTCGTACCTCGTTAACGTTTTGCGATTGTGACTTTGGCTATGCCCTCTGGTGAAATGTGTGAAGTTTTCTTTTTGGTAACATAGCCGAATAAATGTTCGACCACAGAAAACCTTAACCATGAAAATTTGAAAACATTCGCTAGCGACAACATTAGCACTTTTATTATTATATAAAGCCCTTCTGGTTAGTGGCTAAAATTTCGATAAAAAATCCAAACATTTTCACCAAATTTACGGCATAATACATAATCTAAAATAAATAATATCTTGTTCCAGCAATGACCTGCTGAGGCATGGGTCCCACGGAGGAGTCCCGGCGCTCCCCGGATCTCCCGCCGCTGCCGCCGCCCATCCAGCCCTGCAGTGGCTTCCTTGGCAATGTGAGTTTTTATTTTATATATAATTACGTCATAACCATGCCATGAATGAAACAGAAATAGCACGCCAGCTCGTTCATGCGCGAAACATATATAGTCTAACTTCTGCCAAAGTAAGCATCTTACTTTTAAATAAGAATTATACTTCAATATGACATCCTCTAGATTTAATACCATGTGGTAAGTATATGGCATGTAATATTTCGTATAATTTTGGTAGAAATTCACTTAGGTAAGTTCTTTTTACCATAAACAGGATTTTTTGACAAATTCTTTATTTTTGAGCTTTTATAGACGTGTTGTATTATAGAAGTTAACATGTTGAAGAGTTCCCTGTTGTTGCGATTCTGAGTGCACCATTAGGTCTTCCTTATCATAATAATGTATTGTCATCGGAAAATTTCCAACTCTTTAGGGCAAGCGGAAGTAAGTAGGTTTTTAACTCGCAAGATTCCACCCGAAAAAACATATACATTAGATTACCTACTTAGTTACATGCGTTGCAAGTTAATAAAAGCTTGTAAAAAGAACCCTCTTGGTATAACGATATACAGTTATTTTTTTTTTTATTCTTCGTCAACTTCTTCATTTTATAAAGATACGTCCTAGACTGGGAAAATCACATGAAATATCGTAGAATTTCACGAATTTCCCAAAGCGAGTCCGATGCAAGGTCCAAAATATGAAAGTATTTTTGAAATTGTATTCAACCCTTTGTAATAAATAACATTAACTTTCATTTCTGGATATTATTATTATTATTTCACATCACACTTATAAAGAGGAAAGATGAATGTTTGTTTGTAATTAAAAACTAAAAAAAAACTCCTGAACCGATTTCAATACCATTTTAATAGGAATGGGCAAGGAAAACCGCGAAATACCGCTAGTTTTAAGTAAGATAAATTTATTTTTGTATGGCTCTTATAGAAACCCAACCCGTTGATGTCTTTTGTTCCTACAGTGGCATTATAAACGTAGGTATTTATCAATTCTAATTTAAAAGTTTAATTCAACAGCCGTAAATAAAAAAATAACGAACTTAGCATTATAGAGGTCAGGGTCGTCGATGCGAACAAGTTTGTGATCTGTTTTTGACGTTATTTCTATTCCTATTGTTAGTTTTATTATTTAACTAGCTTTTGCTTGCGGCTTTACCCGTGTGCGATTTCCTCGGGATTCCCGAGGGAATCACCCCGGGAAAAACACTGTTCCCGGGGAACAGTGTTTTTCCCGGGGTGAAAGGCACCCACCCTGTCCTTCTCAATACTTCTAACTATATGTATGCAAAATTTAAGAATAGGTTCAGTAGATAATGCGTTGTCCCTAAATATTAAAAAAAAAAAATTAAAAAAAAAAAGTAGATAATGCGTGAAAGCGTACAAACAAATAAATAAACAAACAAAGTCATTTTCGCATTTATAATATTAGTTGGATTCAAGTATCAATTTACTCGTTATAGTAACGATATCACACTATTTTGAAAAATGATATCACAAAACTTACTTTTGCATTGTTTGTCTTTTAACAATTCTTTTTTACTCATCATCCGAGCGTGTTTCCCTGTTGCAGCTTCAGCTTACACTCAATGGAATTTTGACATATTTTTTTCGCTTTAACAATCAAAGGTAGTGGCGCCATATTTACTTGATTTTATAACCAATATTTTACCACATTAGATGTTAATTTGTTTATTTTATATCCAAAGACAAATGGAGATTGCAATTTGCCTTGACGTCAAAATAAAAGCTTGAAAGAATTGAAATGGCTCGACTTAGTTTATGTCCATGTGCCCCGAAGCCCAGTCACCGTCATAACATCGTACTGCGCCTAATAAGAGCGTAAGCCCACTGTGAATCGAGCAATTTATGGAAGTAAGAAGATTGCGTCGTAAATTAAAAATAATACAGATGTTCCATCTTCACAGGTCTAAGTGGAGATGGAAGGTTATATAACATAAAAATTAAAAAGCTTTTAATTTCTTACAAATTGAATAATATAAAAATTTACACAAAGAATTTTTACGCTTATTTGTAGGAACCCCTTTAAGGTTTCCTCAAGAAATGGAAGAAATTGAAGGAAGGCCTATATAAAGATAGCTTAATATAAATTCATACTTCCATACTAATATTATTAATGTGAAAGTTTGTATGTTTATCTGGTACACTTTCAAGCTAAAGGCTGGACCGATTTTGATGAAATTTGGTATGGTTGTAGTTGAAGACCGGGGTCAAACATAGGCTGCTTTTTGGCGCGATATAACCGAGTACCACGCGGGTGGAGCCGCGGCCAACAGTTAATTATAAAGACCTCAGCAGCAGTGCGTTTGATAGAAACAACTTAAGAAACTAGTCGTTATATATTTATTTATTAGTATATATTTATTTATTTAGTTAATGAAATATATTTTTAACTGCATTACCATCATATGAAGGACATTTATGTGTGCTCTCCTTAATTTGTTACAGCGTTGCTCAGCCCTAGTAATCTTCTGTAGCTCGAGGGCACTCCACAACTTAAATTGCAACCATTTGTGATACCTAACAGCGTTAGGGTTTTAGCAAATCGTTATAGAATCATATTACACGCTGTAAACTCGTAAATGAGGGAGGATTTACTGATACTTTATGATTGTATAACTGTTTAGTAAGCAGATTTAAACCACCAATCCACTGCTTGTTAACTGCATGTAAATCATTTTTGGTGAACTACGCGTGTTGAATTCAGTGGATCTAAAAAGTCGAATACCATTTTTGATTGGAGCATGCGATTTTTAGTATGATTAAGGGCATAAAGCTATTACCACACGTGTAAGGTTTATTTCAGCTTCTTCTTCATCCGAGTTTTTTTCACGTTTTCCTCAGCTTACGCTTCAGAGCCCAGAGTACGTTTTATTCATACTCTTAGCTACTGCGCTTCAGTTCAGAGGGTAAGCCTTTTTACAGGGAAACCGGAGTAATAGTATAAACCGGGTGTGTTAGTAGGCTGACCCGTTTTTCAGGCTGCTTTCAGGTGTCTAACACACACTTATCACTGCCATCTTGCGATAAAATCTGGGACCAATGGACAAAATTAAGATAGAAATGTCACAAACATCCTTTTTTGAGGATCTTTGCTACTCGAAAACGCTAAAGCTAAGCAAAGAAAACAGAGCTAAAATCTAACTTTATCTAATATTCGTAACATTGCTTTTTTAATCGTAACTATGGATTCACGCCTTTATTCCCTATCAACGGGTCGTTTCGGTATCCATACATCATGTCAGCTTATTAACCCGTTCCAAAAGAGACAAGGCCACGTCTTCGATCCGTTTTGATTTACGCATCACTTTCGTCGCGTTACCGTTAAAGGTTTTAAACTGGCCAGCGATAAGTCGAGGAAAGTCGCCGAAGCAAGACGGATGGTGTGCGTTGCTTAAGGCGATACCTCAAATGTTATGTACCTAGTAAATGGGCGGCGCTAGACCCCAGGCGCGGGGTGTCAGTCCCCGGCGCCCCCGCCGCCCCTCTGTCTGTTTACGCGCGATTCCACGCACAGCGATTTATAATATTCTGCAACATTTACGATTGCCACGTGATCTCGTTCCGGAGGTTAGAATGCATGGAGTTTGCATGCCAGATATTTTTATATTTGAATATGTAATGGGAAATATTAGTAATTTAAAAGACAAAATATTTTTTTAAACTTTATTTTAACTTAAAAAAAGTGTGAAATCACAATAGAACAAAAAAGCAGAGGGTTCCGCACAATGACAATGTCAGTTTTTATATTCAATTGTCGTATGTTAATGTGAATTTTTAATCTACTATTTCTTTCAACAGTCTCTTTGTCCTTTTAACTACTACTATCGCTATCTAGTGGTGTTTTAATGAACTATTTTCCGTAAGTGAACGTTTTATATTGAACTAGCTGTTGCCCGCGGCTCTGTCCACGTGCGCCTCGGTTATATCGCGCCCGAAAGTAGGTTATGTTTGACTCCTAGTGCATAACTATATCCATACCAAATTTCATCACAATCGGTCCAGCAGTTTAGCCGTGAAAAGGTGACAGACAGACAGACAACCAGACAGACAGATTTTCGCATTTATAATATTAGTATGGATTTACCACTTAATCGTTAATTAATAGAATTCTTGTAGGTTTTCCTGTAAATGATTTTTTTTTATATTTTTTTCAAAATTTTAGGCTCAGTAGTTTTGTAAATGAGGGGGGGATGATCAATTTTCGTCTTCTTACATTAATAAATAAATTAATTGGAGAATAAGACGTCGTCCTTACTACATTCCTTCTTTAGGGTTGGGGAATACCTCGAGCGTTCGGACTCGAGTTGATTTATAGTATAGGATAAACTTTTGTGTTGTAATTAGTTTATAATTTCATATGTGTATCTTTGCGATGTACCCTCTTTAATGCCCATGTACTCTTTTTCCTTTTTTATACAGGTGACTGGAAGAGATCCCTGTTAGGGATAAGTCCGCCTTTTTTGTGTTCTATGTTGTATGATCAATATTCTTTCTGTACAATAACGTTTTTACATACATATATACATACGTAGTTAAATCAAAATCATTTATGTTACAATAATAACGAAAATATACTTAAGATCCTCATTACGAGCCCTTTTATTACCACTACATAGTATAAAATAAAGTAGCTTTCTCTTTCCTTATATCCCTATGTATGCTTAAATCTTTAAAACTACGCAACGGATTTGAATGCGGTTTTTTTTAGTGGATAGAGTAATTTAAGAGGAAGGTTTTTATGCCAATGCAAAGTCGGGGCGGGTCGCTAGTTTGATATATAACATGGTAAGGGTTGCAAAACTTTTTTTTATTTCTAATTTGTCACCCGAAAATGGTACTTTAAAAAAATATTTATTTACGACGGACAGACAAACGCACGAGTGATCCTATAAGGGTTCCGTTTTTAGGGTTCCGTACAAAAATTCAAAAACGAAACCCTTATAGGATCACTCGTGCGTCTGTCTGTCCGACCGTCCGTCTGTCGCAGTCAATTTTCTCCAAACCTATTGTACCAAAACAGATGAAATTCGGTAGGATGGCGTAATCCTGTGACCCAAACACAGATGTGCAAAGTAAATATTTAAAAAAAAAAGGTTCATTTTCGGGGTACAACTGAGGAGTTTTGCAAACCTTACCGTGTTATATATCAAATGAAAGGGCTTGTTATGAGGATCTCAAATATATTTTTGTTATTATTGTAACATAAAAAGTTTTGATTTTATTCATGAAAAAAGACGAAAATTGACCTCCTCTAATCTCCGGAACGTTCACTTACGGAAAATAGTTCACGAAAACACCACTAGATAGCGATAGTAGTAGTTAAATAGGTACCACAATTGAATATAAAAACTAATATTGACATTGTACCGAACCCTCTCCACGCAAGTTCAACACGCACTTGACCGGTTTTTTACATTTTTGTACGGAACCCTAAAAACTAAGTTATTGTCATTATTATACGTTTGTTTGTTTGTATAAACTTTATTGTACTAAAAAATTACTTTTTCCGAAAAATCAAAAACCAACCTCCATTCGTTTACTGGGGCCAACTTGAACATTCAACAAATTAGAAAACTCAGACGCCTAGGTGTGCAGGGTCAACTGACCTTGTACCCTAGTACTCCAATAGTTTACAAGTAAACGATAACAGTGGCAGTGCCTCAAATTTGAAACAATGATACCAAGGCATAAAGGGTCGATTGACCATTTTGACATCACACTATGTAGGGTCAATTGAACTTGTTATTAACATTCATATAAGTAAATACCTAGGGAAATCCAACTTCAAGTTCAACTGTCACAGTGGCCGTACAGAGATTTTAAAAAGCTAATACCAGGATTACGGGGGAATAAAGGTCGAGTGACCTTGCAAATTTCCATTATCAAACAAGCTACTTGTAAACATTCGAAAAGTAAAAAAATGCTCTTTTTCTACCGACTTCTAAAAAGGAAGAGGTTCTCAATTCGGCTAAATTATTTTTAAATGTTTGTTCCCTCTAATCTCCGTCATTTCTGAACTGATTTTGAAAGTTTATTTTTTGTTTGAACAGATATAGTTTCAATTTAGTCGTAGTAGTTTAAAGTTTATCAAAATCGGGTCAGTAGTTTTGTTTTAAAATCAAAATAACCGGTAAACTTAAATCGGTTAAGTCGAATAAAATGAACATTTTTTATTTTTCGAATGTTTACAAGTTGTTTGTTTGATAATGAAGTAATTTGCAAGGTCTATCGACCCTGCATGCTCCGGTATTGGCTTTTTAGAGCCCTCTAACATAAGTACTCTTAAAACTTACTTTGTATATAATAATGGTGAATTATTATTCGCTAAGTGTTCATAAATAAGCATGAGTGTTGGGAAGTAGTACAGTGTCGAATAAGTGACTTTAATCCTTGTTACTAAAATTTCTGAGATACTTAATGCTATAAGAAACCTTTCACTGATTCACTTGACTAGATATGACTAATCAAATCAAATTATTTTATTTGCGTAAATGTGGTTACAGAGGTTGTTATAATAAATTTGGTACAAACACATTAGCCTAATTAAGGCATGCAAATTAATCATTGTAAACATTTTAAATTATGTCTTGTCATTTTCTAACTATCTTATTTAAATATCTTGATCTTGTCGTTCCAGAAATACACTAAAAAAGAGCATTCCAATAAAACTTGATACTGCCAAAACAAAAATAATCTTTAGGTTTGATTATGATCCATTTTGTAAATTCATTGAATCTGCTTAGAATCCAGAACATTTCTTTGACATAATATTTAAAATATGAAATCGACACTGAAATAATTAAATTAGGACTTTTTTTGTTTCTTGAAAAAGTTGTTGATATCGACATTACGGTGCCCAGTAACATCAGCATTTGGTTCCACCTGAAACAATCCCATACGTATATAATCGAATATGTCTTCAGATTTTTAATGTAAGATCGTTAAACATATTTCATTAAAGACCAGAAGATCAAACATAATAACATGTCGTGGGCAATAGCTAGTACAATCATATTAGGTACTAACCGTTTTACATTTCGTGATGCTGGCGGTATAATATTTTGTCCATTCAAAACAAAAGTTTGTAAATCCGACTCCATATTTGTTACACCTCCCTGTTCTGGCAGTCGCAACAGCAGCGGCGGCGGCAGCGTGGACACAAAGACCTCAAATTGTTGTTGGTCCTGAAAACCATAGGTATTTTGATATTAGCCATTTTATATTTATCTTATATGTAAATTGTTACTTCCACACTTACCTATACCAACCTATCAAATTGTTTGTATAAAAATGGCGAATTAGTTTCAAAGCCAAAATACTTAGATACCTAGGTATCCAATTTGATATAAATATTAAATAAATATATAGGTACCTAAGTATAGAATGATCGATCAGTACTAGTTTTCCATAACAAATATTTTTTTTTTACGGAGGCACTTGGTAGACTAAATAAGACAATATGTTAGGATAGATGGGTAGGTACTTACCATCTGTTTACTCTCATTAGCTAGGCTTTCTCCTTGTAATCGGGTACTCTTTTAGTTTTTTTGCTCAATTACCTATGATAATACGAATATAAAAAAATCACAATTACGTAACAAAACCATAGCTAATATTACACTATTTTACATAACAAATACTATTTACAGTCAAGAAAAACACTAAAATAAAAACTAGGTTGGGATATAAATTTTAACAATAAATTTGAATATATATTATAAAATGCCATAAAAACTCGCGAGATTTAATAAAAAATGCGCGCGTCTTTTGCTCGGCAAATGCAGACGCAGACTGGCCGGGAGAGCGCGCAAGGGATAGCGCTTGGCGGTAAAGCCCGTGAACGATGAGACAGGTATAGTCTCGAGGCGCTGAAACAAATAGGGCGTAAGCGCCAAATTTGTTTTTATTAATTTATAAAAAAAACAGACCAGTTCATTACATTTTATTATACCTCTTATGATGAATTACTAACGACCTATATTTTAGTTTAAAAATCATTTTTTTATACTGAATCGTCGATCTATAATTTAGAAATATCGGTAAGCGAATACTATTTTTCAAAAAATATTTCTATCGAGAAAATTTTATCAAAACGTGTTTCCATCTGATACATAAGGAGATAAAATACTCAAAAATCATATACTAAGATTTGAAACCAATAGTAAAAGAACTTTGCGAGATAAATGATGTTAAAGACCACCTTGTTTAGCAGTGGTATCGTCTTAACTTTATGTTAATGCTCGGTAGAGCGCGTGTGAAATGGAACGTGCCCCATAGTGACATGATCGCTTTATGGGATTACCGGCACCGCCAAGGAGCTTCGAACTAAATGGATTGGAACATTAAGAAGGGATTTGTTTTGTTAAAATATTATTTAGCAGCTGTTGCCAGCGACTTTGATCCAATTGAAAAAAAATGTAGATAAACACTTAAGTATTTCGTAAAAACCCTAGTGGTTTATGGAATACTTAAATGATAACTATTTTAATTTTTTTGTTATTAATCAAAAAAAGATAATTTAAAAGAAGATTTTGAAGCCTTTTTTGTTTGATTTGATTTTGTTTGATGATTTTTTAATTTGTATTTTACGTCTGGCTTTACATTTTATTTGCAGTTTACACAACTTGCATAATATACCTTCCTTGACTGGAAAAACTTCCTGACATAATCTTAAGAAAATGCTGTTATAGGAAGGAATTAGGATTAATCACCAATCGGAAAGAGATATACAAGTATACTTAGACCTCTGATTGTTCTTTAGTCGCTTTTTACGACATCCACGAAAACAGGAATAGTCGTCATTCTATCTATTCTATAATGCTAGAAATAATGTGCTGATATATTTCTACCCTCTTACTTCTAAGTACCTTATGAATAAGTCCAACTCTATATTGTTTCGGAACTTCTTGATCACGGTCGATGATGCATTTAAAAGCAATCAGTTTTCTTCAGATGCATTCATGCATAGTTAAGACATAACGTGGTAATGTTTATTGGAGAAATAATAGGCTTTTGTATGACATTTCTATTATATATATAATAGACTATTTGAAGATTAATGTTAAATATTAAGGTATTTTGAGTTTGGGTATTTTGGGCTCGTGCATCCATTAGTATGGAAGTATGGACTTCCATACTAATATTATAAATGCGAAAGTCTGCCTGTCTGTCTGTCTGTCACCTCTTCACGGCTAAACTGCTGGACCGATTGTGATGAAATTTGGTAGGGATGTAGTTAACGACCTCAGGTCAAACATAGGCTATTTTTGGGCGCGATATAACAGAGTCCCACGCGGGGCGAAGCCGCGGTGAACAGCTAGTTTTAAACAAAATCATTGTGTTTTTTGAGATTTTAATATGTACCCTTTTTTATTATTTTTTGTAATATGTTGCACGCTTTATTTTCAAATCTGTTGTTTGCCAGCAGATCTGAATCAAACTAATGTATTACAGTTCCATTATATTTATACGAACTTTTATCAAAATTGGTTTAGTAGTTTACAAAGGTATAAGAGCAACAGTTAGATAGATAGTTATTGGAATAGAGATATATTTCAATATACCTATACTAATAGAATTAAATTATGTCTACATTATTCGTCTTTTACGCGCTATATCGATGATGTTTTTTGTTGAGTCTTAAATACCACCTAAAATGTTTACTTGTATAATATTTTCTAAATATATATATAATTGACCATTCGCAAGTTATTAACCAATTTTTTAATTTAAATATAGGCTTTGGCGAACTTTAATAATAATTTTTTTTAAAGGCTTATTAAAATTTTTATTCCAATTGTTTTTATTTAAAAATCAAACTCACCTCTCACGGGTCTACTGGAAGAGATTTCTATTGAAATAAGTAGTACCTTTGTACTTATTGTGCTTTATATTGTATCCTCTGTTCGTATTTTTGTATAAATAAATAAAATTTTCGTATTTCTGTATTTAACAGAACGGTTTCTAAAAGATTTTTCTTTCAAATGACACGTCGGTTTACAAATTAAAAAAAAACTTTGTGGAAATAAGGAAAATGGATTCATTTTATTCTTTTATTGCCCGATTTACATTCTTCTGATTTATGCTAAACATAACTTTTGAGCTCCTTCGAAGCTCATTCATGAAAATATATGGTTATTGTATGTTATTGTGTTAAAAAGCGTCGGCACATCAAAAATGCATTTATCCTTTTAGCACCTTTAAATTACGAAGTTGAAGGAAAATAAAATGCAACAAACTTTCACCTTTTATTTTATGGCTCTTGTTTGACGTTACCATACTTCTGGATTGTTCTGGACATATCCATACTTCCATACTAATATTATAAATGCGAAAGTCTGTCTGTCTGTCTGTCTGTCGGTCTGTCTGTCACCTCTTCACGGCTAAACTGCTGGACCGATTGTGATGAAATTTGGTAGGGATGTAGTTAAAGACCTGAGATCAAACATAGGCTACTTTTGGGCGCGATATAACCGAGTCCCACGCGGGGCGAAGCCGCGGGGAACAGCTAGTTTATTTATATTTATAAACCACAAATAAACAATGTGGAGGTTCTGAGTTCGATCCCCAGTCTGGAAAAGTTATTGTTTTTAAGAATTATTGTTTCAAATTCAAATTCAAATTGTTTATTTTCAATATAGGATATTCTTATCACTTATTGTGTGTTTGTTTTTATTTTTTCTATTATTTTTATTTTATTTGTATCAATTCTGAAAAATAAATTTATTTTATCTTTATCAAGTTGTGCTATGGTCTGATTCTAATTGTTTACCTAATCTGTGTGATTAAATCTGTGTAATTATATATGTGTCGAGTAAGCTAAATAAAAGTAACAATGTTACCTGTGTGATTGATAACAATTAATATTTCTCGATAAACACTATATTAATAGAGTTTTCGCTATATAAGCGGTTACTTGATTAAATCTTATTTTAAGGTTCAGCTGTTTAGAGAACTGGCCGAGAAGGTACAGCCATTTTCAAAATTCTATTGGCATTTTGAGAAATTCCCCAAATGCATCTAGCTGAATCAGTATAATTTTTGTTATTTTACATATTTTTTCCAAATTATTTTGACAAATGGTGGCCCTACTCAGTTGGCCCTTACAAAGTAGCATACAATGGCCTATATACCGGCTATATTACCTCCTAGTGTCAATTTTAGAATGTAGGTGTTCCGTATAAGGACTTTGTTCGCCGATGTAAAGGCTAGAATGAAGGGGTATTCGCAGTTACAGTGAAGACAATGCACGCCTGACCTCTCCGAGATGATGCTTATTTGCCTTTTATTTTATATAGAAACAAGCGCAGTGATCTAGCCCGGACAGCCCGACAGGATGTCGCGCAAAATAACAATGATGTAGAAATAAAGCTCACTTCGATAAATTTTTAAGACATACATTTTTAAAATAAACTCTATTTTTTTTCTAGCTATATGTGTATTACTGGGTAAATGCCTCTACTCTTTTCTTCAATGCGTACTTATCTCTATGTATTTTGAAAAATTTTAGAAGAACCTTAAGTACCTAATCGGACTCTCTAATCCAAGAATATAAAAAAAACTGTTTTTTTTTAAATTAATTACGTTTTTTTGTATGCATATTATTATCACTCTCCTATAATTTCTAATATTCTTTTTCGTTTTAGATTATTTGATCAACCGAAATTACTATGGCACAGTGAATTTTAATGAACAATAATTTGCTATATTTTTTAATTAAATTCATCATTAAATTTTATTCATCTCCATCGTCGATCAATTCCTTGCTTTCAGCTTTCAGACGACGTTGACTAAGAGACGCCTTTCATAAACGGACACTGCATATTATAAAGCTTAATCTCTATACTGTCACCGGTTTGTCATTTAAACCAAAGAGCGCGGCGAGGCTTACTTTGAGAGAAATAAGCTGCGGATGTATAATCTTTCATGCTTTATTCCATAGATAATGCAAAAACTGCTTATTTTTTTTTTATAAATGTCCTATGTTCATCTTGTCTAAATCTTTGTAAGTACACTACTATATATATATATATATATATATAGTATACGTTATAACTCTTTTAAACCTGGTGTTACCTAGGTCTAGAGGGCGTTAGGGTAGCAATGACTAACAAGTATTCAAAAATCTTCGTACCTATATTGCTAAATATCTACACCGATTTTTTGAACTAAATAAAAGAAAATCAAACAATAAAAAGATTTTTCTTCTTTCCTCCACCATCATTTAAAGTCGAGGCGAAATTTTCTATAAATAAATCACGGCAGTAAATTAACGCGCTAGAAATCGGATTATATTTATTGGTCGGTATCAATGGAGGTTTACAGGAAAACGTTTCGTTCCACTTAGCTGGCAGCCGAATGTGGAGCATCGCACAGACTAGGCAATATTTCACTGGGTGCGTGGGCGCGGGAACACAGCCCACCGGCCCACTGGCGTAAACTATCGAAAGTATAGATGAGTAACTCTTTATCATCATCGTCTCTTCTTTTTCTCGGTTGCATTGTCCCCTAAACTGGCTTTGGAGCCCCGCATAAAACGTGTTTTTTTATTGTTTTCATTCTAGTAAGGTATTTGAGACATGAACCACCATGAAATCTAATTAATGGTCGTTAAAGAAATCACGTTATAGGCCGAGAGGCGGTTCCAAAGATCTCACACTAGGGTGTGCGCCATCGACCGACCTTGTCAACTACACGAAATGATGATATCTATAAATAAAACGAAGTCGGGTTATTTACACTATAACGAAAGAACGAAAGGATCGGTTTCAATGATCATGATTTGACAATATTTTTATTACCTACCGAAATGCTGTTATAATATTAATAGCTTCTAGAGGGACTGAGGAAGGTACAAGGCTTAGCTTCTGACTGTCCCTCAGTTACCTCTATGTCATACACATACTTCCTGTACAGGAATAGAGGAGTTTATTATTTGTGTTTTTGATTTGTTGCATACAAAGTGTTAAAAATAAAAATATAATACTGGCAGCTTGCGGCACTGGCCGAAAAAATAGTTAATAAAAAAAGACCCAAGAAAAACAAATGAATGAAAAAAGAGGCTGTGACAGCATCGGCAAACGCATTAATTGTACATTTTATTATTATAAAAAATACACAAATTTCAACATGGAGTCAGATATTTAATTTCATTCCCAACACAAAGTAAACGGATGATAATGCGTACACTATTAAAAACGTTTTGATATGTGCCTTGTTCTATACTTTTATTATTTTATGCCACCGGCGCCTGCCCTACACTACAATTCCACCTAATTCAAGTTATCTAATTTCATTCATCATATTATTTATACACTAGCTTTCGCCTCGGAGCTCTGCTTGTGAGAATAAACTATGTATGGGACCCATTTGTTCAAACCGTATTTACGCAAGCAAGAAATTTCATTGAGAAATATTAATAAAAATTGTTTATTAGTACTTAGGAATTTCTGTAAGGTAAAAATGTTGGTAAGGTAAACTTTTTAACGGAACATGCATTCGATAAAAATATGTATATATCTTGTATATACTTGCGCTTGAAAAAGCATGTGGCAAAAAGAAACGAAAAGAAAGTCATAGTAGCGATCATTGCTCAAAATAAACACTGAAAGAAAGAAACGAGTCATACAAATATAATCAAATAGTTTAGAGAGAGAGATGGGCTAACAGATATCATAACAGCCCTTTTTAGGCCCACTATTGAGCATTGGGCCTCTCATGTAAATTGGTACACATATTTCAAGAAGAGTTGCCATGCAAACGCTATGCTGGCCGGTGCATGTTGACGAGTTTTACCGGCCTTTTCCAGGCCTTTGCCTGAGCTGAACAAGTATATTTACAGATAATGACATTTTATTATACTACAAATTTATTTTTTTATTAAATATATATACACTATCTTACAGAGAAATATGTATAAGAGTATACTAAATTATTTTTTGTATGTTGTTACAGTCTGTACTTGGAAGGGACCGGTAGGTCGACCGCCGATCTCGATTTTCTTCTCTCGTAATGGCTACTTGTATCGCTGAGCCACATTTCGAAGACAAAAAAAATGTTTTTTTTTTTTTTGTTTACATTGTCGAATGCGTTGTCACTAACAAAAAATTTTTTAATGTGTTTTGTGTGCTGGTGGTGCGCAATGTGGCCCAGTGATACAAGTAGCCATTACGAGAGGAGAGAATCGAGATCGGCGGTCGACCTACAGATAACATAGCGGACAAGCGACATATCTAGACCGAACAAACCAAGAGCCTGGGAGTCGATTGATCCTAACCTAATCCTTAACTTCCTAACTAATATCATAAATGAGAAAGTGAGTTTGTTTGTTACGCTTTTTCGCCCTATCTACTGCACCAATTTTTATTAAATTTCGCATACACATAGATAGAAGAATTGAGAAGGATATATCATTTTTCATTACACGAAAAGCACTGTTCCCATGGGAAATTCACGCGAGCGAAAGCTAGTATTTTATATTTTTAAGCAGTTCAAGTTTTAAATAATTATTTCGAATTTTAATTTATTTTTTCTCTGGTGAGGCTAGTGCCAATGATACTCTGTGACCTGTTCTTGAAGTATAAATACAAAGATTTGCACTGTATTTATATAAAAAAAATATTCTTAATCTTTATTTTGAGTGAAACTAGAAAAAATTAATATGTTTATCTAAAACCTATATTTTTACTGCCTGTTTCCCTCAGGGGTAGACAGAATCTAAAGATTTCTACTTGCTATGGAACTCTCGCTTCCTCTAAACTCATAACTATCGTAAGCATAAGTATCGTTCTTGAAAGATAACTTGAATATCAAAAAGTAAAAGCTAAAATTTGGCAACCACGTATATAAAGTACCACATTCTTAGATTAGGGGGTCATTGGTTTGATTCCCGTGGGAAGCATACTTTGTTTAGTTGTTTCCAGTTTGGCTAGACCTTTGCAGGTTTGAATTACCTGATTGTCTAATAATAGAGATTCCGTGCGTTGGAGGGCACGTTAATCCGTTGGTCCCGGCTGCCATCGGGTAGTCGTTAAAGGAACCACGTCAGAGGCCGAGAGGCGTTCCAAAGAACTCTGATACCAAGTGTGCATGGTCGATTGACCGTAACACCTACGCGAAATAATAATAATAACTACATACTTTACACACAACTTGTTTGTAGTTTGGGAACTTTAGCTTAGAACAATTTTAACGGGAGCCCAAGTACGGGCAGTCGTCAATAAACATAAATCAAGGAAATAAAATTGTGAACTTATAAAGGTGAACGCCCGACCTTAATATATTTATCTAACGGACGTAATATGCATACATTTGCATGAAAACACATGTACCGACCCTGTCTGGTCTAGACAATTTAAGAGAGCTGCGAACATCGGCTAGTGGGTAGGAAGTAGGGCTGTGTAGTCAAGAAAAATCGTTTATAAAACATTTAATTACTACAATTATGGCATGGATGGTATTTTCTTAAACTAAAAATCACACGGCAAATACTTTACTAACTTTACCCATGATGGACTTAAGTGTGAAAGGGATATTTTATATACAACTGTGCATTTTCTGCCTAATAGCAACTGGGACCGTATGGATATATGGACATAAATAACTGTTAATATGTACGTATTTGTTATATTGTTTACTAGCGACCCGCCCCGGCTTCGCATGGGCATAAAAACCTTCCTCTTGAATCACTATCTATTAAAAAAAACCGCATCAAAATCCGTTGCGTAGTTTTTAAGATTTAAGAATACAAATGGACATTGGGACAGAGAAAGTGAATTTGTTTTATACTATGTACTTAGTGATTTAATTATACAGTCCAAATTATAAGAAACTAGCGACCCGCCCCGGCTTCGCAGGGCTATAAAGACCTACCTCTGGAATCACTAGCTATTAAAAAAAAACCGCGTCAAAATCCGTTGCGTAGTTTCAAAGATCTAAGCATACATAAGAACAGACAGCGTGTTTTATACTATGTAAAGATTGTGACGCAGAAGAGAGTTTACATGATTGACGTTACGCGATAAAACCCCCGCAGGGAGCGCAGCATATAATTAATATTTTATAACTTATATGTTAACTAGCTGTTCCCCGCGGCTTCGCCCCGCGTGGGACTCGGTTATATCGCGCCCAAAAGTAGCCTATGTTTGACCTCAGGTCTTTAACTACATCCCTACCAAATTTCATCACAATCGGTCCAGCAGTTTAGCCGTGAAGAGGTGACAGACAGACAGACAGACAGACAGACAGACAGACTTTCGCATTTATAATATTAGTATGGATTTTAAAGCCTGGGCAGAACTATTAGCATATGAAAGATCATAGCCAGTTCATTTAATAAATTTGTAAAATAAATGTATCTTTGTACTATAGAAAATAGTTAGTATATCCAGTTTCGTTCTTTGGGAAAAAATTCAGAACGAAGCGATTTTTTAAAAGTTAAACAAATGTTGATTTTCCATGCTGGTCTGGGAGAAAAAGAAAAACATAGAATGTACCAGCTGCTTCTCTTCCTGCGCAAGCCGTAAAAGTCGTCTGAGGGAATCGCCGAATGGGGAAATCGTTACATAGGCGATGCGGCCAGCAACCCATCACTATTGATTTCCTGTTTTAACTACAATTATGCTAAACGTGGCCTAAGGTCTTATTGCTCTAGGCTTTGTCTTCCCCGTATGGGATAAAGACGTGATTATATGTATGTATGTAAACAAAACTTCCAGTGAATATTTGATGTTGTCAATATAAAACCAATAAGTTACAATTAAGATTAAAATGAGTTTTTAAATTGATATTGCTGGAAGCCCTGCAACCAATGTGGAAGTATGTCATACGGACCCATGGACCTGTTGACATACTTGCGCTTGCGCACTAATGCTGAATCTGAATACAACAACAACATTGCCACTTATTACAAGGGCAAAAACACGGACTTCCAGTCTTCCAAGTATCTGCGATTCTCTATAGAATCAACCTCCCGATATAAATATATATTTTATTTAAAAAACTTCGAAACTTTTGGGAGTTCAAAAAATAAAAAGTAGAGTTATTGGGTTCTAAATTTTTGAATTTCAAATTTTTTCGACTAATTTAATTTTGATTTCGTGTCTGTACTGAAACTACAAATGTTTCAGGTTTCAGTACAAAAACTCATCTATTAGAGAAGATGAGAGATAGAGATGACGTCAAAAGAGACTCAGTTCATTGGGTTGAGTTAGTAACGACCAAATTTTTTTTTTAAATTCTGCTATGATTTATTGCAAACATTTATCGTAGTTTTGTTGTAACATCATGCCTTTAATGTACTCCATAACAATTTTGTAAGATGACCCATCACCCCTTTGTTGGATAACAAAGGCATCTAATTGTATCAACTATGAAATATGGCTTACATAGATCAAGTAGCGAAAGTTTCAATTGACCAGCCTTATCTATTACAACGGCATGCTGACACAAACTATATCCATCTCAGCTCTAATGCTGTAGTGTGTTTGTTTCGGCCGGACAACTTACGCAAGGCTTGAAGACGTTTTTAACCGCGAATTGTGTAACAAACAATAAATAACGACAGAGCATAGAACACAAATTGAATACCACAGAATTCAAATTTCAGGCTCTTGATCGCTTCGTTATGAGAGTAACTTTCGCTATTATTTGAGACTTGAAAAATTGTGGCCCATCTGGAGGGTCTCCGAATATGGACCTTATTGGTTATGAATATGTATATTTGGATGTAGCCATCAATCGAGAGGCAGTGAAAGCGGCGTGTGTTAAAAAAAAGTTGAGGTTTACATTCATTGTAGCGGCCAGTACGTAGGCTAATTCTTCCTATACAAAAACGTGTTGACTGGTATGATTGATAGATTGCGGTACAATCCTTTATGCGTTTGGATTGTGTATGACAAGCATAGCGTTAGAATGTTCTTGTTGATACATGGCTGTGCTTAAAATACATGGTAAAATATACAAACAAAAATAATGGTTTGTTATTTAGCAATATAATAAATATCAACAACTAACTACTAATAATTCTGTATTTGATTGTAACAGAGTAAAATTCAATTCACCATTAAATTTTAAGAATAGATCGTCTTAAATTGTATGTTTTTAAACCTATTGTGGGATTTCTATAAAATCCCAGAAATTTATTTAATTAACAAGCTAATAGGGCTGCTTGTTTTGAAAGCATGTTGGAGTGTTATTTACACAGAACAGGATAATATATTTATCAGCTAAATAATAAATGTAAAAATCATTAAGTTTTTGTACCTAAAACGTAATATTTTAACTTTAAGACATAAAATTCGACGAAAAAGCAAGAAATACAAGTAAGTACTATTTATTTCTAAGAAGTGCTGATATATTTATGATATTATTATTCACTTCTCATGACATGATATATTAAGATCAAGTAGGGTGAAAAGAAACGAGGCGGCCCTTATGATTTTCATGAAAGTAAGTGCATATTGTAGTTTTCTGCGCGTAATTTGTCTTGATAAAGTCAGTAGTTGACAGATTCCTTTTCATTGCCTTAATTAAAACGTTAAGCTTCCAGATATACCTAATTGCTTTTATTTATTTACTCATCTTAATAACCATTTTCAAACTTATCGCTACTATTCTCATCTTTCTGCTGGTGCTAGTGTGCGAGTGACACACCCGGTGTAGCCGGCTTCCATAGGGTTCCAATTTCAATCGCGTGTGTCGTAAGCCTACTAAGTGATGTAGAAATATATATTTAAAATTTAAATTACATAAGTGATAATATAGATATTTTATTTTATCAGTTTCGGCAACTTGCAGTCCATAGACAATGTGCAGCGCCCAGTGGCAACAGGTTCGGCGGTGTGAAAGCCCCGCCCGAGGCTGTGGCTCACTGGGCCACAACTATGAAGGTCATGCATACCGTCGCCCAGCGAAAGTCTTAATTGTTGACAGCGGTCAAGTGCAAGGAAAGTGTAGGTGCGATCTCGTGTTCTTGATTTTTTTTTTCATAATATCTATTATTTTTGTATTTGAATTTCGAAGGGTATTTACCATAGATAAAAACAAAATTGATTCCGCGCGCGATTCCAAATTCTTTGATATTTACTTTTTTCCGCAGTGGCCAGCATCATATAGGATTGTTTTCTATGATCGATAATGCATTTTTTATAAATTCATGTATTTCATAGTGGCCAGATTTGTTATAGAAGAAAGTAACATAATTATGAAAACCTCTTTGCTATTTTTGTCAGATCCTAAGTTCTGCGATCTAATTTCATCGTAATCGATGCATCAAGCAGTTCTGCACCCGTAGCCAAGTGACAATTTCAAAACGATAATGAACGTCGACAAGAACAAATTGTATGTGATTGACATAAGATGCGGTAAATTACGTGGTCAATCGAATGTCAATCCCATACATTTTGTTCTTGTCGTAGCTACCTTGTTAACGTTTTGCGATTGTGACTTTGGCTATATTGTATAGTTTCCGACTAATTACTTACAGTGAATGCAGGACGCAGAACTTGACCGTAGAACCTTGGTTTTAGCACTAAACTTTAAGAATTTCATCACCATAGACAAACTGCTAATATCACTGAAAAAGACAGGACGGCTCATTTCGTGAGGACAGAACTAGGGTTATAGCTTGACTCAAATCTTGCGTATTTTACAAGATAAAAGGACCTTCACTAGCATATATTCAAGTAAATATAAAGCATACATTCACACTTGCCTTAGACAAAATGTTAAGGTCAAAAACAGTACCACTATTTTCTAGACATAACGTGATTAGTAAGAGCAAAGTCAGTGCTTTAGGACATAAATCTATCTCTTCTGTGACACTTAAAATAATTGCACACGAACTTTAAACAAGATTATGAATGAAGCGAGATGAAGTGAGCAGTTCTAAATAAGAGTAATAAAATGTAAAGAGTACAGAAGGATATATTACTAAATACTAATCTTTGCGTTACATTTACCATGTTTGACCTGAGGAATAAAACTTTAACACGTTAAAAAAGATAACGGAAAACAAATCATCATTGCCTATAGCATTTGTCCTGCGTAGATCAAATCTCCAAATCAAAATTCCTCAGCCAGCTTACAGCGCAGGCAACTATGAAAATCAGACGTTTTCCAAATCTCCTGATTTTATATTCATAGCCACCAGTCCAACAGTGCTTTACAGTTTTCAAACTGGCCCCAGTAAATAAATATAACAGGTTTTTGGAAAAAAAAGATTTGGGATACAATAGTTAATTAAAGATAAAACAGAACATTAACACAAAAAGTATAAAGGTACAAAGGCCGAATTAATTAAAAAGTACATAAGAGTTGTACCTCTGTATTATCTTTAGTTTATGATGGAGTCCCACGACCTTTCAGCGGGTGAGTTACATGGAGCGCGTAATGTATGCACAACTGCACAAAAACGAACGCATTGTGCATTGTCTACGATAGGCGGAACTAGAGATCTAGAAGCGATATAGAACACTACGATTATAGTATATTCTTTTAAACTTTTTACCTTTGTCAATTTAAAATATGCTGTAGGGTAGAGCTACAAAAATAAGGCGGTTTGTTCAATTTCGTGGAATAAATTTTATTAAATTTAATTATTAACATTAGTGAATTATTTTTTTGTTAATTTATGAATGAATACGACGACCATACAAATCTAAGTGTATTTCCTTGTACGGATATCGATAGTAACGTAGTTATTGTTATCAATACTACTCACTCTATCCTGTGTTTTAAAATTTGATTCAGGGATAAAGTTAACTCTTGCGTGATAACCATGTAAAAAAGGAATAACATATTATTAGCTAGGACCGAATTACCCATTCGTGTCTAAGCTTTGGCACTAATCACGGTAAAGATAGGAGCACCAACCCCGCTCCTATCACTGGGATCCAGCCTGAAGCGTACCAATCCCTCGTCCGTGCCTACCTATGTTAATCTACAGTTACATTTGAACACATATTAAAATTATCAACAGCAATATCATATCAATATCAAATGCTAATAAAGGCCATGTTAAATCACTAGAGCACAATACACGTCTGCACCGCTCGGCGAACCCAAGGAGAAGAGAGCGTTACACTCATACTCACCCCGACACTACTACTGCCAAGAAAGGTTTACCTGTAGTGGGGAGATATCTGTCACGTGATGTTACCGGGCGCTAACACTATGAATACGACCAGCAGAGTTTAAAGCGAAAATATAATATTGTTGAGTTTGTACACATAATCTTATTTTTCAGCATATTTCGTCCACTGCTAATGTCTCCTTCAATGCATGCCACTGTCCGATTTCTCCTTCAAATAGGGTTTCCAATTTTGGCAAAGTTATCCCTGCAGCTAACACCATATATGTGATTTAACCTTATTTAACTATAATAACTTCGTTATATAAAATTATAATAATAAAAGTGGAAGTCGTGTCGTATCGTTAGGTGAAAAGGCCGGAAGATAGAAATATCTGAAAGAGACCACCGCCCCCAGTGGTGGCAAAATCCCATTTGCCACAACTGGGGGCGACCACCACTGGTGGCAGAGGGGACAATTTATATGCCAGATGCCATATCCAGTAAATTTAATTCCTCGCTAGCGATCTTGAACTTAGTTTCCGGGTTTCGTGATGCACACAACTGCATGTCGTCTGACTAGTGTGTTTTGTCTGTCTGTATGTTTGGAATGTAAACGAGATCTTTTACCGCTATTGTGCTCTGACACAACAGACGACAGGTGGCCAAACTAACAGGCAATCGCTAGTAATTAGAGTGCATTCAATGTTAATTTTATGAGTTGACGTCGATTTCATAATATCTGTCATGGTATGAAAATTACAAGGTGCAGTTGGGCAAACAAGTAGTATGACTATCTAAGTATAAGTATAATTCATTTCATAAGTAAAGTCCCCACACTTATTGACTCCGAATCGGATTCAGCCGGTTAGTTTAATTTGTTACGTTAGCACTTATCATTACTACATAGTATAAAACAAAGTCGCTTTCTCCCTATATCCCTTTGTATGCTTAAATCTTTAAAACTATGCAACGGATTTTAATGCGGTTTTTTGATAGATAGTGATTCAAGAGGAAGGATTTTATGCCTATGCGAAGTCGGGGCGGGTCGCTAATATATATTACTAATTCTTTGCCTTAATGTCAACGTCATTGGGGTCGCTGTTGATGTAAAAATCTTGTTAAAAATTCAAAATGAGCTACAGTGTGTAATATGTGAAAGATTTGGTATTATTTAGTTAGTAAGGATGATTGATGAGGTTAGCTATTAAATCCACAGAATCTAAATGTTTTTACAACTATTATTATTCCTGGTTGAGCAATAAATCTTATTCATCTGTACCTATTGTCTTGAGTACTATGAGCTAGGGAAAGGGGCGGGTTGGAAAATTCTAAAACAATAGGTAAAATATATCGTTATCTATTTTTTCGAACAGTCTTACTGTATCTATGGTACGCCTTTAAATATTCTATTACTATCTAGGAAGTCCCACGGTTTCTTTGTTTCGATGAGAATTTTTTCATGATTTGAAGATATTTATTTTTTGTTGTGATATAGTGTATTTATAAGGAAACAGGAAAGGTAAAATTGTTGTGTTCGCTGTTGCTTATGATATGATAAGTATCTCATAAATCATTGTAATAAAATTACAAGACGCGTATTCTATCTATACAAGAGCGTCGCGCAGTCGCACGAAGTATCCCTTAAATAAAATAGCTGGAAAATAGCGGTATGTCTTATTAATATCTCACTTTTGTTGCGTGATATTGTATGTCATCATCTGTGTTTTTTTTCCTTCAGGTTTTGTGTCCCACTGTTGGACACAGACCCGCCATTGTGACTAGTAACGTAAAATAGATTCGATATTTGAAACTTTCAATTGATACTTTTTAGAATAGTTTTATAACTATTCTAAAAAGCTGCCGTTCTGAAATCTCTGGCACTCGATATCGACTCGCGCTTATTTTTTACAGATCTGAAATCTAGCACGATCATTAATGCAGAGAAACTTGCAATTTACAATGCCTAAATAGTTAAATACAGTTATTTTGTTGATGTAGAACGGTTGAACACCAAACGTGGAGATGGGGTGAAAGGCGAGCTTGCAAAACCGTGGTGTATGTCGTGACTACTCAGACCCACAAGTACAATGATACAATTTCACGTTTATTTCCTTAACTTGACTTTAGTTATGGATAAACGTGTCTGTACCCCTAGTATGAGATTTTATAAACGCAGACGCTAGCGACTGCGTTAGGATTTTGTATGGAATTTCTCAGTTGCCTTACTATCCGCCACTGTACAGATTTGTTATATAAAATTGCTAAAGCAGTCGCTAGCGTCTGCATTTACAAAATATCATACTAGCGGTAGAAATATTGTTGGAACAGTAAAAATTTTACAATATCTTATGTCTCATTCATATCGTAAAAAACACAGAAGGTTCATTGACCCTGCAAAACCAGGTGTTAGAGTTTTTCGAAACCGCCTCTCGGACTCTGACGTGGTTTCTTTAACGACAACTAGGTGGCAGCCGGGACAAAGCACGAAAACATTTTAGTCATCACACAATCAGGTGATTCAAGTCTACAATGTCCACACCAAACTGGAAAGAACATAGCAAAAGTATGCTTTACATCGGTATCGAATTCGCAATCTCCGGGTCTTCAGGCTAGAGGCACTAGACCACCTGTCAAGAATTATTCTACCCTTCTAACCATAAAGCAAGAAATTAATAAAACAATCTAAACTACAAGGTTTTTTTAGACAAATCACACAGACCTTAGTTCAAAGACCAATGCGCGTATAGCTTTGTCGGCTCGACTGTACTTACTTATTACATCTAAAAGTTAGGTATTAGATTCAACACGCTAATGAGACTAATAACTATTTAGTGAAACTAAGCCGTAGCCTAAAGCGATACAAACAAAATAAATGATCTCATTGTTAAACATTTCACCTTGAATTACGGCAGAGACTGATCGTGAAATACTAAGAAATGCTATGTTACGTTACTTCCCACGCCATTGTGACCAAATCCAGTTATTGCTCTGCAGACTTCCTAAGTAAAGTCTAGGAGTACTATTTTTGAGATGTATTAATCACTCAAAAACGATGATTCTACATATATACATATCATCGTGCTTGTCTCCCGTAGGGGTAGCCAGAGACTATAGAGACTTCCATTGGCTTACATATCTACCTCGCTTCCTCCACACTCATCACTCGTCATACACGATCGCCGATTTTGGGTTCTCCTATTGTCTCCCTTGTTGTCTCTCGGTGATTCTTCTTATTATTTTATTACTTAGGAGTTAGCCCACAAAGTTTGTTTTTTAAAATGCAACGCCAGTGCTTGTTGGCGATTGTTACCACCAGATTTTCTTAGACTTCTTCTTCTATCGTGTCAATGGCCAAAAACAATATAAATTTGGCCCAGTAGATGCAACATTCACGACCGAGTCAGAGGCCACAGCCAGGTCACGCTTTGCACATGAGAACGGGCAGCTAGGGCTTTTTTATTAATTATTTTTTGGCTGAACAATTTATTAGTCTGGAAACTATTTCAGAGGCCAACGCCCGGATTCAGAATTGGAATCATAATGTGCCAAGCCAATATGATGTTAATAACTTTGCTATGATCAATAACTACCTGAAAATTAAGGCATGAAGGAATGAAATGACGTAGATTAGAAAACTAGGATAACTTCTGCAAGGGCGAAGTTGACTTTCAGACCTACAGCATGATGAAAATGATTTATTGGTACAGTGCAAAAAGCGCCGTATGGTCCATTCGTAGAGGTCATGGGAATAGGGCGTCCAAAGTACTGTGAAGGCACTGGATGGTGGCTTGGTGGCACACTTTGCAAATTGTTTAACGGACCTCGTATTGTATAATATCCATATTGCAGATGGCTAGTATGCATCAGGTTGGATAGGCGGTAATGTAAATGTTTCAAATAGCTTTGTAGTGCATGATAATCTTTTACATGTTCAAAAATATAATCTTAACATGGTTTTAAAAATATTTTGGGGATGTTATAGATTCCAAGATTTCCATGAAGAGGATGAATTCAATCTTCTTGTTTTAGGAACGGCAAAACAGAATCGGGTAGAGAGAGAGAGAGAGAGTAGCAGTAAAGAGTTAGGTCGTTTATACTTACTTAGGAGCAAACCCTTAGAAAAAAGTTTATAAACTATGATTTACTAGTTTATAAACTTTTTTCTTTTTTCTGAAACCTAACTAGTCGATTGCAAATTTCGAAGGAATATATGCTATAATGGAATATGTAGAGTAAATATTAGAGGTAATTAGCTGAAATCGTTTTTTATACTTCAGCACTTTTCAATTTGGATGAGCCAATTTTTATTTTATTTACTTATTTGATATGTTCTTATTATATTCCTTCCGTTATCTTTATATTCATCAGTTCAAAATTATTCAAACTTACGCGATACGTGGATAACATCGCATTAACATAATAATGAGAGCATTACTGCGTCATATAATGTTTTTATTATAAATTCTGTAATTCGAAACACCTGATTTTAAACTCGCAGAATGAAAAAGATGATACCATATTTCTTCCACTCACTTCCTGATATTTACTTTGCTACCTACCTAACTGATTTTTAACGATCGATTACGTGGTATCATGTAATCTGAAAGTCAAAGGCCATTGTCTTGATGGTCTGTTGGTTTTAAATTTGCATCGTCAGATTGAAGTTATATTCACTTCTGTACAGTTTTGTTTGTGCGTGACCTTTAGACATAATAGCTTTCTTGTGTTTTCATTACTTTTATTGTTGTGTTCGAATGTCTTGAGAGTTGATCACATAGAAAAATATATATGTCCAATATTTTATCTAAGTTTGCATATAGCAATAGAGTAGACAATGTATGTTGCTGTAAGACATGCTTTGCGAATGTATCCTCGTCAATTTATTTGATTACGACAGTTATAGTTAGTTGATATTATTTATTTTTATTATTTATTTATTATTTCCTTCTTATTTCTGATCCATTATCCAAAAGTATATCAAGATATCTAATCAAATCAAATTGTTATAATCAATAAGTACACTATTATTGAACTCATCTAATACAATTTGGTCATCGTGATGCTGCTATACTCATGATTTTACGATACTTTACTATGTTTGCTCACTACATGAATAATGATCATCACCCTAATTGAGGAAGAAATTATTAATATAACCTCGCCATTAAAGCGTTCCGGGCTATAAATGCATAATGTTCGTATCTAATTACGCACTTGGATATCATTAATTGTTATTCTCCTAAATATTAAATTGTAACAAAAAACTGGATTTTCCTTATTTTTTATTATTTGTTTTGCTCACTTTTGTCGCGCAAAAAATTTGATCATCGATATATATTTATACATCCGATTTTAAACGCGCTTAATCCTGTTGTAATATGTTATTCTAGAGCGAAAAACAAAGCTATCAAATAAACTAATCTAAAACAACTGTTTTATATACTCTTGGTGTCTAAATATTTAATGATTGCTAAAAAATCACAACCAAGGATGTCGAAAACCGGGCAAAATGTATAAGAAATCGCAGGAAATCAGGGACTTCCAAAACAACTAGATGAGGATGCACCCGAAAGAGCGCTAACACGTGAGCGAGAAAACGATTTAACTAAATATTTAAATCGTATTAAAAATATAAGGTGGACTCAAATCAACTGCAAATATTTTAAGGGTAGATTCAGACCACTAAACTGTTGCAGTTGATTTGAGTCCACCTTATATATACTTAATACCACAAAAAAGGATCCTGCTTATTGTAAAATAAAACAAAATAGTTTCTCTTAAAAAAATAGGCAATAACCTACACTGTACAAGAACGATAGGACCCTCATGATTCCAATTACATTGATAACAATAATAAATGTAGCCACAAGCGCGGCAATTTGTCCCGCGATTGCATCTTTCAGAAACAAGAGTAACTTGCAGACGATAGTATCACCATCCATTTGTTTATAACTCATTATCTCTGAGATAAATGAGTTAGTATTATCTAGAATGCTAAGTGTTGAAGTGACTATAACTTTAATAGCGGCGCTAAAATGTTGCGTTTAGCTGTGAATAATGTTATTTCGCCTTGTAAATTTATGAAAATTTAGAACATAGGTAATGATTCAATTGGTGATAATACTACCAATATCAACTACGAGGATATCACACACTGTGAAAGACAGTTGATAGCACTCTCAGAATTAAAATGAAATGTATCAAGGAATTTGTTGCCCAAAAATCGTGTGCTTCTAAAATCAATGGTTGAGTTAATGCTCCACTTAAATCTGTGGTCCCACTATGTTTTTTTTATAGTCATTTAGTAAAGGCTATATATGTATTGCTAACGGTCGATAAAAGAACCACGTCTGGCTGAGAGCCGGTTTCAAATAAAACACCAGAGCGCATGGTCAATTGACCATATAACACATGATGATCAAAGTTCCTAGATATACGCCGTATCCTAACATCATTTATAAGCGTTTTAATCATAAATTGTCATGTACAGGTTATATCAATTTGATCCATATATGACAAGCAATATCGGTTACAACTACAACAATGAGCAAGCGCAGGGTGCACGAACATGTCACCTGGCTTACTCACGACCGCGTGACGGAGAGTCACGAATTTTTCCAAACTGCAGACGAAGTGCATGTGTTTTGTGATTGGGCTTGACATTGGCTTAAAAACTAATTGACAGTATGGTGATTTGTGTATTGGATTAATAATGAATTGTTGATAGTGACCTTTTAGAGACCATGTTAGATGCTTAGTTCAGAGCGCTACAAAAGGGTACATAAATAATCAAAGGGGTACATACAACACTACGAGTACTTATATAATGAGTGATGATAAATCATGGGGATATTCAAATTTGTTAATCACGAAAATGTCTTGCTAGATGTTTTAAATCGAACTTATATGAGACTGTTATTAAGTATTAGAGTATCTATTACTATAACTTCAATTAAGACGAGACCTTGGTGAACACTAGCGCCATCATCAATTAAAAATTATCATTCACTGAAAACAAAAGTTATCAAAAAACCCTATTATGTAAATAAGGTTCTGGATGTGAAGTTAATTTTAAACAGGTTAAATTATTAAATTATAGTTCCCTATAGTACATTGGTGCAACCCTGCCTAAGGATTTTTGTGATGTTTTAGCTGTTTTTTGTTCCTAATAAATAAGTTTTTAAATATTTTTATTTATCTTCATCACGTTCATTATTTCAAATAGTTATTATATTAATATCAAAAATTGCTAATTTATTTATATGACATAATGAACTAATCTTATTAATCCTATTAAAATTTTAACACTTGATGCGTCAATATGGTTTCTCACACATTAAGTAATATTATATTGAACGGCAATTGGTCACCAATAAAATACATTAGCACTTCTAAGGGTACAAGATTTTGAGGGAATCACTAGAAAGTTGTCATAAAAACGAGATTAAGGCGAACATGTGTGAAACCCCGCAGTATTCTGCACGTGTATCCTAAATCTGTGGTGTATTCATTCGGGTGTTTCGTAAAAACTGCTTTCGGTCTCTACTTATTACAATTTTTACAGCAATCCATAGCATTACATCATCATCATCATCATGGGGGGCCATCTTCGAATTGAAGTTTGGAGGTCAGCCAACGGAAATTTTCAGTTGGTTGTATCTAAGTCTGGTCCAATCTTTTATGTCATCATTACAGCAGTAATTACATTATTAATTGTTAGAATTACAGTTCCGTTTAACCGGTATTTTCCCAAAAATAACGATCTCAACTATGTATTTAGGACCCTAAAATCGACCGGTATTTTAAGTTACCAGATAAATACCGTTATTTTTGGTCTGAAAAGTACTGGTTTCATCCCTACTGGTTGCTTCGGAGCCCAGAGTCCGCTAACCTGCTTGGTCTTTAGTATCCTTGGTTGTGAAACTACAATTTGTGAAAAAATGGATTTTAGATTTGTATAGGTACTTAAATATGTTATGATACCAATTGAAAAATAAATATTTGGTTTTTGTAATGTCCCAATTTTGTCTTCTGTTTGGTATAATGATTGACTCGTAGCGAACGCCATATGGCTATAAGTCCACCAATGGTACACCCTTATATGCATGATGATGTATTTATACATCAGTGTATTTGTCCTTACATAATTTCTAAACGGTAACTCAAACACAGTATTTTTTGCTTTTATTAGGTGCTAAAAATATTTATCTTAGTTTCTGAACGCAAGCTGTCACAATATGGCAGTTAACTTTTTCAATTGTCATAATTTGACAGCTTGGCGCAGCATTTTCGAATACGCACGCACTTTCGTCAAATTAAAATTTTATTTTAATGCATACTAAATAGTATTATTACGCGATAAAAGTGATTGACGAGAGGATAGAGGTAAGCAGAACACGTTGCATTATTTTTTTTTAAATACAGTAACAGTTTTTGTAAATATTAGCTGTATAATTGTGATGTAGAAATACATCAGTGTGCAAAATCGGTAAAAAAAAAGTTTTACTGTAGGTATAATATATTTTTTATTTTTGACTTATTTGTATACAGATACATACTATATTCATATGAATTTTATGATTATTTATCCAGAATGTCCCGTAAATTGGCAGACAAAGACATAGAACAACTTCTGGCAGCTTTAGAAGATGGAAATATTTCTGAGGATGGCTTGGAAGATGAAAGTGAAGATGAAGAAACCTTTTTCGCTAATGCAAGAGAAATAATTCAAGAGTTGGAAGACGAGGATGCAGAGGACCATGAAGATCCTACCTATAGTGATCCACCACTAGTTCAAGATTTGCCTGGCCCATCAAGTCAAACTATTATTTCATTACCCATGCAAGAAGGTATTCAACAATATGTAGAGTTTGATAAAAGGAAACTCATTTGGAAAAAAGACAGTTTGTTGTTTGACGAATCGAAAATAATTCACCAACCAAACACAACAGACTCTGCTATAACTGAACTTGATACACCATATAAATGTTTTTTGCACTACTTCACACCAGAGTTTCTTCAAAAAATTGTTGATGAAACTAACTTATATGCGGTACAGAAAAACCCTTCAGTATCTTTCACTAATACTGTTGGGGAGTTTAAAAAATTCATAGGTATTCTTTTATTTATGTCAGTGGAGCAATTCCCCAGTGTACGCTCATACTGGCATTCCAAGTTTGGGTACGATCCTGTAAAGAGCGCGATGCCTGTAAATCGGTTTGAGATGATTCGGAGCTACTTACATTTCAACGATAATAATAAACATCTTCCGCGAGACCATTCCGATCACGATCGCCTCCATAAGATTCGGCCTGTGATAGAACAGCTAAATACGACATTTTCATCAGTTGCAATAGACCAACGACTTTCTATAGATGAGCAGATGTGTTCCACTAAAATTGCACATTTCCTGAAGCAATATTTACCAAATAAGTCTCACAAATGGGGCTATAAGCTTTTTGTTCTCTGTAATCTTATGGGATATGCTTACAGATTTGAGGTCTATTCTGGACAAGAAGAAAAGAAAGACAAACCAACCGATGAACCTGATCTAGGAATAACAAATAACGTCGTTATACGTTTGGCGAGAGCTATACCAAGGATGAACAATCATATTGTATTCTTCGATAATTTTTATACATCCCTGCCTTTGGTAAATTATTTGAATAAACAGGATATACTATGTTTCGGAACTATTCAGCAAAACAGGCTACCGAATTGTCGACTCCCTGATAAAAAGGAACTTATGAAAACTTCTGTTCCGAGAGGCACATATGAGGAACGCGTTTCCCATTCAGATGGAGTAGACTTTTCGGCCACTGCGTGGAAAGATAATAAAGTCGTAACTCTTTTATCGACTTACGTCGGCGCCGAGCCTGTTGGAAAAGTATCAAGATACGACAAGAAAGCTAAACAAAAAATTGACATCCCTTGTCCCAAAATTGTGCAAGAGTACAACATGCATATGGGAGGAGTCGACCTAATGGACAGCTTTTTAGGACGCTATCGAATTCGAATAAAGAGCCGAAAATGGTATTTACGCTTGTTTTATCATCTACTGGACCTCACTATAATCAACTCATGGGTGCTTATGAAAAAAAATTTAATTGCTAAAGGTATCACAAAAAAGCAGCTGCCTAATCTTGGGGAGTTTCGTAATTGTTTAGCTGACACACTGTGTAATATAAGTATGTCTGGAGGTAGTAAAAGAGGGCGCCCTAGTACTTCCTCTCTAGAACGCGAGCTTCAAATAAAAAAGCAAAAAGGTCCGCAACATCCACTCCCGTCAAAAGATGTGCGCGTAGATGGATTCGAACATTGGCCCGTATTTGCCAATCGATTACGGTGCAAGATGCCCAATTGTAAGGGCACCACACAATGGTCGTGTACCAAATGTAATATACCGCTGTGTCTAAATCAGAGAAACAACTGTTTCAAAGATTTCCATTCACTGCAGTAAGCCTAATTCGACGACAATCGTCCAATAGAACAGTACTTAGGCTACATTATTATTATTAACTGTAATGCATACTGATGTAGATCTACATCAGGAAGTTTTTTTTATAAAAATATACTTTTTGGAAAATAAATATTTTTTTCTTTATTTTTCCCTTTATCTATGCTTAATTATCTACCTGTATCAATTTATGGTATTAAAAAAAGAAAAATCATGCATTTAAGGGTTAAGTAGTTTTGTGCTATAAATATACTGAAGTTATTTCTATTATAATAAATAAATAAGTATTAGCTACTGAAACAATAAAACCTTTATCAAATAGTATTGTGATTCATTCATTGATGGTTTGTTTACACACAATTGGCATCGGTGGTTTATTACAGTTATTGTTTGTAAAGTGCGCATTGGTGACAATGCCCATTGTTTGTCTATATGCTAGAACATAAACAAACTTACATATTTGCACTGATTCATCTTTATTTTTATTTATTATCAAATCAATTTCAGTTATAACTGTTCTTTAGCCAGACTCTTGATTTTCATCGAATTATGGTTTAAAATCTTAATTAGAAATAACAATAACATAACAGTTAATTGTTATCTACTTCGTGAGGCGTTACTGCCAGCGAAAGTGTTAAATACAACTTGGAAATGAAGTTAATCTGTAATTAGACTTTATTTAAAATATTATTTGAAATTCATATAGGGTGTTTTATAAACAGTTCAAATTATCTGTAATTGGAGGCAACGTACCCCAAAATACTGGACACATTTTCTCGCTGTAGGTCAATAAAGTACCTAGGTCGAATGTGGAGACGTTTTTATTCATGGTCATTACGACAAGAGAAAACCTTTCAGTACTTATATTTAAAGGAATACTATCTATTTTCCATTATGAAAGAAACACTTTTACTACTTATTAATCCAAAAGCAACGAACAAATAAAAAAGTAATCGTTATCATAATCGATACTCGGACGTTCCCACAACAATCGACTCCTCATTGCGTTATCGACGTGGGAACACAGAACAAAGCAAAGCCGCTATTTATTGTCAATGTCGTCTAAGCTTATAAATTGTACGAGAATACGCAGTGCCCATCTGAATTTAAGATACACATCTTGATGGATAGATTATAATGGCGTCGCCTTGCGCCGCGTCTTTGTGTTTAACTGGCGACAATAAAGATTCTATTAGAATTTATAAATGATTTACTGTTTACATTTAAGGGCAAATATATGTTTACATACATGTATATAATCACGTATTTATACTATAAGGGGTAGACAGAGCCTAGGGTCATAAGACATAATAATGGTATTACATTGGTATTGACACATAAGATATGATGATGGTAGTCGAAACAGGAAATGAATAGCGATGGGTTGCTAGCCGCATCGCCTATGTCATGATTCCATTTCACAATTCCCTCAGTCGACTTTTACGGCTGACACGGGAAAAGAAGCAGCTGGTACATTCTTTGTTTTTCTTTTTCTCCCAGACCAGTATAGAAGGTTTGTTTATTACACAATAAATTCCTAATTTCTTCTTCTTGTTGATAATTAACGGCCGCAGAAGTAGAGGAATTCCTTCTGGCTATTCAGATACAAACGTACCTAGAGTAGTAGAAATATGAAGAAGACTGCCCAGCAGTGGAATTCTACATTTACATTCTATAAGCTAGAGAAAATACTATTTTCCTGATTGCAACAGTGTTGTTTATAAATTTGGGGTCGAGATATCATAAAATAATATGACAAACCAATATATTGGAAATATTAGATTTTAAAACAGATATATTTAATGACAATTAAAACTAATTTTTGTCCAATGGTAGCCTTCCACGAAAGATACGGTAAGAAAGAAATTAAGTGGACCTATCTAAAGTGAAAACCACACAGTTAATAGTCTTAATAAATACGCACGGTTGGACTTTAATTTTTATCTAGCATTAGTAAATACTCTAAATAGATCTCGATTTAGATTGATTTATCCCCAGGAATGTCCAGTTTATCGACACTAACAAAGAAGCCAGCCGCGCCGCAAAGGGCTTCGTGGCTGCGCGTGCGCTCCTTATCAACGATCTACTGCACAATATGGCGCCACGGGCCACGACCATAGCTCTAAATCTTCCCGAGTTAGAAAAAAGACAGTATCTGACATCAGTTCTTAAACCATAATTAAATTTCGGTTTAACACCACATGGTACAAGAACAAAATTTGTTGTGCGTTGTTTTCTAGTAAAATTAGTTACTGAAGTTTAATTGATTTGAATCTTATTTTGATTTAAATTAAATCAGTTGCCATAGACTTAATTGTTCCAATAACCCTTTTTAAATAAATGGGATAAATAAATGAATTATTCATTTTTATACGTCATTGAATCTTAAAGTTTGGCATCTGATAACTTTTGTTTTGTTTGCCTACGTAAAAAATCAAAAGGTTTCTAATAAAAATTAGCTTATTGTGATGAATGAGGCTGCTTTTGGTGCATACTATTTACAACCTGTACCTGTGTTTCTTATGAAATAAAGGGTTTTGCCCGGTTTTGTATTGTATTATGTACGTAATACGTACGTATATATACGTACTCTTGGTAATTAAAAATACCTTTATTATATGAATTTTATTAAATCAGTGTTAAAGAGCTTACCAGTACTTCATAGATCATAAAGATCGTAAGAAAAAGCAGCCCAGTTAAGACGGAAATTGAACCTAAGAATAAACCGGAGGGTATAATACGAAGCAACGGATGTAAAATAAAATTTATTATTCTCTATTAACTCGTTGTATAAATTGTATGAGATGTATCACTTCCACGCCAATATTCGTATTCACTACCATTATTTTATTTTATACTAGCGACCCGCCCCGGCTTCGCATGAGCATAAAAACCTTCCTCTTAAATTATCTATCTATTAAAAAAAAAACCGCATCAAAATCCATTGCGTAGTTTTAAAGATTTAAGCATACATAGGGATATAGGGACAGTGAAAGCGATTTTGTTTTATACTAAGTAGTGATAGTGATATCCACTTATAATCATGTAATCCATATAGTTTGACAGTTATATTAAATGTAATCTAAAAAATATGTTGTAATATCATTTGTTGAATACAGTTTGTATTGTTTTCTTTTAATGATTTGATATTATTTCACATTAAACGAAATAAATTTCGATGAAGAACATTAAATAGATAACTCCAAGCCTACTATATAAAATTCCGCAATAAGCTACCTGCGGTTTGTGTTCATCTTGGTCATGTAGAGCAAGCAAAAAGTAGCTTCATTTCATTCACGGCTAAAGGAAATAATAGTGTGGGTAATCAGACTATCTTGCTGTAATACTATAAGAACTGTACACAATAAAAGCTTCTGACGATGACGGGACGCAGTCTGAAGAGAATTTTGATGGGGTTGATTCTAAAGTTTTTGTGGTAGCACACTTTTTTTACACACTTGACTTAACTCGTATTTAATATGAATCCCATGTTTTCAACACCTGTGCCTTAAAGAAGGAAGTAGAAGAGGATATTCTATTATGCATTCTGAATGCTACTGCATTCACTGTTTATTCTTTATGTATTGTAAACCTGACATGGATAACAAATAAAATAAACGAATCTTGATGATGAAGGTTAGAGATTATAAAGTGTAATAGAAATAAAAGTGAAACAAAAACTTGTACATGCATCTTTATAATGCTTCAAATTAAATAAACAAAAATATCTTATCAGTTCAAAAAGTTAAAATAATTTATTTGAACATTAATTTATAGAACATACATCTAAATTGCAAATTGCAATGCAAGAAATTACACAAAAATAGCGAGATACCCATTCCAAAATTTAAGTTTTCTAATCTCTAGAAACGAAGAACGGTAGACTGTAATTTTAACAAATCAATTGTGTGTCTATAGCCATCAATACAGCAAGGAAGCACACGAAATCGTCTCGGTCAAGCTTAGATACCGGTTCTATGACAATAATGATCATCTCTGTCGTTGAACTTAGTCTGTCTTCCTAAAAAACACTGCACGCCAAAATCTATAATAACATCTCAATATTCTCAATACCACTGATTTTTGAAATGTTTTACTAACTTTTTTCTATAAATTACTAATTCAGCTTTTATGTAAACTAATTTTATTCCATAAATATCAAATTATAACTAAATTGCTGACATAGATGGTTATAAAAAAATATCGACGGATGATATTTTGATTGGTAATCTTCCAATGCTAACTACACGAGGTAATTCTTGCGTTCTAGGTTTATAGGGTAATGGTGAAACTTTGGAGCAAAATCAGTGGGGTCAGGATGATCGCTGACCTCCGAACTCGAATGCTTCATTGAAGCAGCTGAGCCCATCGTCTCCATTGAGCGGTTCTACGATCGTTCGTTGCTCAGTGCTGATACCAAACGCGGAACGCGACACACGCGCTGCGTGGCTGTGTAAAACGTGCCCTTGCGTTTTTATTTTTTAAACGAATTTGGCGGGCAATTTGAATGTTTATTTTTTTTGAGTGCTGACATTTTTTTTATTACCTGCCCCAAACATTCTAACATTTTTTCTTAACAAGTGAAATGTGTGCTTAGATTGTGATCGCTTTAGTTTGCGAAACAAAACCCTGTGAATTGTCGAGATGACGTCTGTTTACAATGAGGTGAGTGCACGACATTTCCTTCTGGCATTTAAGTTTTTGTTGAGTAATTACTAAGTTACCTGGACCCTAACAGTTAAGTGGTTAACTTTTTTGATTTAGCTGTAAACGAAAATTTGTTAGAACAATGTGATATTTTGTTTAAATGTTTTAAATAAATATACTTTGTATAAAATTTTGCGACTTCAAAAGTTGTTAAATAGGGTTTAAGCAAGAAATGTCGATGCTTGTACTACTTTCGACGGCTTCACCTACTTACGGACCGATAATGACATTGAGAAGGTTACAAACAGGCAATAAAATTAAACATATGAAATTGCTTGCTTTATTAAAATGCTAGATGCAACCTATAAACCTACTAAGCGACGTTGATAGAGATATACGTATCTATACACGCTTAGAATTTTGATAATACCATATTTTCTGTACTTTCTATAAAATTTATAAACGTAGATAATTAAAGCTACTTGGATTTCAGATGCGGATATGATTTAAAATACATTGTTTATCTATTGTATCTTTTAATGACTACAATGCTATCACTTGTATTATATATATTAACGTTATCTATATTTCAATGTGAATGAAGGAAGTAATTGTCAAATAGTTGGTTAGAGTTTACAAAAGGGTGCGCAAAACTTAGAAATTTTTTCGGAGTTATTTCGCTCGTCGAGCGACTGAAACTACACTGAAATAGTTTCATCCTACTTTTATTGTTAGCATCATCTTAGGTTTTTATCAGACTATCAGTAGAGCTTCATTTTCATTTTTATTTTTCCAGCTAAGTATAGTAAGTACAATTCTGTTATTTTTATATATTTAATAGGTACACACCATAGATTGTACATACCTACACTTTTTCATTAGATATTTTTAATGAATTGAAGTCTAAAGTGACAAGGTATTACTTGCTGCATTTTGATTGTTGTAACATTTACACTACCTATGTACCTATTATTTTCTAGATTTCTAAAGATGTTTTTTGTTATGCCTTCAGTCCCAACTTCTTTTAGTTAATGTCACTGACCTACTCAGACGAATCCGGCTGCAGCGATATATTTCTCGTTTTTTTTCTTCACAAAAATCCTTCTACGGAATGCTTCCTAAATACTGGCTGTATGTAAATGTCTACTTATGCCTTCTTGTGGTGAATAGAAGTGTCAATATTTGAAATGGACGCGGGCGGACTGGTGACTCCGTGGAAAGACGGCGAACGGATGCTTAAATATTTTCGAGTATATATTTACAAATAATTTTAGTTTAAACTTCCGGTGTTATCATGTCAGCGCATCTAATTCATTTATATGTATGGAAGTTATTTGAAGAAGTAGATTTTGAAAGATTAAGATATTTTAATCACTTATATATACTTAAACTTATCCAGACTTTAAAGTGATTAGGATCTAATTGGTCATAATAGAGATCTCTAAGGTGAACCTATATCGAGACTTCTTGCGATTGAACTGATGATAACATTTATACTTATGAATTTTTTTATGATAAAGAATAGACCTTTATGTAAACATGCAAAATGAGTGTAAATTGCTCGTGTTAGATCGAGATAACAAAATTGCGCCTTGATTAACTGGACTATGTGAACTCGTTAGACCATCTACGAATGAAAACAAGGTAATCAGATTTTACAACCACTATTCATTGAATATTCTGCTATGAATGATACCCATTAAATTTCAGCGTAGTAATATTAACATCATATGACAATACTAAAAGGAAATAGTTACACTGAAATTCACATATTACATAGTAAATTTTCGAAGATATATAGATATCGTCGAGGAAAATAACCTTTGCAAATGATATACTTAAGTATATTTTTTAAGATAGGTAAATTACTAAGGTAATTAAGAGTAATAATGTTGATGCTTTAGGCCGGACTTATCTTGTAAGATAATAGAATTATTTAAAGGGTTAAGACCAACGAGTTGCCAAAAACTGTGATGTGAATTGCGTTATTTTTCTTCAGTGTCATGTTTTAATTATTTACTAGCTATTGGCCGCTGTTCCATCCTCGTGGGCCTGATTATATTGTACCAAAATTAGCCTATTTTTACCTCCGGTCTTCATACCAAATTTCATCAAAATTGGTCCAGCGGTTAAGCCGTAAAAGCGTAATAGACAGACGGACTGATTCTCATTTATAATTTTATGTATAGAAGTTAGATTTGTATGCCAACTTGAGCTCATCGAAATTTCCAAAGTTGGCACAACTCGGCAAAAGCATGCAGGTTGGCGGGTGTAACAAATCTTATTGATAAATAACAACAAGTATTGCAGTTTATTTCAATCATATATGGTCGGGCAAACGAATACATTCTGTACCATAAGAAGTCGAAAGTATCGAAAGTTAACGAGAAAAAACGAAGACAGACCAATGTTTACGTTTTACCGGTTATGGGCGCACTATTTTTAACACATCCACGTTTCGAATGTGTACATAGCTTGTTATCGACGCCGATTTATTTGTATGGCAACCAAAAGCAAGGAAGTCAAGGTGTGTTTAGCTTTATGAGCTGCTATAGCTAGTATAGTGATAGAAGGCACATCGTTATTTTTAATATGATTATATTTGATTTTTTAATGATAATTAAAGAGTTTATAAACTTGGAAGAATTTCTTTGATTTATTATCTATAAATTACGTACTAACTCCGTTGGCTCAGCGAAGTGGATCTTGGCCTCCGAAACGAGAGAGCGCAAAGTGGTTGATAGCAAATAGAATTTTGATAATTATAAAGAAAAAAGAGTATGATTTTTCCCTTTCACGCAAAAATGAAAGGTTATCATCATCACCATTATCACTACTAACATTTTACTGACTTGACTTGACCGCTACTATCTATACTACAATCATAACAGAAAAGTTCCATATTAACCTTCAATATTTGTTTTGTTAGATAAAGGTATCCTCTGAGATTTCCATTTTGGGTGTTAACTTTTTCATTAGTTTGTTAGGTGCGATCTCTATAATGATTTGTCTTAGCTATTCCTTATGAAGCATGTTATTGTTTTCTGTTCCGGCTTATTTGAAGACTTATTAGGCTCTTTGTTTAACAACTTCTGGACATTTAAAAACATGCATATATTGTGTGAGACATAGCTATGTGTCAGAATAGATAATGGTAATAAAGTCTATGTCAAAGACCCTTTTTTATATTTCTAGTGAACAGTCGGATAAATTTTACATGTAAGAGCGTTACTGATATTGATATCGGTCAGTAGTAACGTTTTATCAAAATGCAAATACTGTACATTTACACACCAAGTATCTTCTTACCAACTGGATATAAGTTATTGTAAAAGCGGCTTTGCTATTTCGCAACTAGTTTTAAGTTGATTTGGGTTAATTTTAAACCTTTAATATTACGGTATTATATTTTAACGCTGCGCTGGCATCACATAGACGAACGAATTTTAAGATAGGCCTTTTGAAGCGCTTAATCCGTAGATAAGGCGTTGTCTAAGGATTTTTAATTTATCAAATTAATTTAGCCACACTTCTATCTTGATTGTAAAAGTTGAACACATTAAACGTCGAAATCATATTACTTGGAATAAACTGGAAAGTAAAATCACGAGCAAGCTTTTGTACTTGTTTGATGAATGAATTTAACTCTGTTTAGACATACTTTCTCCTTTCAAAAATTGTGATAATATGTGCGATACCCCTTATTATTCTGTTTGAAAGCTCATTGGCCACTTTCACTATCATTATTATTGTTGACCATTATTTTCGTATTATCAACCTTTTTGATACTTGGGTAAGCGATGTTTGAAAGTTGAAAGAAAATTGATATAATTTTGTTTATATCCTAACTAGTTTTTTTTTATCATGATTAAGTAAATCATAATCATATATTTTTTTCTTGTACATAATACTGCATGATATTAATAGCATAGTATTCTACATATAATCTGTGATGATACTTGCACATTATGCAGCCAAATTGTACAGTTAATGTATTCCAGTCAATCTCATTGTCTGTTGGTTGATGTGATAATTTTCAAACGGAAAAATTTTATTGTACTTATAACGTGCACGAATGCAGAAATATTTTGATTGCATTTGGTATCAGAAACTTTATTATTTATTCCCCTATATGAATTATTTGTTTACTGTATTTTAAACTGCTTTCACCATTTCTGCATTTATATCCGTCATACTTCTTAGTGTTGCTAATTATTGTTAGTATTAAATCCATGTTTAGCATGCTAATATCAATGCCGTCATCATGCAAAAATTAACCTTTAATGCCGCGATCTTATAAATATTATATTACTTTATTCCTTTTCATGTGCCAGATTTAAAAAAGTATTCTAGTTTTCCAATGTAACATATTATTATCATTTAAGTATATGCCTCCATTAAACCTTTCTATATTATTATTTATTGTGTGTTGTCGTAATTATACTAAAACAATTTTTATGTATGATACATACCAAATCCAATCACAGATGACTAATTTTAAAGCAGACAATCCATTAATTTTAAAATGCAGTTAACCTACATATTACAATCTTACTCGTAACGGCTGCCATAATTGTTATCACTCGAAACATTTTTAAAGTGAAATAACTTTAAATAACACATTTTCTGACGATAAAATAACAAGTAGTGTTATTTTTGTTTTGATACTTACTAAAAACAAAGTGTATATGGCTGGGTCAAACAATTCTGTTTCTGGTACCAGATTTATCAATTTCTACTGTCATATTTTGGTCATGAAAATCAGTTTGGATAGTTTACATCTACAATATCACGAAAGACCTTTCAGAAGTAGACCTGTTTTTATTTCAGCAAATATTATTGCATGCACTATTTGTATTTCGATTTGAATAGTGAGAGGTTGCCAGTTCACCATACAGATCTTATCTACTAGCTATTATCTTATGGTAATGATCACAAGGTAAGAAGCAATTGAGTGGCTTTGATTCCAAACATTTTGTCTAGGAGAGCCCTACGTTGGACTGCCACCTATTTATCGTATACATAATGAAGCGCAATCACAAATGTTAGAGTTGACACTTGTCAAAATATTGAACAGTTAAACGTAAAAATTGTGACAAGAATTTACACACAGACGCGGCGAAGGACTTTGTTGTAAGCCATGTAATGATACATTTTAAATTGATGCTAAATCCAAATATAGTAAACAAATGCGAGTACATTAACAGGGCAGGAATGGACTTGAATGACAATTGGCAACTCAAAATGCAAGCTTGTGCTGGCGGCAAGTTGGGTGGTGTGGTGACGCCATGCCATGCGTGACTCATTATGCTAGCCATGTCTACCACCCATTCACAAATGCTTTATTTGAGATATGAATAACATTTACGATGTTAGATTTGACTTTATACTGGTTTTTCTAAAAATCTATCTAAGCATCATCTAATTCAAGTAGTTAATGATAAAGTTATTTATTTTTTCGTACATGATTTTCGTAAGTGTAAAATAAAGAGAAATATTAAAACCGTAGAAGTAAATTTGGCGACTGTCAATGACCATAACATACATGACCTGATTCTTCATTAAGTTTTACGTAGCTTTTATTAAATTATAATTTTTATAAACAACTTGTCTGTGATTACATTTCAAAATTTATAAAACACGGTATTAACAGGTGTATTAAAATAAAACAACTGTGCTGTGAATAGATTAGTATTAAAGATTTTCGAGAATCAGTATAAGATACTATTCGTACTATCAAATTTAAATAACGGCGCAGGTACTCTCATTTATAATATCGAATATTATATTGATTTGCGCTTATTTAAAAAGCCAATCTTACATTAAATCATTTTAAATTTATAGTTAGGTTTAATGAACGGCGATTATCTACTTACTGGCAATTCAGGCTATCGGAACTTAATTGCAGTATTGATGTATTTATGGCTACCAAATGTTGTTTCCATGACTCATCTTAATGCACAAGATCACCAATAAAGAGTAACAGTTCAGTTAATTGATCTTTCATACCCTGGAATAGAGTCGCTTTTGGATCTGTATTCTGAATATTACACTTGTTGGTGACCTCATGTACCAGTTCCAAAAACTGTTAAAGAACTTATGATTGACTATATTAGTTGTACTCCCCCTTGATCAGATAAATTACTACTGAGGGTCTACAGCACCATGTGGGAACTGGAAATGAGTCACACGACTATTTTAATTGAAATTAATGGGCAATAAAAGAAAATTTCAGATTAGACTAACTATTAAAATTGTGTGTTTAAATAAAACTCACCAATACAAAAGAAAAACCTTCAAAGAATATTATAGTTTTGAACTGTGTCTTGAAAAATATGATGACCTCAAACTTCTTGTTCCAATAGGTTTTAATGATCATCCACAAAAATCAAATTTAATTGATTATCATCCGTACCTGTGACATTTCACACAATACTTACACTCACTAATGGTTTCACCTATGAATAGTATTCTATTTATTGTAAACTTACCGTAAAATATGGCTCTGTCAAATTTACTTTTGTCCACAGATCGCTAACAATGTCTTGTTGCTGTTTTTTTGCTTCTTTGTCCGCCCTTTCGTTGCGCTATTCGATTCTACGAGGTCAAGAGGCTCGTGAAAAGAAGCATCCATGCCAAAAATTATAATTATACCCAACAAGAGTTTATAGTTCACTCTATTGAATTCTTCGAAAGAGTTATTCAATGACACAGACCTTGTATGTTTTAACAAAGTAGATTCAGAAGCAATTGTAATTGGAGAAGGAAATAGAAAAAATGAAATTAATACAACAAAAGTTCTCACACGAAATTGAACCTACAGTTAAATAATTCGGGCGGATCGTTTTGTGACTCATTGGAGGCTATTCACGTTTAGCCTTGAATGTGTATTGTAGCAGCAATAGACGTAAGCCCTAAGTTCGTGTTCATTATATATCAGACCAAATTCAGAAGTTTAGTTCATTTGTGACTTTGCATAATATAGAAACGAGGACATGTAAGTAGTCTAATGACGTCCCTGACTTTTTACTTATCACCGTTGTGTAACATGAGGTTTGAAGCATGATCAACTTTGTTCGCATGAAGAACTGCCGTGGGAGTGATTCTTCTCTTGACGGTTGACTGATGTTACCGATCACAAACAAATTAATGACTTCTGCACCGTGAAGCAATCGGCTTTAACAGCGCCCACACTGAAACATCGTTAACTAATAATGTAATTAGGAAGTTTGATTGCTTTGATACATGCAAAATGGTCTGAAAAATCGAACTGACAGGTTTAAAATACGAAGCCTACGTTTGATTAAACGAATCAATTTAATGAACGAATAAAACTACCTACCAAAACCAATTTAATTTCGAATCGAATATCGATGAGAATCTTCGCACCTATTTCGCCCACCAGGTAATATTGATCACCAAAACCGATAAGCACGAGATTTTATAGGCAGTTGAAATTGTCACTTGATTTGCTGTATCACCGATTGACCCATTCGCTTTATTCGACCATCTCTCTTCCGGAGGCGACGCCCACAAATCACAGTTGTGTGCTGCTGATAATAGTCTAGCCGCAGTTTTTTTTATCTGAGAAATTCCAAGAGATTAGCATAAATAGGCCCGGTTGTAGCGGTTTGATCCAACGGTTTGAGGTCCACCGGTACAGTCAGCACCATGAATCACGATCCAAAAATGGTATTTGCGCAGGTGCGCAGACTTGAGGCACATCTAATATCTCAGCTGAATGTAGGCGAGTTCAGGAGCTTCCTAGGTGGCAGGAGGTTCGCACGCTGTTATGGATACGCATATTTCATTTCATGTATTGGATTATCTACTTATATTGCTGTAATTCGCGTTTTGCTCAGCTTCGTGTTTTGTGGCGTGCACTGTACTGTCTACAGACCGCGATCAATTACGATTGGTTTTATTTCCAATCTATCTCAGACATTTTTTCGAAGGCCTTGATCTTGAATTAAAACTTAATCTTTACCTTTGTTTTTTTTTCTTGTGTATTTAGGAAGCTACCATTTTGGTACTGGGAGTTTTCATGTTGCCTGTTAATATCTAATTTATTCAAAACTTGTTGCCAAGGACTTAGCGATAGTTTTCTAGACCAATGAATTTTACGTGGTTCCGTTTAACGGCTAGGGACGGCGACAAAGCGGTCGCATATAAATATAAAAAGATAGAGATTATAAGCAACTAATATCTAATTAAAGACACTAAAAACGTAACCAACAGAATCATTTTCAATACTTAGTCAATGAAAATGGCGTGTATAATCAATTAAGTGACTTTGCACTTGACCTTGTCCATTACATCTCGCTGCCGTCCAAAAATTTTACACGCTCCGTGTTGTAATCTCTAACATCACGGTAGCCACAAATTACGAAATAGACAGTAGTATTAAGTGGTGCCTTCATATCAGCTCCATCTTAAAGATGATTTGGATTAGCTTTTAATGATCACGATGAAACAATAATAACAGCCTTTGATTTATAAGCACAAAGACTTTCTAATTGACCTTTTGGAGATATAAAGGTGTGTAGAAATAGTCCAAGGCCAGCGAGCAATGGCGGATTTCAGATCCGGTCGTCACGATTGCTGTGCTGAGCCGAGCTTATACCTAAAAGTCTAATAATTGTTGCCTATAATTCTACGTTGATAAGTCTGATAAAGAACTAGTATTCTGCAAACGACAATGCGGATTAGTGTCAAATAGTTATTTATGACCCCTTTTGTCTCTATGGAGTGGCGCCAATAGAGCTATTATGTTTATAGTCACTTAAAATATTTAGTTATATTATCTACCTCTCTCAAATTCATGACTCCATTAAAGTTGAAGAGTGAAACAACATAGCACAACGTTTATGGTAAGTCACTGAAAAGTAGGGTAGCCCATGTCGAGATTCTTTTAAGTATCATCTCCAAATCCGATTGTTGATTTTTGTAAAAGTCAGTGTTACTTATTTGGGTGCATCCAATACGATTTCTTTTTCAAGATTTAAGACTTCTGTTTTGTTAGTTTCTGCCTTTTCACTGTGTTTACTTTCTACCTAAAATATAACTTGTGACATCTTTAGATCTAGGTAGTCATTCAAAATACTTGTAACGATTTCCAATATTTTTGTTTTTTTATATGACGATTTTGTAGTAAGTATTTTAGGATTTTGTGTAAATTTCTATATTTTCACAACTTTCCTATTCTAATTAATTCTGTGATTCGGTATTAAATGCATTTCCTCAATCTCTGTTCGTGTAGCTCCCATTCATGCCGTCCCCATCGCCACGGTCACGAGTATCAGGCCGTTCACCGTAACTAACATCAATTTTATGGAATTGCACACTGTGGGATCAATCATGTTCTCTCATTTGCCGAGACCTAAAAAGCCAGATCGATTTTAATTTCAAATCATATTACTTTGTGAACATAGGTTATCCATACTAATATTATAAATGCGAAAGTCTGTCTGTCTGTCTATCTGTCTGTCTGTCTGTCTGTCTGTCTGTCTGTCTGTCTGTCACCTCTTCACGGCTAAACGGCTGAACCGATTGTGATGAAATTTGGTAGGGATGTAGTTAATGACCTGAGGTCAAACATAGGCTACATTTGGGCGCGATATAACCGAGTCCCACGCGGGGCGGAGCCGCGGGGAACAGCTAGTACAGATATAAATGAATCGTAGGTAACAAAATATGATTTCAACGATATCGGCTTTGATACACACTATTCTTCAGATGTAAATTTTATCTAAAGTTGGTAACTCTAAACATTTTATAGTAAAACCACTATGGAAAAGAAATACATGCAAATAACTGAAAGTCGTGTGACCCACAAACGACAGGCTGCCAAGCGCAGGCGCACAAGTACAGAGAATCGAGATAACACATACAGGCTGTTTTATTAATCGACCTCATTGGAGAAGCAGTTGAGAATGAAACCAGAGTAAAACCATGTTGAATGTTGATGTTTTTTGTGAAAAAAATGTATAAATTGATCTGGGTTATTTCCAATATGATGGTAGAGCAATAAATAAATTATCATGTGATACTAACAATGTGATGATCCAGTGACAATGGTGTCTACCTAAACCTTGAATTTTGTATAGAAAAATCTGTACAGTAACTCACTGCTGACAGCACATGATAGGCAATGTCCAAACATGGTAATAATTAATAGAAACAAGTTTGAATAGATTAACGAAAATGGGTTGTTTTAATTCAATTGTGCCACAAAGACATTCCAATCACTACATTCACATAGGAGACTACCATGCAATGTCTACTCGATTCATAAGTAATCCACTATGATGAGAAGAAAGCTACATGTTTATTAATAATGTTGTTATGCTACGAATCCCCACTGCTATATCAAGGTACTAGCTGTTACTGACACCTATAGATATTTATACATAAATTATTCGAGAGATAACAGTTGAAACAATGTCTCTATGTAACGACACACTGTAAGTATAGAAGTCAATCTTGCAATGTGAAGAATGACAAGAAACACATTTTCAGGAATGTAATACGCCATAAATGTTATTTTTACTATATCATAAGATGGTCCAATTCCTTAGATTTTTTTAGAAGGAACTCTCTTTTTAGGTTATTGTCTAAAGTACGTGAGCTTTCTAATTATAGTCATGCTGCCTATATTAAGATTAGATATTTTTTAACTGTGTTCAGAGAATTTGGATTGGATTCGATCGAACAATACAGTGCAAGCATGAAGTCTTCAAAAACTAAGTAGAGGTATTACAGGAGAACCGATAATAAAATACCATTGCAACCTAAATAAATGGTGCTATTCTGACTGTAGCTATATCCTCAGAAAACTTGTTCACTATAAACGAACATCTGGTCAACGGTGCGTTTTAAATAAATTTTTGAAATAATGCAATTTGTTGCAGTTGCTGGAAACTTGCTGATGAAGATTTATCTCTGTATTCTCACTAATCTATGACGTCGCCTGTATCTTGTTCAGCGCATCTGGGACCACCACGTAGCGCATTAGCATATCTTGCAGGCAACCTGTTGCTTTTACCCGACTCGTATCTATGTTAATTGACCGTTAGAAGTCCTTTTTTACTCGGCTATGTCTTATTTGTTGTGTGCAAATGCAGCGCGTGCTTGCGGGTATTGATAATTCCTAGCCTATAAAGCTTTGGATTTTGAGTAATATTGTTGTTGCTTTGTTTGAAGTTATTTTTAGTTTTAATATGAATATGGACCTTATTAATACAGTTTTAATAAATAAATATTAATTTAGGAATCGGTTTCAAATTATTTTCTTAAAACCTATAATTACGATTTTTCCTTAAGTTATCCTCAATAATTTCATTGTTAATATATTTTGAGCTTGATACCTGTTGTACGAAAACTGTGACTGATCCAGTTACCAATTCAATAAAATGATCAAATATGACGTGAAATCAGAGGAAAGTCACATATTGGGACCTATTTAGGCGATATTCGTATCTCATTTGTTATCTTAACTGGCTACTGAGTCGTTGTTCCGGCTTCAACTCCAACTCTCTCACGCCCGTTATTTCAATCGTCTTTATCTCCGCTTTAAGAATAATGGCTTTATTTATATTCCTAATTCAAGTCCGAATGACCGATTGGTTTCTTATGGTAATACCTTCATCTGCATATTCTGCGCAAATAATACAATGTTACATAAACCAATTGATAATTACTACATGCAAATGAACGTCTTGTTTGATTATTCAATTGATAATGTCCAGAAAGTCGTGTATTTAATTTTCCGTTATGATCGCCACTAAACCTTTTTAATGCCTATTTTGAAATTGTCTATTCAATTGTCTTAAGCATTACTTGTGTCTAAATTATCTATTTCATCTCTATTTTATCATTTGTTTTTATCTGAAGGTAAAACACTACTTACTCGTAGTAGAGGGAAATTACATTGATTTTTATATTCTTGGGCTTCTAAAGTTTTTTCCTTGACTTCCTCAAAATCTCAACGTTTCGTATGGATTTCTTCAAACCACTTCAATTTGCTTCGTGATTTTAAAATGAGCAAAGAAATCGATGTCGTTCTCATTTTATATTTAGGCGAAGAACATAATAATGTAGCAAATTGTATCAACATTCTACAGAACTTAATTGTTTGAGTAAGTAAAGGATTTTTTGATAATCTAGGTTTCCGTAAATCATTTTTCATTTTAATAGCTTTTTATGAATTCCCATCATCTTAGAAAGATTAATTGACATCAGGTTATTTGTTTCTCAATCTAGCTTCTACTTTGAGATTACTCTATCTGTGTGATTTGTCACTATATATTTATTTTTTTATTTATTTGAGATTTATGGAGAGTTATTTTATTTTTCTCGTGTTGATATATGTATATTAGCGTGTTCTGCAGCATAACTGGCTTGATGGTTTATCTTGAGAGGTGTTGTTAAAACTGGTATAAATCTGAATTTGCCACTGGGTAGGTACTTATACCGAAACGACTATACTTATTTGTTTTTAAAACTGAGTATAAGTCAATCGTCTAGTGTTAAGGACTTCTCAGTTAAACTCATTCAAATAGAGGAATGTATTCGATTGTCAGTTTGGTTCTATATTGTCCAAAGAGTATGCTTTATAACCTCTTGTTTATGTGAAAGTATTCAACATCTGTTTTAACCGCCAAGTTAAATACAGTAATATTTCGCAAAAGATGCGCCCACGAGATGTTATTTTTAGCAGTAAAGAATTTAACGCCACATTACGTTATCTGGACGTAAAATGGCAGGGTTGGGTGTGCGTAATGTGTGCGACGTGTGGAATTATCCACGGATGTCTGTTGGGAGGCTGTTGACGGCTGGAGATTGCGTCGCCTACGCAGCCGTGGAGATTGACTACGCTAGCTTGAATATACCCCCTTGTTTATTACTCTTTATTAAGAATGGCTGAGCATTTTGAGAATGGTCCAAAATTGCAGATATAGGCATATGCGTGACCCAGACCAATCAGGAAAAAAAATTCATCGACTTGACCGGGGATCGATCCCGGGATCTCCTAAGTAGCGGGCAGGCGTGTTAACCATTAAGCCACGAAGGAAGTCAACGTTTATGTAATTGGTGCAAGAAAAGCCCAAGCGCCCCCTTAGATTGCATCACAACTGCACTCTATGCAGAAACTATATCAATACTTCGCTGAACTGAATTTTACATTTTGGTTATTTTGATACTTTGCTTCCGTCAAAATAAAATCAAACCAAAATTGAGATAAGGAGTCATGACACCAAAACTTTCTCCATTAGAACAAGAATCCAAAAGAATGGAGAAGATTTACAGAGATAATGATAACGTATTTATCTTTCTCTATTCCAAGATCCCGCGACTTCCATATTATGTCCTTTGTGTAATATGGATGGTTCTCTTCCATTCTCAAGCCATCCATAGATACCAAATCCGGATAAAGGTGGATAGCTATATTATCGTGGTTGTTACCTAGTTTCTGACAACTCTATCGGTGTAGATGTTTAAGATTAGCTGTCTTCGATTAACCATAAACAGAAGTGTTAGACAGACGTTATATTACGCTTTTAATTTCAAACTGTCTGCTTGGTTGGCTATGTTGTATAAAATTGTGTATTTCTTTTTTTATTGTTGTAGAGTATTTTAAGCAGTTTCCTTAGATCATTTATTCTCGCAGTTTCATTAAGATTTGTTGATAGTACTTATTAGTTTCATGGATTTACTGAAAGTCTTCCGGGCAGTTTGAATATAGGAAATACACGTGTAATCGGTTTACGAAGCCATATATTGTCGATACACTTAAACTGTTGAGCCAACTGTTACGTCGTCATGAAGGTTTTGTGGATTTATTGTTAGCTAAGCTTGTTACTGATATTGTTGGACACCTTGGCAATGTGTTGCAATATCGATATCGTCCTACAAAATAGTACATTAATATCAAGACCGAAAATGAAGCAATTTACGGCCGAGTAATATTGCAAGGTCGAAACGCAGCTGAGGCCTTGCCAAGTGCTTTTAAGAGGACGAGGCGAAACCGAGGCCTTAATTATGCACCAACCTGAGACCAAGCACGGGCATTTATTAGTTTCATATTAGGTTCTTACACTATAATATGTGAATATATACTAGGTGAAGCGTTATACGGGTCCGGACCTACTTTCTCAATTGTGTTATTATATATGGAAACAAATAAGTAAACTACATTAAATATATACCCAAAATTGTCAATCGATATGTATAAGTTATTATTAGTATTTCAGATATGGCTGCTATATTCTTCGTAATTATTAAACGTATTTTTTTTATTCACCTATTACAATAAAACTAATATTGAACTAATATTTTGTTACAGGTAAGTACTACGAAGCATACTGCCGAGAAGAAATTCTAGAATATTAGGTATGTTCAATACATAAATGGAAAAAGGAGAATTCAACTACTGCGGTTGAATTCTTCTATTAGCTCAGCCCTACGCCGCACACACTTGACAAAATTATCCAACACCAGCAAAAAAATACACGCACACAAGTACAAGTAGTATGACCGCCGGTCTTATACTTTCGGTAGAGGGGGTCGTCTGACAGTGGCCACCAGGGGAGTTACTACCGTCTCTTAAGACCATGCAAGATCCTGTGATGTGATGCGAGACAGCGCGATACATGATGTAAGGCGACATCTCCTTTACTCACTGAATCTTGCATGGTTTTAAGAGATGGTGGTAAGCCACCAGCACTCGCACTTATCGACACAAAGCTCGAATTGAAGAGATTGAAAAATGAATCGATACATATAATATCCGAAACATATTTTTTAGTGTTGTCCATTATTTGACGCCTTACATAGCCCAATATCCACTCTCGCTTTCTCCGCGTGATTAAAATTCCGTCTGCCCTGCGGACAGGTGTTGCCAGCCTGCCATCAAGTGTTTATCGCCACTTGTTGACGGTCGCCACAAAAACGTGACGATATAATTATAATTGTCAATTAAAATCTCGGACACGTTCCAGAAAAAAATGTGCATCGATATTTCTTGAACTCGATTGATTATTACTGAACTGATCGATTTTTTTTAGTTATTTATTGAAGTTGAGCTGTTGGTTGCGAGTAATATTGTATGGTATTATTAGGTAGAATATGTGCTTAACCATACAGCAAAGATTTCTGACACCCGACGGGGGAAATTCCTCATCATATCAATCATTCATATTTTTGTTCTATTCTAACTTATTACAAATCAAAATCATAACGATCCAAGTCTGAAAACAACAGTCAATTTTTTTTGGCACTTACACAAGGAAATATTAGAATGTTTTTTATTTTGTTGATATTTATTTTTGTATAGGAATCCTATATATATCCTAGGTGAATAGGTATATTATATTTATTATACGGTAAAGCATACATCCAGCATTGATTTTGCGCGTTTTCAGTCTAATCTATAGAATACTCGCGATCCGCCCCGGCTTCACACGATTAGAAAGTTATATAATGCATGTATGTATTAATACATATAAACCTTTTTATTGAATCTATTGAAAAAAACTGCATAAAAATCCGTTTTGTATTTTGAAAGAGGACAGACAGCGGAATGACTTTATTTCATACTATTTAATGATGCTTGCTAGTACCACCAATATCACCTCTCAATTTTTCACAACAATTCGATGACTATTAAAGCTTAATTAATTAGCCATTGTCTCAAGCTTTCATACATGCATCAACATTCAAGTTCTGCAACCTATTGTGATCATCCCACGTAACAATAGTAAGGTGTTATTGTTTAGTTGTTTTCTTTCTGAGTGTGACTTCTCTACGTTATAGTATTGTGTAAGTGTAACTGTATAATGAAATGCAATTTGTGCTCTTGCGATATGCAGGATGCAAAAGTCCGTGTGAGTTGAGTTTAGGGTCAAAAATAGACCCATCTTCCCGTTAGGTGTCTTACATAAGGTACTTTATAGAGAGCCAACTTCTTGTATGTGGTCAAAACCAAACACTAATAAAAATAAATACATTGATGAAATTTTGCACAAGTGTTTTATATCTGATATAGTCTAACATTTTTTAGAGCCGGTGATATTTTTCTTTTTTAAATCATCAAGCCTAATCTCATCAAAGAAAAATATAAAGACATAACTAATGTTCTAGCAACCGGGGCTCTGAAGTAATGCAGCTTAGTTTTCAATTGGGAAAATACTTTTTTTATAGTGATAAAACAAATGAAACCTGAAAACCGTAACATTAATTCACCAAACGTGGCACTCCGAAACTCTCACCATGTCTCATCTCAACAAAACAATGCACTGATATCTAAGGTTGTGCAAAGTCGATTGCCAACTGTTTCCACGTCTTCGACTCGTGCAGCTGAAACGGTTTCAAAACACATGTGCCTAATGCTCGCATTGTCTACGTTAGGCTCGGTTTACAGTCATAAAGACATGATAGCCGGCTAATAAACACCCACTGCGCACCATAACAGCGATACATGGTGTTGTGCAAATTTTCTTTGCAATACGTTGCTTATGATTTTTTTGTTGTCCTCCTCTACATTCAAGTAGAATTCATCAAATCGCTTAGGAATTTGCTCAAATCTCTTTTTTACCATATCTTTGCAACATATCGATCAATCTTTCTGTAGTTACAACAGTTGCATCACTACGACATAAATACGGAGACAAGATAAACGCCACCTCAACGAAACAATACAACACATAGATATGCTAAAGTTGTGCAAAACTGCTCCATCGGACGTTGCCATCGGCGAGATCATTCATGTTACAACACTACGTACTTAGTAGTTGCCATAGTATTTTCAATTTTGCAACTGAATTTCCAAGGGTGTTTATACAATTCATGTCTAAATTCGTATTCGTGTTATCTTTTATGACCTAATAGTTCACATACATTGGCCATAAATTGTTCTTTCGTGATCTAGTGTGCGTAATAAGTTGAACAATTAATTTTGTTTTGGAAGAAATTGCTCAATTGATTGGTTTAATTTGAATAATTATGGATTTTCACCTTGGTAAAATGGTTAAAATCTAATAATTAGTCAGCAATTTAGCATTCTTGAATTTTAGAGTTATTTATACAATTTTAGAACTAGTCTTGAATATTCATTAATTAGGAGGAGTTATGGCGTAATTATGTCATTATTTCCACTACATCATCAACATCAAAAGTAGTATAAATTGCGATGCAGAACAATCGTTTTTCAACAGCATAAATGGCAAATTTTATAGGTGCCCTTAGTAACTACTTAGTACACAATTACAGAAATTGTACAATTGCTCACAAACTGTATCTAGGTTTTATGGACACAGCAATTGTATCGTCTAAGTAGACAGAGCGACAATAAATGTGTCTCATTCACATCAAAATAATGGGTATTATTAAATATTTTGGAGCGACGGTCCGAACGTCGTGAGTTACTTTAATCGGATTACTTGTGTTCTCGTCACGAGGTGGCCACATTTATGCCAAGGTCCTCTATTTCACTAATGTGCACTATTCATAGCTATAATACCTTTGGCCAGTCCAAAATGTTTACAATAGCAAAAACCTCTTTGTTTACGGCAATTACGTTAAATTTTACAGCGCATAACTTGGATAATGTGTCCCTTGATGATAAATTATCATTTGAAACTGTCAGATTTTGTATTCGTTGCCCTTATAACTACTAGTTTTTTTTAATACAGTTTATAGTTTTGTTACCATTCTTACATTCTTAATTTAAATTTTCACAGAAATTACCAATCGAAAATCTCATTTTATTCAATCTTTTGAAGCGCTTACAAACGAAACTTTCCACACGTAACCCATATCGGACAATAGGGCACGACATCATTTATATCGATACTATAAATCTCATTCGATAATCGTGTACGCATCTCGATTCTCGGGCTCTCCGGCGATTCGGCAACTTTCTATAGCCTACAAAAAGCTGATACACAAGTGTTCAACTGGTTCCCTGTCCATCTATCGATTGTTATTATCGATCTTGTATACGTACTCAATAAACACGGATCCTATTACGTGTTGCTCGATTGTTATCAAATCTATGTAGATCACGTCAGGATTGAATCGAAGATAGAAAGATTGCGATATAATAGACTGCATCACGCAATAGCAAATAGCTGCTGGGAATGTAAATCCTTGCCAGACCTGCAGAATTACGAATTTTGTTTTATTATTAATTGGGTTTGTTGCCTTAAAACCTTTTGGAGGATGATTATTATCTGCTTAAGCTTATTAACTATCAAACGATAAGATTTAAATTGTTTAAATGTTACTTATTATTGATTTTATCTTGACATTAATTAAGCTCTTTGCTAACTTTACCAATGTGTTAAGGTCTATGATTCTTAACAGCACAGCCATTAATGACTTCCTTTTTCTTATTAATCTTAGCGCTTTACCAGTTGTATATTCAGCTAGTTGCTTCAGTCCAGTCAATCCATTTGCACGCATATCCTCAGTTGGGACGTTCAGTCCACTAGTGATTTTTCGATAGTTATTTTATCATTCATCGCGTTATCGTCTATGCTCATAGAAAGCAATGTCTATTGCAATCTATAATCAGTGTCATGAATTTTGCTCTCAATCTCGGTCATATCGTGAATACGTTCGGAAAAAGTGTTTTTATTTGCCGCTCACTCATTGAGCGATTGATTGCTTGGTGCGAGGGTTTTTGTGCGGATTTTTATGTGAAAGTTACGTCGTGTCCATAACCGGATATCTGTCACATAATTGTTTTAACTGAAAAAGTTTATTGAATTTTCGTTTGTTTAATTCTATTGAGAAAAGGTGATATTTTTGTTATGTTTAAGAATCCGCATAAAACTTTTGAAAAGTAACGATAGGTTAGGAAGCCTAATATATGTGATCAAAGTCAAAATTAAACACATTGGCGCTCTCTCGTTTCAAAAGCGTAGAACACTTCAGCTCTCCTATAGAACGGTAAAGGTGATTTCCAATAATATGAAAAAGATTATTGTTTTTTTTTCATATTCAAAGACGCACTTCCTTATTTTTTTCACAATGCCCCAACACAATTAAATTGCAATACAAAAACGCTTGCAACAATCAGCATAGCTTCACAAAACATGCACCCTACTATTCAGCATAATTGGTTAGTTTTGCTGGGGTCGGGCATTGGGGCAGATGGGTCATGGATTCGACACACATCTGCTCGGCACGTGTGAAATTTGACCCGAACTGGTTTGGGCTTATGGGACTTTTATTCTTGCCCTCGTAAATTTTATCTTTCAAATTCATTTAGTTTAGCTTTTAAAGTTTTATTAGTGCATGGTGTTATATGATAATATAAGTAGCTATATAAATCATAAACATTGCATGTACTGTATTTTGAAATACTATACTTACTTACATGTTCATTTACAAATTATTTTTGTCAAATCGATGAAGCCAACTTGGATATAAAAATGAGACACCTTTAGTATAGATAAGAATCAATATATTTAAACTTTTATGATATCTTTACGAAGATACGCGACATTTGAAAATTCACATATCTATGACCAAATTCCAAAGACACGATGAATAAATCGCCCGTTTCTTCGTCGCTTTAGCCATTCATCTGCGATGTCCTTGTAACGCGATTGTAGATATGTAGATCTTAATCAACTACATAATGTATTACAGTGTCCGCAAATTTTATTAATTCACTACCTAATGTGTTTCTTTTGGCGTTTTTCTTAACCGTTGGTAATTCAGAAACAGTTAATTCTAATGCTTCAAAATTATTATTACATTCGTTATGTATGAAATTAACTTTTTCAACTAATAAGAACAAACTCGTATCTATGACGAAATTGAATATGCCATACGAGCAAGCTGCTGACTTTTTGCGACTGAAATTATGTTGATGACTGTTTGATTGCCTCGTCTTTCGGTGATTATATAAATAGTATTCTTATTTAGCTGACATAAAACTATTAAATTATAAACTATCTACCTAATGCTTCTTAGCTTCAGCAGTTTTTAAGATTTCCCCTTCGGACTATTTATTTCGGGTCAACTATTATCAGTGAGTGAGTGCTGAGCGGCCTATCTAGATGTATCTGAACATTTGTTTCTAACGGTCTATCAATGACCAAATTACACTATGCTATGACCAAACAAAGTTCCCATTTCTCGCGTCGCTTCAGCTATTCATCTGCGATGTCCTTGTACCGCGATGGTAGATAGATTGTAATCAACTAATTTATTGCAGTGTTTGCGTTTGGAAACGCCGCTCGTGTAGTGCATATCGCGGTGCTTGTTGTATGGTACCGTATGTATGTACAGTACAGTACAGTGAGCCATATAAAAAGTATACCAACTTAGGTGTTAGTTTCAGGTTAAAGTGGTATACTTATCTATGTGGTCCACTGTACATTGCCATATTACCATAACTTTTCGTGCCGAATAATCAAAGATGAATTTTCGAAATATTTGTTCTTGCGACTCAATAGAATTGCTAGTATAGCATTCTATAATCTATGGTAGGATGAATTACTTGGTGTCAGGTAGTAGCTAAAATAATTGATTTCAAGAGATAAGTATTTTTTCCAACAATATTGTTCGGGACTTCATTCTGGTGGTGAAAATATACTCGAACCAAATTTCAACTGACAGTCTAATGGATGAATAGAACAAAATTGTTACCTTTCATTACAAAACCAGGCTATTTTGTATTCCGAAATTACCACCATAATATAGTAAGAAACACCATAAAAGAGCGTGAAATAGCAACAAAAGTCCATACATGCATTGATATCAATCCATATTCATACTTCCATACTTCCATACTTATATTATAAACTAGCTGTTCCCCGCGGCTTCGCCCCGCGTGGGACTCTGTTATATCGCGCCCAAAAGTAGCCTATGTTTGACCTCAGGTCGTTAACTACATCCCTACCAAATTTCATCACAATCGGTCCAGCAGTTTAGCCGTGAAGAGGTGACAGACAGACAGACAGACAGACAGACAGACAGACAGACAGACAGACAGACAGACAGACAGACAGACAGACTTTCACATTTATAATATTAGTATGGATGCGAAAGTCTGTCTGTCTGTCTGTCTGCCTGTCACCTCTTCACGGCTAAACTGCTGGGCCGATTGTGATAAAATTTGGTATGGATATAGTTATGCACTAGGAGACAAATATAGCCTACTTTCAGGCGCGATATAACCGAGGCGCACGCGGGCTGAGCCGCGGGCAATAGCTAGTCTATATATATATAAAAGAAATATGATGATGAATGATATATAAGAAAGTGAAAATTGGTGGGGAGGTAACTTAAAAGCAGGAGAAGGCCAAAATGCATTGCAAAAAACATCATCCCGGAAAAAAAGCACTGTGAGGGAAGTTCACCGAGGCGAAGCCGCGAGTAAAAGCAAGTATGATATAAAGAAAATAAATAATATACTTAAAAAATATAAAAGTTTATGAATTAGCAAGAAATGATACATTGTATTTATATCTAAATACTTGTGAGTTGAATGCCCAAGCAACAGATAGAGTTGTAAATCAAGATGCTAGATGAAAACTGGTGCCATTTATCAACATTCGCCTACATTTTGGTGGGACTCAATATTTCTTCGACAAAAATTTGATCCAAATACAGATTGTGTTAAAAACCGGATGTGATCTTTTTTTTTATTTTGGGAATTTTTAATAAGTTCATTCATGTTGATGGTTATTCATATGGCCCGTCTATGTTCTTTTTAATATGTGAAATGATTATCGAATGATTGTGTAAGAATCATGATACCTTGATGAGAGGTATATGATCGCGCTTAGATACTAATATTCCACAGAACGCCCCTTTTATTTATTTTTTCTATTGCGAGGGTAATTAAGTGCGCTGTATTAGGTGGGCCTCAATATGATTTCGATTCGAGAAATACCTCCTTGATGATGCTACTCGCGCTCTCTTTCTCTCTCTCTCTCTCTCTCTCTCTCAGCTGAGCTCAGAGTGAGCATTCCTGTTATATCTCCTCCACTTCTCACGGTTTTAAGAACGAAAGTAATGGTGTTTCTTTCAAAGAGATTTTCTCCATATATACTCTAAGGAATTGAAAGGCTAACCAGAGCGTCGACACCTATTCAGCTATATTTTATACAACAGCGAAGCCCCAGATGGGTTTAATATTTTGTTGCATTAGGTTTAAAAAAAAAAATATTTAAAAAGAATGTACTTATAAATATGGATTTTCAGTCACATCTGATGATATCTGGTAGTAAATAGATCCCAGATCTAAACTGACAAATGTTTAGGAGTCAGGATGTGAATCTGTTAAAAGTGCTTGCCGAATGAGTTCAGAATTTTTGGAGCATTCATGTGCTAAAATGGCCGCATGATGTAAACGTTCCAAGGATGTCACAAACATTTTAAAAAAAATACTTGACTGATTGGGGGGCTAAGGTCGTGTCGGTGACATAATAGACCATAGGGGACTAGGTACTTGACATAAAAAATGTGCGAAATTTTAATTTAACTAAGTATAAACAAACGACGTTCAATTTTTTCTACAGGAAGTTAATTGTAGTCGTGTTTATCAGTTTATTACTCTAGTTTTTCCAATACTTAGTACAGTCCAATACAGTAATTAAATTAATAAGTAGAACTGAGAAACATGTCAGGAGAAAAACACTCAAATTAAATTAATATCCCTATTATAAACGATACTTAGGTGGGTACCTTAAAAAAATACTGAGAAACTGATTTGAAATTATGAGTATGCTCTAACTCCTGTATTAAAACGTTTGTTTACGCTAATTGGACTTGAAATACGTAGGTACCTATATTCCCAGAACGGCTGGCAGCCCTGCCATCAAAATAATTACAGCCGAAATTATTCATAATTCCGCACACCCGGACAATTCAGGGCATGCAGCATGCCGGAGCCTGAGATACAGCCAGAGGCGGTTTCAAAACAATCCAGAATGCCATCTACATTATCACCATCTCTTTCTAACCCCTACAACAGGAAAAAGAGATGCAATCTAAAATCCTGTAATTTTAAGTCGACACGTGGTCTAGAAGAGCGTGGGAGAACGCCCTGGGGTTTCGAAAATATATTATTTGTTATTGCCCGTTTGTGAAATGCAAATTTTTTTGCAATGCGTGGTAATGTAGGCGTGAATTGGTATGCCTTTGATATGATAGGTGATGTAATAGATGAATATGTATTAAGATGTAGATTGCAATAGAATTGCTAGACTAAGATAGATTAGGTTCTAATTTGCTGTTGTTATTTTGCATCTGTACCTCACCGAAAGGTTAGGTCTTGTGATTTCAAATGTGTAGAGTTAGAAGCTTGGCTCTGTATTAAGATCTGATAACTTTTTGTCAATGCGAGTCATATGGTCTCGGCCGGCACTCTCGGCATTGCAACATTTAACATGAAAATTTTTATGGTGGGTTAATACGTATACTATAAAAAGATAATTGAAAAATCTTGGAGGTTTGTCTGAAACAGACTTTTAGTATACCTATTTTAATTCCGGGCCTAGGTTAGTAATGTTTGTAGTGGACAGAATTAGTTCTTGCCTAAGATAAAATATTGATGTTTCAAGCTGCTTATACTTAATGACATCTGAATAAACCTAATGTTGCCTGTGGGAAATCCAGACACAGCCACACGGTTTATAAAGAGATAAATACGTCACGAATGGTTTTAAGGTATTTAATACATTATTGTTCAATCCGGATGTTGTTCAACCTACATCACACTGGGTGGCTCAAAGATTTATAACTTTGGAAGACATACTAGACGATCATACATACCGGTTGCTCAGGCCGACTTCGGTACAGAATAACGTGAATGCAAAAGTGACACTTACACGGAATTTCTTAGGTTTCGGAAATAAAATTGTGAACATAGATTCTCAATCTACAAAATTTACCCAACGTAAATATTTTTGAGCTTGCAGCGTTTCTAAACGCTACGAAAAGATAAACAATCATGGGAAGAGAAAAACTGTTATCGGTTTGTTTAATTTGTAGAAGTTCATTGTACGAAATGTTAGAAATGCCAGAGTTTTATATAAATAAAACACAAAAGAAGATCAATCCTGAATAGAAAATAATAAATGGGAATTTCAATGTCTTATTATTAGATTATAATTTATAACTAGCAGAAAAAAAGACACAGAGAATAAAAAAATACCCCTAATGTCTGTATGAGTCATGTATAATTTTTATTATTGTGTGGTAAGTGGTAACTAAAGTTAAATGAATAAACTAACTACGTTTAATAACATCATTTAAATAAGCAAGACAGCATCCATATTAAGCCGAATACAGCTTAATAGATTGTAAAATTTGGGGTTGTACTTCTGTTAACTTGTTAATGCAAAGCTCTGGTGCGAACATGTCCTCGTAAGTCGTCTATTTACGGCTCTATACATCGAGGATTTTAATGTCCCTATGTTTATTATTTAACGCTTACAAATGTATAAATATTTAGATAACTGTGTATTTACAGAACATAAAATCTGATTGAATTGTTATTATATCTAGCTTTTCATGGGGCAATTATGATTTTATTTCAAAGTTAAAGGTGTAATTTCTGAAAACATAAAATAAGTAAGTATTAGATAAAAGAAAAAAAGTAAGTAGTAAGTTGTTGTAAGTGTGCAATCTATATGTACGAATATTTATTCGAAACAAAGTCAAACTAAATATACCTACTACTTAAAAGTAAAATCAATATAATGTATTGCGATCACTCGAGTTTTGATAAAACCTTGATGTTATCATTTTGGCTAATAATATAATCAAACTTTGGGTGTTTATTGATCTGCACCCGTAGCCAAAGTCACAATTTCAAAATGTTGGCGAATGTCGACAAGAACAAAATGTATGGGATTGACATAAGCTGCGGTAAATCGCGTGGTCAATCTTATGCCAATCCCATACATTTTTTTCTTGTCCTGGGATTGTGACTTTGTCTATGCTCCCTGGTCAGATCACGTAATGATTCAGATCTAGTTGGCCATTTAATGATTTTGAAATGATTAGCCACCTCATGAAGGGTCATTATTTCTATTCGACACTAGCTGTTCCCCGGGGTTTTACTTGCCCGTGGTGCCAGTCTATCAAATCCAGGATATTTTTTTTAATTCAGACCAGAAGATCTATTGTTTTAAGCGTTCAAACAAACAAACACTTTTGCTTTATTATTAGTATAGATATAGAAAATATGGCTTAGTGTGCGAGCTCGTAAAGTTTGTTAGCTGAAAGCATATCTAAATCAAATGTAATCTGTAAGTATAGTATATATATATATATATATATATATATATTAAATAAAGTTATCTAACATTTTATGACGTAAATGTGCCTGTGCTATAATCAGTACTTACAAAATGTTTAAAAACATTTATGTGCATAAAGCTTATAAAATGTTTAGTGTTCGCAAAATCTTGTGGTGGCGCCGCTATTAAATATAGTCAGTATAGTCACAGGTCTTAGATATAATATAAATAAAATATGTACTTTTAATACCAAGGGAAATCGAACATCAAGTATAAATCATTACAGCGGTCGTGAGGGGGTTTTAAAAGCTAATACCGGGGCATACGGGGTCGGAAAGCAAGCAACATGTAAACCATACGAAAAATAAAAAAAACACTCATTTTATTTGATAGCCATTATTTTGATTTTCAAACCGAGCGGAGCCGATTTTGATAAAATGTCAATGAGAATAAATCGGTCCAGAAATGACAGAGATATGACAAACTTTTAAAAAATCAGCCGAATTGAGACCCTTTTTAACACGCTTTTATTAGCTTCACCTGTATGTTTGCTTGCTTGTTTGTAACCGACTTCTTTGAACTTAATTTTGACCCACTTTGAACCGTCAGATTTAATTCAAACTTTGTAGAATTATCAAGGACCGATGACAATACAAAAATTCGGTAAGTTTATCTCTAACAAGTGGAAAATAAATATGCTTGTGCCATATTTTTCATTTTCGAGCACCCCACACACTTTATGGTTTAATTTATTTTTCGTTTTTTAGTTCGATTGCTCATCAAAGCGTGTTTTTTTTATTTTTTTTTACTATATTTATTTGGTTGAAAATTGAGGATGTTACTGCACCGGTAAAACAACCAACGGTTTGCAAAGCCAACACCATCTATCCTAACGACCTTGTGCCAAGTGAGAAATACTCATTCACCTACAGACTCTACAGTTTTAAGTTACAGTGGAAGGTTCATCTTGTTAATAAATATACATTCACTTGCTTATCATATTCAGCTTCTTGGTACTTCAATATCTTATTCCTCGTATTTAATATCACTGTCCTACATATCTCCACAACATACTTATCGAATTAAAAGATAATTTTTAAGGTGTGACGGTGTGTTACTGTTTATTGCTTACTTTTAAAGTACCACTGAATGAATACTGTACTTATTTAAAACATAATATCGTGTTATTTAGTTTATGATAAAACAGACATAACATAGCAGCTAGTTAACCAAAATGTTACAATTTTGAAAAGAAATGCACTGATCTTATAATACTAGGTACATAATTAATTACTCGGAGTTGTAACTGGTATCTACTTATACTTATTTATTTTTTCTTAAGTACCTCTACCACAAATTTTCACTAACGTAGTCTCAGTTACAAAGTGGCAGATAGTAAGGTAACAAACAATATCCATACTACAAAATATTATAGAGTTCAAAGCAACAACGACTTTTAGGGAAACTGGGTTTTGGGGAGTTTTGGCTTGGGATGCAACCGGGATATCGCTTAGATGGTGATCAAAATAAAAGTGAGTTTAATCCAGAAATTCCCATGGAAGCTCATGCTCTTTCGCTATGTCTCCCCAGGCGAAACATCACATACAAAAAATACTATATGAGCTCATTAAGAAAACAATCTGCAAAATAGACTCTATTCCAACACAAAAAAGTCTATCTTGCAGCTGATACTTCATATTGACGCTAATCACACCCATTCCCTGTAATAAATCCTACATAAAGAAACACCAGAGGGCATCCAATAGTCTCCAATCAAGCGATCATCAATGGATGAGCACCGGAAAAACAACAGGCATCGCCGGGGGCACAGTACTAACTTACGCATTGTTTTTTTTTTTAGTTTTGATTCTGGCACGGGACAGAGAAAATTTATTAATAATGAATTTATTTATTTTTTATTTGCCAAATTTTGTTACAAGAATACTCATCTCTATCAACCAATTATTTTTTGTCAACCATTACTTTATATTTAGGCTGTCTGGAAGTATGTTGGTCTGTATGTAATCTAGCGATAAGGGTCCGCCTAAGTGTATTCTATGTTGTAATTTCTTAATTGTATATTTTTACTGGTGCAATAAAGAATTTTTGCCTTGTCTTGTCTATCCAAGGCAATCTCAGGCCACTTTTCCAAAAAACAATTGCCTCATTTAATTATTGCAATATTAATACCACACATGTTTATTGTGATATCACTTTTACACTCAAAACATAACGCATTGATATCAGATGCAAATTCGCCAAATCCTGTTTTACCGTAACCGTTTTAAAACCGCTAATAAAGCGTTAATAAAACACGACCATTACTTAAACGGCTCATGTTAGCACTTGCCTCATAGTGCCACTACCATTGGCCGATTTATAAAACCTTAAATTATTTTATTATAATTCCTCGTAATTATTGCTCAATTGCCTAGCGGATGGAGGCTATTATTTTCAGTTTCAGGAATCACGGCCCGTTTTGCATAAATCAAATATTTAATTGGTTTAGTACTAGGTAATTGCTTTGTTTTAAACATACATACAAATCATCACGCATGTTTTCCGCAGGAAAAGTTTTATAATAGCACCAAATGCCCGAAAAAAAGAAAAATTCGAATGAAACTCGTTTCCGCGCGTCTCACGTTCGAGAAAAAGTAAAATGGTAGTGGCCCGAGCCCCGACCACCGTTTAGCGGTTTTGTGCAAGTATTCTACTTTTTGCCACCCTGCTCTCAAGCAAACATTCCTTGGCTCTGCCTGTTCGAAGTCGTTGCTCATTAGATATTTTCTTTTTTAGGACCTGTCCTCGCTTGATTGATCTGTCGGCACTCGTAAGAAATTGGTATGCTGAATCTATTGTCTGTGTAGTTCTTAGTTATGGGAGAAGAATATTTCTTATTTTTTGGCGTGAATATCTCCGTTTTCGGTTACATTAAAATAGCAGATTATGAGTAACTGCCTGTGCGGGAGCACTTCACAATTTTTTGACTTGCGCTATCTGTTTGTGCATTATAGAATTAGATAATAATGTATTAGTTAATAAAAAGTAATAATTTAAAAAACATTGAATTCCGTCTCAATTTACTTTGAAGTTTAGGAGTGGTGAAACAAAAACGTAAAAAAAAATTCAGATTTACTAAACATTTCAGATTGATTTTTTAAATTTTCCATTTAAAAAATAAATAAATCTTAGTGTACATAAATCATCAAATAAATTCATTGAGTTTATTCAGTACTACCACTGTAGTTTTTTTGTTGGTTTGTATGTGGTCTAGTTTTGTGGTCAGGCGAAGTCATATCTAGTCATAAACCAGCCTTTTATGTTACAGAGGGCAACAAATTCACTTATAGACTCATAGACTTAAAAAACATAACCCTCCTCCGGGCTGTCGGTAAAAAAAACCATATGGTACCGTGCGACCTTTCGGGACTCGTGACATTTTGCGTCGTTGCGTACCAAATGCCAAATCCGTGCGCCGACGAACGAGATAAATAACATCTAAATGACGATTTACCTGCTGTAACGAAGATTTGGTACTTAACAACAGAGATTTGGTGATGTGCCTGGTAGGAATATAAATAATCCTGTTACAGAGAAACAAAAAGATTCTACACGTCTGAACTAAAAGTAAAATTACTTATATAGCGAAGCGATTCAAAGCTTTGATTCAGAGTTATTCTTCCTTTTTATCAGATAAATTTCCGGCCACTTCGTTCTCTTTCACCACCTAAGTAGCTTCGTCAGTACTTGTATTTGACTAATTTTCCTATTTGTTTATTGTCTAGAAGTCTGAAAAATGGATTGCAAAGGAAAATTAAGCTTTTGTATCGCTAAAAAACAGACAAAAGTCACAACGACACTCATAAAAATCACGCATGAAAAATCCGACAATAGAGCTGGGCGTCGATTCTGCTAACGTTAAGTCACAATCGTATCAAAATAGTGTTTCAATAGTAGTGCTTTTTACACACTATTTACAAGAGTTATGACAGTATGATGTGATGTAAATGTAGCGTGTGGTGTGATCAAGAGATGTGATATTAAAAAAATATACATTTCTTGTAACTAGTGTGTAAAAAAGCACTACCATTGAAACACTATTTTGACACAATTGTGATTTAACGTTAGCAGAATCGACGCCCTGGCTACAAACATAAATTAATCTACGTTAAATATAATTTAAATTTCTTTATGGTCGGCAATGCACTCGACAGTCGAAAAGACACTTCATGGCGGCCATAGTAGGATAGGCTATGGTAAAGATTTTCGATCAAAGGATTTTCTTTTAGATGGACCGTGTGCCTGTTGCCTACTAAATAATATAAAAAAAATACAAAAAAGTAATGACGAAGTCAAGATCGCCACCGCACCGCCGAATCCCACTATTTTGGCCTAACGTGACCAAAATCCTATAACATTTTGCTACATATTAACGTACCTTTTAAATACCAAATCAGACACGCGTTAAGTCGAGATCGAGAGGGGATATAATTAAAGATATACATTATGGATGTTTGTATGCTCTTGCGGAATTCGTTATGCTCGATGAATAGATAAATTGTGATTGTGGTGAGTACATAGAGCAGGAGCGAGCGATTTCTGTTTTACAGATAGCGTAGTAAAAATTAGTGTTGCCTTTTGTTGGGTCCGTAGAAAAACAAAACCACTGTTGTTTCTTGTAAACTTGAATGTTAAATAAGATTTTATTTAATCGCCTACTAGGTGGTCTAACATCCTAGTTTAGGAGATTGCTACGCTAGTTTCAAGTTGCTACAAAAAGGTCAAGGTTGAGAACTGTCATGTGCAGCTGGCCGAAATAGTCAACAACAATAAACTTACTTTTTGTTAATCGCACAATTGGTGTAATTAATGCTAAGAATCCTCTCTATCTCAATCCAAGTAACTTTATACTAAAACAATTTAAAAATGTACGTGATTAATTAATCAATAATTCCACCCGGATTGTACCCGGCTCAGAGGTATTTTAGTAACTTTATCCATTTTATTTTCAGGGCAAGTCGGTGATTAGGCCAATTGCCTTCAAGCCGCTAGGCGGACGCCTGTCTGCCGGCGGCGAGCGATATGGCTCTACTCCAGTCCTGGCTAGCAGACCGCCTTCTCACATGACCCTCTATGGCAGTAAGTACCTTTTAATTATTGTCATAATGAAATGAAATGAACTTAGAGGCATCTAGGTGATTTATAGGCTAGAAATAGAGTAGATTAAAATTGCAAAATCTTTCGAGATAAGATTTCTTCACCTAAGTATGGGTATCTCATAACTTACGTAAAATTATAATATATATTTTTTATTAAATAAATAGGGACAAATCACACAGATTAAAAATCCCTTATTCCCTTTATTGTTTAAAAAATTTGATGAAAAGCGTAAGTAGCTTTTTTTTTTAGTTCGTGTTAATAGCTACTAACTCCATAGATACTACTTATACCAAGATAATGAGGCATCATTAGCAAAGAGGACCTACTAATGAATGTAATCACATTTGGGCTGATTCACCGATAAATTCACCTGAAATATTATGTTATCACTGATTATATAATTAAATAAACTAACTAAACATCGACTTGGAGTCAATTCTTAATTTCAGGATAGATGAAACAACACAAACATTTTTGTTTGTACACAAGAAATACAATTTTTTTTTTAGAAAATGTTTTATTTATTTACTTGCCTAAGGTTCATCCGACGTCCGCGAAGCGCGTTGGTGTGGCTCTCCGCAGCCGGCGTCGCTGTCCGCTCTGCCACCCGCTACGCTCTCCGCTCCGTTCCATCAACGACACCACTCGGCTATTGTGTAAGTACCTATTACTAATATTATAACCAAAGTTACTAAGTATGAATTATCTTCTGTGCACTAAGTTAAAAAAAAATAAGAGTAACTTTTTTTTCTTAATTCTAGTTTGGCATCGAAAATTCTTAGGTAAAACTGATGAGGGCAGGTTTTTTTTTCATTGATCTAGAATCACGTTTACAAGTAGTACCTAGTTGTAGAGAAGAACATGAGACATGATGAAGTGTTGAAAAACATTTATTTCATAATTATATGATAAATTTGCATAAACCAAATTATATTCCACATGTTTATATGCAGTGTAATTTCTTATATACTTGTACGGCTACATTGAAGTATATAACATACAGTCATATATAAGCATTAGCGTGACTCTATCCTGTTTCTATCTACAAAAACATGACTCCATGATATATCACATGGCTAAATGAAGCTAAGATGTCTTGTCTATGCCTACAGCAGAGACACTGGTGTCTGTCAATTAAAATGCTTAATTAAAGTTATTAGCGATAACGAGGCATCGTCTGTGTGGCTCCGACTTAACAATTCTTGAATGAGCGCTTAGCGCCAATAAAATGTTGCATTATGCTTCCATGAATGTGTATTGTGCAGCATATGTATAAATAAATATATAATCGTGATTTAATTCTTACCTACATTATGGGATGGTTTTATAAATATTAAGCAATATATAGCGGTGGACTGCGGATATTAATACTTTGATTTAATAATTGTATTATACTCGTACTTACATACTAAAATGTACATGCGTGGTATTTAATTGTTTTAAAACTAATTCACTTATAATTTATTAAAAGGAAATATTTACAGTGTTACTTTTAATATACTTAAATACATAGAATAATCGTTGAACTAATTTGTAAATTGCTGAAAAATATTTCGATTTTATTTAAGTGCTTAATTTATTGACGATCTAACGAATGAAGCCATACTGTAACTAGTATCATTTCAAACTAATTGTGCGGAATGCTTGATGAACGGACGAAATTATTTCCATACATAGGTACCGCGTCCTCTGAAAATATACCGTTACGTCACTTTACCACACACCCCTTTTCCAATTCTCACGTCGGACATAATCATAGTAATGTAAGTATTTCGAACCTATATAGCAGCCAGTTGCTAATGTCCTTAGTATCCCGATCAGTGGAAAGCAGCATATTATCGCAGGCACGCGCGTACGCAACTAGTCTTGTGTTGCTGCCACACGCGAGCTGTCACAGCCGAAGATCGCACGTGTGCATCCTCCTTTATGTCAAAGGGATGTGACAAGGTGACGTGTATACGGGACCCGCAGTGTAGTAAAGTTTATAGTGCTGTATTGGAATTGTAGTCTGTGATGTGTTTCTGGACCGAGCCTTATGGATAGGTGAGTCAGTGGGATAGGAATTCTTCTTCGATATCGGTTGTTGTTGTTAATTGATACAAATTATTAGTCAGAGTAATGTTATTTGTACTTCTGTAAAGTCAAATTCACTTTTTACGTTGACAAAAAAAAAACAAATGTAAGGATTTGCTTAAAAAATAGACATATTTATTATTTTAACAACGAGTATAGCTAAAGACGATTCTACAAAAGATGAGATAAATCTATAAGTACTTTTAGAATAAACGTCTTGCACTGAAATTAAATAAATTAAATTTCGCGCGTAATTCACTAACAATCTCTTAAATTTTTACTTAAGTACTTAATTTTATGAGTACAAAGCAAAATCATCGTGCGTGCAATCTTTAATAGTTAACGGTTTTTTTGTTTTGTTTATTTATTATGCATAATGTCTATGAATCGTCTAAACGCCGAAGCATTATGGCCGAATACTAAATGTTTGTTGTCGTGTTCCTTTTGGCTGGTTTCCCTGTAAAAATAGGTCAGACGGCACTGACGGTAGTCGCTCCTTTGTAATAACCAGAACCGCACTATCTAGGACAATGATTTGAAGCAAACCCTAGGCTCTAAAACCGATGCGTAGCAAGATGCAACTAGGATACACGCTCGGATGATGACGAATTTGTTTATTTCATTGCCCTTAATTCTGGAGGTCGGATTAGAAAATATATTTTCGCTTTTGATAGCCTCACCATCATTTCGAGTAGGTGTCAATTGACCATGAACACCCTGGTGTTTTGATAGCCTAATTCTTGGGGAAGGTTATATGCAGCATATAACTACACCACGCCGGGTGAAACTGTGGGATACAGCTAGTTCAATATAAAACCATTTAAGTCTTATTAACTACCCATATGTTGCAAACTACACAATGCATTGTCGGATGCAGCGTCACCGCTGGACCATTTCCGCTGATTTTGTTATCAGTGTGCACTAATTTCAACTGCAATTTGCTTCAATTATCTTTCTACCAACTCTAATGAAAAAAAATAATCACCACTTATTTTCACTCGAAAATACATTTTAGTATGATAGTAATCCTACTTCCATATCCATATCCATATCCATATCCCTACTTCCATATCCATATCCATACTTCCAAACTAATATTATAAATGCGAAATGAATGCTGTCTGTCACCTCTTCACGGCTAAACTGCTGGACCGATAGTGATGAAATGTTGTAGGGATGTAGTTAACGACCTGAGGTCAAACATAGCCTACTGTTGGGCGCGATATAACCGAGTCCCACGCGAAGCGAAGCCGCGGGGAACAGCTAGTAATATTATAAACGCGAAAGTTTGTAAGAATGTATAGATGTTTCACAGAAAAACGGCGGAACAAATTTGGCTGAAATCTGCAATGGAGATTGCTTAACACCTGGAACAGTACATAGGCTATATTTTGTCTCAGAATTCCCACGGGAGCGGAGCCCCGGGCAACAGCTAGTATATGATAATATATAGAAGACGTAAAAAAATAAACTATTATTGAAAAATTTATACAAATGCAATGTTACTACTTCTTCTTAAACCATTCTCCAACCACTGCTGAGTGTAGGTCACATTCGCCATCCATGGCATGTGGTCTTGAACCTTTCACACCCAGGTCTGGCCCAACATTCGCGATCTGTCGTCTGCCCATCTTGTTGGTAATTTACCCAAACTTTACAACTACGATAATATCTATATAAATAGGTCAATATAATATGATGTTGAAATTTTTATGTTTTCAAAATGTTGTTCCATGATTGTAACTCTATGGCAGGACCTATTTTCGATATGGGCATATGGAAATGTTTTTGCAGGGTATTTTTGGAATAGAGGGTTACATGTAGAGGGTTTCTCTGGGAGTAAGTATTTTCGTCATACGCTAAAGTTGCATAAAGATATAAAGTAAATAAATGTTTGGTGTTTATTGAATCAAAAAAGACTTATTATTTCTACTTCCTACGATTCCTACAGACATTCCTCGCTTTTTGACACTCATCACTCTCGTCATATGCTCGCTGATTTCGGGTACTTCAAAGTTTTCCCCTTTTTAAAAGGTCTTTTAGTAAAAAAAAAATTGATTATTATTGAAAAGGAACTAGTGTAAAACCATTTCTATGCTTTAGAAATAGTAATATAGGCAACTAAAGTCTGCATAATTCAATGTTCACTTATAACCTTCAAAATTGTATACAATGGATGTTGCCAAGAGATGAGTACAGGAACTACGCACCGATGCCCAGAAATATCTGATTTGCATGTACCAAACCAACAAATAGAGACTTTATTTCTAAGCTTTATAAAGTTTTTAATGAAATACATAGCAGAGTTTAGAAATTTAGAATTAATTATAAAATTTAAATGTGAATTTCATTATACCTACCTACTCCGTTTTACAAAATGTTAACCATTCGCTATAAAAAACTGAAATATCGATCGAAATTTCATGTTTTTTCAATGCATAATTACAAATATTTTCTAATTTTTTTTTTTGTTTTAGAATCATTTGTGTAAAAAATACACTAGTTTTCCATCTATAGCACAGAATATTTGCACAAAAGCAGCTTGGTAGTACTTTTTTTAAATATATTTCTGTCTATCATGTCAGATACATTTATTTATTTATAATTATATGTATTTAGTTGGTATCTGTCATAGTTATCGTCTATTTACACGACTATTTTCCACTTTAAAAGATCTTATGAATAATTAAATCAGTGTTACGTGAATAACAGTAATATAAGAAGTATTCCACTCAGTTATACGGAATAAAAACGTAAGGCATCCACGCCCGAGTGCACATAGCCTTTACAAGCGCTGTTCTTGTATTTCATATTCCATTTTATAATTCGCATTGCGTGTAATGTAACGCGACAATGTAATTTTAATCGCATTTGATGCTCTAGCAATTATCTTCAATTGGAGATTTCAATCTTTTTATGAAGTTATTTACGATATTTTGAAAAGAAATCCGATCTTTACTAGCTGTTGTACGCGGTTTTGCCCGAGTTAAATTAAAAGTGTGTTCAAGAAATCTTTTTACAGCCTTTACCCCATATTATAAATGTCCTTCGAGAAAAACGTGGCAGATTTTTATATTTATATAAGACTTTAAGGATTTATTTATTGCCTGAAATAAATAAATAGGTACTGATATAAGGGCAGCATTATATCGGTACCTATTTATTATACAAAATAACAGCTTCATAAAAATGAAAGCAGGCGTTTACACCTTTACACCATAAAGGTAGTTAAAACGGAGTCAGGTGAAGTGACCGTAGCCAAGATCCACTTTCAAGTGCCATAAATGATAATTTTAGTAATTATAGCAATTTCCATAATAATCATGAGCATCTAGACCAAATGCTTATGTAATGTAGATGGTATTAGCAGCTTGTAGGCAGTTTTTATGACAGATTAATAAGGTATGATTCGCGGAAATAAAACAAGTTTCCCATATCTATATCATAAGGAAACAAATACAAAAAAGAAAGAAACCAAAATATCGAATATAAATTTTAATAATGAACATGATCAAACTGTCTAATTATTGGACTAATTTATGAGAAACGTTAAAATTAAAAAAAGAAAAAAATACCAAGAAAGTATTTGATTTAGAATTAAAACAACTTGTTGAGGTGGACAATCAAGAACATCAAATGAATTGTAATGCAAAATATGGACGGTGATAAAGTCAGAGCCGCAAGTGCGCCACGCTTCGCCACCGAACCAAGACGCGCCTTGGACCGCGACGGCTTTCCTACGACCGCGCTGTTATGATTGCTACGATATCTGACTACAAGATTCATGAAATGGTTCAGTGATTTGATGAAAATTATCAAAATTTCTTCAACTTTTCTATTTTTCTACAATTTTTCGCACTTACAATTTCTTGATGAGCTTGGACACAGGTGAGTCTATGATCTCCCATGACCATGTTTGCGGAATACTAAAGACAATATAATATTTTTAAATATTTATATAATAACTACACAGACTAGATAGGATCTCATTTTTATCTAATCTTGCATTATAAGATAAACTAGCGACCCCTCCCGGCTTCGCATGGGCATAAAAACCTTCCTATTGAATCACTCTATCTATTAAAAAAACGGCATCAAAATCCGTTGCGTAGTTTTAAACATTTAAGCATACATAGGGATAGGTATAGGGACAACGAAAACGACTTTGTTTTATACTATGTAGTGACAATTAGTCTCGGATATACAATGTAGGTATGTCTTGTATATTTTATAGTATAGTTAAATTCAATACTAATTCAAAACAGACCCACCCTGTCTATTTTGTAAAATATGATCTAGAAAATATTCTCGTATGGTGTAAGAACTAAGAACCACATTGGAAATCTCATAATTACTTTTAATATTACTTGATCCACTCATTAATTGTCAATTTTATTCATTGCATACTTACCTACTTACTTAAAATGGCGATAATTTAAATGAAATTCAAATCCGATTGCAGTCTTAATATGAATGGAACACCTCTTAGCAAGATTGAGTCCATTTAAATAGTTGGTTGCGAAATTGAAGACGTCTACTAAAAGATTTCCAAAGAGTACCGTTATAGAGCTGCATCTTTATTGCAAACTGACCTGTTCTCTTGAATGCTGATAATTTCCTGAGATAGGATTCCGATGTTGACAAACTGATGGTTTTGGTTCAGGAGTTTCGGATCGAAAAATTCTCATTTTTGTAAATTTAACGTCTCATGATGTTAAAATGTTGTATAATACTTTTACTTATAAAAATAATTCGCACTGTTTCACTGTATGTTATTTCACTAGTGTGAAATAACATAGCGAAATTATCCTGTAGAACCAGGATTCTCTTTCTATTCTTTCAAAATCAACAACTCGTTATAAATTGATGATGCTTGAATTATTAATGTTTTCTTCTTTGTACAGTTTCTGATGTCGAAAAGCAAATAATTCGTTAATCTCACGATTTCATTGTATTCTTATAAAGCGAAAAACAAATTGGGCTTTATCACGTTATGATACACTTACTTAAGCCATTCACGATTTAAGTACAACACGATTTTCAATTGTTTCTTAACATTCAGATTGGTCGTATCATTTCGAAGAAACTTTTTTATCTTTTTGTTTGACGTTTCTCTGACAAATTGTTATTTGTTGTGTATTCTCTTGTTTTTCTTCCTTTGGTTAACAGTATCATTCCTTTGTTTTTTGATGTATGTGTACTTGAAAATTTACTTTTTTAACTTCTGATTCTCTGACCTTTTTTAAATGATTATTTTTTCCTTGTTTAAATTTCAATTAGCAACCACCGTCATTAGAAAAATTCGATAATTTTGTAGCACTTATAAATCTCACCGCGCTTGCCATCTTATTTATATTGTATTAGTTTATGATCTTTGATGATTAAATTGGTATTTAATGTTTTTTCTGTATTTAATTTCAGGACAAAATCGGGTTCGGTGTTGTCGAGCGGAGACAAGGAGCCAGTACCGGCACCGTCGCCTGCAGACTCAGGAGTGGCTGAGCTCGAGAGGGAACACCATGATTATAGGTATAAGAACCTAAAGTCACTTTGATGAATTTGAATTGGAAATAATTACTACACATTTTTCTTCGATAATTCTGTCAACGCTCGTGACACTTTTAGTGTTGCAGACTTAAGACCCATCTGACGGAAAGTGGTTACCGTAACGTAGTGTCCAACGGTGTTTTTTTTTTATATCAATTGGGCCGTAGTGACCTGACGCCATATTCAGTGTCATAAAGGGATGACTTAAAAAAATACCTCTTGTACAAATTGTGCATAATACCCGGCACATAAGTTGGCCACAAAAGCATTGCGCACGTTGAAATTTGTATGGAAATTGGCTACTGCGCATTCAAGGTCACTTCAGTTTATTGCTTGTAGTTTATAACGGGATTATGTATCGAAAAAAATATAATGTTCCCTAGATAATAGTGGTGTTGTGAAGATAGATCACGTCCTGTTTGGTTGTTATTTAACTAGTTACCTTGTTTATTGCTAAACAGCAAAGGTTTGGAATCAGACGACGAAGACGTGGCGTTTGTAAATAGACGAGTTATACGATTTGCCAAGGACATATCGCTTCGTTAGAATGAAACCGACTTAACTCAAAAAATCTTGAAATTGAGCCAATGTCACAGAACGACTCTACACATCGTGTTCTATCGCTTAGTTAATCAGAAACTGTCCCAACTGTGTTAGAAGAGTACGAACGCGCTATTTTGGTCGCTTTCTTACGGTGTGCGGAGGGGTCCCGGGTCGGAACGTTAACGCCCCTTTTAGTGTTATTCCCGCAGCCGCGAGCGCAACACGTTGACAGAACACAAACAAAGTGACCAATTAGTGCTTGAGTCGTTTTCACTCCGAAAAAGGGTAAGAATTACATTTACATTTTTGTAATTAAAGTGACCTAATCGGTTTTATCTCTATACTCTTCCGAATATTGTCCTAATATTTACGACTTATTCGTGCTTACGCCAATTTATTACTAAAATGTGTTTTGTGCGTCATGACTTAAAAACAAATAAGTCACTTTTCCATAAAACTTTTCGTCATGTTCTATGTCCCATTACGGATTATATCTCTTTCATACTAAAACAGTTATTTTTAATACCGTCCTTATAGTATTTTAGTCGATTTTATTCTAATACTAGCATACGCTTTTTATTTTAGGTCATTGTTTTTTTTTTATTCTTGAAAGATGAAAAGGAGAACACTCATGATTTTGGAAAATGCTAAAAAAAGAAACAATGTGGATGAAGACGAGAATAAACAAAAGCAACAGGTAAGCATATTTCATTAATTAAGATGTGAAATACCTACTTAAGTTCTGTTTTTGACCAGTTTATCTTTAAATACGGATATTTTTCATTCCCAGTAAAACTCGCTTCCGAAAAGTATTTGATCTGTTTGCTGATGATAAGCATGTATGTGTATGAATGATTTAGCATGATTTATGATGTAGCATGTTACTGTGTAAATAAATATTTTTTTTGATAATAATACTTTTGTCAGTTTCGCTGACATAGCTTAAGGAAGGGAAAAATATAGGTATATGACATGTCAATGTAAACGTGGGTTTGAGGCTGGTGGAGGCTGGATGTAGAGTCTAAGCATATAGCACAAATTAAACGGGAATATAAAATTTACAAATCATATGTATTTTTGGGATATGCTTTGCTGCTTTTGGTGATATGAGCTTTATTTTTTGCTTTTCCAGGAAACACAATTTAATATTGAAAATATTTCTCCGAATGCGTCGTTTATTGAAAACACGCCAGATCGTGAAAATCATGAAGAACCTTACCGTTTGAATCTGATTGAGGCTGTAAGTAAAATATTAGTTTTTCACAAAGTGTTCACAAAGATTGTTAGGTAAATCATTATACTGATTTAAACTTTTTTTTTCAGAGTCGATGTTCAATATCCTCCCCTATACAAATTTTAGCTAAAGAATCTGAGACTGAAAGCTATTATTCATCTGTAGCACAAGTAAGAGTCAGAAGCAGTAGCGTTTCTTCATCATCTTCTGATTCGTCAAGCAGCAGTTCATCATCATCTAGCTCTACCACCTCAGGGAGTTGTTCAGAAATACAAAATAATAATGAAAACACTATGACACCATCTACGAGTACAAATAACGAGGAAACATTATCCTGTAATAGACTGGCAAAGACAATAGTCACTTCTTATCGTGTATCGCCTATTAATGAGCTTGAAAGCGATCCAGATCTTAGCGATGATGACCCTACATTTGAGGTAAATAAAAGTAACACTTTTAGAAGTTTCTCTTTTTTGAACTCTGTCGATTCTTCAGCTACAGATGAACCACCACTTCATTCCTCAATTAACTCCTCAGCTGACCTAGAACCTCAACATTTAGCTCAACAAGAACACCAGACTTCAGGAAGTGGTTTTATTTCCCAGTCGCAATTATCAGCTGATCCAGAATCACAACCCTCAGACAATGGCGTTAATAAATCTAATGCTACAAAGAGACCTAAAAAACGTCCACGTAATCCCGAGAAATGGAAGCAGAATATCGCAAAATCATTAAGAAATACCGGAAAATCTTATACATCTCAGTCAAAATCTAAGAAAGAACTTCCTGCGCGTAGCATGAAAGAACCGTGCACGTGTCCCCTGAAATGTTCGGAAAAAGTTGACCAAACCTGTCGAAAAGAAATATTCAACTCTTTTTGGCAGTTAGGATCTATTGAGTTACAAAGAATGTTTATTAAATCTTGTATGATGGAAATTCAACCCAGGTATAAATATACTAATGCGACAAAGCCTAGAGCTCCTAACAATGCATTCTTTTTCAATATTAACGGAAGTAATACTCGAGTTTGCAAGAAATATTTTATCAATACATTAGACATTACAGACAGACAGATACGAACAGTCAAGGCAAAATCTAACAGTACAGGGTTTTTAGATGCAGAGCAAAGAGGAAAACATAAGAATAGAAAGATAACTGATGAAAAAGATATACAAGACATAGAAGCACATGTAAATTCCATTCCAAGGATCCCATCTCACTTGACAAGGGCTAATTCCGAGAGAGAGTACATTGCTGGTGGAAAAACTATCAAAGATTTGTGGCGTGATTTTCTAAAGATCAGGGAGGAGCAAAATAAACCTAATTTACCCTACTGGTTGTACCATCACATTTTTACAACGAAGTTTAATATAAGCTTTCATCAACCGAAGAAAGATAAATGCGATTTTTGCTTAGAATATGAGTTGTCAAGTTCACAGCAGAAAGAAATATTACAAGAGACTTATGACATGCATATAACAGAAAAAACAATATGCCGTCTCGAAAAAAAGGAAGATCGCAATAATATAAATGAAACTAATATTTGTGCAGTTTATGACCTGCAAGCGATTATGCAATGCCCAACAGGGGAAACCAGTTCTTTTTATTACGTTTCTAAATTAAACTGCGTTAATTTCACAATAGCTGAATTAACAAAAAAACCTTTAGAAATGAGAAATAACAGCGAAGCCGAAGACCTAGGTGCATATAATAATGTGTACTCTTACTTTTGGGACGAGACTCAAGCCAAAAGAGGCTCCAATGAGATAGGGTCATGTGTTTATGACTACATAAAACATCTCAGTGAGAAATCATCGAATCAAAACAAATTGCATATTACCTTTTATTCGGATAACTGCTCTGGACAGAATAAAAATAAATATATTACGTCTCTTTATGCATATATTGTAGCAAAACTGCCCAACATTGGGTCAATCACACATAAATTCCTTATTACTGGGCATACGCAAAATGAGGGAGATAATGTTCACTCCCTCATTGAAAAAGAAATTTAAAAAAGTCTAAAATCGGGCCCAATTTATTCACCGCATCAATATATAAGTTTAATTAAAAATGCTAAAAAAAATGGCACACCTTTCAGGGTTCAGGAATTGAGCTATGATGCTATAATAGATTTGAAAGCTCTACAAAATGAATGGGGCTATAATTTCAAAGAGGATGATGATGACAAAGAGCAGATTTTATGGGGTGATATACGCATTTTAAGGTTTGTAAAAAATGAACCTTTTATTTTTTATTATAAGACCAGCTACACAGAAGACAAGTACAGACGCGTAAACATGAGAAAAAAAAGGAAGAAGATGCCTTGTGTTGAAGAAATAATTACTAAACAAGTGTTTCAAGAAAAACTGAAGTTATCGGAAAACACAAGAAAAGGTCTTAAGGAGCTAATAAGAAAAAAATTAATTCCTAGTTATTATGTAGATTACTATCAAAGTCTTGTCTCGGATCATTAGGTATAACAACACTGACTTATAAAATGTTCCTCATTTTATTATAGTGATCTCATATTTTTCTAAATATTTTTATGATAGGTGTTAAAGATTACCAATATTCTATTTTCAAGGTAGAAGTGATTTTTATTTAATTTTTTATTTAAGAAGAGTTTTTAAGTTTTCTGAATGTTTATTTTCATACAAATTGTTACTGCTATAAGAATATATTATTTGAATAATATATTCTTTTAGAATATAATTTGATTTTTTGTAGAAATATATGCCAATGCAGGCAGATTTGTTAAAGAAACTAGAAGTATATATTAATTATTCTTTGAATACAATAAATTGAACATAGACTTGTTTTTTTTTCTTCGAAGTGACGTATTAGCAAACTAAACTTACTCTAATTTTAATTCAAAAATGACATAATACTTAAAATGCATTACATCAATTTTAAGTAATTAAAACGAAACTGACCTAATTCATATAAAGTCAAACAATAATATAGAAGTTCGGTCAAAAAGTGACCTTATTGTAACTAGTTTTTGAAAATCGTTATTTTTAAATATTATTTATCAAAATAATAAAAAAATTGACATTGATTATCAAGCCTAATAGTTAAATAAAATATATCAACAATCAAACGGCAATTAACCCACTTAGTTTCGGAGATATACTTAAACTAAAGCAGAAATTACTAAACATGAAATCTTATTTTGCAATTTCTCAAAAAATTGAGATTTTGAGTTAAGTCACTTTCATTCTAAAGCAGCGATATATACATATACATAAATAAGAGGTAATTGTTGTTTTTTTTTTTAAAAACAGCAGTCTATCTTAAGAAATTTTCCTAGAAAGGTTTTAAGTAGGAAAGTAGGGAAGGAACATAAACACGAGGTAAAATATCGACTCTATCGTAACGGGCCCTCGGAGCCCAGTCAATGTTTGCAGTTATGGCCCATTGTTTCTGATCCGATGAAAAGCTGCCAATATTGTTTGACCCTTTCCGTTTTACAGCGATGTTGGCTTTTTAAGTATAGTAAAATTTGATTTATAATATTCACGGGAATTATTCATGTAATATGTTCTCATCAAGTCCTGTGTGACCATGTGACGAAGAATGTTAAAATTCCTCGTGGAATTTGTCCACGTGGAGTTTGACTACTAAGTTTGACCACGCGAGAAAGGAACGAAAATAGCTGAAATAAACCTTAATTAAAAATATCAAAGTCAGGTCAGGCAAACATTGTAGGAAGAACAATACCAACGGCCAACACGCTTGGGCAGTGAGCGTGGCGTTTCGACACTAACTCCTCTTAGAAGCTTTATACCGACACAAAGTTGGCATAGGTAGGTACATGAAAAAATTACCGATGCCTATATTCAGTGCTGAGTATTGGTCTGCACTACCGACAATGCGAAAAGATAGAGCTTTATGATCATATTCCATATTTTTATTATTATTTTTTTAAATAGTTTTTACGTCCATGGAATCTAGTCCTTTAAGGCCTTTCTTGAATTTATTAATCTTCTTCAGTCCTACTTTAAGTCAGTCGAGTCAAAAATTCAAGTCAATAGTCAAGTCCAGTCAAGTAAGTAAGTCTAGTCTGAGTCAGATGGCTAAGTGAAGCGGTGGAAAAATTTCACTTAGCTATATCATGGAGATTTTGGTGACAAAGATAAAAAGTCACGTAATCGACACTGTATCACTTCCCAACACTCACGCTTGTTCACGAACACTTTGCGAATAATAAACCACCAATATTATGCACAAACACTCGAAAAAACCTAAGTTTTGGAAATTAAATACAGCGCGGACATAGCGACAGTTTACTTTCCCTCCAAAAACTCTCCATACTTTAAGAGTAACGGAATCTTAATCACAAGCAGCTCGAAAGTCCGGGCTCCTTCTGTTATAATCTAAGTTTATCAGATCACGTATAAGTCATGAATCATACTCATTGCATCAGCAGGATGCATTAGAAAACTCGTCTTTTTTAATTGTCCAAAGGGTTTAATGATGCGATGCGCCGAACGAAATTAATGTGGACTGAGTCACGACCGGGCATCTGGGGTCAATCTACACTTCTACCAGTTTTTAAAAATAGCTTATTTCTGCATGCACCCAACACGCAGAGGGAACCTAAACCTTTTTTTTTCTTAGTAAGAAGGGAAAAGCTGGTAATGTTTCTAGAGAAATTAAACGAGATTCTTCTAGAATCTCAGCAAATACTGTTTAACTTTCAATGTAGTGTTATTCTCCACTATTTGTAATATCCGAGGATTTTTGTCTGAATCGCCAAACGTTTTGACCAGGGAGGTGTCCATGAACCTTCGAAAACAAAACGATTAAAGTTCTCCCTCTTATCATGTATTATTAATATATTAACTGGTTCTGCTAAAACCATTTCTCACCTGCTCCTTGTATCATTCCAGTACAACAGACCGCCTCAGAAACCACGACGTGCGCCTTCGGGCACCACGTGGTCTCATGCTGCAGAGTTACAGCGCTCGGTCGCGGGACGAACGAGACAATGAACTGGCGCGAGTCAGACGAGACCGGGCATTGCTCAGGCAGAGGCTGGAAGACACTGAGTGGAGTCTGTGTCAGAAGACGGGGGAGATCGCGTTGTTGAAGACCCATTTGAAGGAGGCTCAGGTATTTATAAGCTTATTCATAATTCTTCTTGATACTTTCTGGGTCAAAATGAACTATCATAGGTTGGAAGTGACCAAGCGTTGCTCATGCTTGAAGAGATTCTATGTCAGAAAACGAGGAGACTGCGTTGTTTAAACCCCCTTTAAAGAAGGCTCAGGTAACTAGAAAGGACTTTATTTATATTTTTATAAAACAGTACTGCTTAATTGATTGAAATCGAAACAAATAAGCCCAGGTTTAGCAAGACCGTGCATAACTTCAGCATATAATGGGATAAACATAACTCTGTATCAAAAGTTGGATTTTGATGTTAACTTATTTAAATATTTTCTTTTTTAATTTCAGAACGAACAAACAGCCAAAGGACACGAATACTTAACATTAAAGGCAGATTGCCGTCAACTGAGGGAGGCCCTTGACAAGAAGGAGAAAGAGATAATGAGGCTGCGAGCAGAATCAGAGGAAAAAGAGAAAACTGTCAACCGGCTGCAATCAGAAGTTGACAGACTATCCAACGACCTAATGGAAAGCGTGGCAGACCTAGCGAAGACCAAGGAAAGTAATAAAAACGAAATAGAAAAATTAAAAACGGAACTCAAAGAGTTACGGCAAGAACTATCTGATGTCTCCTTAAGTGGTTACGAAGGTATTGAATGCGGCAGAACCATGAGAGGTATATACGAAGTATGCAAGACAAATGAGTACCATTGGACTTCTAGTGACAGTGCTCTAGAAGATGCGGAAGTTCAAAGACTGAATGGAGAGTTGCCAGATCCCTGTGGCGACCCTTGTCCTGCTAGCTCAATGGTAGAAAGGCTCAAATGTGAATTGGAAACGAAAGAAGCACAGTTCAATAACGAAAGGAGAAAATGGTCGGAAGAGAAAGACAAAGTATTAAGATACCAGAAGCAATTACAACAGAATTACGTGCAGATGTTCAAGCGATCTAGAACCTTAGAGGCGGAAATAGACGGCCTAAGGTTGGAGTTAGAATTGTCTAACAAGAATATGAAGAATTTGAATAAACACGGGAAGGCGATAGAGTTGTAATTACATTACCAAATTTTATATTAATAGTTATTTATATAAGAAAGGCTATTTTGTATCATGTAAATATTTATATGTAAGAGTGCGTAGTATTTTCTTGCCCCTGCCGTAAGCTGTCAGCACCTTCAAGACTTATGTACGTAAGTTTAGATTTTTGAAGGCATAATACTCATATAGCAATGATAGCGTCACATTTGTTTTATTTATTGTACATTTATACTGCTTTGAGTTTGTGTGCGTTTTTTAAATGGTTTAAAAGTGTTCAATGGAACATATTTTTGCGCTGTTTTATTAAATTGTTGAGTTTCGAAGAAAACAAATGTTTTGGGACCTGTATGTTTGATATAGCCCCCACGAATAGATTTATAAGAGAATATTCTATTAGAAAAGCCCCGTGACTTTATTATAGGTATGAATAGATGTACCTATTACAAGTTATTGTAGATAATAAAACTATTTTCAAATAACTCACTAGTGTTTTATATTCCTCTATTAAATTACCGTCGATACGATCAAGTTCTGAAATTTATCTGTTTTTCTGCAACTTTTTTTACCTTTGAATTTAGTTATCATATATTTCATTTTTACAAATCATCAATTATCCAATGTTATCAAATAGAAACAAAAATACTTACCAAATTTAATTGAAAATTTCAATGAAAAATGCAAATGCAATTAGTCTAGCCTAACCTAGACTAATACGTACCCTTAAACAGAACAAATAGATGTTTTTTTTTTGCATATAAATAGTATAAATACCTACCATGGATTAAAAAAAGTTACCTAGTTCGCGGGCGATTTCCAAATTTTATGATAAATACCGAGTAGAAGAGGTAGGTCATAAATATAGACAATTAAATAAAAAAGGTCAATGAAAAGGAACAAAATTTTAGTGGTGTGTATTTATTATTGCACTCACACTTGAAAAACATACTTTAAAGGAGCAGAACCTAAATGCTAAAATGCATAATCCATTCCAAAACGTAAAAAATACCTTCATTCACCTAATTATATCACTTATTGAGATCATTATTTAATTGAGATTTTGTGCTTAGAATCTAGATTTCAAGTTGGAAAGGCCCAAATTTTTCGATCTAAAGGAGAAACCATCGCCTTTAAGAATGCCAAACCCTTCATTATTTCTTGTCGTTTTTGCTGGCTCCACCTGAAATAATTATTTTACTTAATATCGTATACAGACGCTATCGACTGCCATAGGATTTTGTATGTAACTTCTTAGTTGCCCTATTATCCGCCAGGGGCGCTGTACAACAGGTTTGTCATACAAAATCGCTAACGCATTCGCTAGCGTCTGCTTTTATAAAATCACATATAAGGGTACAGGTTGCTTTTTCGTGCAATTTGTATGCTAATGGAATAACGTTGCAGCAGACTGAAGCATGCCGAAGAGGGGCCAGGAGACAAATATTATTTCAACGAAAGCTAATAGATGGCGCCACAGGTATCGAATCAAATTAATTTACTAATGGTCCTGCTTTTTAGGGTTCCGTATAGTTCTATTCTATGAATGAGCCACGCATGAAACTATAAAGTGCTCGCACACAATTCTTTAATTCTACATTCTATGTTACTAAAGTAAAAGACTTTTTACTTCAGTTACCTAATATTTATAAGCAAGTAATAAAATGCATTAATTTTTCTAAAATTATATATGGAATGCTAACCTGGGTGACGTCACCGATAGTGGATCTCTTCCTCCACTTGTACCACCAGTACTCGACGCCGAGGGTGATACAAGCCAGTCCGATACCCATGAAGATGACTATGAACACGCCGCCAATGTTTTGTATGGAGATGCCGTCAGACTGTAAATTAAAAACAAGTAAGTAAGTACTCGTATGAAGAAGTAAAGTATACCGGGCCCACCCTTACAACCTGTTCTTTCGCTACTTAAAGATTGACTGGAAGAGATTGCTAACCAATAAGTCTGCCTTTGCTCTATCACTACATAGTATAAAACAAAGTCGCTTTCTCTGTCCCTTTATCCATAAGTATTCTTAAATCTTTAAAACTACGCAACGAATTTTATTGCGGTTTTTTTAATAAATAGTATGATTCAAGAAGAAGGTTTTTATGCTCATTCAAAGCCTGGTCGCTAGTATTATACAAAGGGACATAGGGACAGAGAAAGCGACTTTGTTTTGTAATATTTTATATTTATTTATTTTTATACTATAGATAGTCACCTGATCATCTTGTTTCTCGCATTTCATAGCGTTAGGGTTGTTAGCCCACCAGTTCTCTTTCAGTTTCTCCAGTTTCCGTTTGTTGAGGAGTTGAAGTATCCTGTAAGAGATATTGGTAAATAAAATTACTATTAGATTTTGTACTCTACGTTTTTTCTTTTCCGTACCTTAAAAAGGGAAAAACGGAATCGAATTAGGATCACTTATTTGTCCGTCTGTCTGTTATAAGGCGAAACACATGGTTTCTCCGTCTTCCTGGTTTATGGTCACATTCGCTTGTAAAACAATCAAAATTATACGTCAATGCGATGTGAAAATAATGGCAGAATGTTGCTAATTACTAATAGATAATTTGGCGATTTCAGATGGGAATCAAAACCTATGGCCTATGAAAACTGTTAATTTGTTGTTAATTTTTAATTAGGAAATAAATACTATTTTACGAATAAGTTAAAGAAAAGCCTATGATTTTTATCTATAGATGTACCTATTTGTTATTAAATATAGTATCGTTGAGTTAGTATCGCATAACACAAGTTTAGAACTTACTTTGGGGCTAACTCAATATGTGTGATTTGTCCCTATATAGGTATTAATAATACTTATGTAGCATATTTGCTGAGAAGAAATTTCTAACAACCTGACCATAACTTATATTTCAAATCAAGGCTGAAAACCCACCTGCAAGGCCTATACTTGCCTCTTATCGGCCAGATCAACTGTACTTAACAAGAACAAAGCATAAATACTCATTGAAATCTCTTGGCTTTGTCCGTAGATTTTTCCTTTTTTGTTTGATTGATTATTGACCTGGCCGATTAAAGACTATTGCGAATTGGGACAAATGGGATTAAAATTAGAAACAAATTTATATGAAATATAAATTTAATCCATATTGCATTTAAGTATGTCACACACGTGGGTAAATATTTTTTTAATTGTCCAAAATCTACAATAAAGTAAGTGCAAGTTTAAGTAAATATCTAATGCAAAGTTTCACATTGGCTCCAGTAGAGGCGCTCTGTTCTCTTATGCATCAGCATTATCATGTAACCGTACCTGCATACCAGCATACAGTGCCGCAAATTTAACTGTTCGGTGGCTAAAAACTGAACTAAGGGAACTTCATACAGTTTCGTGCAATAGACATAGATTGTGGCGCCATCACAGCATGCACAAATAAGTTTGTTCAACTATACCTACCTGATATGCAAGCGACGCGTGTACTCGCGAACAACATAATTTCCAATAATATCAACTAGTGACGGTAAATGTTAAGCCGGTCACCTTTGCACGCTAATTTACATATTATAACGAATGACAGCATTGACAGCTACCGTACCGAATTACCAAATGGCTTTGAAGTTGTTTTCAGGAGGAAGAGAGCAAGAACTAATAATGAATTTAGTCCGAAAAAGTAAAAAAAAGTCACTAATATCACAGAATAGTAATAGTCTAATATTGGCTATAAGAACGTAAAATTCTTACTAATATCAAGAAGAATTACCTACATAAATCAACTGCGAATAAACTAAATAACTGTGTTTGGTCGACAAAAGTATGATAGGTACCTAAAATGTGCCAAGCGCAAAACGGGGTCACACTAAAGGTAATAATAGGTACTACTACCTTGAATGACTACCGCATTTTTACATGAACACCCTGTTCACACACACAAACGTTTTTATTGTATTTGTTAATACAATAGAAATATTACATAACTAGCTGACGCGGCGAGCTCCGAACCGCCAGAACACATTTTTCTCATCTTTTAAACCTTCCCTAAACTTCCACGAATGTTTTAGGATCAAAATAAACCAAATCAGTCTAGCCATTTTCGAGTTTTAGCGACTAACGAACCGGTTGCTTACCACCATCTCTTGCAACCGTTCACCATACCATGCAAGAACGATTAAGTAAGGGAGATGTCGCCTTAAATCATGTATTGCGCTGTCTCGCTTACTCACTCGTTCTTGCATGGTTTTAAGAGATGGTAGTAAGCATAGAACTGTAAATATATTAGGAATTTCTCTATTCTGTGGTAGTAAAGCTACCAGCAATAGGCTTGTGTCCATTAAGAATAAATATAATGGATAGGGGTTTATAATGATTAATTATATTATGGAGAAAATAACAAACAATTTTAATTATTAAAAGCGTTAAAGATTAATAATATTTTTTAAAAATAAATTTCGTAAAATGAAACCTTTAGTCACGTGACAGTGAACACCAATCAGAAAGCGTTACGTCACACCGTGCGAAACTCCAATCTTGTCTTTGACGTTTCGAATATCACTACCGGTTCTTGATAAAATTTTGGTTTTTAACAACTAATATAAAGTTGATACAGTTTTTGCTAATTATAATTTGAAAGAATTAACCATGGTATCTGGATTCAGCAAAGCAGACAGTAATAATTTACCCAGAATCGATGCCGTTATGCTTGGAAATTTTTTCGCGTCGAACAGTAACTTTTGCTCATCTGAATTTCGCAATGTTAAAAATTCCTTGTAAGTATAAAATATTTATTATAAGCTTAAATGCTATGTGATATTTCAGTTCGGTACACAAGAACTTAATGTTGTGACGTACATTCTGCAAGATACTGTTTACTATTTTACTGTTCCCTTCATATGATACTCCATGTAATTAGTCATATCATTTGGCAACTTGAATAATAAAAAGAGTATGTTTGTAACATTAATTAGAAAACTAAAATGAAACGTTCACTCCTAAAAGTGAAACAACTTAACCTGAACTCATGTATTTATTATTTAGAAAATAGGGATTCTACAAAACACATCTAGTTTGCTCGAATTAAGTAATAGATTGTATTGTGTGAAATACTTAATCAAAATGATCTTCACAAAAATACATTCTTGAACCTGTTGATAAAGTTTGTTTGTTTGTAATATCTTTATTGCTTTAAAATACATGGTAAATAGAACATTATTAAAATCAGAAGACAATGGCGGACTTATCCCAGGAAGGGATCTCTTAGCATAAAGTATCATCTCTAAAGTATGAGCATCATCTCTTCTTGCAAGTTTTAGCCACTTTTTCCGTATTTCTCCATTGTTTGGAACATATATAAATAACTTGTTTGGCGTTTTTATAGTCGTGCTATCATACTGGGGCACTATACAGTACTTATAATATGAGAAATTTATTTTCAAACGATTAAAACTAGCTATAACGTACGAAGACACGATCGCTCTTTGGTTTGTTTCGCACGGCGTGACGTCATACAAGACGCCATGACAGTCTTGTGCGTTTTGGAACCAAATTGAAAAATGGTTTTTTAAAACGCGATATTTATAATGTAAACGCTCGATTAAAAATAAATAAACCTTTTTTTTCGATAAAATGCCTAATAAGCTAAAATATTAAGCAGTTATTGAAATTTTGTCAACTAGCCTATTGTTTTTTGACCGAGCGAGCGAAGCGAGCGAGAGTCTCCATTTCGAGACTGGCAAATTTTGCTTTTGTCCGGATGTCTGTCTGTCTGTCTGTCTGTTTGTTCCGGGCTAGAGGTCGCATTTCTGAACGGATCCTAATGAGACTTGGCACACGTGTTCCTTGATTTTTGCAATTTTTTGTCGAGAGCTTTTTTTGATTGGAGGGAAAATAGGGGAAAAAAGAGGAAAGTTTTCTGTGACGTTATTTACGAACGGATCCTAATGAAACTTGGCACACGTGTTCCTTGGTTTTTTTTTAAGTTTTTATTTTTATTTTAATTTGTTCGCGAGGTCTTCTGTTCCCAGAACCACTAGTATTATATACCTATAAGAAGAAGAAGAACGATCTGTTTCTAGCCATTATGTATCACGTGATACAGCTCACTAAAAGATCAACGAACGTGATACGAGAAATTGTTCAGTATTTGCAAATATTTTTTAAGTAGTACCATCGATAAAGTATTAGTAGTACGAAGTAATACTTACCACGGAAAGGTAGTACTAGTAGTACCACAAAATAAGTAAAAGAAAAAATTGTAATATACGTAATCTGTATAAAAGTTGACATGTATTGTGTACGCAACAATCGGCATAATTATGTTAAGTATAAGAAGTTCATAACGCATTCACCTACTACAGGTGAATGTACTCTACCCGTACAGTGTAACAGCAGACATTGAATATATTAAACACTAGCTGTAACCCTCGACTTCGTGTGCGTGGGCTTCGTTTCCGTTATCGTGGGAATTTCAGGAATAGCCCCCTTTACTTTTTTACAAAGTTTGTCATGACAATAACCAACACAAAAAATAGTAGATTATTATATAAGGGAGGAAAGGAATAATTCCCGTGCGAGGTATTGAGACTATAGTCCGAGCACGAATTATTCCTTTTACCCATGTTAAACACTCTACTTTTCATTTCGAATATAAGGAAAGTAAAAGAAGAAGTATTTCTAAAATTAATAATGGTAAATTCATGAGTAGTTCCTACTTAAATGATATATATATATATATATATGGATTTATCACTTAGCAACAACTACGGAGGTTGTACAACTAGCCTTGGCTTCGATAACAGGTCAACTTAGGTACGACTGCGATATGGCGCTGGGGAAATCGATCAGAAACATTTAATCAAAATTAATGTATGCAATTATCGTGTTAATGTCATGAAGACTATTTTTTTAAATATTCTTACAAGCGCATAGGTAGCGGTGTTAGGGGACAACGCTTATCATTGGAGCCCGAAACATCATTACACAAGTAGAAATATATTCTAGTCTGATTCGACGTGAGACCTCATCCTTGAAGCTGGAGCTGTCAGCCTGGATCAACTGACCCAAGTAGACATATTGGTCCACAACCGGCGACGGTATAACATGGACATAAAAAAATAAAAAAGAGTACATACTGATTGCTTCTTACAGGCGCGTCTTTTAGTAATGTTTTAGTTTTTTTTACAGAAACATTTTAAATAACCTTGGCCACCAAATGGCAATAAATTTTGGCATATTTCTCTCAGCGACAACTCTTCATTTGGTACAGGATCATTCAAAGTAATGTTTGAAAGCTGTATTGCATTTCTGGGTAACCAATCTTTTAGAATATCAACTGAAGTTCCAATTTACTAAACTTAATCCAGTAATATAACCATATCACTAAACTAGAATCGTATTATAATTATGTTCCTAGTAAGATAGTCATGTATTGCTTTCGTATAACTATGTTACGGCATATAATCATATAGCTAGGGTTATAACTATATTACGGCTTTATCTATCATACTGCGTCAATTTAGTATACAATTTATATATAATATACATACATATAATCAAGTCTTTATCCCATATGGGGTAGATAAGAGGCTAGTCTCCTTAGACCTTAGACCACGTTCAGCATAATGCTATTTGGAACAGGAAAATAATAGTGATTTGTGATGGCCGCATCGCCTATGTCATGTTTCGCCAATTCCCTAGGACTACCTACGAAGAGAAGCAGCTGTTATATGTATTCTACGTTTTTCTTTTTCTTCCATACCAGCATGTAAGTTGATATGACGATATAAGTACAAAAATAAATAAAAAGCATATTTCGATGGATACTTAAATGTTTTTCGTTTATGTCGTTATCTGTTTTCTTAACTATGATTTATATTTATAAATAGTAAACTACTTACTCAGTACAACATTGTCAACAAGTCTTTTTTTTGGACTATTTATTTTTAGAAACATATTTTAATGTGTTTATTTGTCTACTAATTAACCTTGCTGTTATTAACTGCGTTTACTTTGCACATGTCTCAAGTGCACTTACTGTTCAAAGGACGTACTATGCAGGCCGAATTACTGAAGTATTTTTTTTGATATGTGGGTGCTGCATAGAGACATGTACCTACTACTTTAAGCGTAACTTTTGGATAAAGGGAATACTCTCTTATCTACTTCTTTCTGGCATTGCTGCATAAATAATTAAATGTACCACTGCAATTTCTACTTTTCTCTTTTTTTTAATCTTCTACATCTATACATCTAAAGGCATTTTTTTAATATTCATTACAATTTACGATATCTCATATATAATGATCCAAGCAAATTTATTCATAAACCTTTCTTAATCTTTTGAAATTTATTCAGTCACATTAAGAATTCTTGTGTATATTAGGAAGCCCGAAATGGTCGATTAATGATCACGACTCCACGACCATCGCTTCCATTCCATTCTGTACTTGTGGCTTGTATTGTAATTTTCTACTTAGAAAGTCCCTTAAAATCCCCCATTATTTGATCACCTCCTTAACAACAGTTTATTAGCCCAATCAGTCATGAAAGCAATATAACAACAAAACTTACGCATTATTGAACTGATCCTTTAATGGCGACCCTTGCTGAACAGCAATCGCATACGGCTTTCTAGAAAATTCATCTCCAACCATTTGTAGATCACAACTTGTCAGTACGTGGTATCTGACGTCGGTAGCATCTCCAAGCCAAGCGAAACCTTCACTGGAGCTCTTAGAGTCCCTTACTCTTTGCACTGCTTCTTCAATAGAGTTGGGAAGCCCTGCTTCTTTCATGGCCTGCCACATTTTGCTGTATTTGTCGCTTACAGGGTAGTCCCATACAGCCAGTTTCGCTCTTTCCACGTCACTTAAACTGTCGTTTAAACTCATCTCCTTCCATATTCTGTTGAATAAAATAATCAGGATTATATATTTTGTATCGTTGTTGTTGTTAACTACAACCTGTTCTATCTAGAAACTAAATAACTTCGACCCAAACCACTAATTTTCAAATGGTGAAAGTCGCAAATAGGCAAATTCTCAAAATGGCCAAATTTTAAAATGGCTTGTTCTCAAAATGAATAATTCTCGAATTGGCCGATTGTTAAAATTTAATAAATTAATTAAATAATTAAAAATATTCTTCTACGACTGTCTCGCAATAGTAATTTTTTTAAGTCAATGTTATAAAATACGGTTTAGTGTTAAGCTTTACCATTCATGGGTGACCCAATTTTTATGAGTATAAAATTTGTAATTTAAGTCTTTGTTTGAACAGCTTTATAAAAATGGGTTTGACGCATACCGTCCCATTCGCATTCCGTCACGAATTCAAAAATGGTCCCATTCGCATTCGGTCCCATTCGCTTTCGGTCCCATTCGCATTCGGTCCCATTCGAATTCGGTCCTATTCGCATTCGGTCCCATTCTCAAAATGGTCAAAACCAGTGGGGGTCACCCCACAGATAAAAGTTGTTTTTAACATTTTCAACCTACAAGTTGAACTTTGGTATTGTTTCAAAAAAGGTAGGCTTGAAATTAAAAACATAGCTTTAAACATACAATTGAATTTGTAAGAATTTTGATTTTGGAACATTACACATCATTATTTGATTTTGGAATACCTATATCACCATAATTTTTACAATGAACAGGACGTTTTTTATTTATATATGAATGTTGATTTTTTCATAATACTTAATTGTTATGTTGAATATGTAAGAATTTTGAGTTTGGAACATTACACATAATTATTTAAAGCTATGTTTTTAATTTCAAGCCTACCTTTTTTGAAACAATACCAATGTTCAATTTTTAGGTTGAAAATGTTAAAAACAACTTTTATCTGTGGGGTGACCCCCACTGGTTTTGACCATTTTGAGAATGGGACCGAATGCGAATAGGACCGAATGCGAATGGGACCGAATGCGAATGGGACCGAATGCGAATGGGACTGAATGCGAATGGGACCGAATGCGAATGGGACCATTTTTGAATTCGTGACCGAATGCGAATGGGACGGTATGCGTCAAACCCATAAAAATCTCTGTTATCTCCGTGAATTTTTAGTAAGGTGTTTGACCGATAAGTATGAGCCTGATAATTACTCGCCTCCCTCCTGAGATCTTATTTCCATATGTACATATTTCATTTTTATATCCCTTCAACCATAAAAATTATTTATAAAACTACTGTACATACCAAACCAACTTTTCAATATGCTCAATAATAAATTATTATTAAATATTATAATTAAGTATACCTACTACTTATTAAATTGTTTTAATAATTTTTACATACTACTTATTCAACTGTTTCAATGATTTTTTATTAAGTATCATTAATTTCGCATTTTTTATTGTTTGTGTGTTTTAATGTTTACATTTTGTTATCTTAATGACGACACTGGTTATTATTTATTAGTTTAGACTGACAGGAATATTAATATATATTTCTAAATCCTGTGTAAAAACTGCAGTCTGATCTCCATAGGCCTTTTCACAGATATCACAAATAAGAATCTGGATCTGGGTGTGCTTGTGGCCAATACTGACATATTTTTTAAGCTACATAAGGCTTGCTGTTCTTCCTAAGCACAAAGTGGGCCCCTAGCGGCGACCACTCCAAGTCAGGCCACGCTCGCCTACGCTTGACACGCATCGTTACGAACACACATGCCCCACTTGGCTCTCGAGCTCCTCAATAAGCATGTGTTCGATCGATGCCTGACCTAAAATGTGTAGATGTTATTTTTAAAACGGCCAGTAACCTACATTACACACACTTAAATGCATGTCATTAAATAGGGTTGGACATTGTTACTAAATAAAATGTTACTTTTCACCCAAATAGAATTATATTATGCAACATAATATTACTAGCTTTTGAAGGCTCGCAAGTAATGCTACTCGTTATATTGCGACTAAAGCAGTCTATGTATAAGCGATACATAGACTGCTAAGTCGCAATATAACGAAAATTTCTCGGAAATTCCGGGATACCAAAAATTACCTGCGGAGCTACTCTTAATAGGTACAACCACAGATCACAGAATAATATACTAGGTATAACTAACTTTGGATATATAAGTAGAGAAGAGATAGTAAGAATTTTATATACTATAACTACACAAAAAATACTTACTCATAAAACCTAACTTCGATATTAGCCATGCGTTCGAAATATGTCATAGCCGAGGATCCGTTAAGAGGCGCGTACTGTATCTTGTACTGCTTGGAAAGGTCGTCCAGGGACTCTATCGGAGTATCCAGTCTTGACACGGTGAGGAAGGCAGCCAAGTTTGCAGTGTATGAGGCTATGATGATGAAGCTAGAAAAAAATATATTCCATGCCTAAAGGGTAATAGGAGCCTATTTTAGGCCCTAGTGAGGGTGCTGTCTGATGAACCGTAGGCTATAATGAGGCTAACTACATAATAATACCTTCTTATACCTACTTCTATAGCCTGCTGTCCGCTGTAACAATATAATTAGGGCTTTTTAAATACCTACGCATTATTGATTAGGTATATTTTGGGTACGTTGCCTAAAATTGTAGATAGCTTTTAGGTAATTCTTTGGACTCTAGGTTATCTTATTATTTTGTTTATATTAATCAAATATTATTATTTGTACTTTTTCAAACGAAATATTAAATACCTACTCTTAAGTTAGCTATAAATGTAAAAATCGTATCAAATATTTATGTAAATTGAATAGATCGTATTTTAATAACCATATTTTTCTCGTCTAGTTTTGCTACTTTGGTCTCATTTGCGTATCTATTGCAATTCAATAATGTAACATGAAGATACTCATAGACATCAATCTGATTTTTAAGAATTTATTAATTACAAGAAAGCCTTAAAGTAAGTATATGTCTGCAACTAGCATTGTATAAAATATGCACATCTAATGACCACGCAAGTTATTATGTTAGTTTTATATTATTGGCCTTTAAAATCTGCTAATGAATGTAGATAATTTAATCAAAACAACACTTTATGTGTTGGTAGATAGAGTATATTTTTTTAACAAATAACTCTAGAAAGGTCGGTGGACTTATCATCAAATGTTACCAACGAAAATATGTTATTTTCATCTCAAAGATAAATAAAGTTTTTTATCTTTTGATTAGACTGTAGTTAGAGTACCATAAATTTTAATATTAACATAAATATTAACAAAAATCAGCAGTTTAATTTCTTGATCAAGTAATTGACTTTTTTTGGATATAATCCTCACACAATCAATAGAACATACGTACAAACAAGCAGGCTGTATACATACAAATAGTGATTTTCCGAGATATGACGTGACTTTTCTTCCCCTCTTTACAATACTTATCATTTTACTCGAAGTATTTTACCCAAAAAGCTGCTTAGAAGTGAAAGTATTCGCACAAGAAATAAAACATTTCCTGATAGAAGCTGTAACAGTTCAGAATAGTACTATGTATGGCTAATCCAGTAGGAAACTTAACATTAAATATAGAAAGAAAAAAGTTAATTTTACCCAAACAGCCACCATGTAGCCGCAAGCAGTCTCCCCGACAAGTTCTTCGGGGCTTCCCCTCCTCCTTGAGGAGTTAGTGACGTCATACAGAACCATAGACACTCCTTGAGAGTGAACTCTCTCTTTTCTTCGTCATCTTTATACTTCTCCCGATTGTTTTGATAGCTATAGGGGCTCCATTTGTCGAAAACCCACATGAGGAAGCTAAAAATATATTTAAAGGGAATTAAAGATGGTAGAACTATGAAATGGGTTATGTGATTCCATCTATCAACGCCATTAAGAAGCCACGGACTAAAAACAACAGATGGCGCTAAAATTATATTTCAAATATAAGTAAACCCACCTATGATTGAATATGTTGTATTTAGTTCTAATTTTATCTACTAAATAACATCTTTATAATTTAATGAAACATTTTATTATTGTCAGAATTATACCTACCTATGTTAGTACCTATATTATATTTTTGGAATGATTTCCCTCCTACTTTAAATGATTAGATAACTATATGTAAGTGCCTACCTAGAATTATTCCCTTAGTACCATTTCGTAGCTAGATTCATTGGGGCACGAATTTTCAAACTGAAAACGACCTAATGAGTATTGGTAGGTATAACATTTCTTTTTAGCCATCCCAATTGAAAACTTCACGTTTGAAATTAGTACCCGTGACAATGACCGACTCTCCTAATTTGCAACGTGTGCTCGGAGCGTGAATTATTGCAACAACGAACAACGGAAACCACACGAGAAAACTTTTAGTACAGAGAAAAAGTTTCATACTTTTATAATAGCATTAAGATGAACTCCGTGCACGAACTTGGTGCACGGAATACTGGCAGACTTGAAAAAATAAAATCGGTTTAACACCGTAAGCGAAGTGTATAAAACTTTCACTCTATTCCGTATATCAATTCATGTGAAGAAAAACCGCTAGTGCTCGCCCTACCATGGCAATAAAAACCGTCACCTTTTCAATATTAGATAACGTGTAATTAGAGTCGTCACAGCGCAAATTATTAGAATTCTGAGAAAAGCATTGTTTATCGGTTTTATAACTGCTGTTACGATCAGCGTTGGTAAATTAATACAAAATAGGTGCTTAGATACTAACTTACTGAGTTGTTAGGTTGTAAACACAAACCCAAGGCACACACTCAATTGAAGCGTGTTTCTAAACCATGCAAAATCACGTACTTATCTACATGTGTTTTAAAAGTAGTACTATCCTAAAATATTCATTCTTCAATCGGGTACTTACAGAACAAAGCAATGACTAACGGGTTAACTAACAGGAGAAATAGGCGAGAGTAATGTACCTAAGCCGAGGTCTGTAAATGTAGAAATCGTGCTGAAAACCTGCTTGCAGTAGCTCCTGTTTCATCAAAGAGTAATGAATTGATATTGTCTAAATGTAATTTTTAATTATGAAGAAATACATAAAAGACCTAGATAAGACAACCCGTTTAAGCGAACCCCGGGAGCCTTGGGATGAAGATTTGGCCAGATTAGTTGCCTCCAGCCCGAGGAAAATTGATAATTTTTGGTTGTAAATATCCAAAGTTGGCGAAATGGGCCCGAAAACTTTACCGGATAATAAGTCCAACCATGTCAGTTAAAGGGTTAAATGATGATGAATTGTATGACGAGAGTAACATTAGTTGAAACATTCCCCTTGACATGCCCTGCCCATTAAAATTACAAGAGCAATGCGGTGTATGACGCGACATGTCCATCATTTGACCTCGTTCCACAAATCTGATAAGAAATAATGGAAACCAGGTGGGCATCGATCGCCTTATGTTAACAGTAATAAATGTTAAAACGTCACTACGAGTCCCCTATTTAATGAGATTATCAAACACGTCGACTTCCCTATTAATCGGACCCCACTGAGCTTAAAGGCGTATTTTTGACATTTATATAGGTTTCTGTTACTACCTAATTGAATACAAACTCATATACAAACATTTATAACTAGCGACCCGCCCCGGTTTCGCATGGGCATAAAAACCTTCCTCTTGAATCACTCTTATCTATTAGAAAAACCGCAACAAAATACGTTGCGTAGTTTAAAAAATTTAAGCATATATAGGGATATAGGGACAGAGAAAGCGACTTTGTGTAATACTATGTACTGATGATTAAAATTCATGGTGTATAATAAAGTAAGTAAGTAAGTACCTAGGCGACCGAGCTTCGTTCGTTTTATGCTGAAAATCTTTTTGCGTAAAAATAAGTATATGGGTAAAATTAATTTTCCCAGACATGGAACCTAGCAAAGATTATCTTTTTGACCATGTAAGATCTTATGTTTAAAATTTCAAAGAAATCGTTAGAGCCGTTTTCGAGTACATTACAAATATATATTCATCGTTTAATAGTAAATATATATGTCGGAGATTTCCAATAATGTAAGCTTTATAAGTAAATACATAACCGACTAGAGAGTCGGTTATGCCATTATAATTTGAAAAGTCTATGACTAGGCAGCTATTGCATTGCATCTAGAAATAAACTAATTAAAGGGTCACGATTTCAAAAGATTTTATAACTAGATTTATTTAAGATCAAAAACAAAACTAGGAAGGCATAACACATTTAATTTATTCACGAAATAAATAGTAACAGAACAAAAGTAAACCTTATAACCAAAAGTTCAACATGACTGATAATGTTTAAAATTCTTACAAATAAAAACCAAGATAGAATTTGACTTACAATTGTTGTTTTCCCAAAATACCAGAACAGAATCCCGTGCCTCCGCTGTTTCGTTCAATCCCCAGCCATAATGGCCGCCACCAGCCCGTATCATTTCTACGGCCTAGAGATGGCGTCATTATCGCCGGAACTTACACTTACGAATAATTACAAGTTAGCTAATTTGCAGCATGAAGCAACATAATAGATCGTAATTAATTATTTTAATATTTAATGAGGCTTATTTACAAACATTGATACCTTTATAGGCATATCTACTGTAAAATAACTCAGACGATAATAAATCAAACTACTTACGTTTTGTGGCATACACATAAATATTATTACAATTTAATTTATTTTCAATAGACAATTACTCTCATAAATTATGAAATAATAAACTAAATTTGTTTACTCAATTAATTTGATTATAAGAACTATCTATTTTAAATCAATTCAACTTCATCAACAATGAAATATTGACGCAGCCATATTTCTTAATAAAAACACAAACATATTTAATTAATTGCATTATAAAAATATTAAAAATATTGGCGCGGCGACACGGCCATACTGATGCGCAATGCGTGCTCTGCATTGCTCTGCTTCGGGGGTCCTAATGAAACTCACGCCATCACTCTGCAATTGAGAAATTAGTATGTTGAGGCTAGTTACCTACACAGTACTCCTAGGCCCCATGTATTGGGTAATAAAACTGGGTGCTTCTATAGCGATCTCAAGCCCTATAGTAAGACCAACAAGTCAGACTATTTGAGGGCTAGTCTAATGTTAGTTTAAGTTTATAGTATGGATACAGACACTTGAATATGATGAATATGAACAACTGTTCATTTCACATGCATAATTGTAATAAATTCGTATAGATTGCTGCTCACTCAACAAGCGACAACAGCTTGTAAAGTAGTTTGTAGATAAGTGTTTTGTTAGTGGATAGGATAAAATAATGATAGGGCGAAACTGTTGTACAATAGGGGCGCTAAAATATGGTTGGCAAGGTTAATGCTGTGCTTTGGGTAGCTCATCACGCCGTGGTGTACAAGGGACTATTTTGCTTTTAGGATAGGATTGGCAATACCTTTTTTTTTTTTTAATTTATTTTATTTTTATTTTTGTTAATGGCAATACGCCTTTTTTTGTTAATGGCAATACGCCTTTTTTTGTTAATGGCAATACGCCTCTTTTGTTAATGGCAATACGCCTTTTTTTGTTAATGGCAATACGCCTCTTTTGTTAATGGCAATACGCCTTTTTTTTTTTAAATGGCAATACGCCTCTTTTGTAATATGTTTGACCATTACGGCTCCACCCGTCAACAGTCAAATTTTTTTTTTTTTAATTGTTATTTTGATTTTTTTTTTTTTTTTTTTGTGTGTGTGAATATTGCGTTATGAAATTTGCTCACCAAATCTAATTTCAATTAGAAGAGATTGCGAAGTCCTCTAAAGTCCAGAGACTTCGAAGTCCTCAAAGACATCGGCTCGGCTGGCCAGGTTGTACGTCAGCTGGCGACTCGGCTTCCTGGACTCTTGAGACACCTGCTTGTAGGACGCGGCGGAGCTAATCGTGCGCCGCTTTGCGAGCTCGTCCATGATGCCCCACTACCTTCTTCACTAGATAGCAGTCATTGTCGAGAACTCTGTGAACTTCATAAGGTACGCTAAATTTTGGGTCCAGTGTAGTCTGGTTACACGGATTATTTTTAATCAGCACATAGTATCCTTGCTGATAGTTATGAATTTTAGCTCGACCTAATAGAACTTCACTTTGTCTATCGTAGATTGTTCTACTATTCTCCTATGGACATGTCGTTCTAATACGTCGAAGTCAATAGTAGTAGTCATCAAAATTGACTAGATTTAACAGTTCCGGTGGTACTCAGTTGCGACGTCGTGTATGTAATGTCAGTGTAGACGTACCCGTGGTGCGGTGAATCGTGCAGTTCAATGCAAGGTGTAGGCTTTCCAAAGCAGTATGCCAATCTGGAGTCTCATAGATATTAATCATGACCAGACCATTTTTCAGCGTTGCCATCACTCTTTCCACCTGACCATTTGATCCACTTACACCTGGAGATATGGAATGTATTTGGATAATAAAAATAAAAAAATCTGAACGACCAGAGGTTTCGGGTTTCGGCTTAGAAAGTCCACGTGATGCATCCGCTCGCCCTTCCTGTACTCGACGTCAAAATAAAAATTCTGTAATAATGCCCACCATCTATGAATACAGGGAAGTAGATCTTGCTTGTGTTTGGAGGCGTTCAGGGCATTGCAGTCGGTAACAACCTAAAATTTTCGGCCATACAAGAAGTGTCTAAACGCTTGATGGCCCATGCCACGGCGAGGGTCTCTAACGCATAGGAGCGGTACCTACTTTCTATGTCTGTGGTTCGCATGCTGAAGTATGATTTGGATCGCTCCAAACCCTAGACTGCTGGCATCGGTAAACAATTCTCCTTCTTGAAAAATTGTGAGGACCGGTGCGGAAGTGAAATTTAATGATAAATTATCTTTTGACGTGCTTGTTCAAGAGCATGAGTCCATTGCCACCTAATGCCTTGTTTGGTTAAATTTGACCATTCTCCACCTCGTTGCCAGTTGCTATAATATGGTGATTTACTTTCTCGAACGATATTATTATATATACGCTCTTTAACTATGCTTTTTACTTTCTCGTGTTCGAGAGTAGGTACCTACTTAACCTTTAAGCCCTTCGTGCGACAAACTTATCTTTTTTTTTTTAACGAATTTCTAATTTTCGAGACTGGGAAACCAAGAAACATAGCATGAGAATATTTATTAAGTAAAATAAATTAGAAGCTAATCAATATGGGATTGTTCGGTTTAATCATGATTTAAGTTTTCAAATTGAAGTTATTTGTTTTTCACGACGGTAACACGTATCATAAGTATGACCGGGCTTAGAACAAAAAGAACAATGCTTATCACTTGAACGTGGGATAACAGATGCGGATGATGCAATGGTAAGTTTATCCTCTTGTGAACTACTTGAATCAATATTGTTCTTGCTACGACAATTTTCTAGCGTATGCCCAGTTTTCCTACAATGGTTACAAAATGGAATGCTAGTTCTGTTATCAATAGAAAATTTCGAACGCTTTTGAGTTGGCTGGTTAAAAGTATTTTGATTGGATCGTTTAACGCGAATAGAAGCCGCGACAGAAATTAATTCAGGCACTGAGGTAGCTCTGGCATTCATTAACTCAATTCTTAAGCGTTCGTCACTCACCGTTCCAATCACCGCCTCGACAGCATCAGCACTGTCTAACTTGTCCTTGGTCACGCGTCTCCAAAGAATCCATGAGCGAGTGAGGAATTCTGCGATATCTTTCGTAGGATCGTAAGAATGTTCTCGAAAACGCACAATATCTCGAGAATATCGGTTCTCTGGTTCAAAAGTTAGCATTATGTTTTGACGCAACTCTTCCCAGGTCGAAGTCGTAACAAGCCAATTATCGGCCCATATTTTAGCACGCCCTTTTAAAAGACTACTAACCTTCATACGAACATCGTAGTCACAAAGTTCGTATGTACTTTTAGCTGTGGATATATGATCGCACCATTCCCGGACTCCAATATTACTATCCGGGTCATATGATGGCAAGAATACGTCGGTTATCTTGACCTTGTCTTTATTTTGCTGTTTCAGTAATCTTTCACTCATAGATTGCATCATCGTCACCATGCTCGAGAAAAAATCAAGTGGTACGTTACCAGCATGCTGCGATACCACCATATTTGCAGAATTAATCAACTGCGGCGCGTCGCCTGCTGCGTTGCTCGATGCTATAGCTTCTGCGCACGATGCAGTAGAAATTTCTTGCCCCTCAGACACCGGAGCCTCCGCTATTGTCGCAGGCGTAGACGAGTAGCTCACTGGTTCGTCATTCATGTTTCGAGTTTCTTCTGTTTTGCGTCAGGTTCCTAGAAGGAAAAAATGATCGGGACAGAATAGTGAAAAATAAGGATCGCTTGGGAGCGATCCCACTTCTGATGTCGGAGATTTCCAATAATGTAAGCTTTATAAGTAAATACATAACCGACTAGAGAGTCGGTTATGCCATTATAATTTGAAAAGTCTATGACTAGGCAGCTATTGCATTGCATCTAGAAATAAACTAATTAAAGGGTCACGATTTCAAAAGATTTTATAACTAGATTTATTTAAGATCAAAAACAAAACTAGGAAGGCATAACACATTTAATTTATTCACGAAATAAATAGTAACAGAACAAAAGTAAACCTTATAACCAAAAGTTCAACATGACTGATAATGTTTAAAATTCTTACAAATAAAAACCAAGATAGAATTTGACTTACAATTGTTGTTTTCCCAAAATACCAGAACAGAATCCCGTGCCTCCGCTGTTTCGTTCAATCCCCAGCCATAATGGCCGCCACCAGCCCGTATCATTTCTACGGCCTAGAGATGGCGTCATTATCGCCGGAACTTACACTTACGAATAATTACAAGTTAGCTAATTTGCAGCATGAAGCAACATAATAGATCGTAATTAATTATTTTAATATTTAATGAGGCTTATTTACAAACATTGATACCTTTATAGGCATATCTACTGTAAAATAACTCAGACGATAATAAATCAAACTACTTACGTTTTGTGGCATACACATAAATATTATTACAATTTAATTTATTTTCAATAGACAATTACTCTCATAAATTATGAAATAATAAACTAAATTTGTTTACTCAATTAATTTGATTATAAGAACTATCTATTTTAAATCAATTCAACTTCATCAACAATGAAATATTGACGCAGCCATATTTCTTAATAAAAACACAAACATATTTAATTAATTGCATTATAAAAATATTAAAAATATTGGCGCGGCGACATATATAATATCAATATTATCGACGCCGACCTCGACATTCCCTCTGCTTTAATCAGTTTGAAGTTTTGAAGATATACATGTTTATTTACATAATTCGGTGTCAAGCTTTGTAAGTTTACAAATAGAATAATTATAATCTACCCATTAATAATGTACCCAACTAAACTCGTCCTGTCACTGTCGCCAAATGTAGGAAATTAAAAAAGTAGTTTTTTTAGCTTTACGAAATCAAATTATTAGAAAACTGATTGAGGGACAAATGAGGTGGTAATTACTTACATATAGTTTACAAAAACTTTAAAAGGCATCATTGCGAATGGAATTCATCCTGCATGGTATCCATATATTTTAGCCTACGGGATCTAGGAGTAAAGTCACATCACAACTCATATAATCCATCCATCTCTTTTTTGGTCTTCACCAAAGAAGAGATGGATGGATTGTATGAAGGAGGACCAGGAGGGGTGGACGCAGGAAATGGCTGGCAATAGATCAAAATGGAACTTAGGTACATATTGTGCCGACCCCACATAAAAAAGTGGGATAAGGTACAGGAAAAGAAGAAAAACCAGATATTTCAACCGATTCGCTTTATAATCAATGGTATGAGATTGTGTATAGAACTAGTATAGGTACCTAGTATAATATTATTAATCTGTGATGAAATAAACATAATAAAGATATTATCATTAACAAAGTCCGGAAACAACGGCATGACTGCATACTTATGGCAGCAATGTAAACTGGTTTCAGAAAAAGCTGAGAGGCTACTCTTGACATCGTTGCCATAATCATTGCAAAACTGTGACAACTCATAAGCCAACTCAAATACCAGACCTTTAAAAATTAATTTAAGTATATGTATTTATAGGTAATTCTTATACTCTGAAAATGAGCCTTGGTTCATCTTATGTAAGTATCTAAATCTCTTGTGGATATGATTCCACAGTTAAAAAATACTTTTCATAAGTTTTCCTGTTTTCTATAAGAGCCTAAAGTCTAGGTTTTAGTCTCTAGATTATGATATAACCAGGTTCATTGACATTATATTATATTATATTTAAATTAACAAAAAATATTGTAAGTATTAGTAGTCAAAACTACTGCGTGTTCTACGGTGTATTACTTAGTGCTCTTTATATCTAGACATAAAGACTAAAATGAAACAAACTCATTAAAATAAGTTTTACGGAAACAATAGATCATGCGTACACTTGTTCATTACCTTAGTTCAATGACCTACCTTGTAAAAAAATACGCAGAAAGTATTGAAAGCCAGACATCGTTCTCCAAAACAGTCAGAAATTTGAAAAGAGAGGTCGGCGTCCTTGGCAATTTCATCAGTATGGTTATTCCAACTAAATCGTAGTACGGAACTGTGAAGTCTACAACGTTCTCTCTTTCGGCCATAACTGACAGTGACGTCAGACCTATATCTGCCCTTTTCTCGATCAACTCCTTGATGATCCCGTTCCAATTACCGTTTTCGTCCATAGTGCCGAAGTTTCCATCCGGTGCCATCACGATTTCATAATCGAACTTGACGATTTGTCGGATTTCTTCGATTAGATCTATGCAGTACCCTTTGAAACCTTTCGGCGCCTCGTCATCTTTAATTATGAACGGTTGTTGCTAGGGAGAAATAACGTTGTTTTAGTCTTGGTGGCATTCATTATGTCTTACTTCTAGTGTAACCTTAGTAGGTACCTACAATTATGGCTCAGTAACTAAATAACTATGGTTTAGTATGTTGCTATATATGTTGTAATCGTCATCCAAACCGCAGAAAACGCTTTTTTGGAGGTCTCCCTAAAGTTGTGCTCCCAAACATGGCCCCAAATTTACGATTGTAATGTGTCATATTTTTATTTATGCCTCAGAGAATCATTGGAATATTTTGGCGGCAATCATGGAGCTTGTTTTGATATGCATTAAAATTTCAGTTACCCATTTTAAATTTTTAATATTATTGATAAGGCAAACGGCCCATCAGATGGAAAAGCGTCTCGTAACCTTTTTGCTAACTATTAGGCAAATTAAATTGAGCATGCAATCAGCGCGCTATTTATCTATCATCAAAAATCATCTTCGCAATCTGCTACTACGAAAATTCAATGACATTGTTGACACAGTTGGTAATTAAATAAACTGAAGAATTTTATCAAGTCGCCAAGCAGATTGTGAATAGAACAGAGTTCATTCACCTACCTCCACCGTCACGACTCTGTAGACAAGCTGCGCCGAATAATCGCTCATGTTGTCCGGGTCAGTCAAGGACAAAGGGTTTGAAAGACTAGCCTTCCAAGACCCTAATGACCGACTGCCTATCGAAGCTCCATCTTTAACAGTCACAGCCGACAAATCTGTATTAAACTCCATATAACTCCTACCATTCATTGGATCATCTTCGGGTATAAAAAACGGAGCATACGTTGGCGTTTCTTTCACCTCAAAAATATAATTTAGTTTAAACTTCATCATTCAAAATATGGCGGATTCAAATGTGTCAACACACCTCTTGAAATGCGGTTCGGAGGTCCAAGGTCCTGTTAGGAGTATTCTTGCCATCGTAATCGTCACATGTAATATATTTCATGTCATTTGGCCACTTGCCAGAGTCCAGGAGTGATCTGGAAATTCATAAATGTAAACTCATGGAATATACCACGCTATAATTAGACATACCTTGCACGTGGTGCACTAAAATTAATATAGGTACAGCAGTGCTGAAATAGAGGTCAATTACTTTATAGCTAAAAACGTGCGTAGAGACAGGTCGAAATAAAATGCCGAGGTGATTTCAGGCTCTCCGTTCATGCTGTAGGTCGTTTTGATTTTTCCCAAACGATCTCTGCTTTTGGCGTCTGGCGTTGGACGCATATAGACGATGGTAGCATCTTTACATCCGCAACTTATGTCTCCTTTATCCAATGACAATGCAAACCAAGCCGTCTTTCTTCCAAAGTATTGATTCTCATCTGCCGCATCCAGTACGTTTTTTATTGTCCTCAAGCTGCCGATGACGAAAAAGTTGACAATGTCCAACTCTCGCAAACTCCTCAGCTGGGTTTTTATGTCGTCTTTATTAAAACTTTTTACCGGTGTAATTACGTGCCGCGTCGGAATATTCTGAAGGAGGGATTTGTACTTGTGATCCATCACTGAAAACAAAATTTAATCAAATAAAATTGCCGTTCCACGATTAGCTAGCCTCCTACATTTTGTTTAATTTCTGGAGACCTCTCAGAAAACTTATGAAAAAGTAAATAAATAACTACGGTATGTTGTCAAAACTGAGTTTCATTGCCTTTTTCAGACAATTGCAAGTATTATATAGTGAAACTTTGTCCACCCCGTAAAAGAAGAAACTAATATACATAAAACATACTCACCAAAAAGCTCATCGAAAATGATAGCAGCATTTGTAATATCTTGTTTAGAAACGATCGCCCTGACAGACTCCGGTAGGATATCGGCTGGAGGCATTATTTGCAATAAGAATTTGGTCTGGTTTGCATCAAGGGAGCGCCACTGCCGCAAATCACCAGCTTGCCCAAACGAGCCCGAAATAGTGGGCAGGGCCAGTGCCGAAGTGAACGATTTCATCGTCTCCGAGCCAACCCCAGTCATTGTGAAATCTAGGACAACGTGCGGAGTTTTCTTCGCCGACAGCATGTCATTGTATTTCCTGCAAACTGTTCATTGAGTACTTTCAGTGTACTTACCACGACATTAAAATAAATTATTTTTTTTTGTTTCTTTAAAAGTACCGATTATAGACGCTTTTATGACGTTGTATGTTCTTTTATTCATACTTTTGTTTTCTACCATGGAGGCAGCATTTAAGTGTTTTTCATGATCTGTATACTTATATTTGTTTTGTTGGCAATTTTCTGAATGGAAAAAGTGCGCAATGGATTGACACCAACGAAAAAGAACTAGGTACCTCTATCGACAAAACCTAGCTCTTAAACTTATGCTGATGATAAGATAACTTTTCAATACAGACGTTCATTCACTGTCCGTTTTGTTAATGCGGGTATTCCCTTGATTCAAAGCACAAATTACAGTTTGCATTATCAAAGTGACTCACTACCTAATGATATGGAGCAATAACTACTTACACATTGTAAAACAGCTAATCTTACCATTTTCCAAGAAACTTTTGGAATCTGACCGGTTGCCGACCACTATAACAGGATCCACTGCTAATCCCAAACTGGGATTCCTCCTCACATATTCCTTCGCTACTTCAAAAGCCTTCTCCGCCAACGCATTATTTTCTTCGTTAATAACCACTGAAAATAATTCAAATTCTAAAACTGATTCACATTTAAAATGTATCCGTTAATATTTGAAAATACGTACAGACGTTTATATTTTGAGTCGTTTGTGAAATAGATAAACTGGGCAACGAAAATAGAAATAGGACGGCTAATAAACCGCGTGTGTCTAGTTTAGTGTTCATCTTTAAACGTGTATGAATAGTGTCTTATAGTGTAGTCTTTGAAGGGTGGGCTAGCATTGAAAGGCTAAGCGTGATGGGCCATAATGTGTACTATCTAGTTACCACGGCGATGTCCGACCTTGGTCGATTAGTTATTGATGTTCGCTGGCCATCACTAATAATGTTTGTACACAAGTGTGGTGTTGGCGTGTGTAAACTATTCATTGCATTGTATCGCGTAAAGCAGGTTTTATTGACCACTTCAAAGATGTCTTTTAGGATCGATATTGGTCAAGTTTGTACCTAAATTATTTATTGGTCAAGTTTGTTTGTATAGTTTCTTTGGAACAAAGAATCTCCTTGCTTTTGCTTGGTCCTTCGGTGCTCGATGCGTCGTCGGTCAGCGTGGTAATTTTGAAAAAAATAGTCGTTCTCTATTTAGCCTTTAGAGCTAATGAAGTAAAGACCTTTTTTAGACGTGTTGACATGACATTTTTGAGATGGAAACCATGGAACTCGCACCACTATTACCGACACCTCTAACACAGAATTTATATTAGTAAGCCCTCTTATAAAACCAAATAAGATCCTATTTCCAAAAAAAAGACCCACTTCCATTTGTTTACTGGGGCTAACTTGAACTTCGTCAAAAAATCTCAAGACACCTAAGTTTGCAAGTCAATTGAACTAGTACTGGTCATAATAAACTACAATAACGATAAGTAGTAGTTCCCTATTTTTAAACAATGATACCAAGGCTTACAGGCTTACAATACAATTGACCACTCTGACACCAGTGTGCAGGATCATCTGAGCTTGCAACCAACACGATATGAATTTCCAAAAAAAAGCGAACATATTAATATAGCTGTCCCCACGCGCGGTGATCCCCCCCTTCACCACAAGAAATCAGGTGTCACAAAAATGTGTAATAATATAACTACATATGTGAAAGAAAAATTTGAATAAATATCTATTAAATACGAACACATAGTCTAGCTCCTTCGCAGGTAGGTAAAAATAAAAGAAATAAATAGGTTTGATTGGACTATTTTATTGCCAGAAATGTTTTACAAACACTAAACTCCACGGGTGAGAGAAGTGTAAAAACTGTACACGCTACAAATTATCTAATACTAAATGTACTTTTGAATCAAAATTGAATTACTGTAAGTAGTAGTAATAAACCTGAAAAAGTTAGTCAAAACCTTAATACAATAAATCCCTTATTATGGAACACAATGTGTTTCGATATTTGTTTAGAAAAAAGATGAATAGGTTATCTTACATTCGAGGTTTGTTATCTATCACATTAAGAGACGAAAATAAATTAGAAAAACAGGATATAAGAAAAATAACGTCCATAGAAATACAAAAATAGCACGCAGAAGTAATTATGTCAATATGTACTATCACCTTGTCAACTTTGAACTTTAATTAAATTTCATCTTAAAATTATTAGTGTCGCAGTGTGAACGGTCATAGTAAATCTGGCTCCTTGTGAATGGCATAGAATTTAAGGGCATAAAGGTTAGTCATTTATCGTTGTATAGTCAGCATAAACTCCCAACAACTCACAAAGCAGCTGTATCTTCGTTCACATTGCAATCCGTAACCAAATGTCAAAGGAATGTTTAAATGGTTAAGTAATTATGCCTATGAAATATATAAATGTGCGACATTTACTGCTAACTTAAATTTACAACTGAATTAATTATCTAAAACACTTTAATTAATCTTAGTTTATCTAAAATCCTTGTTTTTCGGAAGCTGTTCATAAAAGTCGCGTCGTTCACAGAACGGATCGTGAATTGATTTCACTCAAGGTGAATACTTTGGCAGTATATTACTGGCGAAATTATATCCAATACCAATAAACTTAACTTCCATCAATTCAGTAACCCATCACTACAAGTCTGTTGAAATAGACACCAATACGCAAAAACAGCATACAACACCTAAACCGACTCGTGTATAGGGTCGGTTCACTGCGATGCACAACCCAGTCATCTGACAGTTACATTAAATTTACAATTTACAGGTACTTCACAGGTAAGTTTAATACACAATGTATTATAAACCTAAACTTAATTGTGGTCGCAATAGAGCTCAACTCGCAGTCTATAATAATCAGATCATATACACTTTGTATAATTTATAAAAACTATGGTTTTTGGCATTGTGTGCAGTGGTTGCTGATAAGATATGTATGTGGGGGTGAGTTGAGCCCTAATGAACATAGATGCATTGCAGTAAACCAAGCTAGATGTGGAAACTAAATCTTTAGGCTGCAGCTTCCTCTGCCTCTGCAGGTGGGGCCTCTTCCGCTACTTTCGCTTTCTTCTCAGGTGTGGTCTTCTCTGGTACATCACCATTGTCGGCGGCGACAGATTTCCTCTTCACACCAGCCTTTTCTAAAAATAATAAAGAGAAAAACTCAGTATTTGTATCAAAACATATTTATACTAATCTATACATTGTAAAATACAATGTATTAAATAATATAAGGTAAAATATTAATTTTATCTTATGAAGTATGTTTTTCTTAAAATAAAATTTTATATTGTACACTACACACCTGTAGCATCTCCATTTTCAGTGGCATCATTGCTTTCCTCTGCATCTCCATTTTCAGCTGGGGTCTCCTCTGGTGCGTCTCCACTGCCATTTTCTTCCTTGCCATTGCTCTCTGGTGCTTCCACAACCTTTTTGGCTGGTGACTTTTTGACTGGAGATTCTTTCACCTCAGTAGAGGTGACTTCCTCGGGGGCGGCGTCTCTAGAAAATTAATAAACAAATAAATAAACGATATAATGCTAGATTTCATTAGTGTTGTAAATGGCGGGAAGACAATTTATTTTTATTTAATTGTTGATTTATTTCAGTAAATATATATTATTGTTATAGTACCTATATATCATGGAACAGACTGACAGATTGTAAACAGACATGTAAATAGGGGTAACCGTAACGGTGACATGTAATCAGCAATTAGGGTATTTGCACATAATACCATAACTTACTGATTACATGTGTCTAATTAAGTAAAACTGCGACCAAGTATAGACTTATATGGTATAGTAGGTATATTATCGTAATGCTTACTGTTAGTAACAGAGCATAACAATACATTACGTGAGTTTACGATCTGAACGTTCGCCGGCTATATGTGGACCGGTGTAAAAGGAAAAGTCTGCCGGAACAAAAACAAGTGGCTGTTGCGCAAGGCTGCATGTGGGAAAGTTGCAACAGAGGAAACCAATCGTAAGACTCATTTACTTTATTGAATGAATATGTTACCTGCTCCAGTGGCGTGTGTCACGGAGCGAGTCGTAAGCGTTAAAAATAAAATAATGACAACATGCGGCCCTCGCGATAAGGTAACCGACATTACTGTCAAGAGTTGCAAAACATGATTCTCGACGTATAATTTGAAATGAGCGCGCTCCGGTGACGCTCCGCGCCGGCACGCCGCGCATATCGCCATCTTGGAAAAAGCGGGGCCCGCGCCCGCCACCCGGCGTGCTTACAACTTTGTCGATAAAATTGTAATACGTAAAATCATGCTTAATCAATATATTCAGAACGTTCCAGAGTATTCGTTACAACCAACACATCTATTTATATTATAAATACGATATAATAAGTACCTAAACCCGCTAAAAATGATTTCCCGCGTGTACCTACTAACTAGGTCGGCGTCAAACATAAATAACATTAGCTTTTTAACTGACTACTAAACACAAAAATTGCATTTAAAACAGTATACTTAATAGATTTCAATGAAGAAACACTCTGTTAACACAGTAATTCAATGTTAAACACTAATTTCACGCATATAGGAAGCCATTTTGGTCACGTTTCCCGAAGCCGCCAAAAATTTTGTATCACAAAAAGTAAACAAAATGACATAAAAATACAAAATTAACTTACTTCTTTTCCACGGCTGCGTCTGCCATTATTATTTCTTGTAATTAAACGATATAACGTGTAATTATTTGATAACACGTGTTACGCACAGCGCACAACAATGCTCACCGCACAAACACCGACGACAAAATGAAGGAGGAAGAAGGAAAAAATATACGCGCGTCGTCTAGGCGCCGCGCGCACCTGAAGTGAAGTTTTTGCGGATAGTTCATTCCAGTGAAATAGCAATAGGATTTTTGGGTAGTTTAGAAAGAAACAAACATTTATTGTGAGTTTTGCTTTCGAAATAACCTTGAAAACAAGAAACGAAGCGGGGAGGGAAAATCTACCTTTCTCTGTCCATCATCCGTCCGTCCGGTAAAAAAGCGGTAATGGAAATATTTATGTTTTAGGAAACTTAAATGTTTATTTTATTTTCAATATTTATTGACATCATGAATTTTCTAATAATAAATCCTGGAAATAAAACAACCCGTCCTGGCCACGACCGGCTTCTTACTTGCACTTCGTAAACGTTGAGTAGGAGGAACCTGTGATAGGTAGGATCATATCATGAACCACGAGAAACTTTTTTATATATTTAATTATACTTAAATGTAATCCTATGGATAGACTAGGGGATTTTGACTAAATTAAAAATTAATTCCAGGCGATTAGTATTAAGTTTAGTATTTTCTATTCTGCCTGTGATAATAATCTATTATAGTACCTACCTACCTACTTCATCTCTTTTCTAATCAAATAATAAACTATTAGGTTGTAATACGGTATTAAATTGACTCCCTTGATGACTTCTATGTGGGTCGTTTGCTTTTTGAAAGAAATCTTGGCAGCTTCGTTGATTTCGTCAGAATATCGAGTTCGTCAACCTGGTGATCGCGGAATTTATAATATGTGACTGTACTGACTGTGTCGAAGAAACCAATATGTACACCAACCTCCTAATGGATCGAATCCGACAAGTCCAATTCTGGTTATAAGTAGGTTTCTCTTTTATTAGGTTCCATACAAAAATGTAAAAATGGAACCTTTATAGGATCACTCGTGCGTCTGTCTGTCCGACCGTCCGTCTGTCACAGCCAATCAAACAGCCAATAGGGAAGGAGTGAAAATTTTTAAAACGCTTGAATTTTTTTCTGTCGGTTCGGTAAGAATAAGGTTCCTTGATACCAGAAATAAATATCAGATTTTTAGAATCAGCCAATTATTTTACCCAAACACAGATGTGCAAAGTAAATATTGTTTTTTTAAATAAGGTTATATTTAGGGTGACAACTTAGGAATTTAAAAAAAAAGTTTGGAAACCTTACCATGTTATTTATATCAAATGAAAGGGCTCGTTATGAGGATCTCAAATATTTTTGTTATTATTGTAACATAAATAGTTTTGATTTTATTCATGAAAGAAGACGAAAATTTACCATTCCCCCCCTGATCTCCGAAGTTACTGAGCTTAAAATTTTGAAAAAAATACAAAATATAGTTCATTGCCTGTAGATTACAGAAAAACCTACAAGAATACCATCAATTGACAATTTAGTGGAAAATTCAATATAAGTAGTAGCATTGTACGGAACCCTCTCCACGCGAGTTCAACTCGCACTTGACCGGTTTTTTATACCTGGGCCACAGAATTAGTAATAGTACTACGTACCTGGGCGACCAAGCTTCGCTCGTATTATTCTTTATGATTTGACAAAACAATATAGGATTGTGACTGGGCGTAGCGTGCCGGGCCGGGCCGCAAAAATCCGCAGCGGATTTATGCGGCCCGGCCCGCCCCGTCAAAGTGTGCTTTAGTTCATACTTCATACAAAATACACGGGAGCGATTTAGACGGAATTTTGCGATGCGGCCCGGCACGCTGCGGCCCGTCAAAGTCTGCGCCTACCTTAACCAAACAACTATTAGGTATAGAGCGTAGGTAGGTAGGTATATATCTATTACCTATCAATTTTATGTAGGTATTCCTTGACTAACCTAGGTATTTATATTCATAAAGTATGTTTATATTTCATTTTTTTTCAGTTTAAAATCTTTTTGCCCCTAGTATGATGAGTTTTCTCAACGCAGACGCTAGCGACTGCGTTAGCGATTTAGTATGGCAAACCCACGGCAAACCTGTACAGCGCCTCTGGCGGATAGTAAAGCAACTAAGAAATTCCATACAAAATCCTAACGCAGTCGCTAGCGTCTGCGTTAAGAAAAACTCATACTAGGGGCACTGTGCCGTAAATATTAAATTTAAAAAAAGTTTAGAATATTCCTTGTTCAGTACCTAGTACCAACTTTAAATTTATTTCGTCTGTATGTGATGTGTGTCCAAAGGTACAATTTGTACGGTATCGGTATCCTCCATAGAATTTAGAAATAAATATTTCCTAGTTCTGATTATTACGCCGGTTGGCGAATTACGCCGGTTGGCGGCCTTTTAGTCGCCTTCCCAACTTTGGTCTTTGAAATTAGTATGATATGTCCATGGCTCAAGTTCTGATTGTGTCTGTAGGCATTGCAGATATAATCAAGTTTTTTTTTACAAAATAAATATTAAAAGAATATTATAACAGTTTTTTTTTTAAATAATTGATTACCTGAAAATAGCTCAAAATGCTAGTTGGCGGCCACTTTTTTCGATTCGCGGCCACCTTAGAGCCAATTTGCGGCCGCCAGTTTTTCATACAATATTGATGTGTTTGTCATATATATTATCCTAGCATAAATTTCAACATCATTGGGCATATGATCGCGATTATTACTCGAATGCTTTTACTCTTTATAAAACACGTTTCTCCTCAATATTCGTCCCTTTCTTGTACCCTAACCTAATATTGCACTATTCTAGCATCTCTTATTTCCATAGGATTTGTTCTTCTATTTGGGGTTACGCATGGTCTTATAGCATTTTACCTCATCTTCCCAACTCACCTTCGTCTTTAGTTCTTTCCCTCTGATCTTTCTTCTTTCCTTACTCTTCTCTATTTTTCTTTCTTACGTAACTTTCAATCACTAATCCATTTATTCATCATCATCATTTCAACCGCAGGCTGTCCGTTGCTGGTCATAGGCCTCCCTCAAGGATTTCCAAAATTACCGGTTAGATAGCCTTGGGCTCTTTGGGTTCACCTTGAGCTTTCTTATGAGGCCCATAGTAAGAGACCACGTTTCGGACCCATATGTCACTGGTAACACATCAGTTTTAAGGCACTGAGGTATTTTGGATGAGAAGACATTGCGGAGCTTTCATTCATGGAGCTGGAACTGTCAGCTTGGATCAACTGACTCAAGTAGACATATTGGTCCACAACTTCAAGGGTTCAGCTCCCATCATAAACCGGCGACGGTGTAACATGAACATTGAACATTATCTTGGTTTTTTCCATGTTCATTTTAAGGCCCACCTGTAAGACATTATTGAGGTTATTAAGCATACTACGGCTCTTCGGCGATTACTCCATGACAACAATATTTTTATTTTATTTTTTTTATTTATTTATTTATAGACAGGCAGCTGTTACAGCTGATGCGTCTATATCAAGCAGTGTTCACAGACAATCACTGAACAGTCGGTTGTTCAATTTTGAACCAGAGACACTTCGTTTACTTGTATCCATTTGTCTAGTCGGTTTTTAAAGAAAATCACTGATGGTGCCGAGATCACTTCCTCGGGCAATCTATTCCAGTTGTAGACCACTCGATTGCTTAAAAAGTGGTGTGCAGTGTTGGTTTTTGCTAGGGAGCGGGATATCTTGCAGTTGTGTCCTCTTGACGATTTCAAATTCTCCTTCAGGTGGAATATTGATTGCAGGTCAGGTTGTCTGTAAGCACCCGTCAGAATTTTGTATGTCTCGATGAGGTCACCACGGTGGCGTCTTTCCTCTAAGGTAGTGAGGCGAAGTGCGCGAAGTCTCTCTTTGTATGATTTGCGACGGAGAGCTTGAGGTATTTTGGTGGCATATCATCAGCAAACCCAAGGTGTGTAATATACTCGCCATTGATATTGATGCCAAGTCCTTCACATTCCAGGAGCTTGAAGGCATCTTCCAGAGCAGCGGTGAACAGTTTCGGATAAATGACGTCTCCCTGTCTCACTCTTCTCTGCAGTGGAATAGCCCTCGTTTTCTGTTTCTGTACTCGGACTGACATGGTGAAGTTATTGTATAAACACTTCAACACCTCGATGTATCGATGGTCAATGCGGCACCGCTGGAGAGACTGAAGCACAGCCCATATCTCGACCGAATCCAAGGCTTTCTCATAGTCCACAAACCTTTTCGGAAACCGGCATGTTCGGGAAGCTGGAAGACATCGAACCTGTTCGCGGGACGATTCGTAATCACCCTCGAAAACAGCTTGTAGACGTGGCTCAGGAACGTGATGGGTCTATATTTCTTCAACAGGGTATTCACCTTTTTAAAGAACAAGACCACTACGCCTTCGTTCCATGCCTCTGGCGTCACACCCTCGAGCTTCTTTTTTTCGTTCCGGCCGCTTCAGGTCTGCTGTAATTCCATCGCCAATTCAATATTTGCCACTTGCGAAAACTTTGGAACCCTTGTTCTGTTCTACCGTCTCCTTAATACGCTCAGTATTCTTCAGATTTCTGGATTTGTTTGTACTTCTCATTTGGGGGGTTGTTGCCATACTCGCCACGCTTGGCAGGCGGGTTGGCGAGCGCAGTTTTTGCGGTTTATAGCACTTTCGACGCTGCTGCCTATCGGAAGTGTGTTTAAGCTAGGAAAGGGTGGGATTTGGTTGGACTTGGGGATAGGAGAGAGGTTGTGGGATACTACTGACTCGGACGGATAGGAGTTGAGTAAGTAGCAGCTCGAGAAGCCATGTTCGCGTACCGGTGAGCATGAACACCTCTTCGTATTCGTCTTTTATCTGTAATAACAGCAAAACACCAACCCAAGAGTTTATGTGGAAGAAGTGGCCGTAAACTGACCCCTCTATTTTGTATAGTCCGATAACGGCCGTCTATTTTTCATACAATTGTCAGATGACCGCGAGCCAGATTTGTTTCTAAGCATGTTTAAGTTTGCGGCCACACTTAGCTATAAATCTGTATAAAATTATATTTTGGCGGCTGTGAACTAACCATAGCATTTAAACCAACCCCAACTATAAAAAAACGTGGCACAAAACAATACTTTATTTACATTAATTATAGAAAGAAAAGGCAAACTTATTACATGCAGTGAGTTGTGCCGCGGCCACCTGGCCGTAAACCAACTAAACTAAAAAATAATAGTATTGGTTGGCCGGCCACCAGATTGAACTAGTTTTAAAGTAATTTACTCCCAAAATAAATGTAATATTAATTAAATCAAATAACTATGATCACTCAAAAAGAATTACAATAGCAGTAAAGTAATCGTAAACTTAAAATACTAACATTTTTAAGCATTACCTGTTCGCTATTTTTTGCGTAGCTATGCGTACGTATGCGCGCCAGTGGCGCGGCTGCCAAAATTGACGATTTATTTCCAGCAAGTGGATTAGGATAAGCGCCTAATTTGAATAGGCATTACATTCTGCAACTATCCTACTTTTTAGTGCTACAAAACCTTGGAATGGGTGAGATAGAACTCTTATTATTGCAAAATGTATGCGGTTGGTCGTCAAAAAGGCCGCGAAACAACACAGGGCCGCAATCCAGCGTAATAACCCTACTACTAGCTCCATCTATTGGAAGATTTTAGTAGGTATTCCAGAAACGCGAAGTGATTTGATTATCCTCTGTGAGTAACCCACATACCTACCTATACAATTCAATTCAACTAAAGAATTCAACATTTTGAAGAATAGGCCGCAGTAGGTATTACTGTCGAGAGTTCGAGACCGAAAATTAAGCAATTTACGGCCGAGTAATATTGCAAGCTTCAGTAAGAACTCAGGGTACGCTTTCATTATGGTACGTTCTTGCATGGTGAGATGGTGGTAAGCCACCTGCATAAAAATGTAAAATCGCGGCCCATTCTTGCTCCGTCGTCGTTTTGCAACGCCAACACTTGGCCAACACTGGCGCTACTACAATTACTGTGGGCCCAATACAATAGTATGCTACTTACGCACACTTTACACCTTTGGTAGTAGTATTCTTTTCTATGTGGCCCACTGTACCTTCCTAGAAGTACGCCGCCGCGCCGTTTTATCTGCCTGCGCAACCTTTGGCTTGGCTTGGCGCAACTAAGTGCTGCCACCTGTAAGTTTTTAACTGAAACTTCGTGTCAAAATTGCTAGCGTAAAAAATTGTAGAGAATGGTAGAATAGGCTACTTGACTCATATCAATTTTGATGCAACAAATGTTTATTTCTTACAGTATTTGACCCACGAAACCGAAAAATATTGATATCCGTTAAGAAAAATAAAGGATGGCATTATAATTTCAATTCTAAATTTACTTAAAATTCGGACTACCAAAACGCGAGCCGGCCATCATCCACCACTAACGTGACGCAATCATTGTGTTAAACTGTCGTTTCAAACTTTTTTTTTTACTCTTTGTCATTCGCTCTAAGTCGGTAATTCGAATTATTTTCATTGGATAACACTGGGAAATCGGATGATTTTCATGTGACTCTGTGGTTCTTAGCGAGAATCACACCCATATTCTCAAACGTTTACTCAAACTCGACTCATCCTCACTCGACCTCAATGGTATTCATAGTCACGGCAGATAAAGCTCAAAGAAAAAAAATTATCGATAGAGAACGTCATAGACAATCGCAAATATACATTTTGACAATTGTCTTGCCTCCCGTACTTCATTCTTCACCCCCTTGTTCGCCATACGTTATTCTCTATGATTTTTGACCGACTGGACCATGTGGTGACTGGAAAATAGCATTGTGTTCACAGAGTGCCTTTATTATATTTGAAAATTGTGTTGATAATGTTTTGGTGGTGTTGTATTCCTTGTTAAGAAAGCAAAAGGAATAGTGTTTTACTAAGTACATACCTAAGTTTCTTAAAACCAATGCAGGACCCGACTAACCTAACTAACCTACAAAAGCTGTACCTAAGCTTCTGTATTTATGTGTGTCACAATCACTAAGAGATGTTGGCAAGATGGCAAGTTACTACGGCAATCGGCATATCCCAATTTATTTACTATAACTGATATACACACTGGGATACATAGCACAAGCACATTCTGTGACTTGGTAAGTTGGATAATGTAATGGTAATTATGCTAAGTAGGTACCTAGTTACCTAAATAGTTTTATAATGTTACAAAAGCGAAAACCTTTTATTTCAGTAACTGCTTTAATAATCTAGTGGTTAAGGCGTTTGCCGGCAGACCTACTAGTCGTGGGTTCAATTCCCACAGGAAGCATATTTTAATGTGCTTTCGAATGCATGTAATGGGTGCCCTCTGGTTGTTGTTAAAAGAATCAAGTCATAGACAGAGAGGCCATTCCGAATGAACTCTCACCCCGGGGATAACAAAGTCAATTGGCCTATTAACACATGATATGAATGAATTGCTATTGTATATTTTCAACCATCAATAGTTTCATCTATGTACTTTTATATTGCAATAAATAGTCTTTATCAAATAATAGTCTATAAAAATAAGTTGTTTTAGTACTAGAACAAACTCTTTAGCTAATATTGTATGTTATTTTGATATCGTAGGCATGTACTGGATGCAAGCCGCTTTTGATTGGTCATGCTGTAAATTCTTGCGAAAAGCCCATTTCCAGCAGTGGACAGCTTGCGGCTCAAATGATCATGATGATATCGCATCACTTTTTAATTTTGGGATTATCAAATGCCCTTAATAATGTCAACATTTTCCTTTTCAGTTCACTATATTGATGGAAAGGGAGTGTCCTTCGTAACGCAACACATCAAGCTCAAGCAAGTTGTGAATTTTACTTATTGGTAATTTTTTATAAATTAAAAAAAAAATAAGAAATAATATACTTATTAAATGATGTGTAAAACTCATTCGGTCTTTTATTTTGTATGTCATTACAACATTTTCGTTAAGAGGTGATATTCCATGTTATCTTTCAGGAGATTCTGAAGGATAACATGGAATATCACCTATTAAAGTAACGATTATACCTGTGGTTATACTGTATAAAACTTAAAACTCATTCTCCTTTGCCTAAATCGCTTTTTTAAAACTATAGCTGCCACGACGATATAAAAAAAAATACTTGTCATTTTGTATTTTTGCAGTCAGTGTTGCCATGAAATTTAATTTGCTATGGCCCAATTTTAATGTTCAAGCTTGCCCGTCTGATACGTAGTATCTCTATTTAGTTTGTGTTCATAGTTTACACTAGCTTACTCACCTTAAGGAAATTACTCAATGGAGGTGAGGAACGAACTGTCAAATATAAGGAAGCCTCGAACGTTTCGTTTAACGAAAGGTAGGTGCTTTTATTGAGGACCAGGATTTTAAAAAATTTGTACCTACTATAATAAGTTCTTTGTGTATTTAAGTATTTTGTTGTTTTATAATAAATCTATGCTAGTTAGCTAAAATTGAAAAATAAACTTTGTCAAAAACTCTCTTTACGTCAAAATATTAAGCGGTTTACCAACATACAGAAATGAAACGGAACGTCATTCCTTGACTCATCCTCACTGGAGTTTGCTCAAGGAAACGATTAAGAATACCGTTTTTAAGGAAAGTTGGAGGACTTCCTTGAGGCGTCCTCGAATGAGGTTGAGTGGAGGAGACCTATGAGGCAACGTTTAAGAATATGGGTGTTAGGTTTCAAAAATAGTACCTTACCTTATTATTATTATTTTTAAGTACCTATATGTATAGTCATAATATATCTAAACAAGTTTTAATAAATAAATAAATGAATAATTAAACGTACCTTACAAAATAATAACGGCACAAAACTGCAAAAAATGGCCGATGGTATTTCCGATAGAATTTTAAAAGTAAAACTTTGAAAATTAAGTTTTGGCTCAGATAAATATGGAAAAAATTGTTTCAATCTAAAATATTATTATTTTAAACGAAAACAAAGTACACGTCGTATAGATACGTAATGAAATTATAGATGCTAGAGAGAAAATCTATCGTTGTGTGTGGCCAAGTTATTGAGTTAACATATGGTATGGAGTGAGCATAGCGTAATAAGATTGACATAAATCTAGTTATTTACGTTTATATAATAGGCTAGTTAAATTGTATTTTGTTTTTGTTTAAAATAATCAAGTATTTTTTTTTAGATGGAAATAATTCTGCTCATATTTATCTTAGTAAAACAGCAAAACATAATTTGAAAAGTTCTTTTTGCAGAGTTTTGTGACTAAATTGTAGTTTAAGGGCTATTTTCGAAACCTTATTCTCGCTAAAACCACCGAGGTAGGCCTCCTGATTTTTCATTCAACTCGGTGGTTTTAGCGAGAATTAGGTAGTAACCCCCCCCGTGTTTCCACAGATTTGTCGAATGAAAATCATTCGAATCACCGACTTTAGAAGAATCATAGAAGTCAAAAGTAGGTCTCACTGAACTGAACATTCACTACAACGCTTGCATCACATCATGGAATTCGATTTTCATTAAACATATTAATTTGTAATCTGCACGTGATGCACTTTCATTTTAGCCCCCACTCAAGTATATTTGCAGACATTCGGTTATTCTTCCCCACTTTCACCCCCACTTCTAAACGGCTCAACCGATTTTCGTCATGTCTAAGAACATTCGCTCATAAGTCACCTTTAATGCGAAAAAAACTAAATTGAAATCGCTTCATCCGTTCGGGAACTATGATGCCAGAGACAGATACGTCAAACTTAAAACACCCCTCTTTTTGCGTCAGGGGTTAAAAATAGCACTCTCTCTTTTTTTTTTTTTGAATAGTATTTACGGCCATGGAATCTAGTCCTTTAAGGCCTTTCTTGAATTTATTAATCTTCTTCAGTCCTACTTAAGTCAGTCGAGTCAAAAATTCAAGTCAATAGTCAAGTCCAGTCAAGTAAGTAAGTCTAGTCTGAGTCAGATGGCTAAGTGAAGCGGTGGAAAAATTTCTCTTAGCTATATCATGGAGATTTTGGCGACAAAGATAAAAAGTCACGTAATCGACACTGTATCACTTCCCAACACTCACGCTTGTTCACGAACACTTTGCGAATAATAATCCACCAATATTATGCACAAACACTCGATAAAACCTAAGTTTTGGAAATTAAATACAGCGCGGACATAGCGACAGTTTACTTTCCCTCCAAAAACTCTTCTAGCACTCTCTCGTGTCAAGTCGTCCGTCACGTCATCTCTTTGCTTTTGGTAGTATTAGTAGTATTTACATAGTATCTTGGCAACATTGTCACAATTGACCGCCACCCGTGAGCAAATCCTTCGCTCGATCTCGCTCTGTCGATCGAGTCCGGTTGTGGCAGCCATTTTATTTTAGTGAATGTGACAAAATATTAATTTCGGGATTATATTCTTATTTCCTTGATGTGTCAATGTGTGCTTTTAACCAGTGTACTTTGTGACGTGTGATCGTGTAATAAGAATTTAGGATGTACATGTTTCAAATCGGTTTGTGTTGACCTGCCCCGTTTCTTACGCGGCCGCAGGCAGGCATCGATTAGTGTAACAAGGCGGCCTCTAATAACAGCAAGTCGAGGCTTTGGACTTGTGTCAGGTCTGAGCCATGGGCAACAATGCTGCCACCGCGAACAAGAAGGTGGACGCTGCCGAAAGCGTCAAAGAGTTCCTTGATCAAGCCAAAGAGGACTTCGAAGAGAAATGGAAAAAAAATCCAACCAACACCGCCGGACTGAATGATTTCGAGCGAATCAAAACGCTCGGTACAGGATCGTTTGGCCGAGTAATGATAGTTCAACATAAACCGACGAAAGAATATTATGCCATGAAAATATTAGATAAACAGAAAGTCGTAAAATTGAAACAGGTGGAGCACACGCTAAATGAAAAACGTATTCTTCAGGCTATCAACTTTCCATTTCTGGTGAGCCTCAAATTCCACTTCAAAGACAACTCGAACTTGTATATGGTGCTGGAGTATGTTCCCGGAGGGGAAATGTTCTCCCACTTGCGTAAAGTGGGCCGCTTTTCAGAACCTCACTCACGGTTTTACGCGGCACAGATAGTTCTGGCATTTGAGTACCTACACTACCTCGATCTCATATACCGGGATCTCAAGCCAGAGAACCTTCTGATCGATTCACAAGGTTATCTAAAAGTAACAGATTTCGGATTCGCAAAGCGTGTTAAAGGGCGTACGTGGACGCTTTGCGGGACGCCAGAATATCTAGCTCCAGAAATTATCCTGTCTAAAGGATATAACAAGGCTGTAGACTGGTGGGCGCTTGGAGTTCTTGTCTATGAAATGGCAGCTGGTTATCCACCATTCTTTGCTGACCAACCTATCCAGATTTATGAAAAAATTGTCTCTGGTAAGGTGCGTTTCCCCTCGCACTTTGGTTCAGATCTGAAAGATCTCCTGCGCAATCTACTGCAGGTAGATTTGACGAAGCGTTATGGCAATCTGAAAGCTGGAGTCAATGACATTAAAGGTCATAAATGGTTTGCAAGCACTGATTGGATAGCTGTCTTCCAGAAGAAAATAGAAGCGCCATTCATTCCGCGCTGCAAGGGACCGGGTGATACAAGTAACTTTGATGATTACGAAGAAGAGGCCCTGCGTATCTCATCAACTGAGAAGTGTGCTAGGGAGTTTGCCGAGTTCTGAGCGCATAGCTGGCGCCTGCGAGCGGACACTACCGTGAGTAGGAGTTTTGTATTAGTGAATCTTCCGTGACTTTGTCGTGGAATTGTGAGGAGTGCATCTGTTTGCCGGTCACCTCGGGTGATCATAGACGCTACTGCGGCCCCGAGCCGGCATCCCAGATGAAGTTTGGAGTGTAAGCAAGATGATTGTAAAACTGGTTTCCGATTTTTTCGGTGGCGTTCATTTGCTTAGTGCCCTTTCGATTGACATATATTTTAGATTGGTAAAATGAAAGTTAAAGTGTCCCTGTCTGGTGATAGCCCAAGATAAGTCACTGCTGATGTCTATGCCATAAAACTGTGAGCACCATTCAAATCCATACAGATTATTATTTTCATTTTCATTCGTAGTGCCTATTTCAAAAGTCATGAAGTTTGGTGGTGTTTATCTAAATATTTGGTATTGTTTTATGGAATTTATACACAATTAATGTGAAATAATGATAAAGTTTTCTTATTTTTTAAGATTTATTGTACACAATTATATTTCTCAACTACAATTTTATCATATACATCACTTAACCATCAATTTAGAACTAATTTTGATCACTAATTTTAGTCCATTCTTACATTGAATTTCCAAACTGTTATCTTGATGGAATGTTATGGTTTTTATTGATTGACATTTCATTATTGGTTTAATAAGTTATACTTAATTGTTCTATCAGTTGATATTTTATGTAAGGAACTGTTCAACTACATCAAATAGGTATTGAAGAGATTAATTTATTGTATTTGTATACATGTAGTTGTGTTCATTTGTGCAATTTAACCTATGTGTTTGTGATCTGATGTAAGGATTTTTTTTGGACTTATGTGTAATTCGTCTTAGTTCCTTATTATGTAGGTTTAAATGTTATACTTGGTGAAACTGAACACTTAGTATCTGCTGCCAGTTTTGTATATTGACGTCACCTAACCTGGGACTTATTGCTAGCATCAGTTCTTTAAAAGCAATAAATTTTTAAGAAAAATCTGCATATTCCCACTATAATGAAATCACTATTTCATTTGTGTAACATGTATATTTATACATTTGAAAATACTTTTTCAGCACAAAATAAATCATGAGAGAATTTTTATACTCCAGACATTGTTTTTCATTATAATAGGAATATGTGAAATAACCTAGTAGTAAATCTAAAAATGCCATTATGGCGATATCTTGTCATTGAGACTGATGTTATCAATAAGCATATTGTAATAAGCAAATCAAATATAATTATAATAATCAGGTTTGTATGAAGTCACTTTCAGTCTTATTTATGGAATGATTGAAACAGAAGTGTTTAACTGGCAATGTTTATCATAAAATTTGTTAGCTAATAGGTGTAGGACTTTGAATCCAGTCTGTACAGATAAATATATCTAGTATTTGTAGTGCATTTTACATTGTGAAAACATTGTGCGCAACTGTGGTAATAGTTGTTATTATGGAGCGCCCTGGGAAGGTCACTCGCACATATTTCCAAATGCTATTCACCTGACTCTCAAAGTATGATCATTGTTTAAGGTAATCATCTAATAATGAACTTTGTAAAACTGATTGAATGTTATCTATTGATCACAATAGGTAGATGTATTTACCTAAACTTGTAGAAAATTCCTACATATGCCATTCTGTGCTGGAACATGCACCAATGTGTTTAAATATGCATTGTTATAAAAAACTTGGCAGTGAAGTTATTAGAGCCTGCCAAAGTCATATGTATCATTATAAACAAACAATAGCCCTTAAATATAAAGGAAATAAATAGTAATACCAAAACGAAAATAACACCACAGTAGCAAGTAGAGATACTCACACTGTTAATTACTTGTACAAAGTTTAGTAAATATATTCTGCCTATTTGGGTCACCTATCTTAATTAGTCATATCAAATTATTTGTACACCATGTGTCTGTCTATAGCATTGTGTATAAATCAGTAACAAAATTACCATAACTGACTAAACAGATAACATGAAGTGAAATTACATTTGAGATATGCTTTCTTTCATCTTTTACCATATTTTCTATGTACTATAAATTTTTCTACTTTGTTTGTTTGAATAATGTTTATATCTACCCTTCATTGCTTTTAAATTAACAACATTTCATTTTCCTTATGTTGTTGGTCAGGTTTTTTTTTTTACTATAAAATATGAAATCATTCTATTTTAAAACCCTCGTTCAGACAGTGAACACAACAGTTGTCACATTAAAATAGTTTTTCTATTGTATGGATTTTACGAGCCAAATCCATTATTTATCAAAGTTGCTATGTTATTTAACCTTTAAACAACTTATTTCCTATTTTTGCTAGGCACTTTGCAATGGCAGACAATGTCCAATTTTGTGTAAAGATTTATCAGAATTATAATAATATATGTATATTCTTTATATTTTAATAAGATTGATTTTAATTGGTGCCATATTCATATCTTGGTCCTGTTTTGTAAATATTAAAAGTTGTTGATAGTTAAGTTTTCTTGATAAATTAGTTTCATTATGTTATTAAAGACCACTGCAGTTGTCACATCAGCATCAGTGATGACTGCGTATGTCGCAGTAAGTATTAATCTTGATCAGGATTAACTAGACTGTATTGATATCAAAATCAAATGAGTCTTTAAAAGTAGCTAGTCACTTCTCCATTATTGTTTTTTAATGCGACTTATATTGTAGTAACTAAAACTAATACAGCTGATGTCTATTATGTTTTATTAGCATTTTTAAAAAATATTATAAGAATGATAGGGATGTAAGTTTTATTTAAGTATTTGGTGATAATTATCAACAGGTGCATCATTTTGTGATTGGTTTAAATACTAATAGAATTTCTTAGATCATGGAGTTTTGATTTAATTTTTTCTCAGCTCACTTTCGTGGCATTGTTCTCTTTGCCGTTTTTCAATGAGAAAAGCAATCTATTTTCCATTGTCTAGCTTATAGATGATAAGCAAAACTTTTATTTGCTAAATAATGAAATTTACCATTTGGACATTGTTTACATTGTGCTACAAAGATTATTTCTACATATTTATATTAATTGGGTATTTAGTAGTTTCGAGATAATTTTTATTTGTTATGTGTAAGGATTGTAAGGAACTTTCCTTCATTACTAATATCAATACAAGGTATATATAAAACTAAAGCCGCTATTTTTGTCTGTTTGACTGTTTCGATGCTTAGTTCTTTAACATGTGGTGTAGATTTGGACGCTTTGCCATCATATAGTACATTTTTTCCCAAAATTTTACGCATATAATAAAATCGAGCGTAATAAGGGTGGGTTGCTAGTATGTATATAGATTCTAGAGTGATTGTGTCCCTGGTTACCCGGTATTTAGGAGATTTGATATCAGCTTCGGTATCGCAGACCTTCATTCCAGTAGCTTCACAATTTGCTCATAAACACAATGTGGACGCTCTAATGTGAACATTTTAAAGCCATTTTGGATATTATAAACATTAGTGTGACAGTATGTGTATTTGAGAACAGTTGTCTTTTTGTATCTGTGCGTATTAATATTAAAATGTTCACGTCTAGATCTATTATATCGAGTGCCTATAGCATTGAAAGTTCAAGTGTAAAAAGTCAGTTAATTTCAGTAATTTATTTGTCACCATGTATTGATCTTCCATAAAATTACGATGAAATTAAAATATCGATGTAACAATACAAAATTGTTTGATTTTATAAATATATGTATACAAGTATATAATTAAGATTATCCAATAGATGTTGCTTTGCAATGGATTTACCTACATCGTTGATCTGAATTAATAAGGTATGATAACAGGGTACCTACTTATATTTTTTCAATATCATTTCACAGTAATTTTTAAAAGGTATGCCAATTTTTTAATATGATGAATGTTGACGAAAATACCTCATATAAATAGACGAAAATATACACATAATAAGATCTTTCTTCGAGATTCAATGTCAAAGCTAAACAGTTCGCATGTTTCGGAGTGCACGAAGGCTGACACGTGGGGAGACTGGTGGGTTAATATGTGGCTTCCTAATAAAGCGAAATGTCCCGACGCTCGAGTGCTCATTGCCAACTCGAATAAAGAAACATATGCTTTTTCTATTACGATTTCGTAATTTTTATCATTGCATTACTAGATGCTCGACTACAAAAGAGAATTTGATCAAAGAAATCCACTAATGGACACAGTCAGGGATTTCCAATCCAAAGCGGCTCGTATCCAGCGTCTTCTTTCTCGGACTATCTGATAAGTGGATTATGTCCCACATGCACCTGCCAGATATTAATTTAATCCAATATTGAGGATTTTTTTTGTCAATATTGCCATTTATATCTTTTTATTTTGTAAGTATTCTTTGATGTCTTTTTCACGTTAAGCAGTGACTGACGGACATAAGTACGAAATAATATGAAATAATAAAAGCGTTTCGTTTAAATAACCGCTCTAGCATAATCAATGGTAATTAACAGAGTCGTGTTAAAGAATGTTAATGTTGTCTTCATTAAGGTGTTATATATACATACTTTATTATTTTAAAGTTTAATTAATAGTGATAAGCAAATAATAGGTTGTAAGCTGTCGGTGCTTCTTCACCATTTAAAACTATAAGCATCACCTACGTGATTGGAATATATGTTCGATTAGTACCTATTTAAATCAAGTTTTTGCCGCAGTGTCTTGTCTTGACCACTTGATGACCTCGGGGATATTCCTAAGAGATAAGAATAAAATTACTTAACTTTTCAATAACTTAAAAGTGTGTGTTGCTGTTTATAAATAAGTTTTTATCTCTTGATTACGTTCCTATATTTGTTACTGATTTATAATTCCAATAAAGATCAGACGTGTATTGCTGATTGACATTTTTGTCTCGAGTTAATCCGGTCTTTGCTTTGTTGGCGCAACACGAGCTAGTCTAAGCAAACATTCTAAAAACTCCCATTTTACGATTAACCGAATCCTGCTTCAGATGCCGTGGTAGTGTAAATGTTTGAAATATACGTTATCTAATATTTATTCTTGGCCATCTTTTATTACTCAGTTGCGTAAAGTTTTTATGAAATGTCTAAATATCTTGAATGTAGGTGGCAACTCGAGTGATTCACTCAAACAAGTACCTGAATTACTGGTTATTTGTTAGCCTTCAGCGAAAAATGCAGCTACAGTAGTAGTATCTATACTCGCAAACTGTTTACCTCCCAGATTTTTGTAATGTACCTAGTAGTTTGCATTCTCAGTGATTTCAGATGTGGTGGAATTTTGTTTTCGCAAATCCCTGACATACCTATGTCTTATAGAAAAGATACTTGTCGAACGTTGTAACGCATGTAACGCGGGTTTATAGTTTAGTTTAATGTCGCGCGCGGTTTGCTCTAATAGTCTGATCCGACCAAAGAATTTATATACAACACTAGCTGTTCCCCGCGGCTTCGCCCCGCGTGGGAGTCGGTTATATCGCGCCCAAAAGTAGCCTATGTTTGACCTTAGGTCGTTAACTACATCCCTACCAAATTTCATCACAATCGGTCCAGCAGTTTAGCCGTGAAGAGGTGACAGACAGACAGACAGACAGACAGACAGACTTTCGCATTTATAATATTAGTATGGACTAGAATGCTTACGAATAATAATAATCGCAAAAAACAACATTCAAAATTAATCCTTATTACTCTACTGCAAAGTTGATTTTTCTTTAAAGCCTACATACAAATACCTAACGTTCCAGACAAATGTCCAAAATTTGTAGGTGTCTCTTTTCCTCTTGAATATTATACAACTTACTAGAAAGAGATACCTACAAACTTTAGGTATTATTTCGGGAACGGCTTTTGTCCTCCGTAAGCATTCTAGTCCATACTTCCATACTTCCATACTAATATTATAAATGCGAAAGTCTGTCTGTCTGTCTGTCTGTCACCTCTTCACGGCTAAACTGATGGACTGATTGTGATGAAATTTGGTAGGGATGTAGTTAACGACCCGAGGTCAAACATAGGCTACTTTTGAGCGCGATATAACCGAGTCCCACGCGGGCGGAGCCGCGGGGAACAGCTAGTGTTATATATAAATTCTTTGGATCCGACACGCGAATCCCAGTAGAGCCAGAGACCAAAGGTTCATTATCACTCCACACAATGGCCGCTTAGCTCGAAGCGTGGAGTTAGTGTTACGTGCCAGCCAGTATCGTCAGAAACGATTAATTTTCTACTTGCAAACAGATGCTGCCGTGGTATAATGCGTTATTATCTTCTACACGCTGCCAATCAACATAATGAACATGAATTTTCTGTGACGTTAGTTTTTAAAATTAGCGCCGCCATTGGAATTGTATTGATTAGGTGGCTTACCACCATCTCTTAAAACCATGCAAGATCCAGTGAGTAAGCGAGACAGCGCAATACATGATGTAAGGCGACATCTACCTTACTCATTGGATCTTGCATGGTTTTAAGAGACTAGTAACCCCCCAGGTTTAAATTTGCCAAACTAGTATATCTGTGACCGTGTGCCAGTGGGTGTGTTACCGATAATGGTCTGTTCGATTTTGCAACTGTCTGTTGCAACCTTGGAGCTGAGAAAGCGCTTGTAGCTGTTACGTAGCTCGTACAATATATTTGTAGTTTGTAGATATATGTGGTGCACTGAGCAATCTTAACTTTAGTAATGAATAAGGTCTGTCTGTAATTAAAACTTGTTTACAGATAACTAGTTCTAACGTACTTTATATTCAAACTCTTAAGGCATGAGTTCGTTGACATTTCTTTCTAAAGCACCCCTTAATGACGTATAAAACCTTACAGTAACTATTATTTTTTTCTTTATGGTCCGAGTTATTTGCCTGGCTTGGAAAAGGTAGTCTTTTATTCTTCCTTTTTACAGGTTTTAATTTTGCGTCATTTGCCGTCGAAATACCATCGTTTTATACAAAAGTTTGCCGCTTTGAACCTAGTTTTCAGTTGAATAGACATTTTCCACGCGTCAGTCCCTAGATGTCAGCTCACCATCTGTCTAGTTCTCATTCAACAATTTTTGCCACGTCACAGAAACACAGACACACGTGCTAATTTCCACATACAACTCTGTAATCAAATTCAAGGTTTCCTTTCAGAGCGATCTAGTTTCAATCATTTCCAACAACGACATGTGTGTAATTTATAAAATATCTTGTTTGAAATTGATTCATACGAAATAATAGTTAAAAGATTGTATGATTCTGAATATAATTTCATTGAAACCCAATAAAATTATGCGTAGTAAAGCAATGTGCCTCACAAAGAGATGGTATAAGGTCGCCTCACTTTTCAAGGTTTGAAGCAAACGAGTGCGACTTAGATCCATATCTTAAGTGAGGCCGATCTGCTATTAATTGTTACTCGGTAATTTTATTATAATCTAAATTAACTTAAAATAAAATATTTAGAAAATGGATATTTGTCTCTACTTCTCATTGATAATACTAGTTTTTGTAGTTTAAGTACAATTTATCAACTTATGCTTATCCGTGGTTACTTAATCAACTACCTTATTTATTAATAGCTGTATTTCGCGGTTTCACTCGCCCGTATGTGTGTGTATATATATATACTACCTATATCCTATGTTACTCAAATATAATGTAAAATAGCATTATAATGGTAAAAGAATAATTGAAATCGATCCAGTAGTTTTTTTATTTATTACAAACAAAACATTACAAATCCTTTTTCTTTATAATCTAAGTGTGATAATACATCCGAAAGCCTGAAAAAGGGTGTACATCTTTGTGCTTGTTTCTTGAAAATTATGTAAATTTCAGGGTGCAAGTTGAACGTACTCACGAATTCGTTAGATAAGAGACTGAACTCTGAAATAATCTATAACTTCTTGTCTAAGACTATTGATATCTTATCGCTGGTGATAAGGAATCATTCTTTTTCTAAGGGCAAGTTGCGAGGCCACAATCGACGGCATTGTTCTATTAAAATTCTTATGAAATCGATTGTTTACCCAAGTCACTTAAATAATAATTTAGTCTTCTGTTTAGTTTTGTCAAAAAATTTATATTTTGTATATTTTTTTGTTCTATGCGATGTTTTTTCGCGTACCAACAGTAAATTACGAGTTGATGAAGATAACACACTATGTAATCTATCACGTTACTTCTGAAGGTCAATGTTTATGATCTTTATTATGCGAAAACATTCGTGTTTGTCTAATTTAATATAGTCCTGAAATATAGGTACATTTTTTATAAATGCTTAGGATGTAAGAGTTAAAATAGTTTTGCCAAATCACCATCATCGTTCTTTCGTTGACCCTGGATGCATTTTACAGTAAGTCAGATTGATGCAAATTCGACAATACACAAGAATTCGCTTTAAAGACTTCAGTCACCATTTTCACGATGTACTTACGTCGATTTTTTTATTTGTAAAGTCTCAGCCAAATTTCTTTCTGACGTAAATTGTTAAATATGTGTTTTAGATATGTGGAGCGTAGATAACGCAAAATCCACGTTCAGTCATTCTTATGTTATGTTCAGCCAACTCGATGCTTTTGTCACTCGCGGTCTACGAAATGAAATGACCCGGAATAATGTATGTCGGTTACTTTTGTATGAAATTTTCGCTTTTTATGATCAAGATTCCATTAACGGTGAATCGTGCATGATTCTTATAAAAAAATAAGAATTGCAGTAGCAGCTGCAGAAAAAGTTTTCCCGTTATTATCGTGGGTGGTTTGACTAGTCTGCTAATTTAATCTAGAGGTTCTACGTTCGATCCCAGTCAGAGCAAGTCAAAAAGGGTATTTTTCAAATTGTTCTGGGTCTTGGAAGATTTTATCTATACATATGAGTACCTACTTTGACCTAGAATCATGAAATTTGGTAAGAAGCAATGTCACACGGCACTTCTTTAGGATTAAATCTGGAAATTTAAAATATTTGTTTAAATTTAAAGAAAATAAACAAATATAGAAAGATAATTTTTACAAACCAGTAAAGGAAAACAAAAATCTTAAAATAACCTGTTAAGTCTTTTAGTGTTGTGTGATGGTACGGAACCCTCAGAGCGCGATTCCGACTCGCACTTGGCTGATTTTTGCCTAAAATGTATTTATTAAGTAAACATACTGTGTCACGTGTGGATTATCAAACAATACAGATGCCCGCGCCAGTCATTAGAAAATAAAAAAGATAAGATTGTAAATTAAGAAGACTATTTAGATACATAAACCACACCATTTATAATCACGATAAATAAATTGTATCTTTCGTTCCCAATATTGGTCACGCAAGTCTCAATATTAAATAAATAATTCTAAAAGAATGAAGAAATAACGACAGCGCCCATAAAATATCATTTAAAAATTTTTATTGTGTCTGGTTGTAAACAAATACATTTCAATTATTGTCGAATGATCAACAATTCCTTCAAATAATAGCAGTGTAACAAAATGTAAAAACAAAATATGAAAATTCACAATAATGCAGGTATTATGTGCCTGAAGAAGTGAACATTAGCAAAGAAAATATGCACTACGCGAAACATTAGGTAGTTGCTTAATATAATAAGATGCGAACGCTAAATTCATGGTTCATTTTCCGACGCAAGCAACGGATTTACATTACTTTGACATAAACAAGAGCAAGACATCATACAAATAGTACTTTGCTGCCAAAATGAATTTTACATTAGTACATACATTAGCATTTTTTACTTATTATCCGCTTTTAGAACACCGTAACGACATTGTTGTTGTATTTCTGTCCGTTTGTCGGTCTGTCGCTGTATGCGAGTTGGCAGCATTTCAACGCTTTTTTTTCAACGATCTCCTATCATCTATTCCTGGATGACATTGCTCTTGGGCTGTGGGCGACACAAGGACAAACCTACCTTATATTTTTACATCGGAGGGTTATTGAAGTACAAGTTACGTAAGGAAACATTATTATTTGAAAAGTTTGTTATTCGAATTATGACATAAAACAACATGGCGGAAAGCCGGTTTACGTGTTGTTATCATACAATAACAGGCAAATATTTTCGATTAGGTATAAGCTGATTTACAAAGACATTTTGATAGATTAGGTTTATTCGATATAAATATAGCTCATCGCATACATATAAATTAACATAAAATCAAAACAAAGGCTTATGGTGGTCCTTCGTGTGAAGCGAACTATGCTACCTACATTTAGAAATCCGATGTGCGTGATTGCTTCAGTCTTTCTGAATGCACAGTATAGATAATAGTAGTAGTACTAATCGTATCTAAGTATTCCCATTAATGCTTATATTCTTTAATACTAGGTATATTTGTTTTGTAAAAACACTTATTTTTTACATCAAAACAATAGGTATAATATTTAAAAAATATGAGAACCGACATTTTAAAACGCATTTCAATATGTCCTAAATAACAATCACCCTCTCTTCTCATTGAAATATGAAAACTGATAATTTCTTTAGATAAACTCATTGCTGTTATGATTTTTGGGTTTCGTACCTCAAAAGGCAAAACAGGAACCTTTATAATATCACTTTCTTTTCTATGAAACCCATGAACGTATCAAGTTGAAATTCAAAACATATTCACTCAGGCCTATGGTCTCTTTCGGCTGTAAAATAATCAAAATTATTTTATGACTGAAAGTGCTGACGTACGATCAAAAAGATTGACCGTAAATGTTGCAAATTTTCGTATATTTGGCGATCAGATGGAAATCAAAACCATATGGCGTACTTCCCGTTGAACTAGAATCATGAAATTTGGTATAAAGCAATATTATTTGGTACTTATTTAGGTAGAACTCTAAGAATTGTAAATTTGTTGTTAAATTTTAAGGAAGCGAAAAAAAGAAAATTATTTTTCACTTTTAAGTTTAGTAAGTCTTTAAGTATTGTGTGGTTGTACGGAACCCTCAGGGCGCGAGTCCGTCTCGCACTTGGCTGTTTTTTTTTATTTGTTGGGTGTGGAACGTAGGAAGATTTGATTCCGCCGGCTAGCGGCTGTGCGCTCGTAAATAATTCCTGATTTGTGGCTGGAACAATGCCGAGATGTCTGCACCACTTCCTTATTTCAAGATTGAGCCATTCGCGAGGTCGTTTGTGAGCGACACGAGTAACCGATAAGCCCTAAGTCATCAAATTGACACAGGGCTTCCATCAGTTTTACAAACTATAGTCGCTAGAGCGATATATAAGGTGGATACAAATCAACTGCAAATATTTTAAGGGCAGATTCAGACTGCTATTCTAAACAACTTTTCCACGTTATAGATTTTTTTATATAAAATCTAAGTCTAAAGCTCTTTATGGATTTCTACACAAATAGTACTCCCGACGCTTTTAACTATAGGTAGTTCGCAAAATTAATGGTAGAGATAGAGGCACAGGTGTAGTAAATTACCTAATAGTCTGTGACTTAGTTAACATTTGTTGTAATGGAATGGTTGTATGTATGTACCTCTGTTCGCTTACCTCATAATCCTAGTTCAAGGTGACTTCTTGTAATTTCACCACACTTATAAAGGCGAAATGTGTGTGTCTGTGTGTATATGTTTGTTACTCTTTCGCAGAAAAGCGTCTGAACCGAATTGACTGAAATTTGGAATGGAGGTTACTTAGACTCTGGAACAACACATAGGCACACGCACATTATTTATTCCGGAATGCCCACGGGAGCGGAGCCCCGGGCAATAGCTAGTAAATGAATATTAGTCAATTGTTTCACTAGTTAAGTAAACAAACCGCTTAAATAATATACTTAAATTGTATGACTCTTTATTTTATTGTTTTGGATCATAGCCACATTCTCATATATTTTGCATCATTTATTATCGCGGGAACACTAGATAAATATGTATTGTTATATCGGGCGTTATGACGTCAATAATGTTTATTTATACGATCAGGTCAGTGTGTATTATTCCTGTAATTAATTTATTTACGTCAACTACGTTTTATTCAACCCTTTCTGGTGTCTTATATAACAATTTTAGCAAACCAACATATTAAAACATATTCTGCGATTTCATTGCGATGCGACCTCTTGAAAAAGGGAGATATTAAGAGTATCCGAAATCGGCGAGCATATGATCTTACAAAACCCTTTTCTTTGAAAGGTTGAAATACTAGAACAGCGAGTAAACGAAGCTTCGTTTGACTGTTTAAACTTACAGTTCAATACTTTCTTGAATCTAATATAAAGAGTGATGAGTGTGGTGTAAGGAAATCTTTAGTTTCTGCCTACCTCTGCAGACGTGATGCGTACTTATGTATGTACTAGCTGTTCCCCGCGGCTTCGCCCCGCGTGGGACTCGGTTATATCGCGCCCAAATACTTTTGGGCTAACATAATATAACATAAAAACATAGGCTACTGCCTATGTTTGACCTCAGGTCGTTAACTACATCCCTACCAAATTTCATCACAATCGGTCCAGCAGTTTAGCCGTGAAGAGGTGACAGACAGACAGACAGACTTTCGCATTTATAATATTAGTATGGATTAGTATGGAAGTATGGATGTAAGTTTTTAAGCTCATTGACTTCATGCAGCAGGGAAGCAATGACACCTGTGTACCTACATATTTGAATCCGAATGATTAATTTGATAATTAATTATGATAAAGTATCAACCATAATAAATATATCTAAACTGTGTTCTTGAGTTGCGCATTAATTACTAAAATAAACTGATTACTTATGATGTTTTTATTTTTAACTCACATAATCTACCTATTTAATGTTTGAAGACCCTATAAGGTTTGGGGTCTCACGACCTAGAAGATCTGACCTAATCTAAAAAAGTAAACAGAAACTGTTGCCCTGACAGACTTATCTATCAAAGCAACGTTAAATTTCTTAAAAGTTCTATAAACTACTTAACTAATTAAGCTTTAAGGAGCTGAAATTGGGAACAATAGCGGTTTTTAGTCCTATTTGGTATTCGGTGACAATAGTAACATGAACATTTCGTAGACGCAAAACACGCAACAATCCGCTAAAAACTCAAGGTAAAAACTTATCCTCCTTACGTACATGTTGGTACTATTATGTGACTATATAAACGGCAAAGTCAGGCGATAATTATGCGGTTAGTCCTAAGATAATACAATAAGAGCCTTTGCGGTCAGTCATGTCATGGTAACACGTTCCTCTTGTAATGAAATGAATGGGAATTGTTTGTAGTTTGGTTTTTGGCTAAGGTATAGACCGCTCACTTTACATGGATGTCGTTGGCAAGCAAAGGATAATAAGAGATCGTATTCTTTTTCTTCTTCCACAAGTCTTATAGATATAAGACGCGGGGACAACTATTTTCATAAATAGTTCATTGGGTAGACGTCAGGCAGCAGTCGTAAAATAAACCCGAATCTTAGATAATTAATTGCTTATCCAACTAATATTATAAATGCGAAAGTGAGTTTGTATATTCGTTTGTTACCTGTTCACGTCTTATTTACTGAAACAATCTTCCTGAAACTTCGCATACACATAGCTAGGAGCTTAAGAAGGACTTAGGGTACCTTTTATCTCAGGAAAAAGCACTGTTCCCGAGGGAAAATTATGCGAAAGCTAGTTTAACTCATAAAGGGAAAGAGTGAGTTTAGCTGACCCCGGGCACCGAGCCCATATTGCTTGGAATACAACCAGCAAATCGCTGAGATGAAAAAAATATTTGTCAAGTTTACTAGAGGCAGAGAGACCGCCATGCCAGCGTTTAGTTTCATTCATTATGTAACAGTGTTTTGCATAATCTCAAATGAAGCGTAATGCGATCAGTCAACGAGTTGACAAAACAACGAGTAACCGCGGTTATCTGACAATGTACATTAAGTTGCAAACTCCTGTTTTCTACTGGGCCACCGAGCTCTTTACTGATTTTCGCGAAATGATATGTCATTGATTACATGCATGGAACCAAAGGTGCACATGTTTATTGCTCAAAACCTTACACCTTGACCTACTTATATTACAATGGGAATTGATTGTATGATCTGGAATTATCATACCATACATAAATAAATAAAAAATAAAAATATATGCTACTTCTTATCCCTATATTACCAAGGCCTAAACTGCCTTCGTCCGGTGGTTAAGGCGTTTGCCTGTAGACCCGGGGGTCGAGGGTTCGATTCCCACGGGAAGCATACTTTGTTTAGTTGTTTCCAGTTTGGTTAGGACATTGTAGGCTTGAATCACCTGATTGTCTGACAAAAAAGATGATTACGTGCTTTGTAAGGCGCGTTAAGCCGTTGGTCCCGGCTGCCATCTGGTAGTCGTTAAAAGAACCACGTCAGAGGCCGAGAGGCGGTTCCGACAAAAACAAAAACTGACACCAGGGTGTGCATGATCGATTGACCACGAAATGAATGAATGAATTACCACGGCTTTAAGGCTCGGACAAAGCCAGTAAGTAATAAAGCCAAGTTTGATACTCTGATTTGATCAGCTGTTATCGTGTGATATCTGTGATTAGTACGCAAAGTTTCGTCTGTCATGCTGAAGATAAGACTACCAGAGTAATGGGGAAATACGTTTGTTTTAATAGTACATAATAAAGATAAGGATTTAAATGGAAATAATTTATTAAGAAGCAAACACATACTTATTTACAAACACTAATTATTACGTGACGCGACGGCTGAAAGCAGGCCTCTTCTAACAGGTCGTTCTGAAAATCCTTGGGCTTATGTCCAGCAGTGGGCAGACAGCATGCGGCTGAAATGCTAATGTGATGGTAAGTAGGTATATATGTATAACATAGGCTATTCCTTGCGGTTCTCTTTTCTTAAGTTTTAAAAGTATAGTATAAGTAGATGAAGATACCTAAAGCACCAAAACGGAATAGTGATTAAACGGTAATAGAGCCCTGCTTTTCATCTTCCAATGTAAGTATAAGGTGGCATAAAGAAATGAAGTTGTCACATTCAATTTAGCAGATAGTTTGCTATAATTTCTTTTCTGACGTCATTTTGTGTTATAATCTTAGTTTTTGCTGCTTATTGTTATACGTGAAATTAGACTACCTACTCTTACTTCTTAGCATGCGCGATATTGTTACCAAACATAATACTGTTAATTAGCTAAGTATGACGTACTGTAATGAAACTAATGTATAACGTAGTAACGTTGCGTGCGCTGTCATCTTAGCTATGGTCATCACGAAATATATTATCTGTGGTGCTGGTGCATGATCGTACCTACAGGTGGGTAGGTGGGAATGGACGGACGCGCGCCGCCAACGAGATTGTATGTATATCTAGTGATTACATTATGTATTACAATTATAATAATTAATAATCCCAAGACGTCACATTAAGTATTGACTTTACAAAGTTAGGTAGGTAGCTCATAGATACATAGAGCATCTGTTACATTGTCCGTCATACTCGCACAGGTGTAACTTCGAGGACCTTGTGCAGGCAACGCACAGGTCGGACAGTGCAATTATAGTCGCGAAATACTTGTCCGATACCTTTAAAAATATCAGACATCGACAATACAAAGAATAAGATTACTTGTCAACCATATACTTACCTATTACTATGTAGAAGATTCTTACGGAAAGAACAATTATAAAAATTGCAATTGGAGAATTCCAGACATAATGCGTTTGACAGTTTGCACCCAGTATGTTCAACACAACATACCCACACATACACGTGGAATAGCATGGGGCAAATGACGTCAATTACACTTTCAATAATAAACGTCAGAGACAGACAAATCATTGTTTTGATTTTTTTTGTAATTTTACGAAAAATAGCTAGATTTTTGAATGGTTTTGATGGGATTGATGTTGATTTTTCTCGGTTTTTACTTCTTTCTTTAGAAAGTACCTACCTACCCAATATGACGCATAAATATGAAAAATAAAACTTAGAAACACAAAATATTTTCATAATTTTAAAAGTTATTTTTGAAGCGGCTCCTCTATTTTCAAGGCTTTTCAAAAGGTATATAAGTAGGTAGTTTTTTTTGGGTACCTAGTACCTACCCATATACTTCTCATCCATTCCAATTAAATCATTTAATCAACACAAACTCTACCATATAACAATACTAAAATTTAATTTGGATCAGAATTAGAAACTAAAGTGAAAACCATTGTTCTGAAAAAAATATTCTTCTTTTCCTGCTTTGTCCCTTTATTCGTGGTTGTATTTCCTCTCGTACGTCTGCGCCAGGATAGGATCTGGGATGTCAGATTCACAAGCAAACAGGATATAATCACTAAATTTCATAAGTTGCGACTTGCACCTCTGTTCCATATCTATCTTTGGCAACGAATTAAAAAATATTTAATATTCCATACCTTAATAAACATAAAACTATGAGCTCAAATAAAAACAAAATACAACTTAGCTTATGTAAGTAACATAAGCTAATTAGCAACGCAGTTAAAAAATAAACTTAGGTACTTATAACATTTTTATATAATAATAGATACGCGTGCCTAATTAAATTAATTATAATTATGTCCCTGGGAGCCACCCGTGTCTGTCTACAAATTAAAATTAACCACAAGCTTTTAACCTACACCTTATTATTCCTAGACTACGTGCACTGCGGTTCCATTTACCTAATTCATTCCAGATGGTAGCTCCTGAGAAAATTAAGGGAAACTTGTCATTTCTCTTAGTTTAGTTTTTTATATTACTAGCGACCCGTTCCGGCTTCGCATGGGCATAAAAACCTTGCTCTTGAATCACTATCTATTAAAAAAAAAACCGTATCAAAATCCGTTGCGTAATTTTAAAGATTAAAGCATACAAAGGGATATAGGGACAGAGAAAGCGACTTTATTTTATACTATGGAGTGATAGTGATTTTCATGTGACTAGGTACGCATTTTTTCTTTCTTAGTAGTTACATATAACCAAGCAATGGAAATAGATTGAATTCCGATCGAGTTGGTCATTAATTTTAGTAATTTTAATTGAAGAATACACATTCGCGTTATCGCGTATTTCAAATATATACTATACTAGCTGTGCCCCGCGGCTTCGCCCCGCGTGGGTCTCCGTTATATCGCCCCCAAAAGTAGCCTATGTTTGACCTCAGGTCGTTAACTACATCCCTACCAAATTTCATCACAATCGGTCCAGCAGTTTAGCCGTGAAGAGGTGACAGACAGACAGACAGACTTTCGCATTTATAATATTAGTATGGAAGTATGGATATGGATTTTCTGCCAACCAAACAACAGCAGTGAAGCTGAACCTTGAGTGAGACGCACACACATACACAACCTATTGTGTAAACATAACTTCAAGCGCCATTGATAGATATATACTATTTTAGGTACTTTAAGTACAGTTTATTTATATACATAAACGTTATTTCACAAGCAGACTCCATAGGCTGCGGTTACCGCTTCCCATCAGGTGGGCCTGTTTGCCTACTTGTACTTAATGGTATAAGAAAAAAAAGCAGACAACGTTTAGGTTAAGCGGAGCAGTTTTGATAATATCGTGTGGTTACAGGGTCACTTCAACATGTACTGCACACCCTGGTGTTAGTCGGCTTTACGTACCAGAACCAGGAAAAGATATAGGGTACCATTCATCCCGGGAAAAAGCACTGTTCCCGATAGAAGTTCACCGGGGCGAAGCCGCTGGCAAAAGCTAGTAAAATATTAAATAACTAGCTTTTGCCAGCTTTTTCCCGAGATGAAAGGTATCCTATGTCCTTCTCAATACTCCTGGCTATGTGTATGCGAAATTATAGGAAGATTGGTTCAGTAGATAGGGCGTGAAGAGGTAACAAACAAACAAATATACAAATTCACTTTCGCATTTATAATATTAGTTGGATTAGTTGGATATTCTTAGTTCTGTTAAATTTTAGTTGAAGTAAATGGCGTGCAAAGCAAATACACAGAGAGAAAAGGTAAAATCTCATTAAAATATTTAGCTGATAAGCATGTCGCGTTGTCGCTATCTTCTTTTCACGACATACGCACTGTATGACCACAGATTATACTAGTAGTATGACCTTGCATGGAGTTTGTCAACATTTAGGTAATCGAACTTGTAGAGGTCACTCGTTAGCAAACAGGTACATTTGTGATAGTTAGCCGAATATTATTAGAGGGGCCATTTGCATGAGGCTTGAGTGAAATGATCTCTTAAAACCATGCAAGATCGAGTGAGTAAGCAAGACCGCGCATTACATGATGTAAGGCGACATATCTCTTACTCAATCGTTCTTGCATGGTTTTAATTTAAGAAATGGTGGTAAGCCATCTGTGGGTTTGCTACGGGGTTTGCCGTCATATTTATCCCACCAACAATCCTGTAAAAAAACTAGCCAAGTCTCGATGTAATTGCTTTTCTCTATAAAAAGTAATGAAATCTCTAAACAAAACCAAGTCAAGTCTAAGGTTTCTTAACTGCGATTTCTTCATTTAATATATGACCTACCGATGAACATTCTTTATGCACTTTTACTTGTTGACACATACGAGTCAACGTCCAAGTCACATTTTCCAAATTTCAGCTCTCTAGGTGTATGGGAAATACTAGTTCTATTTTAATAATCAATCAGTGAATCAGTTAGTGAGTGCCGAATTCGCATTTTGCTTTTGCATAACTTAGGAAAGAAATAAGCTACAAACATGAAATTTTGTAGTGTGTGCTCCGGAGAAAATGATGGTACGGCAGTGTTTGCTTCGCGCTAGACTTGGCGGAGGCACTGCCGTGCCCCTAGATCGACCGCGTCAAGAAGTAGCCATACTAAGTTTCATCAAATCAGTTCAGCGGCTTATGCGCTGCCAAATACGCAGATAAAATAGTTTAAAGGGTTAAAACATGGAACGAGCATTGTACTAAGTTACTAAGTAATATTCTCTTTGTGTTTTTATTCCTCTCCAGTCTCTTAAAACCATGCAAGATCCATGTAAGTAAACGAGACAGCACAATACATGACATGTAAGGCGACATCTCCCTTACTCAATCGTTCTTGCAGTGGTAAGCCAGACTTATGTTCATTCTGTACTTTATGATAGATAGAGAGAGTCGTGAATTTAGTAAGAAATAAAAGGAAAAGAGAACATTAGTAAAAGGGTGCTGCTCATTTCTAAAGAAGCTAATGTTGTCTTGTCTGTTTACCTACTACCTTGTAATAGTTGTAAACGCGGTTTAGTATTTACAAACAAATAATTACCTACAGATTTAATTAAGAAGCGGAACTCTATAAAACTCAAGAGCTAATCTTGCTGAAATTACAAATTAAATAAAGTGCAGATGGATCGTTTCAGTCTCACCCCCTTATTAGTTGAGCTCATTTTAACTAAAATGTGTTTTGTCTCGTTTTTTCACCATAAATGCCGATAAGATAGAAAGGGCCAAAGTGTATTTGAGTCAAAATGGGCTTAACAAACTTTTGATTTTTTAATGCATAAAGGGGTAGTAGGAATATAGAGCAAACGGAAAGAAGACGCGTTGCTCTATATGGTATTCTGACTAATATTTAGAGTAAAGATGATTATAAAAGTCATTGTTTAGCAATAAGTCTGCTTCATATTGTAAAACAATAGTGTAATTAACATTTTGTGTTTCCCCAGATATGGAGTAAAAATTATATTTTGTATTGTATTGTATAGAATGCTATACTAGTAGTCTGAAGTAATAAAGTGATAACTAATAGGAAGCACACTCAAAAACGGGGCTCTCTCATTATGTATTAATATCGTGAGGGTTACAAGCATATTGTAAGGTCAATTGACTCTACATTTTGGTGTTAGTTTTTTAAACCGCCTCTCGGCTTCAAAAGTTGTTATTCTGGCGACCACCAGATGGCAGTTGGAACCAACGGTTTAACGTGCCTTCCCGAGCCCATGCCCATTAGGGAGATACTGGACGAACCTCCATTTTCTCGTCTTAGCTCAACCAGTTTGACCTAAACGAGGCATGGCGTACGGAGTGGGGCCTCTTCGCAAAACATAAACTTGTTCCTCGTGCAGGACCCTACTAAGAGGTTGCCCGGCTTTGACTTGGACCGTGAAACCTGGATCTGACTGAATCGACTCCGTTCAGACAACGGGAAAACTAACCATCACCTCCATAAATGGGGATTAAGGGAATCACCACCGTGCGATTGCGGAGCACCCGACCAGACCCTACCCCATGTGGTAAACGAATGCCCACTTTGCCGTTTTCCAGGTGGAATGAGAGAGCTTCACGATCTTACGCCTGCCGCTGTCAACTGGCTGAGGAATTTGAATATAGGCATCTGATCCATGCAGGACGAATGCGATGATGAACGTGCCTTCCAAAACACGAAATCATCTTTCTAAAAGACTAATAGGTGATTTAATGTCTGCAATGTCATATTAGCATAGGAAACAACTTGTACCAAGTATGCATCCCCGATCCCGTCCCCTACCATAGTACACTACAGTAGAGATGTTACAAAATTAGATCAGCTTAATATAACATTATGTAGGATATACATTTCGAATTGTAAATTTTCACCTGTCAATTTAGGCTTGACTCATAAATCGGAGTTAAGAACAACAGTAGGACCAAAATAGCTATACTGGGAACTACTGGCTTGGCAGCTTCTGTATTTTCGATATTTCCACTGAAATGGCTCGGCAGGCCGTCTACCTCTGACCTTTTACAGTCGCTGGCTGCCATGACCTAGTGCTGGTGGCGCTAAAGGTTGCGGGTTCGAAGTTCGCAGATCTTGATAAGTGGAGAAGTAAGTTAATTTCTATTTGATTTATGTGAATAGTTAGAATACAGAGCAGTCCCTAAGGAGGAGAGGAGTGGTGTAGATTATTCTTGCACTTCTCCGCTTCTTGATGAATCACATCTTCGATGTAACCAAGATATCACCTACCATAAGTCATGTGGAAGTCTAGTCGAATTGACACCATTTTAACTATATAAATTAACTATACTTTATTGACACGATTGCATCTCCGCTACTGTGGGGAGTTGTCAGCTGTTAACATTAAAATCAACATCCATATCCATACCTCTACTCCCAGACTGACTATCACTACATAGTATAAAACAAAGTCGCTTTCTCTGTCCCTATATCCCTATGTATGCTTAAATCTTTAAAACTACGCAACGAATTTTAATGCGGTTTTTTAAATAGATAGAGTGATTCAAGAGGAAGGTTTTTATGCCCATGCGAAGCCGGGGCGGGTCGCTAGTCAAACAATAATTCAATCAAGTTCAGTCCTATAAGAAGCGATAAAAACAAACGTTTGATCAGCGATAACATAGTGTGTGCAAATAATGTGCGATGTGTTTAAAGTGCAAATATTTCGATGATTTTTGTACGCGTTATAAGAAAATACTGTAAGTTCTCATGTAATTGAATTTATAATTCTTTTCGAGACTAAAATATCTTAAACCTAAACCTAAAATGATTTTCATAGCAATCATTCTTTCATATAGTGTGGGTTGCATTGTAAGGCTAATCGACCACGATAACCCTGATTCAGTGGTTTTGGGAAACAGTCTTTCTACCCCTGAAGTGGATTATTTGGTAACTGTTTTTCAAAGCACGGAATCATCTTTTTTAACAACTTTTGAATAGTAAAACAAATCTAATATTAATTGTGTAGTAAAAAAATAACGTTTTTCCGTTGCTACAATTAAACGTGAAAAAAACAATTTCGCATTTAGTATTATGGATTTAAGTTGCAAAGTACAGGTCATCGGATAATTTTAGAATATAAAATACTAGACTATCCTTATTTTCACATGTTAACAAATCATTATTCATTGATTATAGACTATATTAAAAACTTAACAGCAACATAACAACTAGTCTTAAACTTGGACAAATCCGACACGTACTTACTTAAGTATACCAAAATTTTAAGAATGCGATTTTACAAATTGACGCAGTTAGTCTTTAAATAGATGTCTACTAAAAACACATACAGGAAAAAATAAGTGCAAAATATTTGCTATTGGAAATTGCTGGTGCACAAACATCTGCATTTTTCCGATAGTAAATATCTCATATGGAAAAATTTGAAGTGGGTTCGGTGTTATGCTCTTCCACAAACAACAAAATATAATAGTCAAACTACCACTAAGTTAGGCACTAAGTTTTCTTCAGTAGCTTAGTTAATCCTTACTAATATTATAAATGCGAAAGTAAGTTTGTTTTTTTGCTACGCTTTCACGCCCTATCTACTGCATCAATCTTACTGAAATACATACACATAGATAGAAGAATTGAGAAAGACATAGGATACCTACCTACAGGATACCCGATAAAAAGCACTATTCCCTTAGGAAATTCACGCGGGCGAAAACTAGTAACTTATATTTTGGTACACGCGGCTTCGTTAACGTGGAATTTATAAATTAATCTGAATGAATCGGCACCTAATCTAAGCAGTCACTGGTGAAGTCAACTGACCGCGTTTGGGTTCAATTGTCCTCCTCAAGGGCAAGACATATTTTAGTTAAAATGGGCTTAACAAACTCTAGGAGGAGCTCGATAGCGTGCGCGTCAAGCGACGGCGACGGCGAGTGCGCGGCTGTGCGGCCACGTTTGGATTGGTCGCCGTTAGTGGCATTTCTACCTTGAGCTCCTTTGTGCTTCTGAAGGCACGTTCAGCCGTTGGTCCCGGCTGTTATCGGCTATGTCAGATGCCTTGAGGCAGCCTGAAAAATCTGAAATGTTGGCCACTAGCACGCCCGGGTCATGTTCCTGTGGGTCTGGTTTCCCTGTAAAAAGGGTTACAAAGATCAGATGGCAGTCGCTCTATTGTAATAACCAGTCCCGCCAAATCAGTACCATGATTAATAGCGTCCCCTGGGCTCTGAGGCGTAAGCTGAAGATGCAACCGGGAAACACGCTCGGACGAAGAAGAAGGGCTTAGCAAACGTTTCTTAATTTTTATGAATACAGAATCAGTTGCCAGCGGTTACGAATAAAGAATCGTATGTTAAAGAGCAATATATCTGTAAGATCTTAGATTAGACATCCGATATTACGTACAAGATTCGATAATGTATGAGTATTAAGTTTCTTTGCATAATATTGTAATCGCAATCGATGTCTCATGCCTCTTGCGTTGCGATAACGTTTGACTTTTTTTTTTTGCAAGAACTTTCTCTTGAAATTGCAAGCTGCGGTAGCCAAAGTGACAATTTCAAAACGCTAACGAATGTCCACAAGAACAAAATTTATAGGATTGACATAAGCTGCGGTAAATCACGTGGTCAATCTTATGTCAATCCCATACATTTTGTTTGTTTTGCGATTGTGACTTTGGCTAAACCCCCTGTGCTATCTATCTGAAAGAGGCAAAGGGGGATTAAGTTGACTGTTAGTCATGCATTGTTTGGCGACCTTTCATAAATAGTATCAAAAGCATTAATAGTGACAAACATGTGAGAATTTGTTAAATAAAAACATTGCGTGTCCATGAGTCTTATGATTCAGCACACAATCGTGCATCAACGCATGTCATGCGATCTCATTTTTACATTTTTATTACATTTTTTAGGATTACATCATTCTCTCCTATAAGATCTTCTTCTACTCCGCATGTTGACGTTCACCTTGCCCAAAAAAGGGCCAGCCTTACAGCGTTCTCTGTAGCCTTGTACAAGTCATTCAGTGCAGGTGTCTAGGCAAGGCACGTCAAACGGTGGTTCCTCGTCTTGGGTGCACCAAACTCGTAGGTGGTATCTTATGAAAGACCATCTGACCTGTCCTTACTTTTTGGGGTTTTGAAGCCTATTTAGGCAAGCCTATGAGTTAAGAGTTTGAAAGAACATTACAGGTGTAACGCCAAGCTTAGTAAAAATACTCATATAGTTAACTGTCTTGAAAAATAGTTGTTTCCTGACCCACCCGAGATAAATTGCGTGACTTGTATAGAAACAAGCGAAATGAGAACCTCCTTTTTGGAAATCCCTTGAATACTTCTAGAATAGAACGAAGTTGGCATAATGTTGACCGAGTTTAGTTCATAGAATTACTATTAGTATAGGCTGAAAATAACTGTTCCAGGAACTAGGGAACCTCTAATGAAGACTAGTTTCTCATTGCCTTTTATTTGTTCCTCGCTTCTCGGAAGCCATTGCTTTTCTTTTTGCGTTCCAGGAATCCTTTGTTTGTAAACTGTATTGATTTGTGGGAGGCGAGGAAGTCGTTAATTAGTTTTGTTGTCGGTTAAATTTTTTGTAGCTTTAAACTAGGTACTTATCTCCTTCAGTACGTTTTTCTCCTCATAAAGTTCCCTCTTCTCTTTTCTTTTACATTGTCCCTTGTTCTTCAGAGTCAAAAATTTTAGTATGGTCCTAGATATTACAGTAGTATTGTCATCCTACAACAAACTGCTTTAGTGATTTATTTAATGAGTTATCTTATTTAGAATCTTTGTGTCTCAAGTTATCCATAGATGGAGTTAATATGTCCCAGTTTGGGAATGACTCTATTCGTATACTAAAAATCGGCGCTTTTCTTTGTATGGCTGTTGAATATCTATACTAGCATAGTATTCTATAATCTGTGGTAAAGGTGACGTTACACTATATTCAGCCAATTAGACTTTTAAAAAATGTTCACAGAACTGAACCAAGTTTGTATGTTTTAACAGTTGTTAGCCTATTTTGAATTATGACGGACGGACGTTTCTCACGCTGTTAAATATTTATAAACAGCACCGTTTGATTCCCAGTTAAAGTCAACAAGGGGTTTGGTGTTTGTATTATTTTGCTCAAACTGCTGTTTTGTGAAACAGTACCGTTTTCATATCAATTCTTTAAAAAATCCTCGATGCCCCTTGTGCCGTTTCTTATTTCTAATTAATTGATATCGTGTGGGCTGATCGGGCAATTGACCCTGCCGACTCTTGTGTCAGTGTTTTAAAACATACCGTGACATGTTTGTATTAACCATTTGATGGTAATCGAGAACAATGGCTAAGCGTGTATAACCAGGTAATAATTTTATTACCCCATAAATCCAATTATAAAGCAAAAAAATTAAGTTAAAAAACTAAAACCCGACTGCGTGGTGTCTAAAAAGGATGAAACAAGGAAATTATTGAGATATAAATCCAGAAATGTATAGGTACCAAATGGTCATCGTAATGCCGTGGTCGCACCCACTGTATAGCGTATACCGACAATGTTCGTTTAAAGGTGTTCCTATCATCCATTTATACTTAATGGGTGCGACCACGGCTTTACGATGACCATTTGGTACCTATACATTTCTGGATTTATATCTCAATAATTTCCTTGTTTCTTCCTATTTAGACACCACGTAGTCGGGTTTTAGTTTTTTAACTTAATTTTTACTTAATACGTTTCCGTTTCCCGGACGGAAACGACTGGACCGCGTGAAACATACCACTTTACCAATGCATGTTAAACATTTCTACCTATATTTTAACTTAAACAATATGAATTATATACATATTTGTAATGTGCTCGTCAAAACCTTTCCTTTGATACCAAACACGTGATGTCAATCTCAGTTTAATTTTTTTTGAGGTTAGAATTTAAGGTTTAAATTCCGTCAGTTAAAAATTTTACACAATTTATATAGCCTATGTTACCCGCGCTATTTTTACGAATCATTTGACACCTCATTCATTAAAATCGGTCCAGTAGTTTAGGCGCTACGGTGGAACATACATACATACTTACATACATACATAGACTGCCAAAATCATTACCCTTCCTTTTGGCTTCGCCGTAGTCGGGTAAAAATAAAAGCAATGATAAGGCACAAGGTCGATAGTAGCTATGGATTATATTATAGTGCTCCAAGTGAGGGAATCTCGAGGGATCATTTGTATTATTATGGCGGCATAAATGAGTACGAACCGTGTACCGAAACCGAAGACGAAGAATACGTAACGTACCCCCTTATTTATAAAAAATTTAAAAAAAAAAGTTTGTTAAGCCAATTTTAACTAAATAGACATATTCTTTTCTAAAATATGTTTTGGTCCTTTCTCTTTTATCGAAATTTACAGTGAAAGAAAGAGCCAAAACACATTTTAGTTTAAACGGGCACACGGTTATGAAAAAGTTCTGCATTCCGATTGGTGTGTACAGTGAGCCATATAACAAAGTATACCACCTTATCCATACAATTGTACCTTAGATAATAGTTTTCTATTTGACCACTGTCTGTCTACGGAATTCCTTCTCTCGCACATAGTAGGTACCCTTCGCCACTTTAAAAAAATGGATTTGAATTTGAAATTTAATTATAATTTGAAATTTATTTTCAATTTTAAATCAATTTTATTTGAATCAGCGCATCAGGTCACATCTGAATGTGGTGTGAAATAGGCCTTCGTCTTACTATAAATAAGCATGTATATTTATGAGAATAAAAAGGGTATGTTGAAGCTTAAAATAACACTTTGATAGTCGACCCAGCTTTCACAGGTCAGTAACTCGATAAGCTTAGGAACTAAGCTTCGAGCTTTGAGGCTGCTTCCAATAATTAGCTGCATTTAGGCGCTAGTTTAAAGCTAAGCTGGTTCTAATTTAAATTAAAGTTTTCTTTACCCCTTATTAGGAGGGGCTAATAAAAGAGTAGAATAGTATAATAGTTGTTAAAAATTATGTTCCCATTTTTAAATCGCAGTAACTGCTTTTTCTTGGATACTACCTACTATGAGTTATTTCAAATCGTTAGCGAATTAGAAGAATAGGAAAGGAAAGCGTGAAATCAGTTTATTTCATGAAGAGTTTCAGAATTTGGAAATCGCGCGCGGTCTCTCTACGGCATTTTTTTTAAATCTATGTTTTATATGGACAGATATTAACGACCTCCGTGGCGTGATGGTTAACATATCTGTCCCCTACTCAGGAGGTCCCGGGTTGATCCCCGGTCAGGTTAAGATGGAAAATGATCTTTTTCTGATTGGCCTGAGTTTTGGATGTTCATCTATAATTAGGGTCGCCGTCTCTGAAATTCGACAACCAGGACAAGACGCGTAAAAACACCGGGTTTTAAAGCCCAAAACCCGGACATGTTAACAGGTTTTTTTATACATAGTAGTATAGTGAGAGTAAAAAAAACGTTGAAAAACCAAATGAAACCCCGCCCGATCGCTTCCCGGACGCCCTCTAAACTAGGACAAATCCGGGGAAACCCGGACGGATGGTAACCCTATCTATAAATGTATTTGTTATAAAATATATAGTAGTATCGTTGACTCAGTATCCCATAACACATGTCTCGAACTTACTTTAGAGTTAATTCAATCTGCGTGATTTGTCCGTTGATTTGTGAAGTCTGCGTGTGTTGTTAGGTAGACGGCCAGTCGGTTGCCTCAGTTAAAGCTAGAACGAAGTGGTGCAGCCTGATCTGCGCAAATGGGGAACTGTTAACTGGCGAGCCACTGCTAGAAGAGTACTCTAGATCTCTCTCGTCTTATCCTCGCAAACGAGGTCGCTTTGGGTCGCTGAGCAAGCGGAGTAAGCGCTTGTTTAGTAGACATGTATTTTTTTAGGTTGAGTGAAAACTATGGATTACGTTGTCATTCAGAAGATGCGCCGTCACATGAGGCACCACAACAGTAGAAATAGGTGAAAACATAGAATACTATCTATAGATGAGAGTAAGGTATAAGCAAACGAATTTTGTACAAAGATTTACTTATCTTAATGTAAAGAATGTCGTTTTTTCTGTGAAATAAATTGCACAAAATAATAGACAAGACAACCCTGATAACAATGGCGTCACACGTCACGTAACGCGAACCGTGTGAAACTAAGCATAATCGTTGGAAACTAGCGCGCTGAGTCCTAGCATTGCCATATACGTCTAGCTGAGCTAGGCCGAGCCACTTGTAATTTCATACGCGGCTTGGCAACTGATTATGGAGCGAAACTCAGATCATAGATACGAGAAGATAAATGTTAAATATACCTACTTAAAATTACTTTTCCAGGATGAAAAGTATTACCTACCCCATGTCCTTGTGAATATTCCTAGATATGTGTATGCGAAATTTCAGGAAGATTAGTTCAGGAGATAGAGAGTTAAAAGTTAACCAACAAATATACAAACTCACTTTCGTATATAATATTAGTAGGGTTTAAAAAAAGACGTTGCATCTTTGTAAAATTTTTGAATGAATATTGATATACCTAAATTTAACGTATCCTACGATTTTAAAACTATTGGCAGGATCGTATCAACCTGTCTTAATAAATGTCGATTCTATTCTACCGCATCGGTTTTTTCGGTGATCTAAGGACTTAAGACACGCACGCTGCCTTGAATATGAGATCATTTGAATTTCGAATATTCCATTGGAACACGTCGGAATATCCTGGATAATGGCCAGCTTACTCAAAAAGAATGGAAATTTAAAAACCTTTATACCTTTTTGAATGATAAATTACGGGTCGGGAATTCAGTTCAATTACTGGGTCTCAAGTTGGTAGGGCGAAAGTCAGAACCTCAAGGTGCAAGGTCAATAAGATAACTGCCTCCGTGGTCTAGTGGTCAAGGTGTTTGCCATAAGACCCAAATTACATTTTTTTGCTCTTATAAATAAATAATTAAAAAATAAAATTATTACATTGTTAAAATGATAATTTTGTCGTAATTTTTTCCTCTCCAATCACCTTTAAAGTTATTTGAATTGAATAAATTAATAAATTATTTGAATTTAAACTGAACCTACGTGACCTAATTTCCTCTCCTGACCCTTGGTCCAACCGCTATGTTCAACTGATTGTACCCCGGGGAAGTAACTCTATCCCTTCTCTACCCATGGTCCAACCTTCAAAATACAACTGGTGGATAAGACCTGTGGTACAACTAAGTTATTATTGGGTTATTACCCCTTCTCTACCCGTGGTCCAACCTTCAAAATACAATTTGTGGTTATGAACTGCGGTAGAACTAAGTTGTTAGTGGGTTATTTTTAACTGCTCACTCATTAAAAAGACTAATTTGTTGTCACATCATCACAACTTTCATTGCAATTTGCGAAGACCTTGGCTGCAGATTTATGCAATACGTGAGATGCTCGAGCTGTTACTCACGCCATGTGTTGCCAAGTCAGCGAATATTCGTATATTCAGAATAACATCTGTCTCTCATCTACATACATACATATAGTCATTAGTCACGTCTTTATCTCATAGGGGGTATACAGAGCCTAGGGCCATAAGACCTTAGACTACGTTTAGCATGATGATAGTTGAAACAGCTAGTCATGGATTGCAAGCCGCTCGCCTATGTCATGATTCCCCCATTCGCCGATTCCCTCAGTCGACTTTTATGGCTTGCGCGGGAACAGAAGCAGCTGGTACATTCTATGTTTTTCTTTTTCTCCCAGACCAGCATGGAAGGTCTCTCATCTGTAACAAATAAAGGTAGATACTGAAATTATAGTTGATGTTTAAAAAATTAACCTGTATCATTGTCGGCTTAACGTTCCTTCCGAAGCACGGAGTCATCTTTATTATCAGACGATCAGGAGATTCGTTTCTGCAATATCCTAACAACCAAACAAAGTATGCACCCATGGGAATTGTACCCACGACCCCCGGGTTTACAGGCAAAAGCTTCAATCACTGGACCACATAGGCAGTCAGTAAATTAAAATCACATTTGTACTAGTATTTTTAATTTTTTAAGTAATACTCTAATTTCTTTCAAAATTTCTTGCATTTCTTTACAAACCTCTGTGGTTTATTGAAATGTATCAAATTAGATGATTTGTAACAATTTTTGATAATGTTAAATAAATAAGTAAGTAATTGTCCCACTGCTGGGCAAAGGCCTCCGCTCTTGTCTTCCGCTATTTAGAGTATGAAAACAAAATTCTTCGACGTGGAAATTAAATACGAGTATTTTACAAATCCTGTGTGGGCTGTATCACAATAATAAATACGCTATTACTCAACCACTCATAACGTAATAGTATTAGAGCGTAGTACGCTATAATATTACATTCAGCATTCTCCCTACAGAATTCTAAGAATTTACTATCACCCGTAGTGAATTCAAAGGAAAATCTTAATAAAAGTCAAGAGCACATTGGCACTTGTTAAGAAAATATTTACGGTAAGTAGTATTTTTCATGTTCTATTACTTACCTTTAGGCATTGTCTGGAAAACCTTATAATGTTGGGCAAAATTGAGGGAAAGCGCGCCAGGGGAAAGCCTCCAGCCAGATGGGTGGACAGAGTGAGGATAGCAGCTGGGGACAGCATCTACAGAGCGGTCCATAGCACTGGTGATCACATAACTTGGAGGCACATATATGGTCACGATCCTCAGCAGAAAGGGACCGATGAAGAAGAAGAAGATTACTTACTAATTTGTAGTACAATGGGCTAGTTGTTGACCTAGCTTTATAAGATCTAGCACAGGATCATGTCAAACAGAAGTCCGACTTTCGACCAAAAACCTTTGTGATTGCAGGGCTGTTCAGTCTATGCTCTCCTTCTGATTGTCCAGACTCCTGTACAGTTAAGGATCTAGAAGCTGCCAATGACGACGGAGCAATCAACGTAGCCACATGCTAACACTAGATTTTATAAACAGCGGGTAGCTGTTGGGATATTGTAAAAAAATTCTTAGTAACTAAAAATAAGTAAAGACGAAGACTGGGCGACAGGAAAAAAACAAGAATACTAGGATCCTGGACTCCAAAACTTCAAGCTGCAGGACGCAATCGCGAAAGCGCTAAGATGAAATGGAGAATATTTTGTATTCCGAACATTGGGTTAGTACGTATTTTGTTAGATATCCTATATCAAATAATACAAGTAGATTAGGAGCAAAGACCGCCGACTCTATCCAAAGATAATTCGTATCGGCTTAGTTCGAGATATATTTTAGTAGTCACGTAGGCTACCGTCGCCAAATGTATGCAAAATCTTTTAGAGCGTTTATGTAAATGCAATAGGTTTGACGACGCGACGGCCATTATTTGGGAATTAAGAGATTTCACACTGTCATTTGCGCATTATCGTTTTGCGTCAACAAAATTTAAGTTCTGTAATAGATGTTTTACTTACGTAAATTACAATATTGATATTTGTGTTATTAGAACTATGGTGGAACAGCGACCCAAAGAAAGATCTTGGCATCCATCATGAGATCATGACGCCATTTCTTGCGTTCTTGCACCAGTCACAATTTAGAGGCTCCGCATTTCCCTCTACTGATATTCAAAACTCGATGTCTGCAAAGACAGATACAGTCGGAACATCATCACTATCCTGCCGATTTTATTTCTAAATAATGTTTTTTTACACGACTGACAAAAAAGTAGTGTTCTGTGCCCCTAGTATGAGTTTTTCTTAACGCAGACGCTAGCGACTGCGTTAGAGATTTAGTATGGCAAACCTGTATAGCGCCTCTGTCGGATAGCAAGGTGACTAAGAAATTTCATACAAAATCTTCAAAAAGAAAAGCTCATGGTTCATGTATGTATGTTTGTATTATGAATGTGAGTTTCTTTATTAGAAAATGTGTTTATAAAATACCTAAAACACAAAATACTTTAACAGAAAACCTCCAAGATTGGATACCTAGTAGCAGTGACGTGCACAGACATTTTCCTTAGGGTAGGCAAAAACCTACCTAGACCAGAACTATTTCTATTTAAATCTATACTTATAATTTAGGTATAGGTATTTGAGTTACAACTAAAACAGTAACGAGCAAGAAGATAATAAAATTAAAATATATGAATCATGTACCTACTTAGGCTCTAAAATGTTTTAAAAGATGACCGCCTTATCCTACGGTCCCGTGGGAGTTTTGGAAAAGCATAGCAAACATATTTATTTGAAAATAATATTAAATAATGTTGTTGTTAGCTTACCCTTCACTTCAACTAAATCCGATCAATCCCGGTTGATAACGTCCATTTATTATTATTGCCATTTTTTCGTCAAATGAAAGATTACTTAGCGCGTCATTTTATAGTTTTTGTAAACAAACACTCGGTTTACAACAATCACATGAAAATTTTACAATTTTAAACTACAACTGTGTAAATTTGTTAAAAATAAAAGTGCTATTTTTTCACTTCATTGTAAACAATGCACATTGCAATTATCAATTAATTAAACATTCAAAACAAACAAATGCATGCAAGCAAAGCAAACATATTGTTGATTTGATTTCGATACGGAAATAAAAATATAACCCTACGGAATTGGGAATGTCATCTTGTTTATATAAAGTCTTCAAGTCTATGCGTTTTTAAATTTGCAGCATTACTCGTTTAATATCCAATAGACAACAGTTATCATGTTGCTGCAATCGATCGTAATATTCGTAATCACTAATCAGATTTAAGTATGTGTAACGCGTAATTCTAATTGGCCGTAACAAAAGTGAGAGCGAGATGAAATGTCATCTCATAGCATTTTGTTTCATCTATAGTGGAGGTCTGAAATTCACTCACACAGGCGTGATTTAGCGCATATGTGTCTGTTCATGTAAGTTTTTTACTTGCACTACTACACGAGCAAAACCAGATCTATACATAGTGATTTCTTAGTGAGAGTAGTAAACTTCAGACGATTTAGTAAAAAGCTGGCCTGGCCTAGCTAGCTAGCAGCGCGTATGGGGCGGCGCGGCGGCGGTGCGCCGCGTGTTCGCGTTCGCGCGCATTCATAGATGGCGTTGTTAAGACAATTCGATATCTTGTGTGAAAAAATATTTATTATTTATATGTATTGATTAAATATTTTTTTTATTATTTATTACAAAAGTACAGGGTAGGAAACGTCTAAACGTCTTTATGATATGCACGCCACTGCCTAGTAGTAGCAAAAGCATGCGTTGCAAATAGGAAACACGCTCGGACAAAAAAGAAGTAAAGTAGTAATCATGATCAGTTTTCTAAAATCTCCTACAAATTTGATCAAATAAACACAGCCTCGGTGAAGTTAGTTTGTCCATCGCGTGTTGAAGGTAGCCGAAGGAAGACATAATTATATTTAGTCCGTTCTAATCATAGAGTATTAAACCAACCGGAGTGGCTACTGGCAGGCAACCCCCTCTGCCAAATGTATATGATCGCCAGTCATGATGATTTTACTGTGTGCGTGTATTTTTTGCATGTGTTGGATAATTTTATCAAGTGTGTGCGTAGCGACGTGATCGAATAAAACGAGTACTTACCAAATTGCTTTGCGTGCGTCCGCCACCAGTTAGCAAGTAATGTGTGTGCAAAGTAATGAAAGCGGGCATGCTGAAACTAACAGTAGTGGGTGGGCGCCGGGCGGCAGTAGTTTGCATGAGCTAACTGTTGTCGGAAGCACGCAAAGCAATTTGGTAAGTACTTGTAACTTTGACTTCCGCAAAGTAACACCTGAATCTATTAAATATTTATTATTATTATTATAATTGATCGAATAATGCATAGTGTTATTACTTGCGTGTGTTTCCTCATCCCGCGCGCAGAATGTGGCTGACTTTTACACTTAGAAATAAATGCGCGTGACGTCTCCGGTTGGTTTAATGCTCTAAGGTTCTAATTAAACACAATTTGTAGGTAGCCTTCGGTCATGCAAACGCCTACTCTAAATAATAACGGTAAGATTTATTTATTTAAATAAGTAAACTTTATTGCACTTAAAAAAATACAATAGGTGGACTTAATGCCATAAGGTATTCTCTGTCAGTCAAACCTTTGGACAAAACAGAAAGTCATACAGGGAATGAAAAAAGAAACATGAGAGATTAGATTTCAGAATTAGCAAAAAAAAACAACGCTTCACTTGAAGTTTTTTTTTATTGCTAAATAGTCTTTATCGACAGATTTGCTCGAGTAAATCCATCGGGAACGGTACATATTTTTTTTACAGGATAAAAAGTACTGCCCTTTTCAGTACTCTTAAAGTGTATGCAAAATTTTAAGAAGATTTGTTTATTAGAATTCTGATGAAAAATGGATGTCGTTCTTAATTCTAGAAGAAAATAGAAAAAAAAAGAAGATAATAATATTTAACAGATAAGCGAGAGGTTACTAACAAGCAAACCAATATATAAAAATATAAAAAGCATTTTTAATATGATAAGTAGGCTATGCCCGCATATTTATTCACCATCAGTGATAATTCCAGAGTATTTCCGATAGCATCCAATGACTGCGATTTCTTAATATTTATTTATTTATGTAATCAAAAATACGAATGAAGAATGCAATATAAAACACAATGAGTACAAAGGTACTACTTATTTCAATAGAAATTTCTTCTAGTAGTTTTTTTTTTGTGTTACAACCACTTGTTTCCTAAAGACAAAATAAGATAGGCATAGATTGTGAACCTCCCTTGGGTGGTCCGGTTGGTCGGTATAAAAAAACATAAATTTAATGCTAAGTAAAAAGTGACTAAATGAATGGACCGACCTTGATATTTAGAACGCACATCTGGAATGCCATTAGTCTCGTAGGCCATGGGTCTAATCGCACATGGGACACTAAATTTACGGACGGTACAGCGCAATTAATCTTACAAACGTAAACAAATCGTTTTGTAAAAAGGTTTATTTGGAATTTGTGGAATTGAGCTCACAATTTGATTAAAACATTGTTCACTATAGATATTTATATTTAAAAATACTGGAAAATGTATTACGAAATTGGCGGTATGGTAGACACTTTTAAAATATCTGTAAAAAGGGTTGCAAAGGTCAGACGCCAGTTGCTCTAATGTAATATGATGACGAGACGATCCCCGCGGGGTAATAGTTAACATGCCAGTCCGCGACTCAGGATGTCCCGGGTTTGATCCCCGGTCAGGGCAAGATGAAAAATGATATTTTCGTATTGGCCTGGGTCTTGGATGTATGTCTATATAGGTATACATAACAAATACATGTATTTGTTTCCTGACCTCTGAAGCGTAAACTGTGGATGTACTCTTGAAACATTTTCGGATGAAGTAAAGTACTTTAGACATAATAAGGTTTTATGATCAATCGATCGATTAAAAGATATTAACGTTTTTCGGGAATGGGGTTCTTCGAATTCCTAAGTAGTTATTTGCTTCGTACACACTATTCTTAGGAAATCATTCATTAATGAACAGCGCCTACACGTACAGCAATTGATCCCAAATGGAGTAACTTGGCGTAACTCTATATGACTTTCAAAGTTCTTATTTTCCCTAAATCTTATTTTTTCCTTGTTATTGTGACGGTACACGTGTATTGCACCAGAGTTTCTGTCTGTCTGAGTCCTGCGAATAATCTTTTTTCCTAAAAAACAAAAACCGACCACCATTTGTTTATTGACACGTAAGACAGATTAAAAAAACTCAAGAATCTAGGTGTGCAGGCTCAATTGACTTAGTACTTACATGGACTGCAAATAAACGGTAACGAAAAATCCTGTACCACATCGCATTGTATATAACCTTGATCTTGGCTCGTTCAATGACGTCACGGGGGGGAATGGGGAGATGTAGACCCGCCCAAAACCTCCTCACACCTGAACCAGATTTGGTGTGAGCCGAACACGAACAAAAGAGAAATCCGAATAAAAAAGAAATGATACAATTAGTTCGTAAACGAACTTCGAAGACAATGGCTTTCGGTATAATAAATTTTATTGTAATGGTAATTAAGAGAATACAAAAGTTCAGGATCTGCATGTTTTATTAAAGCAAAGTTCGCTTCTCATATTTTGTACGTATCGCGAGTTTTAATTAGGTTGTTCGTGGAAAGGCGGATAAGTTTAATGTTACCTTAGCGTTGGTAAGAATTATAAAAGAAGGTCTAAATAGTCATTACTTTCTATCATCCATACTATTTATTTATTTATTTTAAAGTTTTTTGTTCCATAAGTAAAAAATACTTATACAATTGGCGGACTTAATGCTAAAAGCATTCTCTACCAGTCAACTATTAGTTTTAAACAACCCAATTGTACTGAAAGCGGTTGCTGAGAAAAGTTCATGTTGTATTGACGTGTAACCACGTCACATACGATCCTTTATTAATTATCTGTTTTATATACATGATGTTATAATTTCAAACAGTTTAACAAACTGGTAATTATACAAATCCTAAATTAGAGCTTAGGTACTTATCTATGTTTAATGCTACAATATGTGGGAGTGGTTTTACGAAATGGGACAAAAGCGCAGATTATAGAATCTAAAGATTACGAAATCGTGGTTACCCAGGCTGCTATTTTAAAAATCTATGTAAAGAATGCTATCAAAAGTATTGCAGGAAGCCAAAAACTCGAAGTATTTGATTTAAAGAGGTGTTTGCGAGCACGATGAGGAAAGATGATACGAATCTATTTTGTGAGAGTTTGGCACTATCAATAATGAAGCAATGTTGTTGCTTGTATATGATAAATGCAAAACTCCTTGAACATTAGATAAATGAGGAAATACACTTATAAAAGGTATGCATAAAAATATACAAAGGAATAAAATCGCGCTGTGTGAGTAGTAAGTACATGAAGAAATTTTATATTTCATGTCGTCGGTATATTTTTATTTTATTGCCCATAAAATTTATGCGGCACCATCCCTGTTCGCCTTGTTCTTAAATTTATAAGCATTTTACACACTCTTGAAACATCAGCATTTTTGTGAGTATATTTGTAGAAAACCCTTCTGTTGAAAACGTTGTTGAATTCTGCATGAACATTATTTTTGTCGTTTGTGGTTTTGTAAAATCCTATATCAAATAAAAAATATGCAATAAAACATGCAATAAAATTGTAACAGGTCAATGTAGGATTATTAGAGTATTTATTAATACAACACAATTTGTAATACTACTTTTAATACACAGAGCCACTTGGCAAACCGGGAGACGTCTTACAACGAAAGACGAATTCAGAACTAAATCAATAGAAAGAACCATAGGTAACAAAAAAACAATCTGATAGCAGTAGCCAAAGTCACAATCTCAAAACGTTAACCATGCACGACAAGAACAAAATGTATGGGATGGACATAAGATTGACCACGTGATTTAGCGCAGCTTTATGTCAATCTCATACATTTTGTTCTTGTTGACATTCGTTAATTTTGAAATTGTGACTTTGGCTATGTCCCCGTTAATTTCACGCTAACATTTAAGAAGATATTATATTACATTTCTAAAGTTATTACTTAAGACATTTTAATTAGTACTTTGTCTTAATGACTCTTTTGAAACAACTGAAACAAAGCAACATTTTTTTATAATTTCTATCTCTCTGTTTGAATATTTATTTGCTCATCATCCAAAATAAATTGTATGCATTTCAATGCAAATTTTACTGATAAGTTTTAATTATAGAGACTTGATTCTTAATTTTACACGAACGAAGGCACGTGCAGAAGGTACATAAAAACACATATCTTTAAAAACGTGCCTTTAAAAACACCTGGGAAGTAAGTTAAACCAAGTTTATTAAATCAAAAGTGGACCATTTCAGACCACTTCACCTACATTTGAGGCTTAAGTAGAGAAATACACATATATTCGGATATACTCGGGATAAAAAGTATCCTATGTGTTAATCCAAGATACGAAATTTCTAAAAATTGACCCAGCTATTCAAGCGTGTAGAAGTTTCGAACATACTCACAAACTCTCTATATTAGTGAGATAAAAAATAGCATAGGATTTTAGAAGAAAAATAGGGAGGTTTAATTTTGTATTTTCAAAGGGCAGCAGTTCGCGTGCAGAAAGTGGGCTGTAAATCACAGGGCGAGCCCTTAACGACGTAGCCTAGTAGATGAAATGGTATGGCCTGTTATTTTTATTTATTGTTATTTATTTGAGTAGACATTTTGATAAGCTCGATAGCCTAGCGGGGCATGCGTGTTCGTAATAATACTTCTCACAATACTCCTAAATTTAAACTTAGACATTCTGGTATACTTAGGAAATTTTATTCAACAGTTCTATTAAGTTTTCAGTTTAGGCTAGGCGAACATATCATACGTCAAACAGCATAGAGGATTAAACCACCGGAGACGCCACGCGCGCCCACTTAAAAGTCTGCCACAATCTGCGCGCGAGATGAGGAAACACATACAGTAAGTATTAATCCCACCAAAAACATAAATGTAAAAAACAAGAGCCAAGTTCAATACAAAAATTATGCTTGGCGGTGAGCTTCGCCGTAAAAAGAATGGCGATCTAAATGAGTGCCAAGTTCTATGCAAAATCGAAATATGTTTTTATAGGAACAAAATAACATTATGAACAAGTATTAAACTCTATTTCTTTGCTTTATTAGATACCTATAACAATTGCTGTTATTTAAAAATGTGAGATCTTGAAGTAGGTTAGATTTGACTTGGCCAGTTTTTAACACAATTAAAATGTTGAATAACTTTATAAAATGACTTATGTAATGAAAACTTTTACGGCGAAGCTCACCGCCAAGCATAATTTTTGTATTGAACTTGGCTCTTGTTTTTTACATTTATGTTTTTGGTGGGATATCATTACTTTTTGTAAAGAAAACTAGGCAAGTATTCCTATTTAATGTTTTTTTTTGCGTTTCCGCTGCGTGGTTTTCTTTTTTATGCTATTGTCTACATTCTCTTGAATGTTAGAGATAATAGTACGCATTGCCCATTCATTATCTGCTACCTTTTTAATTCGCTTCCTGTTTACGCTTAAATTAGCCAATTCCGGACGATATAACGATCTCAGGCGGTTATATTGGAATAATGCGGTGTAACACAAGTGTATCATCCACCATTACCTCTATGGTACAACTCATTGTGCGACAGTTAAAGTACCTAGCTATTAAAATACAGAAATACCAATTTATTTAAAAAGAAAAAATAAATTTAACTGTCAAGAAAACTTACTACTAGTTTTAAAGTGTTTTTTTTAAAGAAAGGAATACTATTCTATACTAGTTTAATATTCCTGTGTCTTCCTATTTCAATTACACGTGAATCTTACTTCTACGGTCCTACCTAATAAACAAATGACAAATTAACCTAAAAGAGCTACAAACAAATGAGGTTTTGAAAGAAACGATTTACGTAATCCATACTAATATTATAAATGCGAAAGTCTGTCTGTCTGTCACCTCTTCACGGCTAAACTGCTGGACCGATTGTGATGAAATTTGGTAGGGATGTAGTTAACGACCTGAGGTCAAACATAGGCTACTTTTGGGCGCGATATAACCGAGTCCCACGCGGGCGGAGCCGCGGGCAACAGCTAGTATTAAATAACTCACAAATGCCGTTAAAATACCATACTAAAAATGAATAATTTATATCTGGACTATTCCAGCTATAACTCAAATAAATTTAGTCGAACGACGCAGCATTAAACGCAATCTAATAGGTGGGTTTCCGCTAAACAACTGGGCATAACGAGGACGCTGGCGCGAATGAGCGCCGCTAAGAGCATACTTTGGTTCGTTCGCATTTTAAGTCGTATAGCGCTGTGAGCCGCGCACAAGTGCAAGACGCGAGCGAGTTCAAGCAGCATTCTTAGACTAGTCAATACATACATATATCGGTACCAATAAGACTTCGCTATTGCCTTGACCTTGGTATACATACACATTGGAGTTTCTTTTAGGGTACAAAGAGTTCGAACTAACAAATTTATACCTTAAAATATTATTTCTTATTTTCAAAAGAAATCAGAGAAACGAACCTTGGGCACTGATCTTTGTTAATTTAGTGAGCCGTGGACTATAAGATAACTACTATGCAGGTATAAACCAACCGACCCGCTAAATTTTAAGTAAATCGCTACCGCTTATAATTTTGTACCATAAGTCAGAGCGTGACGCTGATTGGCTGGTGTGCTGCCGCGCGCCGCTGACGACACACCGTTGTTGGCCGGTTGTTTAGTTAGCGCGTAGGTATTACAAGTTTTTTGTATGGGGACACCACTTATTTTTTGACTTTTTTTTATTTTTTGATTTTTTCCTACGCTTACACACAATTTCCGAGCTGGCTTCCAAATTTCATCCTTCTAGGTCATCTGGAAGTAGGTTAGGTTTAGGTACTATAAGTCAGTCAGTCAGTGCTAAAATTTACAACTTTTTGACCTTCATATCTTTATAACCGTTTGAGCTAGCTTCATGAAATTTGGGCTTCTACATGTCCTGATGGATCTTATTAAACACACGTAGTTTTATGTGTTTACATTAAAGAGGTTTCGAGTTATAGAAGGGTCAAAAGTGGCACCAAGTGGTTCGTGTAATATTACACTCGGCGCTGGCTAGCCAGTTCCTTTGCTTGAACTTGGCTTGACACGCTGCCGCGTGTCTAGATACTAACGCATTATTCTAACACGTCGTTACGCACACACTTGACAAAATTAAGGGAACACAAGCAAAAATTACACGCGCACAAGTATAAAAAGTTTGACCGGTTGTCTTATACTTTTGGCAGAGGGGACGTCGCCAGTCAGCATATACTACGGTTGGTTTAATATTTTCTCTCTTATTTCGCGCCGATTTTTAAATACCTATATACAAATAAATTTGCTTTATTTGGCCGAGTAGGATGCATCATTTATGACTGAGGCAGAGGCCACAGTCCTAGAGCCTTTAAACGAGAAAAAGTAGCAGTAGTACATCGCCAAGTAATTTACGCTTTGCTTTCGCATATAAATACAATTTAGTGAATGAACGAACAGTATAGGTATTCAACATTTACATTTGTAACTCAGAGACTAGAAATAAACCAATCAATACGGTAAAGTCCTAATAAGAGGCTATATAATTTAAGGTGACCTTGAAACAACGGTGAATACAGAAATATTACAGTAAGTACAGGTTTCTACAACTATGTATCTTAGATTATCGTTGCTAGGTCTGATTTTTCTTTCTTTTTGGACATATTACATAAATGACCAACACTCTTTCTCTGAACTAAAAGTGAAAAATGTGACGAAAACATTGAGAAGAATATAAAACTTAACTCATTTTAGGGCTATGTACCTCAATAGGCAAAAAACGCAAACCCTGGAACACTTCTTAATTTTCTAGAGCTATGATAATTTCATTATAAAATTATTATTTGCTTTATTGGTATTGTTGTTTTCGTGTCTACAAACGTGAGAGATTTAGTGATCGTTCGCTTATATACGCGTATGCCAGGTTGAATTCCATCGTGTGAGACTATAAAAAGATCCATATACCTGGAAATAATTGGCGCTGACAGGAGCAAAAAGGTACACGGCTTCTCCAAAAGTTTTGACAGTCGTTCAGTCGGAGACTCCAATGGGAGATTGAAATTGATGAACAAATTCTCTTGAGTTCAAAACTTGAGTACTTAAGGTTTATTTGTCCAAACCATCCATTCTTTTGGCATGCCATACTCGCGTGTTGTACTTGCATGGCAAATGTGTACCAAACATTGTCTAAGATTTTATACAAATGAATTTTAATACTAAACATTGTTATGCATACTGATGCAATAAAGCATTAGGTCATTCACCATCTTGCTATTAAAAGGAGCAAAGTTAAACACCTGTGTCTCTTACGCTAAAGTTAAAAATGAATCGAAAAAAATCTAAACCAAAAGGTACAAATTTTAATACCTAAGTATAAAACGATAATTGGAAGTTCTTGATTTGGGTTCTTATAAAATCGATAGCGAGTAGAAACAGTAACTACAGTAGGTACTACTGCTATACTTAGACAAACTTTCATACCCTAGTACAAGTAATGAAGCGACAGTTCCAGTAAGTAATCTTATCTAATTAAATTGCCTTATAAAAAGCCATTTGAAGGGGTCTTAGTATATGGATATTTCTGTCTTTAGAATAGACCACTTTCTCTGTTTTATTTGTGGATGTCGTAAAATCCGATTCGATCAAGCTCATAAAAGAGAATTATAAAGCTTCAAATTTTAGCAAACTATGATTTGAAGCTATACAACTCGATATACAACCGAAAGAACGCTTAAATATAAAGATAATAATTAAATTGTACACCAATGTATTTTTATATTTCCCGTGTTATTAGTACAATAAAATGTATATTATATATCTATCTATCTAAAAAAACTAATTCACTACAACGTATAATATACTTTATACTTCAACAGTCAGTTCAGGAGTTAACCTATTAGTCTGATGATACTACGACCGGGCTAAAGATCGATGCGAACTCATGAATTATGGATGGAAGGATTTCAGAGGAAACTGTTGTAGCGCTGGATTCCAACAGGCTTTTACGTATTTCGATTAAGAGGCTATTTTGTAATGAAATTAAAACGTTTCGCTGACATACTTATATCAAAAAAAATCGGTTGTCTGTAAAGTCGGTTTACTGACGATAGTTGAACGTTACAACGTCATAAGAAATTCGCTTGCACTTCAAGCCTTAAATGCGAAAACGCCTCAGAGCGAGGTAACGCCGTATTGCGTCATGTTTTTTCGTGCGTGCAGCCGGCTCCATCGAATTATAAGACGTTGTCACGTCAAAAAGATTCATCTGCGTTATGATAGAGAATGGGTAGATCCAAGATCTCTAGCTAAACAACTCTATAAAATGATAGATTAATTTGACTATCCACACAAGCACTTAAAAAAGTAAAGAAATACAGCAATATCTTATAAAAATACAATAGTTAACAACTCTTATGACCCTTTTGCCATAACTTAGTGATATTTTTTCCACAAAAATCAAATACACTGACAATGCCCCTGAAGTCTTTGGACAATCAACTCTTTATGCCCTGGTATTTCTAAACCTTCTCACTGACACTAAAGTGACCTTCTTAATGGCAAGAGTTCGGTAATAAGGTATCCAATAAATAAACTCTCTGCAAAAAAATACTTGAAATTAAAAAAAACTTGAAGTTATTCGTTTCAAACAGTGAACTGACTCGGGCCCGGAGTGCATTAAAACTTGGTTAAGCCTCTTATTGCGGCTTAAAATGTGAGACCTTATCTTTAAGTCTAAGGATATTGTTGCTAGCTAAATTACACCGTAAGTCTCAGGCCATAGGATTCCTATCTAGATTTTAAAAGCATTTTCTTTTACAGAATAATTCCATCTAGAGGTTCTCGGTTCGAACCACAGAGAAATTCTACTGTGGTTCGAACATAGTTCTTGCCAAAGCTATGTGGTAATAAGTTAATTCGACAAATTTACTTTTTATTTGGGAGAAACGATACAATTCAGTATGTATACAAATAATTAGCTCAGAACAAGGATACATGGAAGAAAGAAGAGAAGGTTTTGCCCAGCAGTTAGAGACATACGAGTACAACTAGTAAAAAAACAGGTCAGGTCAAAATTAAAAATGATACCTATTTTCCTGATTTGCCTGGGTATTGGATGTATATCTATATACATATGTATTTGTTATAAAATATAGTATCGTTCAGTTAGTATCCCATAACACAAGTCTCGAACTTACTTTGGGGCTAACTCAATCTGCGTGATTTGTATATTTATTATTAACCTATACTCATATTTCATCAACATCATCGTTTCAACCGCAGGCTGTCCACTGAGTCCATGGATTTCCAAAATGTCCGGTTGGAAGCGGCCTGCATCCAGCGCCTGCCTGCAACCTTCTTCAGGTCATCTGACCATCTGATCGGTTGATACTTATATTTATTATTATAATATAATTGAAAAAAGGGTTTCCAAACCATCATATATTTCCTATTCAATATTGATAAATAAACGGTGAAGTTTAGTTATTCAATAACTGATTGCAGATGACAAACAACACCCCTAGGAAGAGAAAATGGAAAAATATTCTTAAGCTAGAATAAATATAAAAACCACATTGTGTAATGGATGGCTGTCATAATTTCTCCAAATTATTATTATGAACGAACGTCCATTAGCCACCAACTCAATCACACGCCCGTCACAAACGAAATATAATGGACCGGCTAGTTTTATATGTGCTAAAAAACAATCTAAAGCATTATTAATTAGAGTTTACTGTTGTTGACAACAATAAGCGTCATATTCATATTGTCGCAATTATAACAACCGTCTTTATTGAAAAGGCGAACTATTTTATTGTTTTCATTTTATTTCTTGGCATAAAACAATACAATTTAGTTAGTAGGTTGAAAATTACATTTTCAGAACTCTATTTAGGTATTATCGGGACTGAAACATAAGCTATTTATAATTACATTTACAGAGATTATTGCCTGTCTTTTTAATTACATTTATAATTAATGTTATAAATTAATGAAGTATTCTAATGGTTTATTTATCAACCATAATACATACAACATAAGACCTAAAAGGGGAAAAATTCCACGAACAACAACACAACTCTTAAATTTCATTGATATTACTGGCTCATGTTATGAAAATTTACCCTAAATGTTAAACTTAATTTTTTTTTTATTAGTTTAACTGTCTACTGCTCTAATTTACTTTTAAGAATACTTCAATGGTATTGCATTCGAATGCAGTTGCAATTTCTCTCAGTTTTATTGAACATCTCCGGAAAAGTCCCAGAGAAAAGTCGACATGATCGAGCTATCAAGTAAAGAGCACTTTTCATCTGATAGATTTTATTTCAGCCTTTGACTATTTTCCACTCGTAGCTCTAAAATTCTATTGAAATTCCTTTACTGATAATAGTGGGAATTCATTGTGTACGTAATCCATACTATCCATATCCATACTTCTATATCCATATCCATACTTCCATACTAATATTATAAATGCGAAAGTCTGTATGTCTGTCTGTCACCTCCTCACGGCTAAACTGCTGGACCGATTGTGATGAAATTTGGTAGGGATGTAGTTAACGACCTGAGGTCTAACATAGTCTACTTTTGGGCGCGATATAACCGAGTCCCACGCGGGGCGAAGCCGCGGGGAACAGCTTGTTCTAATATATTTTAATGAAAACATTACTCATGTCGACGTAAGTCCAAGAGATGGCATTCTAGCGTATACCCTTTATCCTATACTACTACTCCAAAACTTCCTTTGCCATCTACTTCTAGACTTTTAAACTTGTGACTCTGTCCACATCGTAACTGATAAAGACGAAGTATTTATGCATGAGATCCAACTAAATCTTATTCTTCTCGAGTTATAATCCAATTAATAAGCTCTACCAAAGCAAGCTTCGTCTGTAGGCAAAATTGACGTTCCTAAGTTCGTCGCAAGTCTGGAAACCAGGTCAGTTGTACTATTGTGGGTTTATATAACAGAGAAACGATTGGATTCCTATCTGAAATTGGCAAAAGAGTATTAGCAATCGTTGATTTAAAAAGTGACGTATTTCGACTGATAATAACGTTCATATTAGTGACTTACATACTTATTTTGTGGCTTATGGCTGAAACCGAGGCAATCCTTTGTTTGTGTTACTTATTAAGTTTTAAATAAATAACTAACAGCCTTATCCAATCCCATCCAAGGACACTGGGTGAGGGTTGTCACTGGCAAAATTAAATAAATTATTAAATTAAATTATTAAAATTTAATTTGCTACTAACAGTACTAACTTAGTATTTTAAGGACAAATTGTTACTAATACTACTAACAAAATATGGACATAATAATATTTAATTATTGTTATTTAGCTTAAGTGAAAGGCGTTCACGTCATCCTCAGGAAAAATTAAGTGGCTAATTATTATATGAAACTTTTGTTCTAAAAATTAAAAAAAAATGTGTACGTTATAGAGTAACAACATAAGATCATAAACAAACTATATGAAAGTACTTAACCGTTTACTCATTAATTACGTTTCACATTCCTTTGAACCGGAAAATGGCGAGGTCGAAAATAGATAAAAGGCTTTTCATGTGTCCATTAGACGATACCTGATATATTTTATCTGAAACCTTCCTGAAACCGACAGAACCCGAGAAAGGGAGCAATGTTTTGGAGACGTAACAGTTTCTCTATGAAATATTTTTTAAAATCAGATGGTATGCGCGGTGTTTGATAACGTTTTTCGTTCGTGTCATGTGGCTAACAAAGTAACTTGACCTTGGTGTCAGACTTTTCCGAAACCACCTTTTTTCATGTTGGTTATAGTAGCTACTTCCTTAAAAAATTATCTATTGGAGCAAGGAATTTAGGCAAAACCATGAAATTTTGTACGTAATAGGAGTTAACTAGATAAAATATTTTTTTAAATAGCTTTTCAGTACTCATTTTTTTGTTTGTTTTTCCCGCAGGCCGTTGTTCATATTTTTTGGTTTAATTGGATTTTTAAAGAGTTATAATTTATTAAATGCCTTTTAGTAGCTAGGAAAGAGAGCTTCCAGGGCTTACATATGCAATAGGTATCCATGATCATCATAAAAATAGCACTGTTTTTAGTCCCTAGTTAGACATAGGCTGCGAAAAAAGGCAGATAGATTCATTAGCCCATCCGCCCACGCGAAAGCACCCGAATTTCAACAGGTAGACTTAGACTTTCATACAACAGACCAGGCTCATCTTAATAAATGTCAATACTAGACGGAGTACTGGGTCTTTACTCGGGGAAATGAGTTGGATAAGAACATATACTTTTTTCAAAGTGCCGCTTCCTGATTCTTGTGAAATTTAGCAATTGATGTCGTATTTCTATATCGATACGTTTGATTGTCCTTTGGTAAAAGTTTAAATCCCTTATCAAACAGATAACTTTTAAAATATGAGTTAAAGGTTCTCAAATATATTATATCACTTATTAAAGTGAGTCTTATATAAAATTTGATATCAATTATTTAATCACCACAAGGAATAGCATAGCTATCCATAGGGGAAACGCAGCCAGTGATCTTACTACCATGCTTCACTGGCAAGAGCATGAAGTTCTAGAATTTTGTTTTTATTTTTCTTTGTTTCTAAAATTTGTAAATATAACTCGAAGTTACATTAATAAAGAAAATAATAAAGTCTTGTCTATAATTTATGAAGTCTGTGCATATAGGTGAGCAAATACCCTCAAAGGCTTGTACGTACGGTTTATTTTTAGTAATAACGCTTTACGAGTCCCAAAATAAGCAACCCCCAGGAATTATAAAAGGATCCAAAGCACCGGTTTAACCTTATGTTCGTACATAAATAATCGTTATAATTTATGCAGGCATAAGCTACTGGTAAATGGTAAGTACAACAAGGTATGTAGGTACGTTATAAATTGTCAAATATAATCATCCATAATCACAAATATGATGCTTTGAAGTGATGCTCCAGAGCCTCAATGCTATGAAAATTTGATGGCAACTCATAAAGGAGCTGGTTTGTAATTTCAATTTCAAAGGCTTATTTGCCGATACAAGTTTGTCCTTGTGACACATAGGCTTCCTTCAGATTTTTCTATGATTCAGATTTGTAGCTAGAGATAGGTCTCTAGCTACAAATCTGGCCCTCAAAGGTCTCTGTATTCCAAGCACGAACTTCTATCGAAAAACATTCGTATCGTTAACTTATTATTTAAATTTAATATTATTTTAATTTATTAAGCATTGTCACTGATACAAACCACTTCTGTCTCTCATCACGCATGATGTGACCTGTCGATCTCCACTTTAGTTCTGGTCTTCTCACCAACATTCTCAACTCTGGTCGGTCTATTTTGTCGGTCTATTCAGTCGGTTTGTAATTGACGTTCTCATGAATAACATGCTGCTTCTGAAATTCAGCAACATCTATGGGAAAAATAATAGTATCTTTCTGTAAGTAAGATTATCAGAAATCCTCGCGCAAATTTTTTGCTAGTATCCTTAAGTTACATTAGAACTTAGAAAGTCATTTAAATACTATCCGCTTTAGAAACCTTTACTAAAAGTGTCAAAAGTGGCCGTTTTTTAGTATTTTTTACAAAGGAAACTACAGCGAAGGTATTCGTCCATCTATCGATCATGCCCAAACTGGACACAAAATGAATTGATTTATGGTTATTTCATTGTCTAGTAATAAACTTTACAAAAGTCGGTGTGCCTTATGAATTAATGTAACAAAATGATCGATAGACTTGAAATCCTTGACATAAAACTAATATGCGTGAAGAAACTTGCTACACAGTTACTAATTACATACTAGTATTAGTAAATGACTGTCTAAAATTCTACTTTCAATGGAATTCCGGGAAACCTGGAAAACCCCGCGCAAGTAAGCCGGAATTTTTTTTATTACCAAAAACGTATTTTTGAGTCGATTAATACATGCATGTATATACAGATATCAGCAATAAATTATTTATTTTTTTATTCGATTGATACTGTGGTCCAGTGGTTAAGGCGTTTGCAAAACCCAGAGGTAGTAAGTTTGATTCCCAAAGGAAGCATACTTTGGTTAGTTGTTTCCAGTTTGGTTAGGACATTGCAGGCTTGAACCACCTGTTTGTCTGATAATTAAGATGATTCCGTGCTTTGGAAGGCACGTTAAGCCGTCAGTCTCCACTGCCATTTGGTAGTCGTTATAACACGTCGAGAGTTGGTTGAGAGGTGGTACCGAAGAACTCTGACACCAGGGTATGCATGTTCAAGACCACCTTTACGATAGGATAATAATGATGAAAATTAAAGAAAATAATATTTATAATTAACACTTTATTGCACCAACAATTACATCGTTGGATTGTACAGGATAGAAAATAAAATTTGGACAAAGGTGTATTGATAAAGCAATTTTTTTCCGATAACCTAAAAATTGTGTTTATTTTAGGAACTAACAATTTAATGGTTTAAAGCCAATATTTTATTTATTTGACACGACACATTACCAATATGGCAGCTCGCAGGCCGCAGAAGACGCATAGACACTCTTACACCCATATTCTTAAACGTTGCCTCATAAGTCGCCTCCACTCAACCTCATTCGAGGACGCCTCAAGGAAGTCCTCCAACTTTCCTTGAAAACGGTATTCTTGATTGTTTCCTTGAGGAAACTCCAGTGAGGATGAGTCAAGGAATGACGTTCCGTTTCATTTCCGTATGTTGGTAATCCGCATAACTTTTTATCGTAAAGGGTGTTTTTAACAAAGTTTCTTTTTTAATTTTAGCTTACTGGCATAGATTTATTATAAAACAGCAAAATACACAAAAAACTTATTAAATAGGTACAAGTTCTTTTAAATCTGGTTCTCAATAAAAGCACCTACCTTTCGTTAAACGAAACGTTCGTGGCTTCCTTATATTTGACAGTTCATTCCTCACCTCCATTGAGTAATTTCCTTAAGGTGAGGAAGCTAGTGTCAACTATGAATACCATTGAGGTCGAGTGAGGATGAGTGGAGTTTGAGGAAACGTTTGAGAATATGGGTGTTAGAGTCATACAGGGCCGCACTTTTTACAGGGCAGAACTCAATATGTTATAAAACACAATTATGCAAAACGAGTGATTAAAAAGTTTTAACAAACAACTTGGTAGCAAAGTGATTAATGCAATATGATATTACCTTCGGAATGTTATGTCAGCTGTTGAACACGGATCTAATTTTAGACGGTGTAATCTGTTAACGCCTCTTCAATAATATTTTCGTACATCCATCTTAGATTACGTGGCTATTTTCGTATATTAATCCTCGTCGATAAATATGACTGATTAAACTATTGTTATTTATAGCATAGGAGTAGACCACTACCTTTCTTGTTGATATAAGACAGAGAGGAATGACGCCAGACATTCATAAAATGTGTTTGTTTGCATCTGGGGTCTCTAGTATCTTAAATGTATTTATAAAATAGTCGTTTAAAAAAACAATTATAGAAAAGCCACATATAAATTAATACCACCTCACACTTATTCTTACCTAAAATGGTAGGTATAAGTACTTTTGAGACATATATTTGACAGGAGACAGAACTAAAACTTAAGACATCGCGTTTTAGTGAACTCTACTACTTACTAAGAGACTCTACTTTTACTCTCTTTTTTTCTTTACTCTGCTTTCTTGATTGTATTGCGACTTCAAAATGAAAATATGCTCGTTTTTATAGCTAAATCAATTTTTGCAAATTAAAATCTTTTATTAATTTCATCCTTTTGGGTGTCCAAAACGGTATTTTTAATTTCAGCTGAAGTTTTACAAGCAAACATATAAATGTTATATAAATTTTCATGGAGCTAATCCGATAATGGATCAGGAATATCATCATTGATAATCGTCTGATAGTTTTTCCTAGTGGCATCTTCAGCTTACGCTTCAGAGCCCAGGGTACGCTTTTAATCATGATCCTGTATTGGCAGTACTGGGTATTAAATTGTTTTACTAGTGCCAAGTTTTAATATTAGTGGTCCTTAGACTTATTTTTAAATGCTTTTATCGAATGTTTCATATATATTTGAATCGTTTAAGTAACCTGCAAACATAATATTGCGTCAACCATGTCACGTGGTAGTGACGCTTTAATTGAAATCGCAAGCATGAGAAACAACATTCATTGGACACATAATGACGAAAGCATATGCTCTTATTACCTAGCAGTAAAGACGAGATTGAAACGAATACGATTTCTATACTATAAAGTGAAATTTGTACATGTTATCACGCAGATTCACACTTATAAGATGTTGCCAAGCGAAGACAGGAGCCTTTGCAAAAGGTGTTTAATGGAACGTGCACTAATGAAAGACCTATTTGTTTGAACACATATTGGGTCACCAAATAAATAACAGTCTTAAATATAGGTGCTTATATATGTTCATTTTTTTATTCTAATCAATTTATTCGATAAAATATTGTTTGCATGAAGTGATTTAGACATTTTGGATATAATTAATTTGTAATAACAGCCACCTTACAGATACTATTATATAGATATAGTTGCTATAACCTCAGTTTTCACGATCATCCATTCAGCAACAACAATTTTAATTTGCGTCCTCGAAGTCAATTACGCCAAAACGTCCGGCCAACCGAATACAAATGCGAGCGAAACATTTCGGTCGCCAACCACACAGACTTAAAAGAACTACAGACGGATCGTCGACGAATCAGTACTAAGGTACTAACGTATGAATAGTAAAAATAGCCGCTAATTTTTAATACTATAAATTAGGCGAACAAAAACAGGCTTGCGGTCCATCTGTTGAGAGCAGTTACAGTAGTCCTTGAAACGCCTGCAACACCAGGAGTGTTGCGAGGACTTTGGCGACCCTGTAGGAATCTTTTCATGTTTTTTTTTCTTGAAGATCCCATTATGTGATCACTATGTGTGTCGCGAACGCGGACCGCGGTGGATAAAGCATATTTTCGTAGCGTCGTCACTGGTGTCTTTGTTTGGTTAGGTATATGGGTGAAAATAGACAAACGAAACGAGCGTGGTTTGAAAGCTTTATCGTGTGGTATAAGACTACGTCTGTTATTCTATTAAGTCCGTGGCGGGCCATTTAAAATTTAAATTCTCATCACACACTCGCATTTCACATGACGGTTTTATCATTCATTCACAGCTATGTTGATTTAGTAAATACTTATATTGATAAAAATACGATGTACCTACTACTTTACCGAACCGTAGTAAGTGTACCGAAATTTCTGGATACTACTTCAATCAAAAATTCAACGTTTACTGATTGAATGAAACATAACCATTCATGGGTTAAATCTGTCATTTAGGAATGTCTTGTTGTTGATATTTTGTTTTGAAAATGAGCTTTTAGAACTTAGAAATATTATGATTAGTATTCTTGACAATTAGCATACAACATTTATACAGAGGTGACCTCTTAAGGTCAACAGCTCATCGGCCGCTCATCTGATATTTATGAGCGTCGTATTTTGCATTAGTAAACACCTGCAAAACAACATTCCGCCTGTCTAATGAATGGATTACTTTGGCAACAGAACTATTTAAGACAGATCTAATAACTTCAAAATACATCATCATTATTCTAGCGTTTTCCTGATTACATCTTGAGCTAAGTATGGCTCTGGAATCCGGGTGTCTATGGTTTATATCTCCTTCATGATAAATTGGAGATATAAAAGGCAATATTTTTACGATGGTACTACCATTTTTTTAGGGAAAGCAATTCTTTTTGGCAAGTTACGATTAAAACAAGTACTTAGTCATGCGGCCTCTGTCAGTGCCAGGCAGAAGGGGTGAGCCTTAAAAGTGTTTGCTCGACGTAGAAGGATTTCGAAGACTGCGAAGTGGAAGAAAAAAAGCAGAAAAGCGACCCTCGGCCCTGAAGCAACCAATACAGGAAGCAAAGAAAGCGCACGAGAAAGACAAAAGTAGTTGGCTTTTCTGATGTCAATCTATTGTCATTGAAGACAGCACCAAAAATATCCTTATGTTGCTTTTAGACAGAACGTCCATCATTTTCGTATACAAAAATCTGTTGCAGACCGCTATGCTACTGGAAACCTCACTTTAATCTGCTCCTCCACAAGCCAACCTTGAAATCTGGATAAATAATATATATGTTACAATAACGGATTTCATAATTCTAATAAATATTCGCATACAAGTGCTAGCCGATGCCAAGAATACTTATCTCAAAGATCTAGTAACGTTAGTTATTAGTATTAGCCTTAATATAACTGAGTAATTTCATATTCCTAGCCTTCTTATAATTTTTTATTAAGCAACACGTGGCTTTTTATATCTATGCCATAAGAAGAAGAAACTTGTTTGTGATAATAGTCCCAAATTATATAATACATAAGAATTAACAAACGTTTACTAACATGTTTTTCGGCTCTTTATTTCACTGTAAATTTCAATTAGAGAGAAAGAGCCAAATTAGATACTTACATAAATTTTTGCAATCACATACCTAAAGTTTATAGTAATCTCCCAAACGATCAAAGTTGATAAGTATTGATGCCACCATACCTCACTTCAGTATAGTCAAATCAGGGTCACCGACTCCTCGTAATAGTTATTCAAAATATGAGCGGAAGGCTATTAAAATGTCGCCATGCGAAACATACACATTTATTGAAGCTGGCACGCCACAAGGCGTCCGCCCGACGCCAGCGTCGCAAATTAAAGGAATTAACAGAACTGTGAAACATTACCGAAATTCTGAAACTGGAGTTTGAAAAATATGCAGTTGTTATCTTAGAATGATATGAAATAATAGAAATAAGCAAAAGGATTGGAGTTATAGAAATAAACGTAAGGCGAACAGCAGCAGACGTATTACTTCAGATTGGTTTTGTATGTTGTTGCGTTTCTATAAATATCAGTTATTCTTTGTCCTATTTTGTCATATTTCGCTAAATCGCAATTGAGTTGCACAAGCGTTCATAGCAATTTCTTATCTACAAATTCTTTGATTTATGCAAAATATCGTTTGCTTCTGCGCGGATCAGCGTGCAAATTAATAAGACGTTTATTGGTATCAATCAATTGCTAATGTACGTCGTGACGATATTGAAAGTGCTTTCCAGTCTCACCATAAATCATCTGTAATTGGAATTGACATAAAAGATCTATTACATGTAATTTTTCATTCAGTAGCTTATAAAAGGTACGATTAAAATATAAGTTATCTTTGTATGTATCTGCTTCTAAATAAGGATATTATGGTAAGAATATTTTTTACAAATGGAATCAGAGTAAAAGTTTATGTACTTATATATGACAGTGAAGATATATATCATGAATCGTGAGAGGGAATGAAGGATTTAATTTTATGAATGTTTTTGTTCTAATTTAAAATATAACTTGCTGATTTATATTCTCGCTCAGTACTCAGCAACTCTTGACCCAAACGAAGCTAATTAGGGAAGGCCGCGAGCGTGCCGAATTATAAATCTCAATGTCAAACCACATGCGGATATCGCATATATACCTAGCCTAGCATACTAGCAATAGCAAATAGCGGGCGAATCGTAGGAATAAATTAGTTACTGTTTGACTATCTTAATACCTCTTCTATTCTTACTTCTTAAGGTTGCCTTGATCAATTTGCTTATTGCGATAAGGCCGCCTTATTTTTGTTGTTTTTTGCTTCAGTCTTTGAAACGAGAGAGCTAAAATTCTTCCGCGTTTACAACATTATTATTAGTGTAGATGAAATAAAGCTAGTTTTTACATAATGGATAATAATTGAAGAGGTGTTTAAGTATACTTATATCGAAATTCTAAAGCATTTTTTTCGTTTTATTTAAGCGAAATTCGAAACTAGATAGACCACAAAAGTAAAGTTTCTGAAACACGATCCTCTCTTGACTGGTGGTGATATGTATTGTGAAAGCTGGAGCATTTTTAGTAATGATTAATAAGCAACGCATACTACCTAAAGTCTTATAGCTAACAACAGCTGACCAACACCAATCCATCGTTTAAAATCGAATAATGACTGAGTTAATTCAACGAATTCTATGCGTGCGTGAAGGTCGCAGAGCCTTGCGCCACTTGCGCTGGTAAGTAGTCGATTATTAAAACAAAGTTTAATACAGTGAGCTGCAGTGAAATATGACCTCCTTTCAATAGTGATACTTGTGGCATGGGAGTAAAATAAAAATAGGCTTAAATATATTTTTATAGCCTCAAATATTCCATTGCTGTGCAAAGGCGTTGTTTTTTTTCTTCCAAGTGTCTCTTTAATCTGTTGACTTTTGTTGATAGATGATCTCGTCTAGCTTACATCTTGGGTTCCAGATGGCCGTAGACCGAGGGGTAGACCACGCAAACGTAAAGTAACAAACATATAAACTTTCGCATTTATTATATTAGTCGGTAGGTCGACCGCCGAACTCGATTATCTCGTCTCGTAATGGCTACTTGTATCGCTGAGTCACATTTCGCTCTAAAATATTTTTTAAGCGTTTTGTGTGTTAGGCGGAGCAAAATGTGGCCCAGCGATACAAGTAGCCATTACGAGAGGAGAGAATCGAGATCGGCGGTCGACCTACGGATCTAACTACTACCTATATACTCAATGTTAGGTTTTTAGGTATTATAAAGATTAACATAAATAAGTATATTGAACCAGATAAATTCCAGTCACGTCTGTAGAGTTCCCGAAGTTACATAAATTACGACTAGTTGAAGTTACCAGACGCGCGTGGGCGGGAAAAGATTAAAAGAAAATCACCTCTAAAGAAAAAATAAGGGCAATGTCACTCAAAGTTGTATCCTAGTAATCATTTGGCAAGTACTTGTTAAACAAAATTTTTGTTTATATAATTATTAATGAAATACCTCAGTAAGTTTTGAAACCTCTTCGGTAAGGTATCCGCGATTGATTTTTTGATTTATAAAGTAAACCAGCGTGGTAGTGGACATGTTATATGAACCATATAATAATAATTTTATTTATTAATTTTGAGTGACAAGTACATTTTACATTGTACATTAAAAAAAGGAGGAGGTTCTCAATCCGTCGGAATGTTTTTATTTATTTATGTAACCGGATTACTCGTAGTCAAAGACGCCAGGACCAATTGGAAAAATTATTTGTTTGTTTGTTGTATACTTTCTATTTGGTCCCATATTCATCAGGACACGATGTGATGATGCGATCATGGAGAATGTGTATATTTGCTAACGATGCTGAAACGTATAACCCATTTTCAAAAATGCAACGTATTTACAACTTTTTAATTGTAATGTATCTTGCTCGACTACTCGAAGACCTCTGGACCGATTTGTAAAATGCATACTGTTAAAGTTAATTAATTACGTTAACATTTTGGAGTGCACAGATGCAGATTTTTTTTTTGCCTATCCCATTCTGTAATTTGTACGCCACGACATACAAGAAAAAAATACGAGTATATACCAGACTAGTCTCACTCTATAGTACACTCTTCTTCTATCTGCCGGATCGATAAAATAGCATTTACTGTAAGGACAGAGGGTTGATAATACGATTTCCGATAATTAAGCTTTAAATCGTATCGATTGGTTTACATCTAAAGTACGGATGATACCGAAAAAAATTTAATTTCCAAGGCTCGTTACTGCGTGGCCACGAAATTGACAAATAAACATTACATCGCAGACAATTTTAGAACAATAGAAGTCAAAACGATAACTTTATATTTGAACATACACCAATCACGCATAAACTGCTGCATGGTTAAATAAAAATTTGGTAGTGGTTTCACTGTAGTAAAATATCTTATTTCTATTGTTTCAAATACGATGTTGCAGGCATAGCAAAAGAAATATGTAAACTATATGTTGGTGCAACATTATTGCGAAAAAATGTAGTCTATGCACAGTCGGCTGCAGAGAAATCTGACCCCCATGTCACAAGTATCACTATTGATAGGGGGTCATATTTCTCTGCAGCTAACTGTACATCCTCATGATCCTCATTCTTCAAGGTACCCCAATGCCAAATTTCATTCAAATTTGTCGCTCCGTTTTGACGTTAAAGGCGGACAAACATACAAACACACACACTTTCATATTTATTATAATAATAGATTTATCGCTTACTTCATGACCACACAGTTGAAAGCGGTAGCCCGAGGCACCTTCGGAATATTTTATTTTCGGATAAAAAGCCACCTCCCCTAATTGAATAAGGATTGGAGTACAAACGCTTGTTATTTTTGGATACCGCCGTTTTGATGAATATCCGAATCAAAATCGACTGTAACGTTATTCCGTTTGTATCGATTTGCATGGATTTAAATGTTAATTTGTTAATCCGCGGTTCATTAATAGGGAAATGCTCGGTGAATGTAGCAATTTCAGCAAGATTAATTTATCAATAATGAGTTGAAACTAGAGATTCATTTGTTTGTTAAATAAGGAAAATGTTATCTGAAGATGTTTTAAAATGATCACCATTATTAAAAGATGAAATTCTATGATTATTAAATACCTATCGTATCGTTGAGTTAGTATCCCATAATACAAGTTTGGCACTTAGTTCTAGGTACGTAGTACTATTACTAATTCTGTGTTCTAGGGCTAGCTGAAACGGTGTGATTTTATCAAATTTTATTTTTTTATGTTATTTTTGATGTCATCATCATCAAGGGGCCCAAATAGTTCTATCTAATATATGCTAATATCTATATATGCATGCACAAAGTTAATTATGTCACCAGCGCGCTTTATTTTTTATTTTATTTATTATTTATTTACATTCCGATAAATTATTTAGCCTGCATTTATAATAACAACTCTACCCTAAAATCGCTGATCAGTCTAGATTATCATCCAGTATTAACCGCCTCCAATACGTGAACGTCGCATCTAATAAATAATTCAGATGCGACCTGTCTGCTTCATCCCGATTTCTGACGTGGAGCCGGAATGTACCGGCTTTAATATCCTGCCATATATTTTGTTGTTACTGCTGAATTGAATTTTTTTTGCGTGTTACAAAGATTCATATAAATTTGAAAGCAAAAAAATTGGAAATCGCGCGCGAGGCATTTTTTGTATATAGATTACTATGTTTGAATGTATAGTCCCAACAGCATTCTGGGAACGCTGGCAGATAGGCTCTCATCTCCGTTGTGGGCTTGTTTTGTGAGGAGGATGATCTGTGAGACATATGATCCGATCTGATCACTTTCCTTGGTACCTATTTTTACTTTTAATTTTATTTTTATTCTATCGTCTGTATCATTCTGTGTCACTAACAAGTCTAGACTAAGTTGTACTAACATTTTATATGGATCTTTAGTGATCTGAAATTAAATATTTTTATTTTATTTCAATTACTAGCTATCGCCCGCGGCTTCGCCCGCATGAATTTCCCTCAGGAACAGAACTTTTTCCCGGGATGAAATGAAAGGTACCCTATGTCCTTCTCAATACTTCTAAGCTATATGTATGCAGGATGACAAAAAATTCAGGGCGTCAAGAGGTAACAAACAAACAAATACACGAACTCACTTACGCACTTATAATATTAGTTGGGAATATAAGTAACGTTGAGTTCCGGTAAGATCCCAAAGGAGAGTTCATTATTTTCATATCATGTGTGCTACATGGTCAATCCTTTAGGACGCTACGCGCTCATAGGCAATGATGTATGGCCACATTACCCATATGAGTATTAACACTTTCATCGACAATCAACGAGAAAACGATAGCAGTTTAATTGATATGAACTGCGCCCGTAGCCAAGTGACAATTTCAAAACGCTTACGAATCTCGACAAGAACAAAATGTATGGGATTGACATAAGCTGCGGTAAATCACGTGTTCAATCTTATGTCAATCCTATACATTTTGTTTTTGTCGTACCTCGCTAATGTTTTTCGATTGTGAGTTTGGCCCCCTGTTAGTGTCAGCAAAACTACCTCTTTCACTTTGGTTCATGATAATGAAAGCATGCTGTTTGGCGGCAGAAGTAGGTACGATTGGGGTACCCAAGCACACGACCTATATACAAAGATCTACTTATGCGAAAACTAAGACTTGATTAGGTAATAAGTTGAACGTTCTATTATCTTGTTTTTGCTAAAGAAACCAGGCTGTAAGGATATTTTTGAAAGGGAGTAGACAAAAGAAAACTGCCATGGATAAACAATGGCGGTATACGTAGAGAGGCGCAAAGACATTTCACTGTGTCTTTGTAGTAGGGTGACCAAAGTTTTGTGAAAGTAAGATTCGCAGTTTCACAAATTAATATTTTGTATTTTTTTTTTGACAAAATTGAATTGCTGTTTATGCAATCATCATCATCTAAACCAAAGCTTACCTTTATTCCATGATCTACGTATAAAGTGCCTTGGAAAAGCTACATTGCTATTTATTCCCTTAATCACCTTTACGAAACCCACAAGAAGAGAATGGGTTATCTATTTTAAAGCCGGGGACCACTCTAATTTGTTTTTCAGATAAATGTTGGTGAACTTGGGTCTAAGTAAAACAACAAACCGATAATATAAATTAACGACAGCTATTTGCTTATCCTCATAAAACTGATGTTTAGGCTGGTTTCCCACTAAGTATAAGTTCTATAGCGAATGGGATGTGCCAGCTTTTATCTAAGGTATTGTTCTTGCCTGTGTGATTTTGGATATTTGCATGTGATAATCCGGAAATGGTCCTGCAGTCATTCCATGACACTCCGCGCATACAACGCTATATTTTCATCTCAGTTACAAACAGCTCCTGTTGGCTCGATAAATGCAGACACAATAGAAAAAAAACTATTGAGCGGAAACATTAAACCATAAACCATTTAAGCACATGCTACGCCTCCCACGACAAAAACTTTATCAGAAAAATAAAATATCAATTAACAAAAACTTCTAATTCAAATGGAAAAAGCCCATCTTTTACCAGCAGCAGACATCGCTTGGCTGTATTTATAAGGTTTTAAATTCTATGGCTTAATTAATCCCTGAAACAGCGGCGAGTTATTCGATCGAATTACATAAAAGCATCGTTGATCGATCGATTTGATATTATCGCTGGCACGAAACGTTACGGGGTTGACCGCGGTGACTTTCGATATTTATTTATTTGAATGTTTTAATGTATCGTGAGGAAAAAGACGTGGTATAAAAACAAGAAAAAAAATAGTCCAATTTATATAAAAACTTATGTTCCAATAACGAAATAATAGATACTTCTCGAAGTATGAATCTGAAAATTATTAGGTTGTTTAAAGTTTTCAGAATGTGTTTACTAAAACCTGACTGAATTTTACAAGCAGATTACCTGACGCAACGTTAACGGGCTGGCAAGTTGATATGAAAATCAAATTTCTTCTACAAAATTTTAAACTTTAAATAATCAGATAAAAGAATTTTTTATTATTAAATTTTATATACTTTTTTATTTAACTTTATTCAAAAGAGTTATACTTACCAAAAGTATTTCTAATTCAATCCCTACTTATATTATAAATGCGAAAATGAGTTTGTATATTTGTATGTTTGTTACCTCTTCACGCTTTATCTACTGAACCAATCTGCTTGAAACTACGCATATACATAATTAGGAGCTCGTTCTCAGTGCTCCTAATTATGTATATGCGAAGTTTAGAGAGGTAATAAAAAAGGACATAGAGCACATTCATCCCGGGAAAAAGCACTGTTCCCGAAATTCACGCTAGTATTATATAAGTATTTATTAAACTTTATACAAAAGACTCATACATTATGTAAGCCCGACTCTATTGTGTCCCAGTTATGAATAAGTTGACATAAGGTCTAACATGCATTAGCGGTATGAAAATATCCCGCCTTTTTAAGTAATTGCAGTAACCCTACCCGCCCACACCTCAGGCAAGATATGCCCTATATTTGCTGTAGATTGTCGCGTGCGCTATTTTTGTGTTCGCACCCGCTTCGCCTGCTCGAATTAACAACACCCTGTATATGTGATACTTGAGACAATACACAACCCGATACAATTCACCTTGGTTCCTGTTTGTAACCTTTTCATGTCTATGTAATGTAATAGAAAAATGTTTCTCAGCGAATATTTTGGAAAAATTACGTCCAATCTATATATATAAAAGAAAGTCGTGTTAGTTACTCCACTTATAACTAAAGAACGGCTGAACGGATTTAGCTGAAAATTGTCAGGGAGGTAGTTTAGGACCAGGAGAAGGACATAGGATACTTTTTATCCCGGGAAGCCCACGCGGGCGAAGCCGCGGGCAAAAGCTAGTTCTTTATAAAAAAAAAATCTTTCGTTCGATTATGGCGACTAACTTGAAGACTTCCAAAATGTGTTAAACCATGAAAGGAATGTTATGTTTAAAATAGATTTACATGACACAACTTGACGTTTTTAGATTTAGTTTTGCTGGACAAAGGATCTTGTTTTCCAAGCTATACACATTTTCCATAAAATAGCAATTTTTTATCAATTTTATGAGTTTGGAAGCCATGGTGGCTCTTGGTTGTTTTCATTTTAAGAGAAAATTTGCTACTAGGACACTCGGCAATCTAACAGTTCAAAAGACAGAAAAACAACATATCAATTATAGGAGAGATATGTTAGAGAGATCTTGGCACCAAAGCAACTTCTAAAGAAACCTTTTCTTTTAATACGCTTTTGTTATAATTACCAACCGAAGTCTTTGTTTTCAGGGGCCTTTACGAAAAGGAGAGAAAAGAGTCGGCAATGTGCATGTGACACTTCTGGTATTGCAGGCGTCCATGGGCTATGGTCGTACCTAATAAATTGTATAAAAAATATGGGTGTACCAGCTGTTATCCGTGGCTCCAACCACATGATACTCGGTTATATCGCGCCAAAAAGTAGCTTATTTTAACTTCGATATTTATCTATATCCATACTGAATTACATCAAAATCGGTCCAACCGTTAAGCTGTGAAAGTGTAACAGACAAACAGTTGTACAGACGTACTGACTTTCGCATTTATTATATACTAACGACCCGCCCCGGCTTCGCATGGGCATAAAAAGCTTCCTCTTGAATCACTCTCTATTGAAAAAAAAACCGCATCAAAATCAATTTTAAAGATTTAAGCATACAAAGGGACATAGGAACAGAGAAAGCGACTTAGTTTTATACTATGTAGTGATAGTGATGGAAGTATGGATGTGTGTCTGTTAAAGTAAAATTTGACACACTCAATGGACATATCCCAATTTCTGACTTAACTAAGTATTCTCATAATGATAATGAGTTGAATGGCAAATTAAATTTCTACAGTCGACCAAAATAATAACTTTAGGTTTAATTTGTAAGGTTAAGGTGGTATTCTTTATAATGTGGCTCACTGTACCTTTCCTCTTTCTTTATCTTTCTAATAATTCAATATTTCGTACGTATATGGGATATAATAGGCTAAGGAATTACCCAAAATTTCCAGAGAAGTAAATCACTAGCCTTATAACCTATTTTACATTTAAACCTTCTATTGATTTCACCAATTTTGCATTAAATAGACCACAATTAAAATAAGAAACTCAAACGTAAAAACTTAAACCAAACAAGATCAATCAACTCGCCGGCTTCTATGATATCGCATTTCGCTACTACGTAAAGTACATGAATAGGTTGGTAAAATAGTAAGTAACGTCAAAGTTGACTATTTATGGAGAATCAGCCTCTAAAGTCGTCATTATTTTAGCCAAACACCTCTACAGCTGGGCATAAATTATGATAATATGATATTTTCTGTAATCTTTGTGCAATAAATAGTTTTGTATTGTAATGTAATTAAATAGACCATCTTCTTCTTCTTCTACTTGTGCTTTGGAAGTGGTGGTTAACTTAATAAAGCAATGATTGACGTCAATAAGTGATAAGAATAATCTATGTTGAGAATAAACAATTTGATTTGATTTGACCATAGATTTTTGAAGCGGCCCATATCCAACGTTCCTGTGACCTTGATATGGCCAAATAAAATATATATTTTTTAATAACCTTTATATGTGTATCCTAATAAAATAGATTATATAAGAACAGTTATGAAAAAAATATAATGTAAAAACAAGAAATCGAATTGGTAGGTGAGTACAAATGTGAGTACTCAAATACAATACATATATACTTTTTGTAAAATCTCTTCCAGAAGACCTGAGAAGCGAAAGATCGCCAAACATATTCATTTATACATATAGTCAGCTAGTCATAGGTAATTATGAATCGTGCGCCCCGCGTTGTAACGCCATATGACGTCATATTCCAAATTTAATTTACTCCCAGGTTTAGCAACCCTTGCTGTATTAGGGATTGGTTATGACGTCATAACTTTAGAATAACCCCGTTTTATGCGCATAGGTCTTACATACACATGCGATCCGCTTGAATTTTGCCTGTGCCAAATTTTGAAATACACAGATTTCATATCATTTTCATGGCATGTAAGCGAAAGATAAAAATAAAAAGGTACATCTTGCTAGTTGTTTACCTTCGAGAATGGCGGTTTAAGCTGTCACTACAATGATATCTGCCTTTTCATGTCCAAGCTCATATGGGAAAAATGACTTCGGAGCTGAGGCTTAAACGTTTTTCATATACCTACTACATCTTCATCGCCCAAGCGTGATTTCCCAGTTGCATCTTCAGCATTTTATTCTTCATATCTTTGATTATTTATTTACTTTTTTTTTTTAAGTAAGTATATCTTTATTCACAAAAAAACATGGTATACATTGGTGTTACAATTATTAAATATTGTGTCACATGTTTTGTCATATTAAATGACGTGTGAATGCATAACGTGTCATATTGAATTATAACTTAAATTTTACATTATAAACATATTATCAAAGAAAATTGCATATCATAACAAAAAAAATAATAATAGGAAATTCACATGCAAATGTCATTGTTTACTCTGAAGGTCAAAAAATTCATTAATGTCATAAAATGGTCTGTCATGTAGCCATATGCTTAGATTCTTTTTAAATGAGTAGTTAGTCAAGTGTTTCATATCATTGGGCAAACAATTATAAATACGAATACACATATTATGTGGACTGTTTAAACATTTTTTTGAGTGTGCTATATCATCTAGTACAAGTCGATGTGGATTTCTTTGAGGTCTATTATTTACATCAATAGCTTTCCTAAACAATTTTATGTTTTTATGTACAAATAAACATATTTCATAAATGTACAGAGATGGTAATGTCAAAATACCCATTTTTTATATAGTGGCTTACATGTGGTGCGTGGAGGGACTCCACATATTGCCCTCACGCATTTTTTCTGGGCTATGAATGTCTTTTGCCATTCTGTACTATTACCCCACTATATACCTATTACTTTAAGTATATGTTTGAATAAACTGACTTTAAATTCTTCTGTTCTCCTCCTCTGATACTTTAATTGGAGAGGGAAGTGAGTCAGTCCACAACTTCTGTTAGCGCCCCTTGGTTAACTGAGTTGAATAATTAACTACGAGTACATAGGAGCCAGTGTTAAATTGTATATGTCGCAGTGAAATGAGAAAACCAGGGATTTCACGGAATTCCGGGAGATGTAAAAAATTTTAATAGGAATATTCGGCATCATCCGGGAATTCGTAGTATTCCTAGGAATTGAACCAAACTGCAAGCACTGCAGTGCTTTTTCGCAAAAAATTTTTCCGCCATGACCAAGGTCAGAGTAGCGTTCTTTGCGAGTGCATGGCATAACATAAATAAAAGAGATTTTTCTCTAAGATGTAATTAATCTGTATGCTTATTCTGTCGTATTAGTACAGTCGGCTGCAGAGAAACCTGACCCCTATGCCACAAGTATCACTATTGAAAGGGGGTCATATTTCTCTGCAGCTCACTGTACTAACTGTAATGACATTGTAAATGTGGAAAATAAAAATAAAATAAAAAAAGAAAAGAAATATCTACAGTGGGTTGAATAAGAATTATGTTTCATTATGATTACGATGAAAATTGTTTATTGCCAAACTTCGTACGCCCACTAAAATTAAACCATTAATTACAAATAATGACATTTTACAAGAGACATTTTAGTAATTAACCGAGCTACACTCATTAACAATACCATGCGTGTTCATGACCGGCCGTAATTACCAATAACATTTAAAATAATATTTGTCGTAGCGTGATTTTATCTGAAACACACTGCATTGCGGCTACGGATGTTTGGACTCATGTGTATATGTAAATATATTTACATTTTAAGGCCAGCAACATGCAGAATAATCTATTTAAGATGAGACTTGTTATCGGTGCTTTTTGTAGGACGTGTAAAGAATTACTGTTTCCATTTTTTACCGTGGAAGTCGTTAAAGATTACTATGGGATAAACATACGAGTACCACCATTTAATTTCACCATGTAATTTATGAAGTTTATTTATTATTAGCTGATGTAAACGTCAACCAAATTCTTATTATAATTAGTAGCCCATGGCCTTTTCCAACTAACAAATTCAAACTATTCCTTTACCAAATTTTCCTCTTATCGCTTCAGGCCTGCAGAAATACACAGAAAAAGAAATTACATATTCTTCTATTCATAAAGAGGAATTCAGATGGACATAAATAAATAAAAACAAATAAAAAATATATAGAAAATCTTGAGGTAAATAAATCACTGAAATTTAAATAATTTGATAAGGTTGTTATTTACTCAATTCAAAAACATATTTATTAATTTTTATTTACTGTTGTTACACTGAAACCAAAGACTATTATACAATACTTAACTTAAATCTGTTTTCAATAAAGACTTACTCGAAGCAGATTTTATTTTACAAGCATGATTGCAGTGTATTTTGCAAAGTGGAGTCGACACAAAGAATCTTTTGAAAGGAACTCCCTCGTCGCTGTAATTTTAAATGTTGAACTTTTCTACGAATTCACAGCTGCGAGTTAGAAATGTCTTACTTTATTTAGAACTTCTTAGAAATAAAAAAAAAAGTTATTCTGTAATGGTGGATCTACCTTTTTAGGCTTCGCTTTGGGAATATTATAAACGTGACTGAATTTAGTTTTTTTTTTAAAGACAAATCACAGTTTATCCAGCAAAGTAAGTTCGAGACTTGTGTTATGGGATAGTAACTCAAGGACACTATACTTTTAAACCCAGGGCAAACAGAAAAAGATAATTTTTCGTCTTGACCTGACTGGGGATCTAACTCGGGACCTCAGGAGTAGCGGACAGGCATGTTAACCATTACGCCACGGAGGTGGTCAAACGAAGGTATTTATTTTTAAAAATTGACAAGTGACATGATACCTGAAGAGAAACAGAAATGGTCTGTATCAATGACTAACTGTACTTCAGGTAGTAAAGAAAAGATAAAGGGGTCGACAAAGAAAGAGATGGTCGGACGACCTGGGACTTGCTGCAGAACCTAGCCAGACTGGCTAGAGATAGGGAAACATGAAATCTGGAGCTTTGATCTGAAGTAAGCCTACTTATGTCACATAGAGACGATGATATCAGCAAATAAGGCTTCGAAATTTAAATTTGTATAAGGCATTTTCGATGACAGTGTCAGCTCTCAAATAGATAACAATTGCAAAAAGGCATCTATAGTGTTGCTGGGATAAGTTAAAAACTGAAAATCCTACGAGATTGGTGCCTTCGGAAAAGCTGTACTGTGAGTTTGTGTTGTCTACATTTACCTTCGTCAACTTGACCTTTTTGAACTAAACACCAACAATCGTTAATTGCCACAATTGTCTATCAACACGTACATTTAATTGAATAAGACTAATCAGTTTGGAGTGACAACTCGTCAAATGCAATTGCTTCGTGTTAAAAGTTCAATCGGTGTCGAATGACGTCATCACGACGTCATAGAATGCTAAATCATTTACATGCACAACACAAGCCTTTTATGTCAAATTGTTTGTACATTTTGCATTGAAAAGAATTTGTTGACGTGACTCTTTTGTTTTGATCGTAAGGATCCTACTCATTCACAACAATTTAAATGTTGACGCACGTAAAGGGTATAGTGTCCTCGTCAATCGTTTTTTTTTTTCTAATTATTCATTTAAAAGCTTATTACTGTTTTCACATTTTCAATGCAAAAAATGGATACTTTCTTTTTCTTTTCTCGGTTTTATTTAAATCTTTAAATAATTCATATTTTCTTTTTGTATAAATATTTTTTTACTGGGTGTTAATAAATTACATTTTACTTTAGACTTTCATCCATTCAAAGGACTACCTTTGCTTGCTGTGCTGCTAAGCCGACACTTTATAAATGTTTATGGAAATGGAAACAAAATACTAATAGGAAAGTTTAGGAGTAGTAGGATTATTTCTCAAACCGAGCAATCATACCAATTATCAAAACTACCAATTCTCCGAAAGGCCAATTCTCTTCTCGTGATGATTATATTCCTAGTAATTAATTTGTACTGCTAATGGGACGCGAATTAGTGACTATAAATATGCCATTGCATATATGGCCGGGACATTAATAATGTAGTTTCACAGGTATTGCCAGCAATGTTGCAGCCAATACTATATAGGAAATAGAAATAAAGCCTATTCAGAAGCTCCAATTTAATTTTATTTGTGGTTATTGCATGACGACCTTACACAATACTAATGTGAATTCGCGTAATATTATGAAAAATTTCCTTATATGACTCTGTCTATAAATGCACCTTTGTACTTTTAATGGAATTGAATCACCTGAGCGGGTTCAAGGTCAATCGACCCTGTACTGAAAAGCGATGGCTTATAATCTTATGACTATCACCAAAAACTCCACACAATGTTATGGATCAGTTGAAAGTTTAATTGTCCTCGCCTTGTCCAATTGTCAGGCAACGAATACTTTTTATTTTCTACTGATTCGATTAAGCTAATTCACCCAGAATATTTCTGAGTAGATATAACCCATTGCTGCAGGACCTTTGTGGGCCAGATTGGCTAGAGATAGGAAAACATGGGAAAACCTGAAGGACACGCTGGTAAGCAAATAAGGCTTTGAAATTGAAATATCCCATCAATAATGGCGGATTGAAAAGGAAGCAAAGGTATCGGCGAGTTCCCAATCAAATCCGGGATGTGGATATGTATAAAAATTAACTAGTTATTTTTCTTAGGGTATTTTATTGTCTAGAGTATTTTTTTAGGGTTTAATGACTTCACAATACACTCGATAAACACGAGACACCTCTCTTTTTCACCAGGGATTAAAACACAGAATATCGTAAGTGTAGGTCTTCACGACAAATAGTGTGGAATTAAACCGAAGCACCGGTCCTTACACTAAGTGCTTTTAAGATAATGAGCCCTTGAAAATAATACTTAGTATCTTCGCCGTATTATTTATTTAACAAATTCAGACAGAAATACACCTAATACTTTGTGCCTTTTCTGAGATAATTCACAACAAATAGTCAATTTATCATACTAACTAGCAGTCCACCCCGGCTTCGCGCGTGGTGCATACATGGCCTATGTAACTCGGGGATATTATGGCTTTCCAGCAATGGAAGAATTTTTTAAATCGGTCTAGTAGTTTCAAAGCCTTTTCGATGCAAACAAACAAAAAATCAAATCTCTAATAGACACTTATCACACATACAAATCAACAAAGTGTATGTGTGATATACTTTACCCTAACCCAAAGTACATTTCTTTGCTATGGTTTCGGTCTTTATCAGGTATTTAGGTCTCTGAAATCGACCGGTATATTTATTTACCAGGTTAAAGACTGTTATTTTTGATTCTTAAAAATACCTGTTTCAATCCCTGATCTCAAGCTCTGAACTCCAGACTCATTGTTATCATAGTAAAGTGCTCAAATATAATTCTTATAATCTAAGATCATTCAATAGTCTAGACAATTGAAATAAACCTCCCCTAATAAACATCCGAAACGGTTTGAAAAGAAAATATACCCCGTCTGAATTTCATAACTCGTAATGTTACTCTATACAGCAGTTATTGTAACCACTCACCAAATTATGTTTATTTTATTGAATAGATATTGCTCGGTTGGGTTGTTCTAAACGAATTGAATCGCCATCTGGCAATACAAACTGAACTAGACTTGATTAAGCTACGATTCCGTTGGCAAGTTTATTCGCAGAGTTAGTATAATTAATATATATTATAGCTCTAGTATGACCGCTAAGACCTTCTGTGAAAAACATAAGGTACTAAATCGGTTATTAGGAGCTGGATAGGGCTTTAGATCTGTTTTTAGTTTGTTAATAGACTTTACAATAAAAATGAGTCCGAGAAATAAACTAAAATATGAGACATGACTCATTACATGACTGTCCCCACCAATGTAGACCCGCACTTCGTAGGTAACAAGCTTTGTGAACAATGGAATAACACCTTAACTGAAATTGCTGAATCACTCAGACTGAGCTTCAACCCAAACTAATCCCTAATTCTGGCACCATTTTAAACATCCAATACTATTGAAATTGAAATTTGAGAAAGTCTTGCAAATGGGTTCATTTTACGAGTACATGCGTTTATTCAGTTGATTCAGTTCATTTATCTCGGTGAGATAGTCAGTTATATTTTTGTCTTTTCCAATGGATCTAGTCAATCGACCCAGTACACCATAGTTATATCTGCTACACAGTCATATTTGATGACAACCGTCGCGTTTGGAATGTTCTTTCTTATCGGTCAATCAGCTGATTCAAGCCTGCAAAGGCATATCAGACGGAAAACGACTTGTACAAAGTATGTTTCCCGTGGGATTTTAATCCACGATCTCTACAACTCTAGGATCATAAGGTAAAACACCGAAAACGGATGCAGTCAGTTCCTCTGTGATCTATTGGTCTCGTTATAGAAAAACAACAGAGTAGATACTTATTTATAAACTTCGTGTGCCAGTCCCTACCCTCATCATCATTTTTTCAGCCGCAGGCTAGTCTACTGCTAGTCATAGACCTCCAAGGACTTACCTGTTGTGAGTGTCAGCAAATGTGTGACGCTGCGCTTGCCGGTGCGTTTTCGCCATTCAAGAACTTTTCTGCCCCATCGCCAATAGGTTTTTCGCGCTATGTAACCCGCATACTACCATTTTTATTATAACTCTTTATCGGATTCGCCTGTCCACTTTCCAATCTGCTACACCCGACAATTCATCAATTGTACCTACTCTTAAAATGAAACTTCAGTTTATACCTAGTGACTGTTATGCTCTGTTATGGTACAATATGAAACGCAATAAATAAATTGAAATTCGCTCTTTGAAGTGGCCCAAACCTCAGGTAGTAAATAAATAGGTTTCGACCCCATTTTGTGCAAAATAATGTAGGTCAATAATGTTTGCTTATGTTATTCATTCAACTCATAAGTATGGCATACAAATTGTTATCATATTATGACGGCAGAGAACTGTGACCTGATAGTACGTAAACATAAATAACAAAATTCTGACGCACAAAGTTAGTGTGGGACGGAATGTGATTGCTTATAGATTATCTGCATATGAAACTCTTCCAAGTCGCAGAATGGTATATCATATACTATTAAATGAGCAATATCATATACTATTAAATGAGCAATATTTGTATATATTTTTATAAATTTATTTGTACTCGCGTTTTCGAAAATGCTCAAACGATGTTTGAAATTTTAAACATATGTTCTTACATAGTCAAAAAGATAATATAGCTGGGTTACATGTTAGGGAAAATTCATTTTACACATATTTTCACGCAAAAAGTTTATCTGCATAAAACGAGCGAAGCCAGGTCGCCCAGGTACTAATATTATAATTTTTCCTATAGCCGCTAAACAGTACAAGGTATTCCCATCATTGCTTAAGTTGATTAGTGAAATTACACATTACGAAAAACACGTGTAAAATCAGTCGACTTTACACGCCTCGGTAACGAGGCGGTATTTTCACTACCTTTCGCCATGATATGGTTTATATAACAACCTCCGACTTCGGTAACGTCTAATACCATAGCGGCTTTGCGTGTCTTCCGAAGCATGTAATCATCTTTACTTATCAGACAAACACGTGATTAAAGACTAAAATGCTCTCAATTCTCATCTTGAAATATCAACTGGGTGTCGATTCTGCTAACGGTAAGTCAACATCGTGTCAAAATAGTGTTTCAATTGTAGTGCTTTTTACACACTATTTACAAGAATTATGACAGTATGATGTGATGTGAATGTAGTGTGGGTTGTTGCTATCAGAAGTGATGCAAAAAAAATATACATTTCTTGTAACTAGTGTGTAAAAAAGCAGAACAATTGAAACACTATTTTGACACGATTGTGACTTAACGTTAGCAGAATCGACACCCTGGAATAAATCCTTCCCTTTACCACTGATTGAATAACATCGAAAGGAATATTATTCTGAGATCTTAACTTCACCTGAACCACAGAATTACTGACTAGGGAGGAGATACTCTATACACAGAATTAATATTAGTTATGCCCGAACCACAGCATAGATAATAAATAACACTAATTTCGACCAAATTGGACCTCGGAATCAATAGATTTTAGTAGAGCCAGTCTTCTTTATTCGCCAATCAAAAACTAATAATGGATAATTTTTAATTGTATTGTGCTATTTAAAAAACTGGTATAGTTAATTTATGGATGACCAGTCTTTTTATTTTTTGGATTTTAAAAATAAACATCGAAAAGATTTATTCAAGTTGTGTGAAAAATTTTTACCATAAACATGAGCAACTGTGATCAGCGAACAAAACGATGTAAAAACAACTAGACGTACACATTCGGAATTTCAAATGTGGTAGGGGAGGGCTGCCATTTTTATTCATAAGAAGTAGGGTAGGATACACTCGACCGCTATCACACTTCGTTATTTCCCCCTTAGCTAATAGATAGAGATGGATTGGAATTCTTTGGACTGGTTTGTGATGAAATGTGACTCTGTTGTCTGAACGGACTGTTGAAAAATCAGCCAAGTACGAGTCGGATTTGCACACAGGTTCTGTATGAGCACTCTCTAGGAAATTTTACCTTCTTTAATTACCTTTTTTGTATGAAAATACAAAAATATGTGGTATGCCACTTAAATTTTTTACTATTCTAGTTTTTAGTAAGTATTTGTTGTTGTAGCTGTAATAAACAAATATCAAGTCTAGCTATTATGGTTCACGAGACAAACAGACAGGCTGAGAGTGATACGAACAGCGGAGCCTTAGTTATAGGGAACTTCAAAGATTTCCATAGGAAATATACAAAAACTCTATCGACAATTGTTTGCAAAATCTAATGGTACAGTCACAGAAGGGGAAGCAAACGATTGCCAAATTGGCCGACAAATATGGGTGCCTAAAACAATTTAGTTGATAACTGGCAGAGCCCCTGCAACCGGAAACTTGTTTCTTATCAATGAATTTTATGCGAGTTACGTCCTGTATTTTGAGAGTGTTTATGTAATGAAAAGGAAAATTGCTAAATAGGCACACGATCCACCTGACGGAAAATGCTTACTGCAGCCTTTTTTGTTTGACTTAGAGACAACATAAGGTCCATGTTTGTAAGTATCATTGTGATTTTTATATGTTAGTAAAACTTAACAAGAAAACTTTAAATCTATATTAGTATTCTATGACAAAAGAAAAGAGACCACAAAATCTTATTGATTTAGCCTTGTTAACAAACAGACATTACCCTTGTTGCATTTTTAAACTCGATTAAAGAAATAAATCAAAGCTCGATAATTATAACGATCGATAGATTAAAACGTGATAACATGAAGGTATCACTAACTATCTACTCTTTGCCTAGAATGTTTCGCCAAGCACCCAAACCATTGTTTTTTTTAAGATTATAAAATTAAAATAGATCTACCTACAGCTGCTCAAGACTTAATGAAAATCCTATCAAGCAGAAGATTTAATTCTAAAACTTTGCCTTACAAAAGGCTAATCCTCTCGAAAAAGTTAGGTACTTTTCACAACTTACAAATTATTCGGTACTGCGATATGCTCTCGTATTTGGGTCGTTCTACTCAGACGGGACGAAAATGAAGTGATTTTCGGCACAATATTTTCTTGGCGCGTAAGGTCAGAGTAGTAGCTAGACGTCTAGCTATAGTCTTTCTTTTGCTTATGTCAAAAGGGCCAGTCAAAAAAATAAAATATACCAAATTTATGACCATTTAAAAAAAATATGGGTCCAGGAGACTGAGACAATGAACAGGATACTGATTATTAATACAAAAGAAATTAAAAACCATTGTTATTATTTTAAAATATGCATGTTTTATTAATAAAAATAGTGTCTTCTACAGAACACTTCTAATGTAAGGCACAAATAATCACAAAATGTCCCTAATTATTACTTATAAAATTAAAAAAATCAAAAAAAATAAAGCACAAAGTTTTTTGCGTGTTCTCTACATAACAAACATTGTCTCAGCTTTTAAAATAATTATTGAAAATTAGACAAAACCTTTAAGGTTTTTAAGACTAATGCTTTTAATAGTTTCATTATATTGTAACTTGATTTTGGTTTGTTATTGTCCTTTTGTTCAGTAATATGTTTCTTTATTTTATTTGTCTAATCAACTTGCGTAGAGTCTTTGTCTTTATTTGTTTTCCTTTTTCGAGTGCCCTTGTTTGATTCATCTAGGGATTAAATAAACTTTTTAAAATTTTGGGCTTTTGTTGGACTATCAATGGTTTTATTTGAGAACAGATCAGTAGGGTCAATTTCTAAGTCAGGCATTTCAGCCAATATTTCCGGATCCAGGGCTTTGGTTATCTATTCTTGATCTGCCAGACTGCACTCAACCCGATTCGGTAAAATGCCCACGTTCTACAATATACAATGCTGGGAGTGGGACTATCAGTTTCAGTTTGTTCAGAGTCTAAATTTTCTTGGACAGCATCGACCCTATTCCTTGTTTCTGAGCTGTAATTTAGTAAACCAAGTCTGTAATGTTCACATCCGTTGTAATTGTAAAAGCAACTAAGAGACTTCATAACGAGCTTTTTAGGTAAATAAGCATTTCATTGCACTTGGTGAACTTTTAATGTGCAAGTAAAAAGAATCAAATTTGGTTGATCTTCTGCAATCAACCGCGACATGTCATCTTTATCACTATCATTAACAACAAATAGTGTTACATTGGGGCATCTGGTTTGAATTGCTCCACAAAACTCGTTGAGGTTAGTTATGTTACCTCCATAAGCCACTATGTTGTCCGCTGTTTACAAACTGCTCCAACACCGTCAGGTGCTCTTTTGCCATGACCTACATCGGTGTTATTCCAGGTCCAGTTTATGATTTCAGGACAAATCTGGAATTTTGCATGCCAAAATGTAAAACATATGTTTGTTTTTATAAGGGATATTATTAATTGCACATCAAATAAATAATCACCTATCAATTTCTGTATATCAAATAAATTATTTTACTTTAAATTAAATTAAAAACTTGGTGACAGAAGCAACTAACGGTCAAAAGACGACTTTGTGACAGAAGGTAGGTTAGGTTATGGTTATACAGTGACCTTAACAGTGAGCGAGCGAGCGAAGCGAGCGAGTGTCAGACTTGGTGACAGAAGCAAAACAAATTTTGCTGTGCAATCAGTAATTTTGATATGTATTTAGGTTATTTTTGCATACAAAAATTGTTTTTATTGATTTGCGTTTAAATACTACCCTTTTTATAATACGTGAGAGGCCAATCACTTAAAAAGTGTATATTTTCATTATTTATTGGCTTTAAAACCGGCTTGAGGTGGACCCAAATGGCGTTCACGTTATGAGACAAGTTTGAAGACACTGTGCAATATGATTGAATGGACTCTTTAAAATATACAACAACTAGATGGCGTGTTTTCTCGTACAAACGTTATTCTCGCTTTTTCTAATTTTTTTATATCATTATGAGTTTTGGAATATTTTCTGCAATTTTTGCGAGCTTGACGTTTTTCACGATCTGACATGTTCGATACTAATTTTTTTTGTCCCTTTTCTTTTCTACTTAGATATTTTTGCCTATTTTTTTCTTTTTGAGCCGATTACTAGTAGGATCATTTTTAATTTTTTTATATGTAAGACTTTCATCTATCCTTTCTTTCTCTAATCTTCCTTCCTTACTAATATTCTTTGGTTTTGCCATTTTTCTGTAAAAGAATATAATGTAATTCATACGGGTTTTACATTATTTAAATATTGTCAACACATATTTTACATTTTTATTTAAAGCTTATGTAAATTAAGATGATAAATGTTAGTTTTTTTTTCAAATATAAATAATAATGAAAAAGTTTAATGACAGAAACTGGAGTTTCTGCTTCAGGGAATTCCAGCTTATTAATTTATGATAAAAATAATATGTAACTTAACAAATAATACAGAAATGTGCCAATAATTACTATATTCATCATGATAACTAGATTACTATTCTATACATTCGTGCGGATCCTTGATGACTCTCAGTCTCCTGATTCATCCACAGTCTCCTGGCTATTATGTTCCCAGGAGACTGAGGACAGGATACTGAGATTATTTTAAGTTTTTAGCCAATAACTACATCAATGCAACATTTAATATTTAAATTATGCTCTTCTTTACTCTAATGTAATGTATTTACGACTTATGAAAGCAAAAAAAGTATATAGAAAACAATGGATTATAAATAAATACGTACCAGGATACTGTTAAGTTGACTGGCCGCGGCAGAACCTCGCTCACACAACTCGCTGTAATGACTAAACTAGCTGCGAACCGAGACGGACGCGAGTGGTAGTAAGCTAACTTCACTTCGATCTTTCACTCGGACTGAACAGCAATGCGATAGACGCGGTAATTCGAACTGATTTTAGCGTGTTTTGATGTAGCAGGAGACTGAGATAATAACCGAGAGACAAAATATAATGCAATTTTTTTTCTTAAATTTCGCGTTTATGGTAAAATAAGACAAACACATTAAAACTATATATATTATAGATTTCTATTTTAGTGCAGATATTACGGACATACTTAAAATACAGTTACAAAGCAGCCTTTAAGCTTTCATTTCGTCCGAGAGACATACCAGGAGACTGAGAATTTGGCACTTTAAAAAAAGATTTTTGTAAGATATATATTTAGAAGTGTGCTAATTTTTATTGTCATAATAGAAATCATTAAGCTGTATAGTTTCAATCGTAAACCAATATAATTTGCCTACAAAAACTATACAAAATAAGGTGAGCCGCGGAAAATTCCCTTGAGAATAGAACCACCCATTTACATTCGCATCACGTGTACTGCGAAGGACAAGTTAATGGAATCCTTAGAACTAATCCTTAGGGTCTATTTCAAATAAATTTCTTACAGTTCTCTACTATGTAAGAATATTTAAGTAGTTATTCTTCAGAAAGCCAATTTGTTGAAATATACTAAAGTTGAGTCAATTCCTTTTTCCTTATTATAACAGGGTTGGTTGTAGTCAATTTAAAAGTACCTACTTTTTTACTGAATATCTGTAATTTAACAGTCGTCAAATCAGTGCAGTAAACAGGTCTTTGAACTTAGATTTTCTTTTTTCTCATTAACACTTTGTAATCTATACTTCTATACTTCTTCTATACTATTATAGTAAGTCATTCATTACAGCAGCATTAACTCGACTCCCTTTTCCCCACTATCGAGACTTTTCGATTGGTAAAAAGGCAATAACATATCACTTACTCACTACGAAAGCTTAACGACCCAAAATAGATCCTGGCCGCTGAACCCAAGAGTGGTCCACTCCCCCTTATTCTGCGCCACCTCTTGCCAGTTGTTTTTCTGCCATGCTCTTTTTTCTTTTTTTAACTGGGTTATGTGATACAATCTATCTATCTAAAATTTAAGAGCTGTCTCTTGTCGGTGGAGTCTTCCAGGTGTTTCTATCTTCCGCTAGCCTTTTCACCTCCTGATACGACACGACCCCCACTTTTTCCTTTATTTGTTCTATAAAACTCGTTCTTGATCTACCTCTTCCCCCTCTTCCCTCTAACTTGCCTTCCACAATGTTTTTCATAAGTCGTATTAATTGTCCCCATATTTTTCCTCTTCTGTTCTCAATATCCTTTATTAAAGCTCTTTTCTCTCCTATACGTTTTAAAACTTCTTCATTGGTTATTTTAATCTTTCCAAATGATTCTCTCCATTCTTCTCCAGCACCACATTTCAAACGTTTCCAATTTCTTCCTTTCCTTCTGATTTAAAGTCCATGTTTCACTGTGGTACAATCAAACAACTTCCTTCATCCGACGATCGAAAAAGCTATAGGTTATGGGGATTAAGTATATTAATTTTCATATTTGTTATAATTTTAATCGATGTAAGTCGTTTTTATTACAATAAATAAAAACATTATGAATCCGCAATGAAATGACAACATCAGCGTATTTCAGACACTTGGACACATGCGAGGGCGGGCGCCCGCCCACGCCCGCAACAGCCTGATGGGCCCACAGATAACCAAGGCCTTCACAGAATAAAAATAGTAAACAATGAACTTTAATTATATTAAGCCGTTTTATTTATTCTATTTTTTGTGATTCTCTTTGTGATGGATTAGTTGTATTACAGCTTTCCGTCACAGTAGCTAGCGTTTTATGAACGAATGACTACATTAAATAAAAATACTTATTTATTTTTAACAGTACCTAAAACCCAACAAAAATTAAATTTGACCTAAAATAAGACTCATCTCAGCAAAACTGGACAACGGCAAAGGAACACATATATAACTCGTAAAATTAGAAGTCTCTATCTACGGACAGTTCAAAAGATACTACAGCTGAATTACAATGGCATTTTTAATAGATTTCCGACCGAATTCCTAAAAAGGAGGAGGTTCGAATATATATATTTTTATATTTATGTTTGTTACCTCATATCTCCGTCATTTCTAGACCGATTTTAAAAATACTTTTTTTTGACGTGACAACGTCTTATAATTCGATGGAGCCGGCTGCACGCACGAAAAAACATGACGCAATGCGGCGTTACCTCGCTCTGAGGCGTTCCATTAAGGGCTTGAAGTGCAAGCGAATTTTTTATGACGTTGTCACGTTCAACTATCGTCAGTAAACTGACTTTACAGACAACCGATTTTTTGCTCGAATGGTAATACTTACAATTTAGAACGGCCGTGAGGGGTTTTGAATAAGCTAATACCAAGGCATACAGGGTTGATAACCTTACAAATTACTTCATTATCAAGCAGGCAACTTGTTACGAAAAATAAAAAAATGCTCATTTTATTTAAGTAAGCCGATTTACGTATTATTTTGATTTTCAACCAAACTACTGCGGTAATTTTGTCAAAATTTCAATGGGACCAACCTCACTTAAAATGGTAAACGAGACTTGAGGGGTGTTTTAAGAAGTTTTAAAGCTACTTAGTAATGTTAAGTTTGATATAAGTTATAATTAAAAGTTGTAATCCTTGCGATTTGAGGAGCATTCTTCTTTACTGCGCGGTCGTTCTGAGTTCGTTTCAAATAGAGATTAAAGGTTTTCGTCTTTAAGTATTTTTTTTTGTTGATAATTATCTCTTTGTAATTTCAGTTCTTTATCTTTTTAATTTGTATCTAATATTTAATTATTTACCCCTATTTATTCATATCGCCACTCGGTATAAATAAATAGGGAAAAATAATTAAATTTTTTTTTGGTTCGTGCTTTCTTCCCAGTCGAATTTACCTCAACATATAATTATCTAATGACTCTTCGTAACAGTCACAGTTATAGTTGTTAATGATCTTTTAGCGATATCATTGTAAGAACCTTAAATTATGTAAATAGAGTCAATTTACATAAACCTTTTTGTTTAAAAAGACATTTGCGCTCTTAACATATTCTTGCAAATGAGATAGTTAACATAAATTTGTGAACATACATTCCTGTGCTATCATCTATAGTTGTTTTAGAAAAATCATTGGCTGGCCATAATATTATATTAAATGATAAAGACGGCGTCCATAGAAAAATCAAAAGTTTTTTTATGATATTTTACTTAATTTTTGCATGCCTTTTTGTGCTGTTACTCTATAAAAATAAGCCGACAAACAAAAACTTCTGAAGAATAATTGGCTGGTGCCCAAATGTATTTGGGAATTTTTGTTCATACTCTTTTATTAGTGTTGTTCTGGAAATAAACATCCAAAGTCATATAAACTATAGTGTTTTTTCATGTTTTTGCGGTTTCCATATCACCCCTTATAGCTATGTTTGAAATAGTGCTCTTAAAATCATATTTTATTTGAAAGTAAAGATTTTCTGTTTGTATGTGCTCTCAGAATCCGCTTCGCTCTTTTTGGAACAATATAACGTTTAAAGTAATAAATAAATGCTAATAGTCGGAACCGACTCCGGCCAGAGCACAGCTCTTTATTAAATATTTTTAGATGATAAGTATCTAAGGTGGGAAGAATTTTAAATTTTAAAATCTGTTAAAGTATTTTTTTATTTGTTGTTTAATTATTTATATTTTTTTAAATATAAGTTTGATTTGTTATATTTATAAGTATAATTATTATTTTATTGGTGACATAATAAATCTCTATGATAAATTCAAATCTGAATTCAGTTGGGAGCATTGCAACAAGTGTAAAGCAAGGACATAATACGAGTAAAAATAAATAAATCATCTTTATTTTTCTAGTTAGGAAGAAAAATAGTCAAGGAAACTCAAGGGAGCAAGCAATAAACATGTTGAGTTACTCGTTCAAGTTTCTCATTAATGTTCCCGATGATGCCATTTATTTTCAAGACCTTTTCTAAGAATAAAGTGTTATGGAGATATTTTCCAAGTAGTCAATTTGCTAAGAACTTTACTTGCAGGTATAACTTTGCTTATGCAGTTTATTTTAGGTTTAAATTAAAAAACTAGTAAACCAAATATCTTTAGCTTCTCGCTCGCATTTTTTTGTAAATTCATATAAAGACCATAACTGTTATTAATATTTACCTTAATAACAGCCCTAACTGATAGAAAAGTTAAGCAAATGGTATTATATCAAATGGGTATACATATTCGAAGAAAAGTTAGCCTTATACGCCACGCTAGCTAAAGCATGCATGGGGGAAGGCCGCTAGGTGGCGTACAGTGAATGTCGTGCTCCGTATTTATTTGGGTTTAAAAATAAAAAAAGTAATCAGTTGTTAAAAGTTATAGAAGAATTCTGCGAATAGTGTGATTTTAACGAAGTGATAGCGTTGGTAACATTAAAAGAACTCCAGTTACAGTGAAATCTGGATAAGAATAGGTGAGGTGAAAAACTCTAAAATCTGTGAACTGCAGGACAATTGGAACTGAAATGTTACACATACAATATCTGTGCGCGTTCTTGTTGACAAATTAGCTAAATAAACATTTACAAGTTGCATAAAACATTGATTAATTTTAAATTTTCTATTTTAACGTATCTTTTGTTTATGTAACTATATATATAATATTTTGTGGACTCTTTTTGATGCTTGCGGTTTTGGATAGAGGGCGTTGCGCACTAAGAAGGATCTGCAATATTTACTGCCATCTACAATTCTACAAAGAATAGATATCAACTCATCGACACCTCTTTTAAAATGTCTGCTTCCCAGCAATAGAGGGCATTGCGTCCTGAGAAAGAACCTCAAGATTTACCGCCATCTACAATTCTACCATATAACTAAGTATTAGCTCATTGATACATCCGCTTGTAGCTGCTTGCGGAACTTTTTGCAATAGAGGGCGTTGAACGTGGGGAGAACCTCGGGTTATACCGCCATCTACAATTCTACCAAGGAACTAAGTATCAGCATTTCGATACATTTGCCCTCGAGTGCCTGTGGACTCTTTTGGTGTATTCGCCTCCCACCGATAGAGGGCTTCGCGCGTTAAGAAGGAACTGAGATTTAACACCATCTACAATTCATCAAATGAACTAAGCGCAGCCCATCGACATAGTCTTCCCTTGTTACCCCGGGTTCCTTATAGAGGTCGTTACAGGGTTATTTAAAAAATGAATACGTCAAGGGCTGTGGTTAAGGGTCACTGTGCAGCATGTTCAGGCTCTTTAGCCAAAAAAGAATACCTATGTTGTTCTACGTGTAAATCTGCGTATGATATTTTATGTCTAAATATGTCTAGTCAGCGCTACCGGTCCTTCTACGCTGGAAATGCTGAAAGTAAGCTAAGCTGGAAGTGCCCTGAGTGCCTCAGTAAGGTCCCCAAGCAGGGTAACCTGAATACACCAGTACGTGCGAATCAAGTTGCCTGCAATTTTGGTGACGGCGCATCTGGTGCTGTGAGTCCTGTCGATGACAGCCGAAATGTCACTTTAAGAATAAAATCTTCCAAGCTACCAGAATGTATGTTGTCATGCATTGACACAAACGACACGGAAATTGAGGGCTTGCCTGTGTCACAGGCTGTGGATGTCGCTGGGGAAATGCGGGCAATGCGCCTGGAGTTGAGTAGATTGTGTGATAGGATGACAACGCTTACCAAGGCAGTAAATAACCGAATAGATAGGATCGATGCTCGTATGGATTCAATGGAAAACAGAGTAAGTGAACTAGAAAGTTGCAAAATAAAAATGTTAGAGGAAACAGTATCGCAATTAAAAATGGAAATTCAGGATCGGGAGCAAGAATCACTGGGAAATGAGATAGAGATTGCGAGTTTCCCTGAAACAAAAAATGAAAACACGATACATGTGATTTTAGCAGTTGCCAACAAACTTGGAGTGGAGCTAGAAGAGCGCGATGTTGTGAACGCTCAGCGTGTGGGTCCGAGGCCGGCGGCAGCGGCGGCGGAGGACGGCGCCTCGACCCCTGCACCCCAGCGCCCCCGTACCCTCGTGGTGCGGCTGGCTCGTCGTGCAACTCGGGATGCTTTGCTCAGTGCTGCGCGCGTGCGGCGTGGTACTACAGCAGAGGGAATAGCCCCCGGGGCACATCGCCCATTTTACCTTAACGAAAGACTCTCAAAGCTTAATAGGCAGTTGTTTCAAAAGGTACGTGAAGCGGCTAAGCGTTTACATTGGAGGTTCGTGTGGACCCGGGAAGGAAAAATATTTGCTAGGAAAGAACAAGGTAAATCATGTGTTCGACTCCGTACCGATGCTGACATTAAAAAAGTTTTTGGGGAAAGGGATATTGTTGGCTCTAAACCGAGTGACTTGCAATAATAATTTTTTTATATTTTTTTACCATGTTTTATGTTATTTAATGAAATATTTTTGTATGACTTTAATTCATTGCATGTTTAAATATAGACAAAGTAGAAATACACAAAGTTTCAGAAAAAGATATAGCAGTACTCCTTTTACCAATTTTACTAAGTTTTGTTCCTTATCTTTGTATTTAGATCTATGTTTACATGACTGCTACTTAGTGGAGAACTTGTGCATTTTGTTAAGAAGGTGTTTGTTGTATATTATATCCTGTTGCATTGCTTTTATTACTTGTTATACTAACATGTCGACTATCGTTAGTATCTCATTATTATACAAATTACAGTTTGTTTATGTTATTTGTAAAATAGAGTGGCGTCATTTAACTGTTCTCAAATCCTACCTAATTAATTGTTGTTACATAGAGATCTCCTATAGTTATGCAATAAAATTCATTCGGCGTAAAAACTTAACCTTAGGTCTTCTGAATCCGGGGTCCCTCGGTAGTCGCCGTCGACATGATGAGTTTAGAGTTGCAATAGAGCGTCACGAGGTTGACATTATGGCTATTAATGAGACATGGCTGTTTGAGGGTGAGGATGCTCGTGCACCCTCGTTACCTGGTTTCAGGCTCCGTCACTCACCGCGCTCAGTGCATGCTCCGAGGGGCCGCGGAGGCGGAGTTGGTTTCTACATAAGACGCGGAATCCGTGCACAAATCCTGGAACATCCGCCTACTATGCATGTCGATCAGATGTGGCTAGGTGTTAAAGTTGGTGGCCATAAAATTGCTATTGGGACTGCCTATAGGCCACAGTGGATAAGCTGCGACACTTTTATCGATGCAATTACGGAATCCGTGTCTTATTTCTCACCGTATGATCACATAGTTTTGGTTGGTGATTTTAACATGGATCTTTTAAGGCCGAATCATTGCGAATCCATAAAACTTTTAAACTTCATTGACTGTATGAGCCTTAATCAATATGTAAAAGATGCAACTCATTTCACTGACTATTCGGCCACCCTAATAGATGTTGTTTGTAGTAGTGCGAGGGTTTTGAACCTTGTTGTGGATTATATACCGGATTTAAGCCATCACGCATTTATATCATTTGAGCTTAATATTAAACGGCCTAAACCAAATCCCCATTGGATAACATATAGACCGCTTAGGGACATAAACATTGATGAGTTTAATCGTGATGTTAGTTTGATATTGTGGGAGGATTTTCTTTGCGACAACCTTAATAATTCAGTTGCTGCTTTTAATGAACAAATACATATTTTGTTTGACCATCATGCTCCTATCAAAACATCTTACGTTAAGCGGCAGAGCTACCCTTGGATTACGCAAACTGTAAAGGATATGATGCAACTTAGGGATGAAGCGCACTCTAGGAGTCGCAGTACTAATTCTGATAAAGATAAAGAGTCGTACAGGGAACTAAAGAAAATGGTCAATGTGGCTATAAACAGTGAAAGAGCTGCCTACTTCCGTGATAAAATAGACAAGAACTTAGGTGATTCGCGAGTACTATGGAAAAACATTAAACAACATGTTGACTTTAAAAAACAGCAATCCGACTTGCCTGATGGTATCGACGATCCTGATGCTATCAACAAGCATTTCCTGAATGCCCCGGGAAATTTCACCATAGATACATCACATTTATTAAACTTTTGTTTTAGAAGATTTTGTCGTGCTACCTTTAGTCTCCAAACAGTGGATGAGGAAGCTGTATTTGATATTATAAAACAAATTACAACTAATGCTCAGGGAGTTGATGGTATATCGTCGGTCATGATTTTACTCACACTGCCGCGTACACTTTCATTTATTACAGCTTTAGTGAATATATGTGAAATATGAAATATTGTGAGTGGTGAGTTTCCAGACCTATGGAAAAAAGCTATAGTTAGACCTTTTCCAAAAATAAGTAACCCTAAAGAATTGAAAGATCTCAGACCTATCAGTATTTTACCGTATCTATCTAAAATATTAGAAAAAGTTGTCTGCATCCAATTGGTTAAATATTTAATTGCTAATGATATACTGCCGTCCAAGCAGAGCGGGTTTCGGGCCGGTAGAGGCACGGCTACAGCACTCCTAAAGGTAGTAGACGATATATTGGCTGGAAGGGACGTAGGTGAGGCTTCTATTCTCGTTCTGTTGGATTACTCATGTGCTTTTGACACTATTAATCATACCTTACTTCTCGCTAAACTCGTGTTTTATGGTTTTGATGGTTCTGCTGTGAAATGGTTTCGTAGCTATCTTACTGGTCGATGTCAAAAGGTTGAAGTGACATGCAGTGATGGGACTAAAAGATTCTCCGAGGATCTCTCGGTGTTCAGGGGCGTACCGCAGGGATCAATATTGGGGCCAATACTCTTTATATTGTATACTGCAGACTTACCAGATTTTATAAATAATAGTGAACATCATCTGTATGCGGACGATTTGCAGATTTATCAGTGTTTTAAGCCCAGCGATACTTGCTCTGCAGTCGAGAGAATCAATGAGGATTTGGAACGGGTGGCTGAGTGGTCGGATGCTAATGGGCTAGTCTTGAATCCAAAAAAAACAAAGTTTCTCGTGTTGGGTACAAAGGCTCAAATATCTGATACTTTATCTCACACACCAAGTCTAAAATTAAAAGACACTCATATCGAACTAGTGACTGAAGCAAAAAACTTAGGTGTAACTATGGATAGTGACCTTAAGTTTGAAAAACATGTCCTCGGAGTAGTTAAAAATTGTTATTACAGGCTGAAAGTCTTGTACCAGATACGAGATTACTTAGGTGTGGAATCACGACTGCTCTTGTGTGAAACACTTGTTTTGTCGAAGCTTAATTATGCCGATGTAGTGATGGGAAACTGTTTGTTGGCACGCACTCAAAAACTTATTCAACGTGTACAGAATTCATGTGTCAGATTTTGCTTCCCTGTTCCTCGTAGAGCACATATATCACCTTATCTGAACAGGAACGGCCTTATGAACATGAATTCTCGGCGTACACTGCACTTTGCGGTTCTTTTGTTCGGCGTAATTAAAAACAAAAGTCCGTCTTATTTGTACAATAAATTAGATTTCACTAATCGTGCTAGAGAACCAGATCGTATTCTTTGCCCCAGACACAAGACTGCTGCTTTCCGAGGCAGTTTCAGGTATGCTGCTTCTAAGTGCTGGAATAACATTCCTCCGCCGATTAGAAATTCGTTCTCTGTTAAATCTTTTAAGTATAAACTTAAAGAGAGTATTTTACGAACTCAAAAGGCTCAGTAATTGCAGCATTATCTGTTTGTTGTACAAGTAACTCATAGAAATGTTGGTATTATATTAGTGTTTCAAATTTATTAATTCAATTTAATTAAAGTAGGTGTATTATAATTTAATTCTAATGTTTCAAGAATCCAATATATATATTAATTATTTAAAATTTATTGCAATGTAATGTATTAAAATTTAATGAATCTATATACTTATTTTCCAATTTATATAGGTAATTTTTGTTTATAAAAAATATTAATAATTCTAATAATTTTATGTTTTAATTTTAATTAAGTATTAGGCATGTATTTAATTATGTACGGTACCCGCGGAAGACCAGCGTCGTGGCTCGTACTAACGTCCACGACACATGCTGAGCGGGGGCCCTTTTGGCGTTTGTATATTAAATGTTTGTAGTTAATGCTCAGATCAGCCAAATAAACTATTTTTCTTTCTTTCTTTCTTTCTTTCTTTCATGCTGGCGATTCTTCCTGCCATGTTTTCCTGAGCTTAACAAAATGTAAAAATGTGTAAACCACTCACGGTTGATATATTCTTAAGCCGGAAATTACACAGAACAAAAAGTGTCATCATCATCATCATATCGCATTCCAAGCCTTTGAAGTCTTCCAAGGATTCGTGCCCAGGGTCTGGTAAAACTGTATGTAATTAGCGTCCTTATTTTATTATTTTTTTTAATTATCTTTCTTTCATTCGTACTCTTTTGGCAGAGTGGTCGTGATTATGGATTGGGTTGCTCCATGACCGCTGCTCTTGCGATTCTTCTCCACACATCTCTGTCTGAGGATTTCTAGGAGCATATTGTTGCTGGGCAGTGTGTTACAGCTTTGACAAGATTTCGTTTTGTTTAATTATTACCTACCTGTCGCTTGTCTAGTTTCAACTCTCTTTAGAGAGAGAGAATTTGTGAACCAATATACAACCATCGAAACTTGTAATCGAAAGTATTGAAAACCCGAATCGATGCCACAAACGACTGGCAGACCAAATAAAGGTGGTTACGTAAGTTGCGTAGTACGCGCTATCGATCCGAACTTCACCTTGGGAACAAAAATGCCGAAACGGGCGCGCCGGGTGCTGACGAAAAATAAAGAAGGCTCAGATAAACAAATAGACATGGAAATCAGTGGAAACAAGAACAATGTTCTTAGATTATAGATAAATTTTGTCGACATACAACAAAGATTGGGCCATCTAAACCTTTATATATATATTTCTTTACGTTTTTGTTCCTGACAAATTAAAACAATTGATTAAAATGTCTGAAACCAAAAAGATTGTTTCAATAAATTTTCCCAAAAAATAATTCAATATTTCGCTTTCAAAAGTATTCAGATTGTTATTTAAGCCTTTATTGCTAATACCATAAGTACAATACATTTTCATATTTTAACACATTTATTTCAATTGATTAATGATCAGCGTGTCCTGTCATACGTAGGCCTCTTCCAGCTATTTCTATTCGCTTCTATTTTTAGCCTTTCTTATTCAAGTTGCTTCTCCAATTTTCGCTTGTTTGCCTCTCTTTCTTTTGCCATCACGTGGCTGCCATACTCATACATCATCATCATCATTTCGAGTAGGCGTTACGGTCTATCGACCATGCATGCATACCCTGGTAGGACGTGGTTCCTTTAACGACTAACATATGGCAGCCGGGACCAACGGCTTAACGTGCCTTCTGAAGCGAATACTGATAGATAAAAGATAAGGATAGAGACAGGTACAAATAGCTACTGTTTTCAGGGTAATGCCTCTTAATCGTTAAAATTTTCGAACACGTACCGTACACAGAGATAATTGAATCAACTCCCTTGCCTTTGGTTTTCCCAAGTGACTTCAACATGAAGGTCTCGAAGAAGGGCGTGCAAAAAATTCTCTTAGGATCGGAAACGCGCTTGCGATGACTCCGAACCCTTTCGTACCCTAATATTCTCGCCCCGCGGAATAAAAGTTGTAGTTTCGGCACCTTTATAGCTTACTAGCTGTTCCCCGCGGCTTCGCCCCGCGTGGGACTCGGTTATATCGCGCCCAAAAGTAGCCTATGTTTGACCTCAGGTCGTTAACTACATCACTACCAAATTTCATCACAATCGGTCCAGCGGTTTAGCCGTGAAGAGGTGACAGACAGGCAGACAGACAGACAGACTTTCGCATTTATAATATTAGTATGGATATAGATAGGTGCATATTATGAATCTGATTCGCTGTTGTTTTATGAAAGAAAAGTTAAGTGATTTTTAGGGTTCATGTAGTTTCGAGGAGGTGATATAGTCAATGTATTCCACAATCAGAATCAGATACACTAAAGCAATAATCCAAAAATTAAAATCAAATTATGTTTGGAAAATTATGACTTAGTTCACCTGGGCTAGATTGAACTCAAGGGGGGTCATGACCCTCATGACCTTCACGAATCTGCCCATGTTAGTTATTTCAGTTCGGGCTAACGCGATTTGTAAATCCCAAGTCTAACCTGTTATTGATGCCGGGTTACACACCTTGTGATTAAATGAAAAACAGTACTTGTATTCATACCAGCGACCCGCCCCGGCTTCGCATGGGCATAAAAACCTTCCTCTTGATACACTTATCTATTAAAAAAACCGCATCAAAATCCGTTGCGTAGTTTTAAAAGATTTAAGCATACATAGCGATATAGGGACAGAGAAAGTGGCTTTGTTTTATACTATCTAGTGATGATAAATTTAAAATAGCAATTAATTGTCTATGACCCTCACCACAGACATCACCAGATGATTCGATCACAGGAGGTCGCGGCCCGTTTTCGGTTTGGGAATCTTATACGTGTACAAGCTATCTATATTAGTCTAACTAGAAGTAAAGTTTTAATCAAATAAATCATTATATTAATTTTTATTACACATTACTATCTAAAACACAAACATATTCTATAAAAAACTTAACTAGTATCTTCTACTATATATAAACTTAATATTAATATAAAAAGAGTACATACTTAAAGTATAATACTTAAGCGTGAAAAATCCTTAAAAATATAATTTCGGGATCTAAAAACAGGAAAAAAATAAAAGTATCGAAACAACACCAAGAAATAAACGAATTTACAACAGAATAGGGTAAAGTGAAATAGAGGAAAACCGAAAAAGAGATGGATGGACTGTTTATAATCACACTTTCAAAATTTCCTATACTTTGTTCTAGAATACACGATACGTTAAGACAACACTTCAAACTCTTAACAACATAACAGATGACTATTCAATCAATTCTGATGGAATATTTAAATGAAATCGACATGTTACTTTTAAATTGGAGTTAGGTTTCTTGAGAATATGACATGTGTCTCAACTCGAGTGTCTGTTTATCAACCGTTTATTACCGCTCTATTTAATAAAACAATAAGTCATTACCCGACTGCAGTGAAGCCAAAAAAGAGGGCTAGTGCGACTTTAATCTGTATCCTACTAATCCTACTAATATCATAAACGCGAAAGTTTGTATGGATGTTTGTTACTTTTACACAGGAAAACGGCTGAACCGATTTCTGAATTTGGAATGGAGATTGCTTAGACCCTGGAACAACAGAAAGGTTATATTTTATCCCGCAATTCCCACGAGAGCGGAGCCCCGGGCAACAGCTAGTGTATATTGTTGATCTCTATGTTTCCTCGTTACTAAAATTTTACTTTAACGTTGCTAAAACGTTGTTTAATTCTTTTTTTTTAATAAATACTAGCGACCCCGCCCGGCTTTGCATGGGCATAAAAACATTCCTCTTGAATCTCTATCTATTAAAAAAACGCATCAAAATCCGTTGAGTAGTTTTAAAGATTTAAGCATACATAGGGATATAGGGACAGAAAAAGCGACTTTGTTTTATAATATGTAGTGATACTGACGTTAGTAACTATCTTGCTTTTAAAAAGTGAATCTGATATACGAGTATAAAGCTGGCATAAAATTAGCAATAGTAGGTATATAATCAATCATATATGTTAATGTTTATTGTGGAACCCTGAGCAATGCACTTAAGCGATCAATTTACGACAGGAGTCAGGAATTTTCCATCTACACAACAAACATATTGAGATTGCGACTTTGACTAGACGTCTGTCTTAGAAGTTTTAATAAAGGTCTCTATTTAGGTACCAACATAAGATTAATTTGATTCATACCGTACGTTGACCCTGTACACCCTGGAGTCAGAGTTAAGGATATTCGATACGTCGGGAAGAAACTATTACAAAAGGTATACCTTTTACATAGATCTGTTAATCACACTGATTTAATCCATATTTTTTGAATAATTATTATCTGTTTATTAGTTATTATCATTAGTGCTGCTAAACTTTTGGAACATCTCTTTGACCACGCGGGCGAAGCCGCGGGGAACAGCTAGTTATAAGGTTTAACTGGCAAAATATCCTTATAGCATTAAATACACTTATTGTCTTTCAAACTCTTCTGTCGAAGGCCAGATCCACTTTGGGTCGTCGAGCTATTTGCACGCAGTATTGTTTTTTAAAAGTGCGATAATGTTTCAATTATATACTTACTTAAATATGTTTTAATTACGTTATGTCAAAGAATATTATCCATAACGGTTATGTTCTATTGTTCCCTTGGTTTTGAGGAATTATTTATAAATCATAATATTATTATAATGTAGATTGCGAATCTAGAAGTCAAAGTTACAATATAATTTTCGTGACATTCAATTTATAACTTCAAAAATAAAAATCGTATTAGGGAAAATCCCTCCAATAATATCGCATAAATATTAAATCCGGAGCCTGTATAATCGAAGAGGTTTTGACTTCGTTATGGCCAGCAAAAAGTTTTGACAAAGAAGAATTGTAATCATTCAGGAATATAAAATGAATGAGAATTTCTTTTGCTCTCCACTATTCCCTGCTTAGCGCCACCTCTTGCCAGTCGGCTTTTCGGAGGATTCCAGGTTCTTCATAACTTCATCTCTTCAGCGGTACATTGCATAAGACGATTAGGAGCTTTGACTCTTTTGGCGACAATGGCGCACTCCAATCTATTCGAGCTAAAATTTTTGTTGCTAACTCGCGTGGTTAGGAATTTAGTCTATACTTATAGCAAATAATCAATTTAGTTGAAATTACATGCGTGCTCCAGTTTTTTGAATCCAAAATCATCATTTTAGTACCAATTCGCATGAAGATATGTAAGAGAAGAAAATAATGAACTAATAAACCTTTCAGAAAAAACATAGTTATAAAGTGACCTAAGAAAGTAACATGCTTACATGATAGATAGTGATCTAGTTTTTTTTTAAAGTGGTTATAATTGTCTTCTTTATCCGAGCGTCTTTCTTAGTTTCATCTACAGAGCTGGGTGCGCTGTCATAAGCACTATTTTCTATTCCGTGTCATGGAGGACCATGTCATGATTGTATTATAAATCTAGGAAGATTTGGAGGTAAGACTAGTTATTACAATGAAGCGACTGTGGTCTGTGCCCCTAAAGCGCCTCTGGCGGATAGTAAGTCAACTAAGAAATTCCATACAAAATCCTAACGCAGTCGCTAGCGTCTGCGTTAAGAAAAACTCATACTAGGGGCACTGGACTCCAAAACCCATTTTTTCAAGGAAATCATACACAATCATAACATTTGACACGTCTTGTTTAAAGTCCTCTTATTACTGCAGGAAACCGGCCAGACGTGATTCCAATTCCACTTTGTAATTTGCTATTGTATCGTCTTGTTACCCAACTCTTAGAGGTTATTGTGTGGAAGTGTGATGAAGCTCAATATCCTAGCTGGGCATGTATGTTCGTGACGATAGCGTGCGTCAAGCAATTGCGAGCGCAGCCTAGTTTGGATTGCTTGCCATTAGTAACATTTCTATCTTGAGCTCCTCCGTGCTTCCGAATGTTAAAGTGTTGGTCCCAGCTGTTATCAATAGATTATGTTCATAAAGCTTTTTCAGATGCTTGTTAATTCCAATTAATCTCGTTTCCCTGTAAAAAGGGTTACGGAGGTCAGAGTGCAGTAGCTCCATTGTAATATTATTAGTAACTGACTCGGTGGTCCAGTTGTTAAGGTGCAGTGCAGAGCCGGGGGTCGTGGGTTTCATTCCCACGGGAAGTATATGTTTAGTGGTTTCCAGTTTGGTTAGGGTAATTGCAGGCTTGAATCACCTGATTGTCTGATAATAAAGATGCTTCCTTGCTTTTGAAGGCACGTTAAGCCGTTGATCCTGGCTGCCAACTGGGAGTCGTCAAAGAAACCACGTCAGAGGCCGAGAGGCAGTTCTGAAGAACTCTGGCACTAGGGTATGTATGGTCGATTAACCGTAAAACGAAATGATGATGATAATGAGAAAGTAAGAAGTGTTTATTTTCAAGATGTTATCTATCAATGTATAAATTTATTTTGCAGTTAAGCGCGAAGCGTATCAACTGACAGGTAATATTAGTAAGGATATTAATATGTATGATATCATGCTACAGTTTACTCCCTATACATTATAGATACCTACATGAGAGAATATTTAATTTTGGTAACGTTGCGTGCCTCAAATCCGTAACATTAACATGAGTTACCTACTGTTATTTTTATTATAGGCAACTCAAAATGAGAATAGTATTTATGTTTACGTACCATTACTATACAGAATGGTATCGCACTGTTTAGGTACTTTAGTTTACTTACTACTAACTTACTTCATAGAATTAGGAATTAGCCGCCCCCATTTTCTTACTAACATTCCCTCATCGAAATTCCCGGTACGTAACCACTTGAGAAGGAGGAATAATCTTAATTACTTTTTACCTGATAACGGTACTTAACTCACCTATTCTGTGTGTATTTTGGAAAAACACAAATAAATATTAACAGAAACTAAACTCCAAGTTGTTCATCCATCATCTATCCAAAACGGGTATAAAATTATGATTTACCTTTATAATGAGTTATGAATGAATTGCTGAGTTGTTCGTTAACTATTGCAAGAATGAAAATACGAAACTACATACAAAAATATAATACAGTATAGTAAGCTTAATAGTTTTTTTCTGTGCAAAAGAAACTGACTATATATCTGAAACAAGTCTCAAGGGAATTTTTATATCGCTTAAACGGTACCCTTACAATCTCATATCACGAAAGGAAGCCTTTACTTGTGCAAATATGCGACCTTTAAGTTTTGTTATACTTACCTACTCTTCGGTGAGTCAAGGCCAAAATCCCTTTTTATCTTGAGAGTCGCGAATTGTGTTTTTTGTCCACTTTGAACAGGCGAAACAATTCGAAAGTTTCATCAAGTGTATGTCAGAATTTGATCGGTATAATAAGTACTTACTGGTGGCCTACTATCATCTCTTAAAACCATGCAAGTTCCAGTGAGTAAGGGGGATGTCGCCTTACATCATGTAGCGCGCTGTCTCTCTTACTCACTGGAACTTGCATGGTTTTAAGAGATGATAGTAACCCCCCTGACCTTTTGTAATAATCGGCTACGATCGTACGGCCACGTTTTACGGAAGCCGGCTATGCCTAGCCATGTCGCCTCCGCTTGGGCCGGGTAGAAAACCGGCCCTAGTAAAACGTGGCCTTTAGGGGCAAGTCTAAAATATGCTTGCTCGACACATCGCAGTAATTGATATGCATGCTATTGGTCTCACAGACAACTAAGGATGGCAAAGATAGAAAAAGCCGAAAAGCGGACCTTAAGCCTAAAATATAAAAAGTCATAAAAACTAATAAACATAATCTGTTTTTATTTGGACCCTTTTTTAAATCATTTGACTATGTTTCCTGGGCTGGAAAAGGTTTAGATGATCCATGAAAATCACAGATTTTATTATCGATAAAACCTTTTCCAAGAAATTCGATATTCTGTCTTATTCACAAACATTAAACCTTCGTCATTCGTAGCCTTCTAACTTGCTAACATAGTTATAAACCTTTCAAATTTCTCCTACGGACCTTGAACTCATTTGATAGGTTTGTTGATTTATGAGTTTTCTTCTAATGGGAAGATTCTTCCGAGCGAACGAAGTGACATCGTTTAAATACTAGCAAAATTTGCTTATAACGGTCTGTAAAGATGTTGACACTATGTGAGTACCAACATATTAGGTATGTGAGTATAAACATTGATCTATACTTACTTTTTAAATCCATAAAAACATTTTCAGTGTAGTAAGGGGATAAGTGAATGAATGAATGAATGAATGAATGAATGAATGAATGAATGAATTTATTGCTGCTATAAACATGGTAAAAAGTTATTAAATATAAAGTAAACATATGTATCACACGTTTAGTCAATAACTGACATGCAACAGACTATGTCAAAATTATTTAAATTAAATGTTAACAATTATTATTTACTATTCATTAATGTCAATTTCAATATCTATTCATGTCAATTTACAATACCTACTCATGTCAATTTATGTTAATTTTACAGTCAATTATTATAGTTCTTAAATCTAAATATTCCTGTACACTATAAAAACATTTGTCAACAAGCCACTTATAGAGTATCTCCTTAAATTTTTTTAATGGTAGTTTCCTTAATTCATCCGGTAGTTTGTTATATATTTTAATAGCCATCGCATAACAATTAGCACTATATAAAGCTGTTTCCCTCGTAGGGTTTACTAGTCTATCCGGATATCGTCTTCTAGATTTACTAGGAATATCTTCAAAACGTGTAAATAAATGTGGATAAAGCTTAACAAATTGACAAATTTCAAAAATGTACAGACACGGCAAAGTTAACAAATTAGTTTTTTTGAACAGTGGCTTACAGCTAGTTCTTGGCGTGGCATTAAATATAGCTCGGACACATTGTTTTTGGGCAACAAATGCCCTGGTTGCTTCTGCACAATTACCCCACAAACATAAACCATATCTTAATCTGGACGCAACATATCCATGATAAGCTTGTATGGCTGTTTTTTCACCTGCTATGGTAACCAAGCGTCTCAGTGCATATGTAAACCTATTTAACTTTTTACATACAACGTTAACATGTTGTGACCACATAAAATTACTGTCCAAAATAATTCCCAAGAAAGTGGTGGTTGTTACTTCGGATATGCTTTCATCATCATGTTTTACATCTAGGACTTTGGTATTTTTATTTCTTTTATTGTGGAATTGTATAAGTTTTGTTTTGGAGATATTTGCCTTTAAATTATTATTTTTGAGCCAGCATATAACGTCTCGTACTGTGTCATTAATGTCATTATTGTAATTATTTTTAATGTCAGGTATAATTATAGCTAAATCGTCAGCAAACAGCGTACAAAAATGATTAATTGCTTTAGGGAGGTCGTTTATATATATTAAGAACAAAAGGGGTCCCAGTATACTTCCCTGAGGGACACCAGTAGTATTTATTGCCCTGTTGGAGGTGTATGTTTCTTCATGTTTGTTAAGATTATTAATTGAGTCTAATTCCACATACTGAGTTCGATTTTTTAAATAGCTTTGGAGCCAGTTTAATGCTTTACCACGTATACCATATTTTTCACATTTGGACAGAAGCCTATCATGATATACCATGTCAAATGCTCTGCACATATAAAAAAAAACTGTAGTAGTAGCTATTCTTTTATCGACGTAGTTCATAAGTTTAGTAACGAGTTTAAAAGCAGCTAGAGTGGTTGATTTGCCTTTTTGAAACCCATTCTGCTCCTCGCTGATTATATCATACCTTTTGAGAAATGCTGAGATCCTATTATGCATTGCCCTTTCATATACTTTTGATAATATAGGCACCAATGATATAGGCCTATAGTTTTCGATACGCTCTTTATCATCTTTTTTAAAGACAGGTTTAATTTTGGACATTTTAAGCGCATCAGGGAACACCCCCTGTTCAAATGAAAGATTTATTAAATAACTTAATACAGGAGCTACAATGTAGGAAACAGTCTTCAATAAAGATGTGGGAAATCCATCGTAGCCTACTGAATTAGTATTTTTTAAAGATTTTATAATTTTAATAATTTCAAATGGATCTGTTGGAAATATAAATATACTGTTATGATTAGAATTTATATTATTATCGGATGTCAAATTATTATAATCAGAATTCTTAATAATATTACTATTAGATGTCATTTTATTATTATTATTATTATTCGATGTCATATTATTATTACTATTCGATGTCAGATTTTTATTATTATTTAAAGTCATATTTGTATCACTATTTTTAGTCAGGTTAATAAAATAATGATTAAAGCCATTAGCAATATCAATGGGATTAGTTAGTGTATTTCCATTGTCTACTATTTTATAAATTGATCCTTTAGGGTGGTTATGTGCTAGGCTCGTTTTTATTACATTCCATGAAGATTTGCAGATATTTTTTGATTTGCTCAAATATTTGGAATTTCTGAGACGTATTGCAGTATGAACACATTTTTTTAGAATTTTACTGTACTTTTTATAATGTTTTTTGCTTTTTAGTGTTTTATTTTTATAGTAGGTGAATCTTAAATTCCTTTTTTTGGCACAAGCTTGCTTGATACCGTTTGTTATCCAGGCATTTGAGTTCTTTTTTCTCTTAATTTTTTTTATGTATGTTGGGAAACATAAATTTAGGTATAATATTAATGTATTATGGAAAGTATTAAAAGCCTCATTGGCATCTGAAGTCTCATAGACTTCCGACCAAGATAGACTTTGCAAACATTGTGCAAACTTCTTAACATTTTCCTCATCATCAAAATCACGATATTTCCTAAACCAGTATTTATGTGTATTTTCTCTTTTTTTAATAGGAATAGTCAGGGTTTGTGCCGTATTATGGTCAGATATCCCGAGAGGGTGTAATTCACCAATAGCATCGTGTATATTGCTAATAAATTGGTCCAAACAGGATTTTTCTCTCGTTGGTTCTTGTATGTGAACCAAGTAATTATTTGATTTTACTATTCTATGAAATTCTTTAGTTTCATTGTTATTTTTAATGATATTTATATTAAAATCTCTTCCTATTATTATTTTCTTTTTTGTCTTTTTTTGGAGTTTTTCTATAAGTTCCTCGAGATGACTTAGAAATACATAGGGATTCGATTTAGAATTTGTTGGTATTCTGTAGACACAGATCACTAAGATATTATACTGCGTTAACTCAACTCCGCAACATTCAAACACAAAAGTGGATGTTACGTTAGTACAATTATATTGTGGCAGTGTCTTCAAACCGCGGGTAACATTTTGAAATTAGAACAGAAAAAGATTTTGGTAATCCTAGAGCTCTTTTTTGAATAATTAATTTTTATTACACGTTTGATTTGGCTGTAAATTCAACATAATGAATAATTTTAAATAGGTGCTGTAGGAAGGATTTTATTACAGGAAAAGGAATAAAATGAAACAGGATTAAAGGATCAAACATTACAAAACTGGAGGTTATGCAATGCAAAAACACTACAAAAACTAAATTTTAATAAAAAAAAAATATGATTTTTTGTTGACTATGGTCTAAAAACTTCCATGCATCTGGCAAGGGGCACGTATGTTTCTTTTGTTGCTGCTGGTGGTTTCTTCGGGGTTGGTGGTACGGCGGCGGCAACTCGTTCACCTAAAGTCGGGTTTATAAGAGACATCATTTCTATAACTCTCGTTTTGACTGGTTCTTGAACTGTTGCTAAGCTGCCACCGATAATTTGGGCAAGACGCATTCTTTCTCCTTCAGTTTTAAGTACATTATTGTAAAATTCAGCAGCATTTTCGAAATCCACTGAGTTACTCTCTAATATTAATAGCCTTTCGCTAGGAGCACTCTTATCGATATACGGTAAAGGACCATTGAAAGAGTTCGGCAGATAATTTGGAGCATCTTTCATGTTATCTCTTACAGGAGGTTTTCCGTCACGTAAATAATATTTTGCATATTTTGGCAGATTTATATCGATTTTATTGTGGTTGACACCTAAACGATAATCTTGAGTATCTCTGTAAGCGACAATTCGTGCAAGAAACATGAAGTCCATTGGACCTGATATTCCTGGAACCAAATTACTAGGATTAAAAGCACTCAGCTCTACCTCGCTAAACCAGTTATCCACATTTCTATCAAAGACCAGACGCCCTATTGTGACGGTTTCAAAAGTACCATTTTCCCATAGTTTTGTCACATCAAATGGGTTGTATTTCAGCGTTTTCAAATCTTTAAAAGGTATGACGTCTATGTCCAATCTCCAAGATGGATAGTTTTTGTTAGCTATAGCATTGTACAGATCTCTGGTAAAGTAATCTGGGTCTTGACTGTTTATAGCCATTGATTCTGCTGTTGTCAAGTTTGCCAGCCCTTGCTCTGTTCTATAGTTGAACCGTGCATAAAATCTTTCTCCATGTTTATTATAAAGCTCATAAGTGTGAATGGGGAAGATGTCCATTTTTCTATAACCATCTGGGATGCCATAATCAGAAAACAGCCATAGTATGGAATGTAATGTATCAGGTTGTAACGTTCTAAAATCCCAAGCTGCTGTTGGGTCAAGTATGTTTGTTTTGGGATTTCGTCTTTCTGCCCGAATAAAAGAACTGAAACTATTAGGGTTTCTGTAGAAGAAAACAGGATGGTGAAGACATAAATGATCAAGGTTGCCTTCTTCAGTATAATATTTTACTGCAAGACCCTTTGTGTCTCTGTTCGATTCTGCTCCACCTATGTTGGGAATTGCCGGAGAGAATCTACCAAAAGCTGGAGTTTTTTTCCCAATTCCATTGAACATTGCAGCTGAAGTATACTTGGATACATCGTGAGTAACTATGAAATATCCATGAGCTCCAGAGCCTCTAGCATGTACAACTCTTTCTGGTATTCTTTCCTTGTCAACATGTAATATCTGTTCCGTGAAGAACGGATTTGAAAACAAGTTTGTGTTTAATGTGACTGTCTTTCGGATATCTACTGGCTTTCCTGCACTGGTTGTAAGAAGCCCGATAGGTTCCTAAAACAAAATATATACACATTTTAATTTTATGTAATTGACTAGTATTTGCTCGCTTATCCTTCCACGTGATACTTCGATATATTGCGCTTAAAAGTAGCTTAGTCTTTGTCATAAAAATCATTCGTTAAATCAGATCAGTGTGGAGAGTTAACAGAGCTATTGCATGATGACAGAAATTGCCATGCCTTGAATTTGCCACACTACAACATATTTAACAAGCTAAAGAAAAAATAAAAGTCTTAGTAGTCATAGTACCACATACCGGGTGTTCCATTTTAAACTTGGCCAATTGCAGCGGAACATAATCTATGGTCACATTTTTCTGTGCCCAGGAGTTTCCCAGACAAATCCATAATGAAATGATCGACAGATATCGCATCCTAGAACACAAAGGTAAATACTGAAACGAAGTCGGCATGCTATTTATAAAATCACGCAATAATTACTCACATCCTTTTTTGTCGGATAAACCTATGAATACACGATAGTTGTGTTTTAACGATCTGTCTTAATATTAATAACATAACAAAAAAAAAAACTATAATATCTTAAACTTAGTATTTGTTTTAAGGTTTGCTCTACTCAGTCGCCATAGTACGTTAGTACTATTATATATTCTATGGCCATAGCTGAAACAATATAAGTTGAACATTTATCTAAGATGTCAACCGTTTTATTAAACTTGTGATCCATGGCTTCGCTTGAATACGGCTTAGTAAAAGGCTACCTCATAAAACACTCCAGAGCGATTTACAAACTAGGATTCATGCACTTGCTCACTTTTTTTTTCACAAGGCGTCAAGAATTAAAATATAACTTTTGCTATAAAAGCAATTTCTATTTATTTAGCATGCTTATAATATGCACATACACATACATACACCTCGAGATGACAGTGGATGACATACTTGCAAATAGTCATAACCATAGATAGGTATCGAAGACCGGACAAGTTGGCTAAGAAAGGGTAAGATAAAAAGTGGACTCTGGCTCCGAAGCGGGCTGATGATGGGTCTGTCAATAACGGTGATGAAAGAGAGAGAGAAAGAGAAACTACAATGTGGATGATTTTTGCGTTGCTTAATTAGCAATCTCCTGAACTGAAACTGTATCTCTTAGTCACTTTTTTGACATCCATGTATAAAGTTGGTACCTACATTTGAAGTTGTCTATTTTATGTCTTAAAAATTACATAATTAAATGTAGCTGATTTCGCATGTCGTTAATTGAATCGTGTCTTTATGAATTCATTGTAGTATAATACAAAATAGCTGTTATTAGATAATCTTTGGTTCGAATACTTATTCATCCGGTTTAAATACGTGAACTAAACAATTATACTTATATAATTCTAATGTAAAAAAAGGTTTTTATAATTTTAGGTTTCTATAACTCAGAATTATAAATTCGTGATTAAACATCCGGAGACAAAACGTTTTTTTAAATTTATATATCAATTCACAACAGAGGCGATCCTTTAAAAAAATATACCTAATATTATTTGAACAATATTTTGTATTGATTCTGGTTCCCAAAATGTTGTTGGCGCCGATATATTGGTAAAAACTAAAACGCGACGTATTCTTTGTCTTTCTGATTTCAGAAGGTATTCAGTCACAGTACATTATTATCTTGTACTAAAAGCATTTCTCTATGATTACATGTGTAAGGCAAAGGACTATTGAGAAGAGATTAAGCGTGAGCGTCTTTCATCTCCCAAATAATGGTTTGTATATTTTGGCAGATATATTTCAATTTTATTATGGTTAACACCTATGCGATAATAATCTATAAAGTTTCTATCTAAAATTATTTCTCTTGGTGCTTTTTCCTGGAACCTAGAGTTGAACTTACTTTGCTTTACTTCGCTTATTAAATACTCTATCTATGTTATACATATAAAATAGTTTATCCCCATTCATCATCTCCAGGCTGACTTATCATCAGCCACTATTTAAGGACTTTATAGAAACTCGACACCTGTTTGGCTTGAAAGGTTTTCAAAGATTATGAAAATTTCTCATGTATAGATATAAAGGGATATTTTGCACAGCAAAGCCTCTGGCTCAGCCAGAGATATTGCATCATACTGGGCCAATTTGTATAGTTATGAGCCATTTATATGAAATAAAATACTTATTTTCATGTATTTCAAATAATGCACTTAATAACCCATTCATATTTTTATTTACTTTCTGCATTCCTCGATCTTTATTTTTTTCTGTTTCTCTTTTCTCTCTACCCTAAGGTTGGCTGGAAGCAATTGCATTAGCTCATTTTTTCCGATCTTGTACTATCTAATGATGTTTTTAAGTTAACAATACAATAAAGTGCTAGTTTAAAGAGCTCGATAGCCTAGAGCGGCGCGCGTGTTCGTAACGATAGTGCGCGTCAAGCGACGGCTACGGCGAGTGCGCGGCCATGTTTGGATTGGTCGCCATTAGTGGCCTTTCTATCTTGAGCTCCTCCGTGCTTCGGAAGGCACGTTAAGCCCTTGGTCCCGGCTGTTATCGGTAGATGGCAGTCGTTAGGCTATGTCACATTCCTATAGGCAGCCTAACAACTGACAGTGCTGGCCACTAACTAGTTCTGCCAAATCAGGACAATGATTAATAGTGTACCCTGGGCTCTAAAGCTATAAGTGCGTACAGTGGGCTGCTGAGAAATCTGACCCCCTTTCAATATCGATTCTCGTGGCATGGGGGTCAGATTTCTCTGCAGCCGACTGTACCACCAATATCAATCATCAAAGTAATCCACAGGTGCCAAGCCCAGTTTGGCTTGTATATATGTGCATTCCAATTAAAAAGAATCGTAGTTAGACACCGACCCTGCCTGACCCATTTCCGTTCCGATCTACTCAGGTCAATACTGACAGGTGCAAGTGAATTCATTACGTATTCCATTTAGTCAGGGTTCAATTTGCTACTTCAGGGACGGAGGTATGTAAATAGATTCGTGAGACATTCAGCGCGAATTTTATTGATTGTTCTATGCAGGTTAGAGGAGTTGACTTACTGCTACTAGACTGTAGGAATAAGAACTCGTATGTTCTTTATGCATCGCATCAAGCTCCAATAATATTAGAATAGAATAGAATAAAAATTTATTGAGATATTTATCACACATAAAAATCAACAAAGGACAAAGATAACATCACATTTATGAATGGTGGCGGCTCAGTATTACACTAGACATGCAAGGATGTTCTAGCACTGATTTTCAGCCGACACCTGTCATATTATTGTTAACACGTCCGGCTTAAGTGTCAAAATTACCCAAAAACGGGACTTGCCATGAAAATCCGTCAATCACGCTGTGACTGTGGAAATTAAAAACCATGACAAAACTGACAGCAAAAAATAGCGTGTAATGTTCGCCTTACGGTTTATACACCTAGGTAACATTTGTAGATTTAACTTCAAAATAAAAGATTCTTTATTGTTCATATTGCATGTAAAAAGATGTGATTTAATTTTAAATACGTATCAATGCACACTACTCAATGAGGCGTACAATAATCCATGCAGGGTGTCACTTATACTATATAACATTATGTAATCTCTAACACCTTTATAATTTGTGACAAGACATAATAACATAGGTAGCATATAGGAAAGCGTTTGGTGTTTTCTAGGTATAAGCTTCATGATTTTTTTCAGATTTTTTGCTATTCTTCCTTCATGACGCGAAAGATAAACTCAATAAATATTTTTGTGGAAAATAACACAGGTAGCATATAGGAAAGCGTTTGATGTTTTCTGGCCAAACAGGATCGATCAGACGAACCTTTTACGACGTCGTAAAGTTGAATGGAGGTCTTTGTCAAGGATAACGCTTAACAAGACATGTTCGTGATGGGATTGGACGGGTGAACCGAAAGAAATCGTTCAATTCAAATATTTGCTTCGATAAATTGACCATAATTTATGTTTTGTGCGTGATGGAAAAGTTATAGAATAGGATGCTATAGCTAAAGTTATAAAAGTGATGACAATAATGTACTTAGAAAAGACATTGGTACTTAATTATAGAATATCATATGGAAACGAAGCCTTTTCAATTTGGGATAGATTGACGATATTGTCGAAAATATGACAGTTGAGATAACCAAGAGATAACCATACACCGCAAGATCAAGTTAACTTAAACATATGTATCGACCCATGGATGATGCTCAATTAGATAATTTGATTTTTCTTTAGTTTTTCATTTAAGTTTTATGAACGTAGTTTTTTTTTTGGTTTTAGTTTTAATTATTTATGGTTTTAGTTTGCCGAAGACCATGGTAGTACATAAATAGTTTGAAATGCTGATGAGTTAGTGTCCAGGAAAGGGTTTATAATGCGTTGTTTGCATAATATTAAATATATGTCATATTTTTCTGCCCTCCCCACACTTCGGCGCCAGGACAGGTGCATAGGTATACATGTTCATTGGTAATTTCATAATTAAAAAAAAAATACACATAATTTAAAACTTGTTTATCTAGTAATAGTAAGTAAACTTTATTGTACCAAAAACAAAGGAAATAAAAACTAGGTATATTTTGAACATTGTGTACAAAGCTTTATCGCTGTCGCAATTTCTTTTAGCCAACTTAAGAGTAACAAACTTATAGTATAAATACATTTTCCTGATATATATTGAGTATCAGATTTTTTTTGTTTAATTTTTTGTTTCCATTTATGTAAAAATAGGTAACTAAAAATCAATATGAAAGAAGTATCACGTAACTACACTCGTAATATATTGAAAGTTTGAGTGTGTCCCTGAGAAAGAAAATCGAGGGGATAAGATACACCATGTTTTAACAAATATTTGTAATTTTTAAATTTTAAGTCTGATTAAACAATGCCATGCATTTCGCAAGATCGGCGTATGTTTCTTTGGTAGCTGCGACAGGATTATCCCTGGCTTGTTTCACTAATGCTGCTATACGTGATCCTAAAGTTGAATTAACAAGAGCCATTATCTTCACAACTCTTTCTTTGATTGGCGAAGAAACTGTTTCCAGTGTAGCAGCTATGTTCTTTGCAAGTAGTTTTCGTGACTGTTCATTGAGTAACACGTGATTGTAAAAATCTGCCGCATGGCCTAGATCTACTGCATTGCTTTCCAATATCAAGAGCCTTTCGGAATTAGCAGCAGTTTCAATATAAGGTAAAGGACCATTAAAAGAATTAGGAAGATAGTTAGGGGCCTCTTTCATATTATGCAAAACAGGAGGCTCACCGTCTCTTAGATAATACTTAGAATACTTCGGTCTATTAATCTCAATATTATTGTGATTAACGCCTAAGCGGTTGTTCTGTGTATCTGGATACGAGACAACTCGTGACACAAACATAAAGTCTACACCTCCAGCTATTCCTGGGACTAAATTACCAGGATTGAATGCACTTAGTTCAACGTCTCGGTGAAATTTTTTTACGTTTCTATCAAAAACCAATCGTCCTATGGGTACTGTAAAATAAGTCCCTTTCTCCCATAGTTTTGTTACGTCGAATGGATTATAATAAAGTTTTTTCAAATCCTTATATGGTATAATATCCATTTCCAATCTCCATGCTGGATAATTTTTATTTTCAATCGCGTTGTATAAATCTGTAGTAAAGTAATCCGGGTTTTGACTGGCTATTGCAGCTGCTTCAATTGAAGTTAGATTTGCTAACCCTTGTTCAGTTCTATAATTAAATTTTACATAAAATCTGTCACCGTGTTCGTTGTAAATTTCATATGTATGAATAGGGAAAATATCCATTTTTCTATAGCCATCTGGTATTCCATATTCTGATAAAAGCCAGAGGGCTGTGTGTATTGTATCCGGTGTCAAAGTCCTAAAATACCAGAACATATTGAAATCAGGAATATTCGTTTTAGGGTTTCTTCTATCGGAATGTGTAAATGTATGAAATATATTTGGATTTCTATAAAGAAATACTGGTTGGTGAAGACTTAAATGATCCATGTTTCCTTCTTTAGTATAATATTTAACTGCAAGAGCCTTAGATTCTCGCGTCAACTCCGATCCACCTTTATTTTGCACTGTTGTGGAGAATCTGCCAAATACAGGTGTCTTTTTTCCAATTCCATTGAATACATCAGCTGAGGTATACTTGGACACATCATGGGTGACTACAAAATAGCCATGAGCTCCTGATCCTCTAGCATGTACAACCCGTTCAGGAATTCTTTCTTTATCAACATGAAGAATCTGTTCTGTGAAGAATGGATTTGCAAACAGATTTGTATTCAATGTGGTGGTTTGGCTTATATCTACAGAGCTTCCTGCACTAGTTGTCAGGAGTCCTATAGGTTTCTGAAATAAAATGGCAGTTATTAGTACTTATTTTGCTTTCAATTAGTAAGGGCAATGAAAATCCTGAAAATGTAAAAGTGCTAAGATTTATTGCATATAAAATAGTTATATTATTTGCCTTTCACTTATGCAGAATAATATGATAGCTTTGGCCTTTATTGACTATGGCAATGTAACAAACGATGTTACACGACTTCCTTTAAGTGCAAATTTGCGACTACTTTTTTATTTATTTGAGCTACCTCCACTCGGTACCAACCGCATGTTCATTTTTAAATATACGCAGCTGAAGTGGAACATAATCTATAGTTACATTGCTACTATAGACATCAACAAACACCCACACAAACACGAACAGAGTCCACATGTCGACTCCCAGACAAATTGTGTTTGTAAAGCTAAACCGACAGTTTCACTTATAAACTAACTAACTAGAGGCCATTGAAACTGCGTTTCAATGGCCTCTAGAAACATACTTTTAATTGGCTTAGGTAATGAAATAATCAATAATTGCAATGTTTTTTGGAATTTGCATGTTAATTGTAATAGGTATTTCACATATTAACTATAACGCAATTATAAAGTACTATAGCTGTTCCCCGCGGCTTCGCCCGGCGTGGGACTCGGTTATATCGCGCCCAAAAGTAGCCTATGTTTGACCTCAGATCGTTAACTACATCCCTACCAAATTTCATCACAATCGGTCCAGCAGTTCAGAGTTTCAATCAGACAGACAGACAGACAGACTTTCGCATTTATAATATTAGTATGGAGTATGGATATACGTAGATAACACCAAAATTTGTAACTAAATATTCGAGGTGACTCTGGAATAGGTAACTCAGGTGCAAGTCGCTTTGAATTGTGTGTGGTGGAAATCTGTAGAAAACGGCCTACGACAGGCAATAAATTAATGTCTTGCGCATTCATGATCATTTTCATTATAATGTGGTTGTCAAGGTCGATTGAATACACACCCTGGTGTCCACCGTCGTAATTTTTAAAACCATGATGAACATACGCATAAAAATACGATTTAGGTACAGATATATCCTCTTCTACGATTGTTCGGGCCATATTTATCGAAATTCATAACTTTTATTGACGAATGCAATAACTTTAAGAACTAAATTTTTGCTTCGAATTGTAGTAAGTAAATAAAACAAATGTGTGAATGTGTCAATTATGTTATAACACTTGCAGAATGACAATGGTGCACAAAGTAACCAATTTGTTCTTCTTCTTTTTAATTAACTAATGCTATGGTATATTAAAGTCGGTTTAAATTCTTCTAAAATTCCGAAATTGGGCCACCTGTTATATGATAACATATGCGAGCTCTATTAACATGATTGTAATTCTAGATCGTCTATTTTTTTAGTGATCAACCATTTAATATGATTAATTATAAAGCTCGTTAACACTTTTTGCGGTTGGTATATTTTAATTATATTCATCCGTTATTTAAAATCAATTATACTTGTATAAAACAAAATTAAATAAATTACTAATACAGATTTCAAGATTACGGTCCATGTCAAAATACCTCTATCTCTATAGTCCAGTGACGAAGACGCTTGCCTTATGACCGAGTCGTACATTCGAATCCCATCCCATTTCCGATATTAGACCTATTTCCTAGCTTCAGTACCCCAAACACCCGTCGTCTCAAATACTACCGGTATAAAAATATGAGTTAGAATTCCAAGATATTCTTACAGCGGCATATTGCTCTTTCGATCAGAAACTCGGAGCAATTCAAAGCGATTCTATTCAATCAACGATGTTTATTCGCTGGCTGTTAGCAGCTTCGCGTCGCACAGATTATGTAAATAGCATAGAGGGTTGTTCCAAGCTCGTTGTTTCGGAAAATCCCCCTCCCGCTACCCTAGTGCCGACCTATGTCCATTCTAATGGAAGGCATATATGGCCGTTTTCACACAGTAATACAAGTCGGAGAGGCATATGGCGACCAATTTTATTCGTTGGAAATTTTTCATGGCTTAACTACGGGTTAACTAGTACAGATATAGAATAGATTATTCTGTCGTGTATTTTTTTTTTTTAAAAGACCTTTTTACTAGATTAACAACAAGCCGTGTATGTGTGGTCTCCAAATTAAGAATAGATCACCTCTGCTCTTGTCGCTATACTATTATATACTATGTGGTAAGAGATGAGGCGACTGATTAAGAATGAAATAAGAAATTAAGAATAAATTGTTCTCTATCTCTTTGATTATTTATAAATAATCAAAGCTTTATCAGACCGGTGGTGGTGGCGGATAACATGAACGAAAGAGTTCCGAAAAACTGTTTAACATCAGGCAAGAGGCTAGTCATATAAATTACTTTGTACCATGAGGAGGAAAATAAAACCTAGACGTTGGCTTCAAACGGATTGATTTAGAATGCGACCGCGATGACTATAGAGATAATGATTATCAAGAAAGTCACCAAATCGGCAATTTTCCCCAAAATCTCCCTCTTTACTTTTCAATCTTTTTATACATCTTTGACGTAGACAAGACCAAGGCGAAAATTTGGACTTGCAACCCACGTGGTAAGTAATATAGTTATAATATAGAATAAGGATTTAAAAAACTAAAAATCGCTGAGAAAAGTTAAGTCTTCGGCTTAGTCTGAAGATGACCTACACCATTCTAGTGGAAGACAATACATACTGGCTTTTATGTCCGTCGGAGCCTGGTACTAGGTAAACGTTTGTATAGAATCGTGTCTGAATTAGATATTCCTCAGTTTCTCATGTTAGCGCTTTCCGAGAAGCATCCTCTGTTTCTCATTGAATGAAATGAATGAAAATTTATTTACCTATAATATATTTTTTATATTATTTATTATTATTTAAAATATATATTTTTCACTACTTCGAAAACCGGATAATATTTGTCTAATTATATCTCTCTCAATCTTTATCTAGTTTAGTTTAAGTACATGTTAGTTTTGTATTCTAAGCTGGCTACGATTGTAAAAGACACTGGGCCACTTAGAAAAGCTTACTACTTTACCTTCAAACTTACTTCTATGGTGGTATAGGTACTTTTTTCGTTGGCCCACCATAATACACAATTAGGCAAGTCTGAAAATGGTGTCTGGCCAAAAAGGTTGTTTATTCATCCAGCACAGAATAAGTCCACTAGTCAAATCTTCTTTTACAGTAAATTCGTCAAGCGGTCTCAAATTTAATTCATCAGGTCCCGAAAAGTATTGATACATTAAAATGTACATACTTATCATACCAAGCCAAGAATTATTTTCAAAGTCGAAACAAGGATAATAATAAAAGAAAGTACGAAAGATACCTATTAATAGTAGTCTCTTGCAGATTCTACAAGTTGAACCGCCTGGCAGACGACAACCTATTTGGATGATGTATGACTTTAATATCTCTACATTCTCTACACAAAGGTAATATTCATCTGGGTGAACTCACAAAATGTTATACTTTGCTTAAAATGAATATATTTTTAGGTTTATTTTAATGTTGTACAAGCACTTTATTGCACGAACGCGAAATGCGAATGACCGTTCTCCTTCGTCTTCTTCTTTATAGAATCAGACTTTTTAATTTTGTGAGGCCAGTACGCTACCACTTGGGCCACACCCTTTGTCGCCCTCATGGGTCAACTTTACTGTCCACGACAAAAGGTGGAGCATTGTTTGCACTGGCCCTCCGCAATCGCATTTTAGGTTGTCTGAATACCCCCATTATGTCCTGGGTACAGTTCCTCTGCTGCGGAGAACATACTCTTTGGGGCCTTCCTTTACTTTCCCACTCTCGCTGATGGAAGTTCGTTAGGATTGATTTTTGTTTCTCCTTAATCTTCTAAGAGCCTAATAGATAAGGTCGAATTTTGAGATACGGAATACGGAAATGACAATACAGGCGCATTGAAGATCGTCAAGATAACATCTCTTTCACTACTTATTTTCTTTTTGAAAATCTTCAAGTTGTAGTTACTTGAAAAAACTGTACGCGGGAGAATACTCAAGTCTAAGTCCCTTCTTAGTCCTTTTTATAACGATGAATTTGTGTCGGTGGATTCGGTGTGCCGTGATAGAAAGTGGCTCTTAGGTAGTTATTTCAAAAAATCTTCTGAGCTCATTGTAAAAGCGGTAGACCATACACAAGGGTAGAAATACATAAAAAATAATCGTAAGTACATATAAAAAAATTGAAATAAGTGCTCATAACTTGAATGATAGCGGTTTCAGGGCAAGGTCGGTCACAGAGCGGTGTAGTCTTTATGTATTTTTGACGATGCTCCATTCATCACTGGGAGCAATTTGGTACACAATATGGAATCGATTCTTGTGGCCTTAATAACCATTTTGGCAGTTTGTGTTGTAGAAATGACCGTTGATATTAACTTCAAAATCTATAGTTAGATATCTATAGACTAATTTAATCAAGATAAAGAGTTTTTTAATATGTCTTATTGCTTTTCCGTTGTAAGTTACCCAAGACACAAACTGAGATTTGGTGTTGTTTTTATAACCGACTACCTGTATTATATCAATCCTATTGGAGGCATCCGCTACCTATCGAGGTCCTATAAAGAGAATTAGAACTTGTTTAACTTTTTCGCCTTTTAAATCTTCAGCTATCAAAGGAAACAATAGAACTCAAACAAATTACAGAATACTATTAGTGCAATGACGTTACGAGGTCACCAATTGCCGCTTGGGTGCTAAGGAAAATAAGACTGGAAAAAAATATATAAATAGGAAGGCTATTCTATCCCTAATAAATATCTATACTAATATTATAAAGAGGAAAGATTTGTATCTATGTGTGTATGTTTGTAAAAAAATTCTTTCACCATTAGAAATCTACCTTCACCCTGAGTGACATAGGCTTATATGCACCACGAGCGAAGCCGGAGTGGACTGCTAGTAAATTATAAAAAAAGGAACCCTGTGATCCAATGAGCACACTTACGCACACATCTGTGTGAACCCGTATGCAATATCGATCGGGGTCTTTACCCCCTGACTTAGCGTAGGTAAGCGTAACTGTTACCGCGTTATTCAATTTAAAATAGTACGGGAATCTTGCATTAATTTATCCAAATTTTTATATGAACTATTAAATATAGACGTGGGTCGAGAATTCTTAACCCCCGATAGAAAAACAGTGGCTTTAAAAGTTTGACCTACAATCTGTCTGTGGCGCCTAAATAAAGTCATACATACGAAAAATAAGCTAAGATACGAGATAGTTCTTAGCCATATTCTTTTCTATTAATTTTTATTATTAGGAATGTGTGTTGTTTAGGGATTAAAATAGAAAAAAAAATGTCGCTTTAGCAAAACATAATTGATAGGTACTTAAATACAATTCTAGTATGGCATTTTATTATCTGTGGTACCGTCATTATAAATAAGTAGGAAGGTACTTTTACTTATATTGATTTTTATTGTTACTTATATTTTTGAAAGTGAAAAAGCTATTAGAACAGATCAGATCAATTCATAACATTATAAGTTAGACCACAGAATACCTAATACTACAGTAGTTAGACTTAATACATTTTACAATAATTCACTTTTTTTTATGGTACCTATAAATATCGCGTCTAAACATGTAGGTAGGTACTTAGGTAATACATATACTACGTATTACCTCGAACATATGTTCGGTCACCTCGAAAAAATTTAAAATTGTTCATGTGAATACACAATCAGCCCGTCTATCGAGCGACCATTATAACTAGACCTCGTGTGTTCCCATCGTTCTCATGCTCTACAGAAATTCAATTTTTTTAGTAAGGACTAATAACCTACATAAATACACGCCTGTCTGCCGTAGGGGTAGGCAGAGACCGCAGAGACTAGACTAGAGATTGCCATTGGCTACGGCCCTTACATAGGTACCTCCTTTGCTTCCTCCAGACTCATCACATCACTCTCGTCATACACGCTCGCTGATTTTGAGACAAATATTTCTTGTAAAGCGAGTAGTAGTTTGCCGACACTGCGGGCTCTCTTTACTTTTTGATACAGTAAAATAAAACAAGACAATCTTTTATTCAAAAGCATTTACTTTATGGGTTTCAGAAAATGAGTTTAATTTTTTTTGCTTTCAAATGCTAAAAGTTAAAAGACAGTCTAATGTTACAAAAATGTCTTCCCGTACCGGGAATCGAACCCGAGCCTCCTGGGTGAAAGCCAGGTATCCTAGCCACTAGACCATACGGGATGTAACAAAAGTACCGAAATTATAATACAAAAAGTTGATCTCAAAGTTCGTAATCGACCCAGGGAAAGAATGAGATCGTTTTTTTAATGTTATTCTAATAAAAAAAGTTAGGTCGGTTCAGGAAAAAGGGTTTTTCAATCAAATCATTTTTCACTTATTTACATTTCATAGAAACAAGTGACAATGATCCTTACAAATTAAATTATTGTTAATTGTACCTAAACGGTAAATTAAACCAGAGAACATTTGATCAGGGAAGAAAGTAATATATGAATTACTTATTGTGTTTAATAATAATAATATTAATTTCCTTGTAAATTTTACAAGCACCGCCATCTAGGGAATAATGTTTTTACTATGTTAGCAGTCACTGCTGTGGGGCGTTCAAGTTGTCCAGGATTCCGCCAGAGGTCAGTAAAACAGTACGTAATAGTTAGTGTAAAAATCAACAGATGGCGTATTTCACGATTATTTTTACAAATATATTGCAAAAATATTATTGTTTATCTATCTCAGACATCCGATTATTATATATGGTCTATCTGTCAGTTAATAAACAGCTAGTTACTTATGAAAATGCTCGTATCTCTTTTTTTCCTTTACCTTATTCGACTTTCCTATGCGGGGTTGGAACAGTATATAAGTTCTGTAAGTTCCTTCCATTTAGATCTATTTCCAGCCATTTCCCGCGTCCTGGTCAATCTAGTCATACCCTATCACACAATCCATCCATCTCTATTTTGGTCTTCCTCTACTCGCTTAGATAAAGAGGATAAAGAGACTGTAGAGTTGACGTTAGATAAGCAATTGATTACATCATGGTAAGTAGAGCCTCACGGTAGAGCTAATAATCTCATAAAATTAGCAACGTCGGTCCCTGACGTCTATTTCGGATTTTGTTTAGAATTTTTTTAAGTCGACTGCGTCAGCTATTTTCTTATGACGAACCTGCACAGTGATACTGATGATACTCTAGCGAATAGTAAGGCAACTAAGGAATTCCATACAAAATCCTTAATTCCTAACGCAGCTGCTAGCGTTTGCATTTATAAAATCTCATACTAGGGGTACTGATAATATAAAGAGCTACGAGAATTTTAATGCAAAATGTCTATAGCTCCCTCTATAATTTTGTAATTTAAAAAAGCCCACGATAGGTAGAGCGATTGACGAAACTACTGCACCAAAATTTTACGAGTAAGTGTATAAATAATATTTACGGATATTAGGATTTTGTATGAAATTTCGAAGTGACCTTACTATACGCCAAATATATTTGGAAACTTCAATAATGAGAAAACTATATGTTGAATCAAACAGCTGGCGCAGTTTGTTAAAATAAACACAATTTAAATATGAATATCTCTTTATTTTTAACAATAAACTCTAGACAGGAGGTATTTATCACTTATTTTACTATTGACTAGATAAGATTGCGACATACATCCATAGGAATAACACTGAACTATTAAGATTTATGTATTAACGTGTAAAGCCGTCTTACAAGTAGATTATCTAATTAACATTAAAATTTTAAGCGTTTTTAAACTTGCAATAGATTTTTTAGGAATAACACTTCGTGTTGTTAATACTGTTTTTAAGAAATATTTAAATATTTAAATTTTACTATGATTGTCAATAACTTTTGTGTCTCAGTCAGTAACAAATTTTCTCAAAAGTCAGTCAATTTTAAATCAATATTTGACATTATGCAGGGTCCCTTCACTCCAAAGAGAGACCATACCTCGGCTCAATTAGAAATCTTTGTTGTTCTATGCTTCGCCTATGTATTTTTATGCACCGTACCAAACCAAGTTAGTGTAAAGGGACCCTTACCCTACGTAAGTATATTTTTTTTCGTACAAAAATTAATAAAGTACCTATGACAAAAAAAGTTACCTGTGATGACAGCATTTAAGAGTGACAATATTGCTTTACAGAATGGGATAGCCAGGATTTCCAAGGCATCTATATCTTAAGCCGAAATCTATATGTATTTGTAGATATATATCTATATAAGGGTAATTTTTTTGAGTGCACAAATTTTGATGAGTTTTAGAATTTTGTTAGAAAGTTTGAATTGAAATGCCACCTTTAATATTTAGGTACCTAAGTATGTTAAAAAATTCTTAATTCCCAAAAAGATAAGTAGGTACCAAATTTCACAAAAAAGAGATGCTCTTATACTTAGAAGCAATTTGTTGTTACATTTTTATATCATACTATAAATTTATATATAAAAATGTTATAGAATTTTTATTCGGACAAATAAACACAGGATTTGAGCCCTACTACGAAGAAAACATTAATTCGAGTCATGACTATTTCTTAAAATTAACTTTTATAAAAATAATAAATAAATAAAAATACTATTTCATTAACACTTGTCTACAAATTATAATATTCTTTGCCTCGGATTATAAAACTCTTTTTTAGTGTGTACCAAACTCAGTCTTACAAACAAAGAATTGTTAATCGCGCGCGGTTCTAAGGCATTTTTTTATCTATAAAAATTGTCTATGAACGCCTTCGAAAATTTGAGTCATCGTCATTTTTTATCAGTAAATTTATTACAACAAAAATAAGTATCAATACTATAATTCCAACTACACAAATTTGGCTTTAGAAGTACTAAGCAGATTTTCCAAAGACGCTATTTTCCCTGACCTTGAATTTAAAAAGAGAACAAAATTCTCATAGTTATTTATTATATTCAGCCAGGCGCATTTTTTTTTTCAAAAGTGAATTGGCACTTCTAGAAGATGATCAGTATTATACATCGCTAATTAAAAGCGGGACAAACCATCACTTTTTAATTTTGTTTTGATGCCATTGGTTTCTCGGATAGTTTAATCATAAAAAGAGTGCACTACAAAAAACAAGTCCCTTAGATGGAGATTTCTGCCAAACGGCTTTAGTGGGCGTCTCGTCGCCTCCTTCCAGGTCCACCAGCGTAGTTGGCAGCAGCCAGACCCATGAGGTGCTTGGCCTGGAGCGCTCCAGAGTAGCCGCGACTGAGACCAAGATCCAGGGCACGTTTCTCACTGTAAAGTTGTATGGATTATGATATCAGCGGTATAAAATGGGGGGTATGAAAACAACATTTTACAAATAAGTTCATGAATTTAGATGTACTTGAATATCTTTGTAATAAATATAGAAATAGTCCTGTTTTGACAAAAGTCTTTCTTTCATATTAGCGTATATATTTATTACGCATACATGGATTATTGTTTGCTATAATTATTTTCTTAATAAAAAATGCGTTTAACTAAAATATTCAACATAGCTCACTAACTCTTCTCTTCATGCACCAATATTTGGGGTTTCATGCAAACGTGCTTTATCTACGAGAAGAACCTACAATCATGCAATATGTCAATGGATATTTTATTCATTAGTACTATTTTTTAAACTATTATTTTAACTATGGATTAATTGTAAGTAGGTAACACAACTAAATTCAATCCAAAACATTTACAGATCTAAGAAAGTGCAAATCTGATAGAAGCATGCAATGATTAAGGTTTCATACTTTCAGTTAAGGCTTATCTTATATGCATGCTTTAAAAACTGCTAAATTTAAAAGTTCATGCTTAATAATTGACAATTTCAAACACATTCTTGAAAATCCAATTAATACATTTAATATCGGAGATACTGCAAATATAAATGTATCTTCCAAAACGAACTCCGAAGCTGAGCGAACGAATCTAACCTACAAAAACACTATGGTGCTTTGTCATTTCGGAAGCAAGATCCAACCCAGAAACAAAATATTTTTTTTTTTCAATTTATAATACACACACAGGTGTTTACACCAAACATAATGGTTTCTTTATTATATTTTGTAAAAACGCATCAGTAATTTAAGATTTCTGGATCTTTCAACTTTTAAATGCATAAAATAGAACAACTTGAGAAGCAGAATAATTAAAAGAGTGCTCGCGCATGCATTAGTTAGACAGATCAAAGCAACTATATGAAAATATCACAAATTAATATGCAGGAACTTTTTAAAAACATGACATAAGGGCAAGGAACATTCCTAATCTGCATAACGTAAACGAAACAGGACTCCTGGGACATAAACCTTATAATATATTTAGCTTAACTTTCAGTGTACCGAAGGCACGTTTTAAAAACATTCTTTAGACCGAGAAGCGGTTTGGAATATCTCTGAAACCAGAGGCAGGATCAATTGACCGTGTAACCCATCCGATATGGATGAATGAATAAATGAAAGAGTCGTTTAAAATAAAAGGTCACATCACGTAACGATACTTAACAATCTTCAGTAGGAATTTTTTTGGAAATATAATAATATCTATTAATTTAAAATGGAAAGGTCTTGAAAGCTCTCCAAAAGCCAAGCCTCTTGCCTATTGCCAAGAGGTGGGAACGGTGAAGAGGTCTGGCTGGTGTCGGTGGCCAAGATCCTCTTTGGGTCTCTGAGCCATCGCAGTAAGTATATTTATGTAGGTAAAATAAATTTATTATTCCTGTAATCTTTATGTTAAATAATGTTAATATGTTTAATCTTTACTGGGGACCCGCCCCAGCTTCGTATGGGCATAAAAAACTTCCTCTTGCATCACTCTCTCTATTAAAAAAACTGCATCAAAATCCGTTGCGTAGTTTTAAAAGGGCCATAGGAACAGAAAAAGCGACTTTGTTTTATACTATGTAGTGATAGTAATAGTAATAGTGATGTAGTGATAAACTTTCAAAATTAATTAAATTTTCTAAAATATTACCGCTATTACTTTTGCTTATAGTCTTACATAAAATAGATGATTAAAAAGAAATATTTTGATGTTTTGTCAAATTATACTTATCTATTTTAATACTTTCATTCAATGACATTGAGATTATAATACGTACATGTTGAGCTTGTTTTTGTTTTTATCATTTGTTAGACAAATTTCAGAGTAAGAAGACCGTTATGTTATTAATATTTATGACAAAATCTTTACGTCCGTTAGCATTTTTGTCGAGAGAAAATATTATCTTTGTGAAGCATGACAGAAATGATTTAATCTCATCCGATGATGCTAATGCATATATTCAATAGATGTGACAATCGACTTGCTAAAGGCCTGATTACATCTAAGGACGAGTTCTCCGGAAAATTTGCCGTATACCTGTAGAGGATTCTTTATACGTCTAATGCAAAGAATTATCATCGATAAAACAATTTCTAATAGTATTTTTATTTTTATGTTATAATTTTTGCAGCCATTCACAACAGTATAAGGCATTTTTAGGACACTACATAATTTAAAGTAAAATAAAAATTTTGCGGTTTAAAGACTACCTACTTGCTTTGATCATACGCTGTTGACGGCCTCCTTATAGTTTGTAAGGACATATCTTATGTCCTGCTAGTAGTATGCGGTGAAGTACATATTTAGTCAAGCTAAAGGACACGCTATATAAGAAATTAAAACAGTGGATAATTTAAACATAAAAGTTGGCAGAATTTTGTCTTTTATAGAAAGTTCCTTGTCATGCTTTTAAAAAAAAAATACCCCGAATTCGTTTACCCAATTTGACTTAACCGAAACTTTGCAAATCAAAGCAGAATTATCATTGCACTACTTTTTCTACATAATTTCAATATTATAACAATCAAAACATACCTAGTAATGTCATCTTTAAAGCTGTAAAGAGATAAAATGTTACACATAAATAAAACAATGAGAACAACACAATGTATGGATCCATCTACTTAAAAAGAAAAAAACATTTAAATTTAGAAAAAATACACTTAAAAAAATTCATGTGTTAATTTTTAAAATGGAACGTGCATATCAGTGCTTTTATTTGAACAGATTAAAGATCATGCCAGTATTCTTTTTAATTCCCTAAAAAATAAAAATATTTGAGAATTGGAATTTCAAATCACGTCGAAAGCTATCGAATATGTTGAATTTTGTGCATGCCTCAAGGGAATCTTCGAATAAATTTTCGTAAGATTCGTTTTCATGGGTCATAAATTATTCGATAACAATTTTCTTAGAATTTTTTATCTAAGAAAAGTAACAGTCAATAAAAGTTTATTTCATTATAAGTAGCATTTTGAAATGGTCAAAATTTTCTTAATGTTTAACTTTAAACACAAGAGTATTCAATTCAAAATGGAATCGCTTTCGCTAAAAACAGATATCCTTAAAACTTGCGAAACCTGACACCAGTGTTGCCTACTAATATATGATAAAGAAACATAAGTTTTACAATTATAAACTTACTTTTCCATTTTGCGTTCAATCTGGATGAGGTTTCCGAGGCGGTTCAGCATGTCCATGATCTCTTCAGGCTCGTATTGACCTTCATCGCGATAATAGTTGCTTGGACTGAAATTGTTACGTTATTTACATTAGATTAGATATAGTACCTGGGCGACCGAGCTATGCTCGGTAGTTATGGTATCCATCCATACTAATATTATAAATGCGAAAGTCTATCTGTCTGTTTTGTTGCTCTTTCACGGCCAAACGGCTGGACGAATTTTGATGAAATTTGGAATGGATTTAGTTGAAGACCCGGGCGGGGTCAAACATTTCAATTGTATATATGGAAAACAGAATCACTTTTTGGGAAAACACAACGATAGCGCGTTGTACTTTTTTAGTAAATAAATTACCGCCATCTAGCGTCTACCGTTGTTAGTTGCATTCCTTAAGTACTTTCCGCGTTTCAGTCCTATTTGAATTGGTAGGTAGGTACACTATTTACTCCGTGGATTGTAAAGTATTTCCTTTGGGTCAGTGGTAGAATTTATAATTCAATTTTTAACCGACTTCAAAAAAGGAGGAGGTTATCAATTCGTCGGAATCTTTTTTTTTATGTTTGTTACTCGATTTCTCAAAGACGCGTGAACCGATTTGAAATTCATTTTTTTGTCTGAAAGGTTGGACCGTCTAGTTGGTCCCATATTAGTTTCAACAGGTTCTGATGACGGAATCCTGAAAAAATGGTGATACTTGGATGACTTGTGATTTATATATAACCGAATTAATAATTCTTTCAAGCCATTTTAAAATAATATATGCGCGATTTATACTGATTTAATACTTTTATACTCCAAAACATAAAAAAAAAAAACAAAATAGAAAAACAAACCTTTCTTTAGTTGGGATTTGAACCTGGAACCACCAGAGTACAAAGCAGATGTCTTAACCACTGGGCTATCGAAGCAGACCCGCCGGCACCAAAATTATTGTACTATAACTACAATTTCATGCGGAAAATCTTTTTGCTGGAAAATATGGGAAAATTTTTTTTTCCCAGACATGGAACCTGGCTAGATTAATTTTTTGACTTTATAAGAACCTATGTTTAAAATTTCAAAGAAATCGTTAGAGCCGTTTCCGAAAACGCGAGACAAATATATATATATACAAATATTGCTCGTTTAATAGTATAGGATATAGAGTAAGTAGTAAGTACCTAAGTAAGCTCGCGCTCAAATGTTTTTTGATTCTCTAAGATATAAATTGCACTTAGTAGCGATAAGTCCGCGTTTGTACTAATTTTTATTTTCGATGTTGTACATAACATTAATATACTAATTTATGTAATTAGTGCAATAAAGTGTTTTTTCATTCATTCATTTAATATAACAATCACACCTGTTGATCAAAATAAAACAATGTGAACAGACCTCATACATGCTTCTTTCCCGCAGGGTTAGGCAAAGACTTAAAACATTTCCACTCGGTACGAACCTTATAGCCCTCCCTTCCTCCATACCTACACTCTTGTTATACACGCTCGCAGATTTAGGGAACTCCTAATATCTACCATACTGAAGCGGTCTGTGATTTGGTTGCAGTAAATATATTTTTCGGGGCCAGCTATGACTGACTTCTTTTTTTATGTATTCAATGACCAGCGATTGACCACGATCTCATCTGATGGTAAGTGCAGATGTGGTCTAAGATAGAGCTCGCTGGTTCATTACTAGCCTATTCACTTTGGTCTTAAAAGATCCGGGTTATAAGTGACCAGAAATATGTCAGCCGGTAAAGAATTCCATTCCTTCGACGTACGCATTATAAACGAAGAGGCGTGACTCTACCTGTGAACTCCGCTTTGTATATATCCTCAGTCTATTTTCATCGCTCTGCTAATGCTCGCTACAAGCTTATACTACTAGATAAGATTATTACTAGATATGCCTGAAAAAAACAATACACTTTTCGGTTGGAAAGAAGAATAAGTTACCACTACCTGGGGTAGGCCGCAGCAGGCACGACGAGGAGAAGGGCGATGAGCACGCAGCACGCCAGCAGACAACTTGCTCGCACCATCCTGAAACAAACAATAATAACCTTTATAACCTAGTACTTATAAAAGTTTTTTGTAACTTGGTTTCTTATTGCAGTGTACTTTGCACCGCACAACAAAGTGCTGGAAGAGTCAGTAAGTCCTTCGAACGCCAGTTAGTATGTGTCATAAGGTTTCTTGCATAGAACTAAGAAGTTAGGGCGCACACAGCCCCCCGTTCCTAAAATACGAGTATACTAACTGAATAACATTGTAATTACACTAAGTTGTTTGAATGTGCTTCGGAAGGCACGTTAAGCCGTTGGTCCCGGCTGTTATCGGTAGATGGCAGCCGTTAGGCTATGTCACATGACTTTAGGCAGCCTGAAAAATCTGATAGTGTTCACCACTAACATTCCCGGGTCATGTTCCTGTGGGTCTGGTTTCCCTGTAAAAAGGGTTACGGAGGTCAGACGGCAGTCGCTCCATTGTAATAACCAGTTCCGCCAAATCAGGACCATGATTAAGAGCGTACCCTGGCTCTGAAGCGTAAACTGAAGATGTAACCGGGAAACACGCTCGGAGGAAGAAGAAGAAACTAAGTTGATTGAATAACATTATAATAATTAATCTTTATTTGTCAGAATGTAAAAGGCCATGTAATATGTATGATAGATTATATATTTTGCTTTATATAGAGAACAAGCCGTGAGCCTATACTTCCTTAAAATCATTGACTGTGGTAAAAACTATCCTCTCACGCATTAACTAATTATTCACAATAGGCTTCATAGATTTATAGTTTAAAATTGACCAAAAGCCAAAGACAGATAGGTACTGAAAAAACCAATTACACGACAGATTCCACGATACCCTTATTTCAATAAGAATATTGTCAAGTCTGATATTATCGACAGTGATTTGGGTCTAAGTCTTGGATTGACTGAGTGAAATTGGATACTTCGTATGTTGGAGCTACATGATAAAATTGCTGTGACGAAACTATAATTTTTAGGGTTCCGTACACAATGTGTAAAAATGGGACTTGGGGCATGCGCATGCTATAACTAAAACTAGCGATGCAAAAAAGGGTGCCGTAATACATAATGCATTACATACTGTCTCGCATACTCAATCGTTTTTGGATATAACGGTAAAGAAAATAAATATAATTAAATATCTTATAACTATGCCTCTACAGAGACAGTCTGATTATAAGCTGTACCTATGCCGTAATTGTCACAAATTAACATGTATTATTGTTGCCGCTATGGCAATTAATAACATAAAGTGAAAAAACAGAGAGGTTATTAAGAACACAATAATATATAAAACAAAGTCTCTTTATCTGTCCCTATATCGCTTTGTATGCATAAATCTTAAAAACTACGCAACGGATTTTAATGCGTTTCTTTAAATAGAGTGATTCAAGAGGAAGGTTTTTACGCCTATGCGAAGCCGGGGCGGGTCGTTAGTTTATCATATAAAGAACATTTCTTTTTTTCTCCTATTCAGTATTGCAAGATTCTGCTGGTATGGAACGGGACCCTTGTTCCACAAATCCGACTTACGCTTGACCGGTTTTATTACAACCATTGTTTTTTTATGTAGCTTGGCAGGCCTATGTAAATTATTAACCTTTTGGTTACAATATTTGCTTGACCTTTCTTATAGTAGGATATGAAACAAAATTTTGGTTCGCAAAACGATACTGAATTTATTATGACTAGTTTTTTTGGCCGGATATGAAAATGTATCTTGTAAGCAATTATGTAATAAACAATCTGTAAATATTAGTCGAAGTTTTAGGTAATATTTTATACTTTTTTAAAGTATAAAATAAAGACAAATATTCAGTATAAAAAAATATATAATACGTAACATATTACTTATTTCATCCGTATTCCAATGCGCAAGATCCTCCCCTTTTTATTACTATTAATCACAGGTTTATTAATTCGCAATTATCTAGTTCGATGACCACGGTTAGATTCATCTTTATTTCATTGCCTGTAAGTACAAAAAATCCCTTTATGTGTTAAAATTTGGGTATTGCTTGTTTTTTCTTTCTATTTTCAATAATAACAAAGTGTAACGTTAGACATTAACATGAGAAATAAGCAAACCACATTGATCCGTGCTAGCTGTATGGCCGTCGCCGTCCACAATCGGATCACTTCGCTTGAGTTGTGCCCACCGCAATTGAAAGGCTGGATAGTAAGGCTCATTTGAATTACTTGCATAATATCAGACAAGCTGTTCCCCGCGGTTCCACTCGCTCGTAGTGTGTGTACACTAAAGCTTATAAATGCTCCAAGAATCGATTGTCATATGCCGAAATATTTTTTATATCCCACCAGTGGTTCTAAAAATAAACAAACTGTTCAGCTTTATTATATAAAGTACTATTTGTTGTTTAGAAATATTTATAGATAAATATATAAGTAGATTACAATCTAACCCAATATAGCGTCCATAAATTGTAGACTTACCACAAACCAAAAAATAAAAAGTAGTACCTACCTATAGCACTCTATAGGTGGGTACTACTTTTTATTGTATTATATACCTTAACACTTCAAGGTATATATAAACCAATAAATAAAAAGTAGTAGAGTCGATTGACACTCAATAATATGTCAGAAGTAACAAGTGAAATAAAATACACACCAAGTATCACATTACTATTTGAAAGCAAGCTTTACCAAAAATACTTTCCTGTTTACTCTTGGTCTGAAACTGCTGAAATTTGATACTTATTCTGTTATTTTTACAGTGATAAGTGGAATGGGGGTACATGACATAGGCGATGCGGCTAGCAACCAATATCAGTGATTTACTGTTTCAACTACCATGATGCTAAACGTGGTCTTATTACCCTAGCCTCTGTCCAGTATGGGGTATGTATGTATTATTACATAGAATTAGGCTTATGCCTAATTCTACAAGATAAGTAAAATGTTTTCGTGAAATCTTGCGATTTGATAAAAAAAATATCTCCCTCTTTTCGTGTGATTTGTGTCCAACGTTTGAAGGATATGCTGCCTTACTTAGTTTTATGACTGCCATCACGATAGAAGCCAAGATAAAATACGATAGGTTTAATTGTTTATTTGAAAACAGATTAAGTAACTTTAAAAGTTCACCAGACTTTTGAGTTTCTCAAAAAGGTACTACTACTTCATAGGTATATTTTTTAAAACAACAACCATCAACAACCGTTTGTTAAAACAAAATGTATTTTGGCTCAATTTTTACGTTAAATATCACACAATGGAAAGAACCAAAATATATTTTAGTTAAAATGGGCTTATAATTTGAAATGGTATTTTGAAATGTAGTCATTATGCTACTTAATAATTATGATATAAAGACAATACATGGTGTTTTTGAGATGTGTACTTGATGATAGGCCATTCTAATATCTTGACCTGATACTAACCCCTAATTTTTATGAATAAGGTGGTAAGTTACTGGACTGTCAAAATGCACTTTCTCTAGCACGGTCCACAAGCAAGTTATGTAAGTTTTAGTTCGAGCGTATTGACATCAAAAACATACGAATAAGTCGAAGGCGAGGCGATATTGACGGAAGTGATTATAAATTTCTTAAAGTTGGTACTATTTGTTAAAGAGTTTATTTTATTATCAATTTTAGCTCGGGGCTTTACTCTCATTGAAATCTATCTATCTATATAAATAAAAGGATATGTCCTCACTGACACACTAATCAACGCACAGCCCAAACCACTGAACATAGAAAGCTGAAAATTTGTACAAATATTATGTAGGTGATGAAGGGGTGCACTAAGAAAGGATTTTCAAATACTCCGCCCCTAAGGGTGGAAAATAGGGGTGGAAAATATTATATGAAACTTCGTTGTTTTTGATAGTTTGTTTCCAAACTTACTAATAAATAAGGTGATTACCATTTTTTAAGGGCCTAATATAAGTTTTTTCAGACCCATCATGCAATCACCTAGCCATTGTCTGGAAAAACTTATAATACTGGGCAGAACAGATGGAAAACGCGCCAGAGGAAAGCCTCCAGCGAAATGGTTGGACAGCGTGTGGAGAGCTGCTGGAGGCAGCATATATAATGCGGTCCGTAGTGCTGCCGATCGCGCACTCTGGAAACACATATGTGGTCACCATCCTCAGCGTTGAGGCACCGATGAAGAAGAATACGTTG